>OU342742.1:161297090-162009078 GCA_910589775.1 Avena eriantha | reverse complement strand
CACCCAGTGTCATTGCATGTGTGTTCTTCCCATGAAGCACACATAGATCCACCAGTGTCATCCCATGTCTGCTCTTCCCACAGACCCCACATGGATCCACCAGTGTCATTGCATGTGTGTTCTTCTCATGAACCACACATGGATCCACCAGTGTCATTGCATGTCTGCTCTTTTCATGAACCACAGCTAGAGTCATTGGATGTGTGTTCTTCTCACAGACCACATATCACCAGTGTCATTGCATCTGTGTTCTTCCCAAAGACCACACATGGATCCACCGGTGTCCTTGCATGTGTGTTCTTCTCACAGACCATATCATCAACCACACCCAGTGTCATTGCATGTGTGTTCTTCTCACAGACCACACGTGGATCCACCAATGTCATTGCATGTGTGTTTTTCTCACAGACCATATCATGAACCACACCCAGTGTCATTGCATGTGTGTTCTTCTCACAGACCACACATGGATCCACCAGTGTCATTGCATGTGTGTTATTCTCACAGACCATATCATGAACCACACCCAGTGTCATTGCATGTGTGTTCTTCCCATGAACCACACATGGATCCACCAGTGTCGTCGCATGTCTGCTCTTCCCATAGACCACACATGGATCCACTAGTGTCATCGCATGTGTGTTCTTCCCATGAACCACACATGGATCCACCAGTGTCATTGCATGTCTGCTCTTTTCATGAACCAGAACTAGTGTCATTGGATGTGTGTTCTTCTCACAGACCACACATGGATCCAGTGTCATTGCTTGTGTGTTCTTCCCAAAGACCACACATGGATCCACCAGTGTCATCGCATGTGTGTTCTTCCCATGAACCACACACGGATCCACCAGTGTCATTGCATGTCTGCTCTTTTCATGAACCATAGCTAGAGTCATTGGATGTGTGTCTTCTGACAGACCACACATGGATCTAGTGTCATTGCATGTGTGTTCTTTCCAAAGACCACACATGGATCCACTAGTGTCATTGCATGTGTGTTCTTCTCACAAACCATATCATGAACCACACCTAGTGTTATTGCATGTGTGTTCTTCTCACAGACCACACATGGATCCACCAGTGTCATTGCACGTCTGTTCTTCTCACAGACCATATCATGAACCACACCCAGTGTCATTGCATGTGTGTTCTTCCCATGAACCACACATCAATCCACCAGTGTCATCGCATGTCTGCTCTTCCCACAGACCACACATGGATCCACCAGTGTCATTGCATGTGTGTTCTTCCCATGAACCACACATGGAGCCACCAGTGACATTGCATGTCTGCTCTTTTCATGAACCACAACTAGAGTCATTGGATGTGTGTTCTTCTCACAGACCACACATGGATCTAGTGTCATTGCATGTGTGTTCTTTCCAAAGACCACACATGGATCCACTAGTGTCATTGCATGTGTGTTCTTCTCACAAACCATATCATGAACCACACCTAGTGGCATTGCATGTGTGTTCTTCTCACAGACCACAGATGGATCCACTAGTGTCATTGCACGTGTGTTCTTCTCACAGACCATATCATGAACCACACCCAGTGTCATTGCATGTGTGTTCTTCCCATGAACCACACATCATTCCACCAGTGTCATCGCATGTCTGCTCTTCCCACAGACCACACATGGATCCACCAGTGTCATTGCATGTGTGTTCTTCCCATGAACCACACATGGATCCACTAGTGACATTGCATGTCTGCTCTTTTCATGAACCACAGCTAGAGTCATTGGATGCGTGTTCTTCTCACATACCACACATCACCAGTGTCATTGCATGTGTGTTCTTCCCAAAGACAACACATGGATCCACCAGTGTCATTGCATGTGTGTTCTTCTCACAAACCACACATGGATCCACCGGTGTCGTTGCATGTCTGCTCTTCTCACAGACCACACATGGATCCACCAGTGTCATTGCATGTGTGTTATTCTCACAGACCATATCATGGACCACACCCAGTGTCATTGCATTTGTGTTCTTCCCTTGAACCACACATGGATCCACCGGTGTCATTGCATGTCAGCTCTTTTCATTAACCATAGCTAGAGTCATTGCTTGTGTGTTCTTCTCACAGACCACATATCACCTGTGTCATTGCATGTGTGTTCTTCCCATGAACCACACATGGATCCACCAGTGGCATTGCATGTGTGTTCTTCCCACAGACCACACATGGATCCACCGGTGTCGTTGCATGTGTGTTCTTCCCATGAACCACACATGGATTCACCAGTGTCATTGTACGTCTGCTCTTCTCATGAACCACAGCTAGAGTCATCGCATGCGTGCTCTTTTCACAAACCACATCTAGAGTCATTGCATGTGTGTTCTTCTTACAAACCATATCATGAACCACACCCATTGTCATTGCATGTGTGTTCTTCTCACAAACCACACATGGATCCACCGGTGTCATTGCATGTGTGTTCTTCTCACAGACCATATCATGAACCACACCCAGTGTCATTGCATGTGTGTTCTTCCCATGAAGCACACATGGATCCACCAGTGTCATCCCATGTCTGCTCTTCCCACAGACCCCACATGGATCCACCAGTGTCATTGCATGTGTGTTCTTCTCATGAACCACACATGGATCCACCAGTGTCATTGCATGTCTGCTCTTTTCATGAACCACAGCTAGAGTCATTGGATGTGTGTTCTTCTCACAGACCACATATCACCAGTGTCATTGCATGTGTGTTCTTCCCAAAGACCACACATGGATCCACTGGTGTCGTTGCATGTGTGTTCTTCTCACAGACCATATCATCAACCACACCTAGTGTCATTGCATGTGTGTTCCTCTCACAGTCCACACGTGGATCCACCAATGTCATTGCATGTGTGTTTTTCTCACAGACCATATCATGAACCACACCTAGTGTCATTGCATGTGTGTTCTTCTCTCAGACCACATATCACCAGTTTCATTGCATGTGTGTTCTTCCCAAAGACCACACATGGATCCACCAGTGTCATTGCATGTGTGTTCTTCTCACAAACCATATCATGAACCACACCCAGTGTCATTGCATGTGTGTTCTTCCCATGAACCACACATGGATCCACCAGTGTCATTGTATGTCTGCTCTTCCCATGAACCACAACTAGAGTCATCGCGTGCGTACTCTTTTCACAAACCACAGCTAGAGTCAATGCATGTGTGTTCTTCTCACAAACCACATATCACCAGAGTCATTGCATGTGTGTTCTTCCCACAAACCACATATCACCGGTGTCATTGCATGTCTGCTCTTCTCATTAACCACAACTAGATCCACCCGTGTCATGGGATGCATGTTCTTTTCATAAACCGCATATGGATACTAATTAACCTTAGGAGAGCCCTAACCTTAGCGCTAGACTGAGTCTTCTAGAAGGCACGCCCTAACACAGTTGTTCTGCTTGTCGATTGTTATATCCCGTCCGATCGGGGCGCTTGGACGATTGGGATGGTTTTCGTGAGATCGATCCGCGAGTAGTCTGTTCTGCGGAATGATTGGCAACGCTTGCTCTGGACAAACTGGCAACACAGGGGGCTCCCCTGTTGCGAGTGTCACGACTCACCAGTTGAGCGGGCCATATCCAGTGTCACGTCCCCATTACTTCTCTTCCTCCCTGTAATTCTCTTCCCTCCCCTCGAAGCCACATTCCCCACTTCACTCCCATCCTACCGTAGCCGCAAGCCGACGGCGTCGCCATCCCAATCCCCTCTCCTGCAGCCACCACCACCCCCTCCCCTCTCGCCATGGGTTCAAGGGGAGACGACGAGGAAACGCGTCGTGATGACAAGGACGGTGATTTCGATGTGAGTCGTCTCATCTCTATCTCTATCATCCGTGGCAAGTTATCTATTTTTTGAGCCAGATCTACTCCGTTTACTCATGCGCGTATGATGTGTTAGGCCAACCAGACGATGTATGACGCTGACTATCACGGTTTAGCGGATGAAGACAGTCCTCTGCTATGTAAACATGGATATGTGCCCGCTAAGTTTGTAGCGTTCGAAGGACGAAATGCATGAAGGAGGTTTCTACGATGTCAAGGACATTGTGCAATGATGCGAGGTGGAAGTTGCGGTGTTGTCAAATGGGTAGATCCAGAGTGGCCCAAATCGATGCAGAAAACGCTGGACAAACTATGGGAAATGACTATTGAGTTGAAAGAATCCACATTCAGCTCACTTCTTGATAGTGTTGAGATGAAGCTATGGGAACCAGTTGACACGACCAAGCATAAGCGAGATCTCATGGGGGTGGAAGACAAGGTTAGCAAAGTCGAGAAGGAGAGGGACGCGGCGTTGGCCCTGAAGGATAAAGCAGAGCAAGAACTGACTCAAGCAAGGAAGGATCTTCACCAGGCCAAAGTCCTGCAGTTCACAACTACGAGTATTGACAAGTGCATGAGGAAAGATGCAGAGAAACAATTGAAGCTGTGCAAGGAAGATGCTAAAAGGAAGGAACAGACGATTCGATCCTTGCTCTCGCAGGAAGATGCGCATAAGGCTAAGATTAGGAAGATCAAGGAGATGTGTGTTAACTAGTTCTATTTAGCTTAAGCCCCATGCCTTTTTAAGTTGTAATAGTTGTACTTGTTGACCTAGCGGTCTGAACTATTGGCCCCGGAGTCCTGGGAGTAAAAAAATTGGTCGCCCGTTAATCTGTCTTAACGCTGCATTACTTCCTTTTGTCTGATTGGGAACGTAATCGTGGACCAAAGACACCTTTTCTACTAGTGTATTCTGGCACTGGTGGTTTGTTTAAACGTAATCTACGTGGATTGTGCCGCATGCAAATGGCACAACCACAATTTATAAAGTAGAAGCACGTATACCCGGTTACTGGAGATCCAGGAGCTTCGCCAGATGTAGGGGATGCAGGATCAGAGAGGCGGTGAGATAGACGGGCTCAAGATTAGGCCAGAAAGTGGTACCCATTTCCTCCTCATCTGGGCATTATCGGTGAGAGCATTGCTGTTTATGTTGCCATGTTGTTGTGCAGCATCTAAAATAAGTTGCTGCTTCGTGGAGTGTGGCAGCTTAAATAATTTATTTATGTGCCACTTACATTCCGTCGTATTTGGAGACCTCCTGCCCCTCAGCAATCGTGGAACCGGTGGATCATTGTTTTCAGATAGTAGTGGCACAATCACAATTTCGGATTCAACTACTGACTTGGGCGTTTCCAAACCCTAAGTCGCGGTACATTTTACTCAGAGAACGTGGGTAGATTGTTTCGCCCAGCAACGTGCCACACACAGAGCGATCATAATTTAACATGATTACATATATAGGTTCAAGTTCAACACATTACTATGCATCTTCATTGCCAGCAGCCTTCTTCCGCAGCCTGGGTGCCAAGCCTTCACGTCCACGGGCTTCTTCATTTCCTGCCTTCTTCCTCTTCCTCGGTGCCAATTTTCTTAGCTTCACGTACTCTGCATCGCCGGGACAATGGGCACCAGAATCGTGTCCAGCATCATCTTTCCACTCGTTTTTTATTTCTTCGGGCAGCAAAATCACTGATCCGGCAGTCATGTTTCTAACCTTGCGGCGCTTCCTGTCAAAGAAACAAGACTGTTGCATAACTGCCTAATATCTACAGAGTAAATAAAACAAAAATTACAATTCAGCACAAGCATGCGAACCCCAAGCGACCTTTGCTTACCAGGAGCTAATTAGGTTCCAGTAACCACCCTGTCCAAGAATAGAAGGGCGACTCCCAGTTGCAGCAGCTTCCACATCTAGTACATGACATTTCAGGTCAAACATGGCAGCCGAAGCATACCTTTTCATCAACCCAATTAGCTGACTGTCACACGTTATAGGAACCATGATGCCACGTTCATCCATGAAGCTAAACTTTGCTGTCTGCTTTGGCCATAATTCAACATGATTACGCAGAGCAGAAACCATACTAGATATAGTGCAGATCTGTGCAGGCGCTTCTTCCATCATGAAACAATGGCTTCCATACCACTTTCCATTAGAGTCGTACTGTAGAGGACTACCGTAACCAGGTAAGGGGGGTCCGCGCAGATCCCACGTGACAGAAAACTGTGGACAAAATATGTTTGTCAGCGTTGGGCTAACAAACAATTTGAGGTTCAGTAGTCAGCTAGCAGTTGTAATTAGTGCGAATAGCAAAGAGAAGGGTAGCTCACCCGCTTGTAGACAGAACTTCTTCTTTCTTGATAGTAGGATCTGCCATCCTCCGAGCTGCTCGGCTCGTTGGCGGCGGAGGCGGGCTAGAGCCTCGCAACGGCTGCTACGGCATGCGCCATTGGAGCTCGGGATCAGCGACTGGGCGCAGCAACTGGCCGCAGCAACTTGGCGCTAGAAGTGAAATGTCCGAAGGGATCGTCCTGCCTGGAGGGTGGATTCCAACGCCGCCGGTGCTAGGGGAAAGCTGGGAATGGATTTGTGAAATTGGTCAACGCATCCAATCCACTTAGCTACTCGATTTGCCTAAGAGGTTGTCGTGTTGGCTCCCGCGTCACGGACAGATAACCGACATGTGGGTCCCGACCGTCTACTTCACGGGGCGGTTTAACGGAATGTTTGTATTTGGCAGGGGTGAGATGAGTTTGCCTCGAAATGGCCCCTCTTAGTAGTTGGCGGCCCAACTTTTTGAAACGCGGTAATTTCAGGCAACTTAGGTACCGCCATGCGCTGGCCTGCCAACTTTGGTACCGCAGACGAACAACCCCTATTGTGAGACCCAGTCTGGTGCATCATTCTGCGCTTGTGGTTGTCATTGGCTTGGTTTATCTTCTCTTCCATCTAGATGGCAGAGTCGACTAGCTCTTCTAGGTCGTCAAAATGGATGTTGACTAACACAGTCTGCATGTCATCATGTAGTCCGTTCAGGAATCTTTCCTTCTTCTTGGCTTTAGTGTTGATGTCATCAGGTGCATACCTAGCGAGGGACAAAAATTTGTCACGATACTCAATTACCGTCATCCTTCCTTGCTTCAGCTCCTGGAATTCATCTCTCATTCTGGTGACTAATCCTTGCGGCACATGGGTGCGGCTGAACTTGATCTTGAAAGCTTCCCAAGTCATGACTTGACCGTTGTTCATGGTACGGGTGCTATTCCACCACGCTCTTGCATCTCCTGCTAGATAGTGGGTGGCAAACAGTACTTTCTCATTGGCGTCAACTCCTGCGACTTCCAGATTATTCTCCATTGTCTGCAGCCAGTCATCAGCATCTAAAGGATCCTTGGATTTGTTGAAGATAGGGGGATTGGTATTCTGAAAGTTCTTAAGCTTGGATCCATGATGATCCTGATTTCCATGGCCTTGATTATTGTGGGCCAGCTGAGTTATCTATTGCAGGGTGGCTAGGTTGGCTTGGCGCTCTGCTCTACTAGCTTCACGGTCGGAAACTAGCATCTGCAGAATCTGCAACATCGGGTCCTGCGATGAGTTGCTTCCTCCTTGGTTTCCACGAGTCATCTGAAGATTGAGATAGATAATGAGGTAAGAGGGAAATCTCTAAGGTTTATGGTTTGTTTTTCAAAGATAAAACTTTGAGTTTGACTCAGGTTTAGCAAACTAACAACTTCTCATTCATTCATTCATTCAAGCAAACCATACAACACACACCACAACATAAAAGGAAAAACATATGGTTTTAAGAACCATTCTGTGAACTAAGATAAAGTGGGACCGATACAACTCACTCCTACGGTAGTGATCAAGTGTATCTACTCATCATCAATGAAGTCGGAATCATCATCATCGGTGTAGAAATCCATGGCATCATCGTCCAGGTAGTCATTGTCATCACTGAGGTAGGAGTGAATATGTCCCTGGATGTCTTCACCTTCTTCTTCTTCTTCTTCTTCTTCTTTTGCTGCAAGCTGAGCTTCTTGTTCCTGGATGGTCTTTTTGAGGTCGGCCACCTTCTTGCGAAGATGAGCGATGGTGCGATCTTTCTTCTCGCGCTAACGGCAAAGTGATTGGTGATCCTTGACGAGCATGGCGAGAGTCTGGTCCTTCTTGGCGGCAACGGCAAGGTTGTGGTTGGCATAGGCTCGAGCATTGTCCAATTCCTTCTGCCTGTCATACAAGAAGAAGTCAAGATTCTCCACTTGGCGCTTCATCTTCGGGTGACTTGGCATCTCCAATGGCATTCCCATAGAATCACGCCTTGCGTGATAAGCAAAGCGAGTTCCCTGGATCAAGTTGACATTTTGCCCACACAGACGAACAAGATCTTCATGCATAGCCCTGGCTAATCCATCTAGCCATTTGTTCTCTCGCATGGTGAATTGACTCTTCTCGGAAAGGGGTGCTTCCATCTTGCCTCGAAGATCTGCCACTATTAGCCATTGTAGATCTCCTCCTGGAAAATCCTTGAGTTGAGCTCCGAAGAATTCCGGATGCGGGCGCTCAAGGTACTCAAACAGTGCATCAAGATCCCTCTCAAAGATCAGCTGGCCTCTGTTTCCCAACTGGTAGAACTTGCAATACATAACTTCCATCTATAAGAATTCAGGATGAGTAAGTTAGTGAGGTGATCAAGTGTGTCAAATTTTATGTAGTAATGTAAGATTTATTTTTGAGGAACATGATTTTTTTTGAAAGAATCAAGGATAAGAGTGGGAATAGGTTTTCAGAAATACTCAATTCTTTTGTTTTGAAACTAAGTTTTTGTTCGGACGTCCATTCTAACTAGGGTCTCCTATGGTCAGGATGGCTCTGATACCAACTTGTCAACACCCGGATTTTTAATCCCAGATGCCTGTTATGCCATACATCGCAATCCTAGGATTACCATTTTTGCGAGACATAACAGATTGGATATCACAGTACATCATCCATTACAAACCATAATAATGTCTTACACAAATAAAGGATCTCATGATCTAGTCTTAATACAAACAAGCAGTGGAATAATAAGCGTGGCGGTGGGCTCCATCTTCAATGTCACAGGCAATGCTGACGATGGGAGATGATCCTAGTTGTCGTAGCCGTCCTGCTATCCTTTCTCCTGGTAGTCCTCCTGATAGTCTGGCCACGGGAATAGCCAAGGACAAAGCCATGAGTACTCTTTAAGTACTTGCAAACTATCCCTAACAAGGTAGTTCCAGTAGGAATGCTAAGCTCTAACTTTATTTGTAAAAGCTAAATTCAACCTGAGGCGAGTTCAGAAGTAAAGAAAGTTAACTTAATGTTCTAAATCACCTAAGTGGGAACTTAGTTTTCATATTCACAACCCTGTTGTGGTCAAGTCAAAGTCACAAATCATTTCACAAGTCGTTTTGAAAACATCTGACAACGGAACAGTTTGGCAACTCCAATTGTCCATGACCACGGACGCGGCTATTCGAATAGTTTGACACTCTGAAGAGGTGGTACACTTTCACCACAAAATTCGATACATCCGTCAGGGATAACCCTGCATCATCATACTTAGTATGTGGATAATCAATCATAACCTTTCCTTTACACACTCTAGTATAAGCACCTCTCCTATGAGCTTGGCCTCCCAGCCATGGCCATCTGCCATCCTGGGCACTGCATATGTGGACATCATCAAGAGGTAGCCTCAGCTCAAACCTCCTCCACGAGGGAACCCATACTAATGCATATAAACTTCCGGCTAAGCCTTACCCACTTCAGGTATTGTGGTTGTACGCTAAAATTGGAATGGTATCGCATCCGAACCCAACCATCAGTTTTTTATAAAGGGCTAAGGCTCATGCCTCAACATTTTCATCATCAAATCCATTTGTGTTTATCAACACATGTCAAAGCACCTCAATAGAATGTGTCCTCATTCCAAGGTTGTCATAAGCATTTTCACCTAAAGTGATCTAGTTTTATGCTTAGCACTAGCCACTAAGTTTAAGAGTGTTCACTAATGAGGGATGCTAATTTCAATCTCATGCCATAGAATGACATATAGTGTAGGCCTAGTTTTATACTCTTCATGCTATCTATACTACTTTCCAAAATCTCACAAAGCATTACTAAAAGTAAAGAAACTTTCGTAGAGCAAAAAGTAAAGCTTGCAAGTAAAACTTGGGATGGGTATAAATCAAAATGTATATCCAAGCATGCTTAATGCAACTTTCTTAGGTCATCTTGTATAATTCTAGCTTGCTAATAATATCTTGCCTTGATTGGCGAAGTGATTGAAGTTTTCTTCGTCTTCTTCGGGGTAGAACTCCTCCTCCTCATAGACTTGGTCGGTACTATTGTCTATAAATGAATACGGGGTACACAATCACCATACAATAGTTAACTAAGTCTAATTAGCACACTAAGTCACACATTTGATGATCTAGTATCATCACACTCATCACAAGATTTAACGAACTAGTTTCATTTATTTTATTTTGAGAAAAGTAATTTCTACTCATTGAAATTAATTAAGATTTAATATTCTCCAAATGGAATATGGGATCATGTGGACACATGTCATCACCACATATTCTAATACATGGGAATGTGATTTAAAGGGGTTGGTCACATTTTATAAAGTTTAAGATTATTATTTAAATGATTTAAAGTAACTAGAAATGCCTATATAGCATTATTTTGGTACTAGTCCAAAGTCACTTCATGCAAACCTAAATATTATTACATATTTAAATAGGTGTTATCAAATGTGATTTTTGAGAGTGGGAATCAACTCAAAAGCTACTATGGTTGATTTTTGAAAAATGTTTGAAGTTGCATAAGTCTCTGTTTTGTTATTTTTGCTATAGATTATCTCTAACTCCAAATGATTTAAATCCAACGGGCTTGGATAGATAATTTAATTTCCTTTCTAGCAAAATTTGAATCATGCAATTTGGTTAAGGGAATCTCTCTGAATTGATTTTTGAATATGTGGACAGAATATGATTTCAACTAAATTAGAAAGCCACTTATTTGAATTTTTGGGCTAGCGCGGGAAAGCTAACGGGCCGGCCCAGTGGCACTCCGCGGTGCAGCGGGCTGCTGACGGTGCAGACCCACTGGTCTGTGAAACTAACCAAGTGAAACGGTATTGGCTAATCTGAGCCATGTGATCAACTTCTAATCTAACGGCCGAGAGTCATCGTCGACGACGAACAGCTCCAGCGAGGAACTAGACCTAGCGCAGCGGTGGGGGTCTATCGGGGCTCATCTGGGCTCTAGCTAGGCTCAGCGATGGGGGCAAACGGCATGGTAGATGACGGCGAGGCGAGGTGCGGTCACGGCGAGGCTTGGGATGGTCGCAATCGACGACGCCCTTCTCCTCCAGCAGCGGCGGACTCTGGTGCATTTCCGGCACGGTGTTGCTCGCCTTGCTCCGAGAAGGGGTGTTGTAGGCTCAGTGGTGAGTGTGGAGTTGAGTGGTGTGAGGAATGGACGATGGGGTGGCCTCCTTTTACAGCTCGATGAGGGGACCGAGCGATGCGGGCTGGCGTCTCCGGCGAGGGTGACACAGAGAGCTAGAGGCATGGCTAGGGCAGGTGGACGGTGCGTTGTCTCTTGGCGGTCGTTGCTGGCTTAAAGGCGAGGCGTGGGGAAGCTAGGTTTGGTCGGGTGCATGTGGTGCTCTAGACTGAGGCAGAGGTGTTTGCGGTGGCGTGTGGCTGTTGCGGGTCACGCGGCGGTGAACGGGGGTGTCTGCCGGGGTGGGGTGATCATGGCGAGGCTGCGCATGTGCAGTGAGGGCAAGGCATGAGCTAGCGGGGCTGGTGGGGCATGGCGCACTGCGTGCTCTAGACACGACGCAGAGAGGCGGTGTGCGGCGGTGCTAGTGTGGTCCAGGGCTGGGCTTCGACAGGGGATGGCGGTAGGAGCTCGTGTGTCTGGTGCGCGTCTTGGACTAGGCTGGCGTGGCTCCTGGCATGTTACCCACTGTCAGCCAACGACGACCAAGAACGAGCGGTGCTCCACTGTGCCAGCGGCGAAGGGGGGAGCTGGTCTAGGGCTGGGTTAGGCTTAGAGGAGACAAGGGGTTAAATTGGAGACCAAATGGTCGATGCTCACTGTACCAAACAATGCAGCTAGTCTAGAGTTTAATATGTGCCTGCCAAGTGCTTGATGAAATGGCCGCATGAAGATAATTTTTAAATTTTGATTCAAACTTTTTTAGGTGAACTTGACTTAAGCTTGAGAGACTAGGTTTGCTTGGGATTGTCAAGGTGAACTCATTTGATGGGTTTTTGATAAAGTGTGATCTTCACATATGAATTGGATTCAATTTTCAAATGTCCTTTAAATTGATTTGCTAGATGTTTTGTAAGTTTGTAAGTGGGCCTTGGTACATCTTTACTTGGTCTAGCAAGGGTGAAAAGAGATAGACATGTTTCTGTTAGAAATTCTCTTCTAGGAACACTCAAAGTGGCCTAGTGGTTAACTTTTGTCAAAATGACCATTTGCTTTATTTATTCATATTTGATTTATTTTTCTTTTGATTTTGTTTGTAATTAGCCTAGATGATGTAGCATTCATCTCTAAACCATTTTCCATCATTTGTAACAATCAAGCATGGCATTTTCAAACAATTATATACTAATGCAACACACACATGCATTCATATTCATTATCTTAATAAAAGTTTTTGTTAACCCTTTATTGGGTGATTAGGAACTTTATAACATTGATTAAAGATTTGGTGTGTTAGAGAAACTCAACATAAAAGTAAAAGAAAGGCCTTCATAGAAGGAAGCAGGGATTCAAGTCTCATAAAGAGCTTCCAAAAATTATGGTACTTATTAGCTTTTAGCTCTCATTGCCCCTATCATAAGCATCCTGAAGTGATTAAGGTTAAAGTGAACAAACTATGGAGTATATGCTTGACAAAGTATAAGTTGGTAATCTCATGTCCCTTGAATACGAGGGCCGCTCCTCATGCTACTCAAGTTTAGTTACCGGTAAGTTCTTGTCATAGTAAGTACATGTGTATCATAGAGAACCGCCAACAGGGTACCCCTTGCCCGATGATACGGAAGAATCCCCATATAAAAATGACAAGGCAAGCAGACAACGAGCATCTCAGCAATCTTCTTATTTACCATGGGAAAATAGTGCTTTTTCTCTCTTTCCTCTTTTCTCAACTCTTTTTTTCTTTTTTCTCTTTTTCTCAATTTCTATCTCTTTTTTTTCATAAGAAGAATGCTTCATAGATTGCTCATTATGGTTATGTTGCAGGTTTCCACCATGATTAGGCATGGATTAGACCGGCGGCCCAGGCGTTTCTCTAACACACATACATAACTCCATGGACTTACAAGCTCCCCTTTCATTTCACACCGACGACATCCATAGACAAAAGAGCATGATATCAACTAGGTACAAAGTACAAGTGCAATGTTGAAAGCGTTCCCCATGACAGCATGGTTCTGCTAATCTCCAACATGTAAGTGCAAGCATATACAACATAGATGACACAATGGTTCAAGTTTATTAAGGGCAAGAAAAGTAAAGCGTGCCATCAAGTTCGTGAGAGCTTTAATCACTAGTTTTCTCATAACAAGTTTAATTCAGAAGGTACATAAAAACATGAATATACTTGGAATAGCAAATGCTAATAGGTAGGTATGGTGGACTCTTTGGAATAACTTGGTTTTATTTGGAGTTGGATGCATGAGTTGGACTCATACTTGGTTATGGAGGCTAGCAAAAGATTGGTGAAAGGGCATTTATGCCCTTACTATTATTTCGATGTTTGGTGACAACACTTGGATAAGTTTAATCATCTGTTAAATGTTTCAGGAGATTCCAGCTGTCCCATGTATGGTGCAATAAAGGAAAAAGAGCTTCCTTGGGTCAGGTCTTTGCAAGGGATAAGTCCCAGCCGGAATGTCCGGCTGATCCAGGCCGGAGTGTCCGGCCAGGCCGGACTGTTCGGTGGGATTCGGCCGGACTGTCCGCCCATGAGAAATGGGAAACTTCTCTGGACACTCAGAACAGGTTTTTGGACACTCTCCGGACACTTTTTGGATTCTGGCCGGAAACTTGGCCATGCCAGAGTGTTCTGCTGGTCTCATCCGGAGTGTCCGGCTGACTCTGGCCGGACTGTCCGGGTCAAGTGGCTCCCAACGGCTCCATTTCCAGGGGGCCTATATAAAGGCCCCTTCTTCTACCTTGGAAGCTGCTCGTCCATCTCAAGAACTCCAGCACCATTAGAGCCACCAAATCCACAAGATCTCCTCCTTCAACCATCCAAAGTCATTGATCTTTGGAGAATCGAAGGAGGAGGCCTTGATCTACATCTTCACCAAGAGAGATCTTCATTTCCACCTCATTCACTTGAGGTCCCCTTGCTCTAGTGTTTCATTGGAAACCCTAGCTTGTGATTTGGTTCTTACTAGCTTGTCTTTGATTGTTTGACAGCTAGCTTGTACTTGGGAGCCTCCAATTAAGTTGTGGATGTGTGCCCCGAACTCGTTGTAAAGGTGCTGGCATCCACCTCGAAGGTTGCCGTATAGTGGAAGAGGTCACTACTAGGAAAACGCACGTTTGTGGCGCACCTATTTTCCCCTTCCGTGGCGCACTAGGGGTGTGCTACGACTTCTGCGCTACGGCTAAAAAGTGCCCGTAGCGCACTGCCAGGTGCGCTACAGGTATCTCGAGTTAGTGGTAGCGCACTGCCTTGTGCGCCACTACTGTTTTTCTTGTGGCGCATGACATAGTGTGCTACTAGTATTTGACAACGTGCGCCACTAACGTAGTGTGCCACTAACCAAGTATATGTGCGCCACGGCTGAGCTTTTCAAAAAAAAATTCTCAATACAGATGATATTCAATACAGATTACATACAATACAGCTGATATACACAGATATACAGTACAGAAATAAATACACTGATATACAATACAAAAATAAATACACAGATAAGATAGAAGCAAATACATATAGATAAGTCACATACATAAATACATAGTATAAGTTACATTCTTTCGATCAAGTTACCAAGTAGCTAGTGATGACATGAATACATGTCTCAACTAAGTTAAAGCTCACGGAAGCTCGCCTAGACATCTAAAGTAGGAACATGCAGGATAGACAACCAAGGATGAGAACCATCACCGCGACGGAGGTATAGGTCTTCATCTGGTTCCTCGTCCTAACTCCCGCTAGATAGCGTGCGTATCTAGCTTCCGCCTCCGCCATAGTGTTGTACCATTTGTAGCTATTGCCGCTGAAACGGTGCACCTGTCTCCGGCAGTCTTCCCAATCATCGTAGACTCCGAGAACCCGTCCCTTGTAAACGACGTACCACTTCATCTAAAAGTTGGCAATAATAATTAAATGGTGGGTGAAAAAACAAGTAAAAGTCGTATATAAAGATATACTTATCAAATAAGGTAACGAAGTAAGCAAAAAATACCAAGTAGTAGCACGTACATGTCGACACACACAAGTACTTGTGGGGATAAAGAACTACAACTAGACTAACACATCAAGACTTCTGGCTCAGCTCAGGGAACGGGAGGACGCCTTGTTTCGTCATGAACGCCCTATAGTCACCCTGCATCTTTAGGCGATCTACTACGTCACGGTTATTCGGGGGACTGCCTCTATAGAAGACCCCCCCCTGAAGTCATGACATCACGGCTGATGATTTCCCCAAACTATTGCTGGATGCGATACATCTCTTGTCTAATATCTGAATCATTGATCCTAGCCTTGACTTCGGCCCACCGTTTGAGATGATCTGGCAGCATAGAATTCTGTTGCTCTAGTAGGAACGCCCTCATGTGATGGAGTGCATAGTAGGCTTCCTTCTAACTGCCTGCCGGCTGCTTCACGTAGGGGAATTCCATCACATGGGTGAAGACGTGCCTGCCAAACTTGAGCTTCTTACGCACGAAGGTGGCGCCTTCCGTTGAGGCATAGCTGGTGAGAGCATCATCCAGAACTTCCTTGATCTTGTCATAGTTTTTCTTCTTTTCTTGACTCCCTAAGTCGAAATACGTGGCTTGCGAATGTTTCGGTGACAAGCAGATGAGTGTGCAGTGTTGATCTCTGCGCAAAACAATTCAAACGGAATGTGTTGGAAAAAGAATGATGAAAATCTAATAAAGCATGTTATTGCGGCGAGTGAATAATGACTTACTCGGGAAAGAAAGGCACGAGAATGTATTCCTTTGTCTTGTTCACCACCAAGATGCCTTGGAGGTACGAGGCCACGAATCGCTGTTCAATGGCGCTTCCCAAGAAGCCATCACGCATGTAGTAGGGGTCCACTATAGCGATGCCCGGGGTGTTCTCTCTAATGATCTGAATGGCCAGGCTGAGAGAAAACAGGCGTACCATGGTATAGTGCAGCGGATACATGTGGAACATATTGAAGATGTCATCAAACCGCAGGAAGAACAGATCCGCGGGGACATTATCGACAAAGCCCAAGCCTCGTGGCACCTTAACCATGAATACCGGGTGCGAGGGATCTTTCTCTGCAAGAAGGCGTCTCTCTATCGTCAGCACACCGTCATGCACACTCCTCATTTCCGAAGTGGCGAGCCTGAGCAATTTCTTAGTTAGCATGGGCTCACCTGCCACATGCATCCTCCACATAATACCCTTGGGTCTTGGTGGCCCATCCCGAAACCTGACCGGATTCGCAGTTGACGCCACCGGATGGCTCGAGCTGCGAGATTTTCTTTTCCTGGTCTTCTTGCCTTTTGGGAAGTGGGTAGGCACCACAATCTGAGCATCGATCGCCCTATGTAGTGTGTGAGGGCTTAGAACAAAGGGTCGGTTGAATGTATCCGCTGGCTCGGTGAAGGTGCAAGCTGGAGGCGTCTCCTGAGAACCAAAGAGACGTTTGTTGCAAGTTGCTTTCTCTGCGGGGCCACCAGCTGGGTCTTCGTTTAGGTCGCCGGGGAAAAGATTAGTGTTGATGAAATCATCGAAGTAATCTTCGTCATCCTCGTTCGGATCCTACGCCATGGCCATGCCAATATGACCAGCCGAACAATCGTGTGGAGGTGACGGCGGTAGCGGTGTGGGGGTCTTGCCATGGCTTGGCGCTGGCACGACATGTTGTGTTGTTGTCTGTGGGGTGATGGCCCTGGCCATCCCCAAACGAATCATGCTCTTTAGCCATAGCAGGAATAAGCCGAAGCAACTTCTGAGGACAACCGGCTCTTCTTCATCCGCTCCTGGGGGTTGAATGGGAGGTTCCAGGTCGTCGCAGCCCCTTAGCACCTAGATAATTTTAACCCTATGCACGCTATCTGGCATCGGCTTTGAGTGGAACGTGCGGTGCAAGGGTTGAATGATGTTACCCTTGGCAACATCCCTCAACTCGTTGTTCACGAAGCTTAAGAGAGTGCATGGAACATACGTCTGTGAAAAACATGTATGGCATTAAAAAGATGCCATAAGAGTAATAAATGGCAAGGCGGTAAAGTATTTGGTTTACCATGATGGCCTTGAGCTCGGCTAATGTCGAGGCACCGCATACGACGACGGGCGTGCAAGAGACGGAGGGGCTGCTTGATGGCGCGGTGCCGGCCGCCGGTGTATTCTCCCTATCGGTTGCATTAAGCTCTGCCGCCGCGGTGATGGCAGGGGGAGTCACCAATGCTTCCAGCGCCGCCGTGCTAGCGGGCGGAGTCACGGACACATAATTCACCGGGTTCGCTGGCGCCGCATTGTTTGAGTGGCTACTGACCATGCTTGGAATCAGGCATGACCCTTGTCGACCACCCACACTCCAGTTCGCTATTGACTCCACAAAGTTAGGCAGGATGGAGGTGAGGGTGATTGACAGGTTGTCTTGGAGGATCTGCGGGATCCGCGCCACTTGTTCCTTAAGTTTCTGAACCTCATGGTTTTCCTCGTCGCTCCTTCCCTCCACACGTGTCCTCGGGGGTGGACCGAAATGATCCACCCAATTCTTAGCCCCGAAGCTGGCCAGACGGCCAGCCGACGAAGGCTTCTTTGTAACCGGCATGATTTTCTTGGCCCGGTTCATCGCCCTGTTAAAAGGGTTATCCCACAGGGTGGCCGTCGTCGACCCGTGGGATGAGGAACCATGGGATCCCTGACTAGCAATTTCCTGCTCCTGTAGAAGAAGTAACGTGAACCATTTAGAAATTCAACTTGATCGATTAGAATGTAATCGACTTGATCCGCGGTAATTAAATTACTTACCACAAGAACCTTGAAGTCCTTCACCTTAGTTTCCGCGGTGAGTTCTTTGGTTTTGGGGTCCACATGGTAACGAGCCCTAATAAAGTTTTGAAGCTGCTTGTTTTCGAATTTCGAAAAGGGGTTAGGTATCCCCTAAGCTCTATACTCGTCGTCCTCCTTATCCCATTTGGGCTCCGTAGCTCTTTAACTAGCCTGCGATTCCTTTCTCTGCTTACTCAAGGCCTTGGCTGCTTCGGATTTGCACTTGGCATTGAACTCCTGGAATTGATCTTCGGTGATCCGCGGGTCAATCTTTTGGATCTCCTCGAGACTTTTCCCTTCTTTAAATATCTTCTTCTTTATCCGGGTTCTCCAGCTGGCCAGGGCGGTGCTCATCCTCGTGAGGGCAGATTTATTTACTTCATTCCCATGATAATCTGTGTTCTAATACTGAAGGGGGAACTTGTATCGGGCGCCAAAGGAACCCCTGTTGGGCTCACTTCGGTAATTTCCTCTCTAACGGTGCCGACCGTGTTCGGGCGCCTTTCCTTCTTCTTCTTCGGCGGATTACTACCACTTGTTGTGCCCTCGCCACCATCATTGGTTTCATCATCCGTCGTTCCTTCGGCCGCTTTTTCTTCCTCCGTGTCTTCCATCTCATCAGCGTCGCTCTCGGAAGGGTTGTATTCTTCATCGCCCTCTGTCATTCTTTCTAGCCGCTTGACCTCCTCCCAGAATGACAAGGGTCTGTTTTGAGGTCTCACTTCTCTTTCAGCTTTGTTACGCTGAGAAGAGCCAGCCTCATCGTTGTCACACATGTTTGCACTAATAAAAGGCAAATAATGGTTAGTAAAGTGCGCGGAAAAATCCGGCATGACCTTTGCTCATTTTTGTTAAACTAGGAGTGCCTGATTTCTGCCGAAACGGAAGTTAATCAACATTTCGGCGAAAATCGGGACTCATTTCATACAAACACCTGCATACACGACATAAGAAAGTGCTTCGTACAAGCACAAGCACAATTTCAAGTGCTACAAGTGCTGCATATCATAACAAAGTGCTTCATACAGTATTATACAAGTGCTTCATACAGTCAAATTAACATTTGTTCCTACAGAGTACTTCTCCCTTTTCCCCTTTATTTAAGCTCCATGATATATGTTAAATACCTTCTATCCCGGTCATGTAAAACAAATATCTGATTATAAGAGGATAATGCCATGCAAGAACAAATTACCCACTATTAACTTGTATTATCGGTCACGTAAAAGAAATTTTTTCGCTGAGAAGGACAAATGCCAAATTACCGACTATTATTTTTTTTACTATCCTATGGTCATAAAAAAGGAATTTTTATTTCTTTTATATCTGACTCAGGAACCATGTAGAAGGAACTGAATGTCTACTATCCTCTTCAATCTGAACATGTCACTCTGTCTTTATATGTGCTAATTGAGATTTAGAGCAAGCGAACTAAGAACTTAGCATATAGGTAGATAAGTATGTTATAAAATATTTCAGATAAGTATGTTATATCTGGAATTATACATACGGCAAACAAAAACATCCTCTACCCGACAATGTAAATGCACCTTAAAATAGATGCATCTCTTCTGCATGCCTAAAGTTTCTTCCTAGGTCTAAAAGACAGGAGCACATAACCTGTGAGAATGAGCATCGATCTATTTGAAAACCTGTCAATGCTGTTCGCAAAACACGCGTGCAGCTAGAAATTTCGTGAATGCTTTTCTCAAATGACATTTTTAGTTTTCATTTTATGCTCCCAAAAGGCAAAACATTCTAGCATCGAGCCATACACTACAACGAAGCTACACATACTGCCACTGAGAAGGCTGTGTTATTCTATGGGCATTAAGGTTTTTTAAGGTGCTAGACGATTCAGACTATAATAATAGAGACTAATCTGAAATTCATTATTTGACAGAGTAACCAAATTCCTAAATGCAGCAAAATGGCAGAGTAACCCTAAATTCCTAAATGACAGAGTAACCCTAAGTTCCTAAATCCCTAAATGCAGCAAAATGACAGAGTAACCAAATTCCTAAATTACATGAATCCATCAGATTTAGATGGATAATATCATGTCCATGAGGTGAGATGAAATCAGGTGATGTGGGACTCGATGGTACTTACCCGGTTGTGGTCGCCGCGGCGGTGTCACAGGCGGGGTGGAGCAGTGGAGGCAGCGCCAGAGGCGGGGTCTCGCGGAGGCGTTTGTGCAGTGGCGCGGCGGTGCAGTGGTGCTCCTCCACGGCCTCCTCCTCCTAGGACACGCTCCTCCATGGCCTCCTCGGACACGCTCCTCCATGGAATCCTCCTCCTAGGACGCACGGCGGCCTCCTCTCCTCGTCCGCGGACTTAGCGGCCTCCTCTCCTCCTCCTCCTCGGACACGGCAAGTGCGACGACAGGCAGCGGGCGAGCAGATCAGATCGAGCGGTGACGGCGCGTCTCTCGGCTCAGGGACGATCTAGGTCTGAAGATGGGGAGAGGGACGGGTTTGTGCTCCACGGTTGACATGTCACGGTACTTAGCCGTAGCGCACCCTTACCTAGTGCGCTATGGCTAAGTGTTGTGTCAGGTCAAATAAGAGGGTGGTCACCCCTGTAGTTTACACTAACAGTACCATATCCCACTGGTCTGCCCTACGCTGGCTAAGCCGAGAGCACCCAGGTTTGAACCATGGTGCCCCCCTTTTTTGTTTTTATTTTAAAACTACTTTAAAATGTTAAAAAATATCCCAAAAACTATGTAAACTATATAAAATATCTATTACATGTTTTATATGACAAAAGTGGTACATATATATCATAAAAGTGGTACAAAAGTGGTGCCCCCTTTTTTGGTTTTATTTTAAAAATACTTTAAAATGTTAAAAAATATCCCAAAAACTATGTAAACTATATAAAATATTTGTTATATGTTTTATATGACAAAAGTGGTACATATATATCATAAAAGTGATACAAAAGTGGAACAAAAGTGATTCAAAGTGTCCATTAATAATATGCCATCCATATGCATGAATACAATCTTTTTTTGAGCATGCATTTTACAATCTTTTGTGAGCTAGCGTTTTACAATCTTTTTTCCCTTCTTTGTCGTGGTTGAATAATTTAGCCCCGAAACTTTTATGTTTCTTCGCTCGAACGGGCTACCTTTTTGGGTAAGGTTGTCCTTTTTCTTCTTGTGATGTATGTTTCTTCATCGTAGCCGTCGTCATCTTCAATCTTTGAATCGTCGTACTGGTCGAAGTCTTGCTTGTTGGTGACTCCATCCATTCCGATGATGTTTGTTTTTCCTCTCCTCACAACAACACAACTAGGCTTTGTCGGGTCGGTAATAAAAAAACATTGGTCCACTTTGCTAGCCAGTACCCACGGTTCATTTTTCGCGGCGATGTGCGCACCGACGGCCTTGGATTTGGCTGCTTTGGGTATTAACATGGTTGTGAAATACCGGTCTTCTCTTTCAACGCTCTTGGACCATCTCACACAGAACATCGACACCTTTCCTCCACAGTAGTCGAGCTCCCAGATCTCCTCGATCCTTCCGTAAAAAATTTCCTTCACGTTGTCATCAGTGTAGAATTCCGATGTTATGCCTGAGTTCTGATAGTCACACTTGTTGTCCTTTTCCTCCGTGTAGAATGTGTAGCCGTTGATATCATATGCCTGATAGGTCACTAGGTTCTGCATGGGTCCCTGCGACAAGGTGAATATGATGTTTTCCTCCGCAGAATGTGATTGCGGGGGATTATCTAGGAGCGTCTGCCTAAACCAACGCGTGAAATCTGAGTTGTGCTCTTTGATTATTTCTCCCTACGTCCTCTGTATGCCCCGGTCACTGTACTTCTTCTCGATTGACCTTTTGTGCTTTTGTACCCAAGGATCGACCAGTTCTAAATGTTGTAGCGTGACTAAGGTTTGCTCTATCAAAGTCTGCGCGTCGACAATCGTAGTCTGCATGCAGTACGTGACGACCCTCTCGGTGACCCGATCCATCGAGCTTGCCAAGGTGCCTATTGACGAGAAGACCGACAGGGTTCTCGATGCCTAGATAATTCATGTAGAAAGAGATGCACTCTTCAGCCAGAAAGCCCTTGGCTATGCTTCCATCTGGACGGGACCTGTTGCGAACGTATCCTTTGATGTGTCCGTTCATCCTTTCGAACGACATCATGTTGCGGAGGAACATCGGCCCGAGTTGGATGATATCCTCCACGATATGGACCAGCAGATGCACCATAATGTCGAAGAATGCAGGCGGGAAGTAGATCTCGAGCTCGCATAGTATCACCACGATCTCCTCTTGTAGCCTCCCGAGCTGTTTCATGCCAATTGACTTTCGAGAGACGATGTCAAAAACTTGCAGAGCCCAAACAATGTTTCTCAGACATGCTCGTCCATTATACCTCGTAGTGCAACCGGAAGTACCTGCGTCATTAGCACGGCACAGTCATGAGACTTCATCCCACTAAACTCTGCTTAGCCTCATCTAGGTACCTGCTTATCTTGCCCGCGTAGCCGTAAGGAAATTTGACTCCTAGAAGGCACTTGAAAAACTGTTTGATCTCATCCTGGCTTAGTGTGAAGCACGAAGGGGGGCAGTAATATTCATTCTTCTTGACCTTTTTACCCTTTCGACAACCTTGTGTCGCCTCTGACTGATGATCATCGTCATCTTCCTGATCATCAGGAGTAGGGCGTCCTCCATGAAGATCCTTCTGGATGCCCATGAATATCAAGTCGTTCCTTGCTTTAGGACCATATTTCGTCCTATCTAGCATGTTGATTAGGGTGGCGACTAGACTCGCACACGTTCTTCGTGATATGCATGATGTCAAGGCTATGAGGCATGCGGGGAAACTTCCAGTATGGCAACTCCTAGAAAATAGACCTTGTTTTCCATACCTTCATCAACAGCTTGTCTTGCTGCCTCTTTCACTTCTTTCTCGGTTTAGGACACTGTTTCCAGTTTTTCAGCAATTCATCCACTTCTTCGCTGCTCCTCTGCTCTGGGATTCCTCGGGTCTCGGATTTTCCATTGAACAGATCTCCACGTTTTCTCCATGCATAATTCTTTCCAAGCCACCTTCGGTGCCCCATGAACACGGTTTTCGAAGACCCTGGATCTTTCTCTAGTTGGAGATAGGTCGTGTTATCCATGCACCTAACGCATGCGTAGAATCCTTGGATAACCTGCCCCGAGAAATATCAACAACCTGGATAGTCTTATACCGTAGTGACCAACGCGGCTCTCATAGTGAAATAATCTTGTGCGACAGCGTCATACGTATTGGCTCCGGATTCCCATAACATGGCTAGCTCCTCTTTCAATAGCCCGAGATATAGATTGATGTCGGTACCAGGTTGTTTTGGCCCTTGAATTAGCATACTCATTTGTATGTACTTCTTTTTCATGCACAACCAGGGAGGGAGGTTGTACATCCATACAAACACGGGCCAAGTGTTGTGTGTGCTGCTCTGGATACCGAACGGATTGAGTCCATCGGTGCTTGCACCTAGCCTGATGTTCCTCGAATCTCCACCGAATTCTGGGAATTCGAGGTCTAATGCTTTCCACTGGCTACCATCTGAAGGGTGCGTCAGCAGCTCGTCCTTTTCAGGGTCATCGTCATCTCCTGGCTTCTTTCTTTCCGCATGCCAGCGCGTGAGATTTGCTTCCTTAGGGTCTGCGAAATAGCGCTGCAGACGAGGAGTGATAGGAAAGTACCATACCACTTTTCGAGGAGCTTTCTTCCCTTTCTTGTATCGACTAACGCCGCACACCGGGCATGTGGTTTTCTCCGCGTCCTCACCCCGATAAATGATGCAATCGTTGATGCAGACATGGTATCTAATGTGCGGTAGATCAAGAGGACACATGATTTTCTTGGCATCCTTGATACTAGTTGGACACGTGTTCCCCTCCGGGAGACGATCGTGCCAGAATGCCATCATATCGTCGAAGCTTGCGTCTGTCCATTTATGTTTTGCCTTCATCTCCATAGCCTTGAGCGTTACATTCAACCGGGTATCATCGGGCTTGCATCCTTCATACAATGTAGTAACCGCGTCTTTCTCAAGTTGCGCAAGCTTGGCTTTATCTCTAGCGGTAGCCCTGGCGTTACTCGTCTTCTTGAGAAGCAGTTCTAGAACATAAGGGTCCCGCACCCAACCTGTCGTTGTTCCATCGTCTGCTCCGGCATCTAGATCATCATCATCCTGGTCTGCTTCCGCACCTTCACCATCTCCAGGAGACTCTTCTTCATCTCGCCCATCCTTGCCGTGATCATGATCATGTTGCCCGCCTTCCTCATTTTCCGCCGCCCCATTTACGGCCTCATCGTCTTCGTCATCACTTATCCACCGAGTGTAGCCATCCAAAAACCATGGCGGAGCAGGTGCGCTTGCAGATTTCTAGAATCTGGGTCGATCAACCAATTGAGTTTGCATCTTCTGCACGGACATTTTATCTCCGTCATGTTATTTCGTATCATGTCGGCCGTCGCGCATTTCAAAAATCTAGCCACAATGCCTTTGCTCATTATGCAGACCATGGTTGCATGCGCGGTGTACATGGTAGAATTAGAAGTTTATTACAACCACAGAACCAATGCATGCATGCAATGGTCGATGGAAAATTTTGGCATGACCTATCCTAAAATTCGGACCTTTGCGAAATGCCAAAGTCTTGCCAAAATGGAAATAAATCAACATTTTGGCAAAACAATGCCAATATATGAGAGAGCATGCATGCATGCTCTCCAAACACATGAGAGCACGATCCTCTCCATAGATATGTGACCATATATATCATCCATACACATAAACACATCCCTCTTACATAGACAACTTACCGAGACGAGAGACCGCGAGAAGATCTCGAAGGAGAGGTGAGAGACCGAGAGATGGTGGCTGGAAGGAGAGCCTTCCTCTATTATGTATGTAGCATCCAAGGTAAGTTTTACAAGCTGCAAATGGTGAAAGAGTGGAGAAATTGAGGTGGTAAGGAGGAGGGGGGCGAGATCCAAAGAGGAAGAAGGAGGGGAAAGTGAAGTGGGAGATGGTGGATCTAGGCAATGTGCAAAAGGTTATCCGCCAAAATGGAGCAAGAAGCACGCACATCCATGGCGCACGTGGCGTGGTGTGCCACAGACATAAAGAACAGCCGTGGCGCACCACACCACGTGCACCATGGATGTGCGTGCTGCCTGCTACATTTTAGCAGATAACCTTTTGCACAACAACCGTGGCGCACATACCACCTGTGCGCCACAGACTTGTTTTCCCAGTTGCACAGCAGTGTGGCCTGATTTTTCCTGTAGCGCATGGTGCCCAAGTGCGCCCCAACTGCCGGTCACACTCGAAGCTCACTAGCCGTAGGTGCGCTACAGCTATGTGGTATACGGCCGATAGTGCCCTAGCCCACACACATCCGTGGCGCACCGCGCACATGTGCGCCACACTTACTGTAGTTATCCGTAGGGCACCTCTATGCAGTGCGCCACGCCTATTTTAGCCATGGGGCACCACTAGCACATGCGCCACGGATGTGCGTATTACCTATAGCCGGTTTCCTAGTAGTGGGTGAATCGAACCCATTGGGGTGAGGTTCATCGGAGAACAAGGGAGGCCTCTCATGGCATTGGTGGTTTGAAACCACCCCCTCTCCAAACGTAGGCGTACTTTCCCTCAAAAGGAAGGAACTACGGGAAACAAATCCTTGTGTCTCCGTGTGCTTCACTTTGGTTACTTCTATCCTTTACCGCACTTTACTTATCTAGTTATAGCTTAGTTTGTGCTTGTTTGTCATATAGGTAAATTCACCATAGTTGCATAATCTAGAGAATTTACCTTTCATGTCAAACCCTAAATTGAAAAAGAGTAAATTTTAAGTAGCACCTATTCACCCCCCGGGCAACCCAGAGGAGGGAGAAAGTGAGGCTAGCCATTCGGTGACCATGGTAGATCTCAAGAAGTTGGAAACAAGCTTGAACTCTACCTTGGGCAATGAAATCCAATAGTTGCGTCAACTCGTTGAGCAACTTGTTAGGGATAAGCAAACCTCACCTCCTCCCTCTCCAGAGGAAACACCACCAAACCCAAAGGCTAAGCCTTTGGAGGAAGTGGTGGGGGATGAACATAATTCCACTAACTCCACCACAAAAGGGGTGATGGGAAGGAAGAGCACCATGCGGTTCCCGGATGGTACTCTCTCGACCCCCCTATTCCTCATCCACATATAAATAATAGAGGCGACCCACCTAAGTTAGCTGCACATACTTTTTCTCAATGGCAAGTCTTAATGAAATCTCATGTGCGCAGCACCTGCATTGATTTGTGGAATATTATTGAAGAAGGACTCAAAATTGAGGATCCAACCAATTTGACTAGAAGAGAAGTGGTAAATAGCTAACTCAATGCAACTGCCTTGCACATGATTCAACTTGGAGTGGGGCCAAAGGATTTTCCCCACATTGAGCACTACAACACCGCCAAGGAAGCTTGGGATGAAGGTTTCTTCATGAATGATGGTGAGGATCATGAAGACATGTATCGAAGACTCAAATCCACATCCACCGCTTTCAAGAATGTTGGCGCCTCTCACATTGATGATGCTTGGATCAAGAGGAAGTATGTGAGTGCACTCATGCCTTTCGAGCCTACTGACTTGAAGATTCTCCAAGGTAGACACAACTACCATCTCATGACCTCCAATGAAGTGATGCAAGAGATGGCCTCCTTCAAGGTTGCTGCTAAGAATGCCAAAGACGCCCGTGATCGTGCCATTGGAATGAGTAGTGGTGTCAATCTTGCCTTGAAGGCCAAGGTTGTGGAGTATGATGAAGATGAAGGAAGTGATGAGGGACCTTCAATGAGCCACCCCGAAGATGTCAAGATTGCTCATGGTGAATACATGGCCTTCTATGCAAGAAACTTTTGGAAAGATCCCGCCAAGGACAAGATGGAAATGCAACGAAGAAGCAACCCCAATGGGAGAAGGGACAATGGGTCCAAGTTGAGAACGTGTTTCAATTGTGGTGACCGCTATCACTTCGTTGCGGCTTGTCCTTATGAGAAAAGAGAAGACCATGGGGGTAAACTTGTGTTGAAGAAGACCTCCAAAGCTCCCTACAAGAAACCCTTCATCAAAAGGAACTCAATCAACAAGAAGCCGGGAGAAATTGTCTTGATCACACATGAAGAGTACTCCGATGATGATGATGATGATGATGATGAAGAGGATACATCAAGTGGTGTGGCAGCTCTTGCCACTACCTCTACCCCGTCACACTCCCTCTTCGACTCTCCAAATGAGAATATCTCCAACAAGAACGTCACTTGCCTTATGGAAAGAGGAATGAAGGTATTATCATCAACACACTCCACCTCCCTAATCAATGATGATGATTTTGATGATGAGTTGTCTCTTGAGGTCCAAAAGGAATTAGTTGCTTTTGATGTGTTCATGAACAACTTGCAAGGGGAACATAAGAAACATGTTGTGGACCTCTTAAATCAACTTGCACACACACAAGAACTTCTAGATGAGAGATGTCAATTAGGGAGAGAGCACATGATTAAGGTGGAAGCTCTAAGTAATGCCCTAGAAGAAGAACAAGAAACTAGATTATCTCTTGAAACTAAACTAGAGGGTCTTGATGATGCAAATGATCTCATTATTAATAAACTCATCAAGGAACGTGAGCATGCTATTGCTAAATATAAAAAGGCTAAAAAGTACAAGATTGAGTTTGATGTTGTTCATGAAAAACTTGCCGAGGACTTTAGGTCACTTAACATGGCTCACAAGACCTTGGAAGGTGAACTCTTGTTGCTCACAAAGTCTTGTGAAAATCTTCAAACTCAATTGATCAATACTCCCTCACCTAGTACGTTCATTCCTTCTAGTTGTACAAATACACTTGAAGAACATGCTAGGTTGAAGGGGGAGCTAGTTAAGACCTCCTTTCCAAAAGGAAACAAGTCTATTGATGATCTCTTGAGCAAGCAAAGGTCAAATGGTGAAAAAGGGGGCATTGGTTTTATCTCTAAAGCCAAGAAGAAAAAGAACAATAAGAAGAAGAAGGCCAAGCCCGCCCAAGAAAAGAACAAGGTCATTGTGGGAAGTAAGACCACAAGTGGCAAAACTATGTCTCATGATGATTTTGTGGGTAGTGCTAACCCTCATTATGTTTTAATGCGTGATTATTATGGTCATGTGTATGCACAATATGTTGTCCCATTTGTTGGTTATATTGCATGGTCTATTTGGGTTCCCAAGACCCTTGTTGCTAACAAAAGAGGACCCATTGAAAAATGGGTACCTAAAAACTAGTTTGATCTTTTGTAGACTTATGCTTCCGGAGGGTCAAAATGGGTGCTTGATAGTGGATGCACAAGTCATATGACCGGAAGCGCTTCTAGTGTCAAGGAGTTGAGACCAAATGTTGATCAAATATATGTGACATATGCCGACAAATCAAAGTCAAAGGTAATGGGTTTCAGCAAAGTTGTGGTAGCTCACGATATCACTCTCGTGGACGTCATGCTTGTTGAGACCCTTGGCTATAATTTACTTTCAGTCTGTGCTCTAGGAAAGATGGGTTTTGCTGTCTTTATTGATGTTGATATTGTGATCCTCTTGTGTAGCAAGTCTCTAAAGGTTGCTTTCGTTCGGTACGTCGAGGATGACTTGTATGTGGTGGACTTCTCGGGGAAAACCACTACAAGTCCGATGTGCCTATTGGAAAGGCCGATGTGGATTGGCTATGCCATCGCCGTCTAGCCCATGTCAACATGAGAACTTTGCAAAGCCTCCACAAGGATGGTCATATTGTTGGACTAAAAGAAAATGTTTGCTTTGCCAAAGATCGTGTTTGCAGGGCATGTGTTGAAGGAAAGATGCATGATTCTCCCCATAAGCCAAAGAACTACATCAAGTCCAAGAGGATCTTGGAGCTCCTTCATGTGGATCTCTTTGGTCCTCCGTCTCATGCGAGTCTTGGTGGGAAGAAATATTGTTTGGTGATTGTTGATTACTACTCAAGATACACTTGGGTATATTTCTTCAAGTTAAAAATTGAGACCCAAGAGAACTTCATTGACTTCATCAACATGGCTCAACGTCAACACAATGTCCCAGTATTAACAATAAGAAGTGACAATGGTACCGAGTTCAAGAACTACACATTAAATGGATTTCTTAGTGGCGAGGGAATAAAACATCAATATTCCGCTGCATATACCCCTCAACAAAATGGTGTAGCTAAGAGGAAGAACCAGACTCTCATTGACATGGCAAGGACTATGTTGGCGGAATTTAAATCTCCATACAATTTTTGGGCTGAAGCTATCTCCACCGCATGCCATGCATCAAACCGTCTCTACCTCCGCAAAGAATTGATCAAGACTCCATATGAAATCCTTACCGGTAACAAGCCTAATGTTTCTTACTTCCGGGTATTCAGTTGTAAGTGCTTCTATCGCATTAAGGGCATTCGTTTATCCAAGTTTGATTCCAAAGCATTAGAGGGTATTTTTGTTGGTTATGGTCTTGAATCCCACACTTATAGAATCTATGACAAGCTCTCAGGAATTGTCATAGAATCTTGTAGTGTGGTGTTTGAAGAATATGATGGTCCCCAAGCGGGGCGTGTTGATGTTTGTGATGCAGATCATGAAATGCCTCGGGATTCCATAGGAAGAATGGGTGTGGGTTTCATCCGCCCTGTTGAGGAACCCCTTATGGTGGATCGAGAAGAACTATGCTCTACTCAAGTGGAGCCCTCATCTTCACAACTTCAACAAGCTACTATCGAGGTGGACAATGACCCATGCCAAAGACTGGTTGTGGATCCTCAACCTACTGATCAAGAAGATGCCTCCAGCCAAGAGGTGATTGAGCCTCCGTTTGCCAGGATGTCTAGTGGTGCTAAGGACATTGCACAAGCAAGATCTATACAAACTGTCATAATTACAGCTGAATACCTGGCCAGTTGTGGGCTTGATCAAGACCAAGGTCAATCCTTGCCTCCTATAGAAGAGAATATTTCCAATAATGATCAAGGTCAAGTTAATGGTCAAGACGAGGACCAAAATGATGAAGTGATCCCCCCAAGAAACAACAAGGAGATCGAAACTCGTCGCCAAGATACAATGGATAGATTACTGGAATTAAGAGACCACACTCTTGAGAATGTGGTAGGAGATCTAAGAAGAGGGATATCTACTCGAGCTCAATTAAAAAACTTTGGTGAGCACCAAGCACACATTTCCATGGTGGAACCAAAGAAAGTATGGGAAGCTCTTGAAGATTCGGATTGGTTGGATGCAATGCATAAAGAGCTCAACAACTTTGAGAGAAACAAAGTATGGAAGTTAGTGGAAAAGCCAAAAGATTGCCGCAATGTTATAGGCACCAAGTGGATTTTCAAGAACAAGCAAGATGAGCATGGAATTGTGATAAGGAACATGGCAAGATTGGTTGCACAAGGGTTCTCTCAAATTGAAGGCATTTATTATGGAGAGACTTATGCACCCGTGGCTCTCCTTGAGTCCATACGTATCCTTCTTGCTTATGCGGCACATCATAGATTTAAACTACAACAAATGGATGTAGAAAGTGCATTTCTTAATGGTCCATTGCATGAGTTGGTATATGTGAAACAACCCCCGGGATTTGAGGATCCCAACTTTCAAAACCACGTCTACAAACTCGATAAGGCACTCTATGGGCTCAAGCAAGCCCCACGCACGTGGTATGAGCACCTTAGAGAGTTGTTGTTAGATCGTGGGTTTGAGGTTGGAAAAATCTATCCCACTCTTTTTATCAAGAGGGTCAATGGGGAACTTTTTATATGCCAAATTTATGTAGATGATATTATCTTTGGCTCATCTAACAAAGCTTTTAATGATGAATTCTCAAAGCTTATGACTGAGAGGTTCAGGATGTCTATGATGGGAGAATTGAGAGTATTTCTTGGTTTTGAGATCAAGCAAGTGAGAGGAGGTACATTCTTCAACCAAGCCAAGTATACTCAAGATATTCTCAAAAGATTCAACATGAAAGACCTAAATGGAGCTCCCACTCCCATGGCAACAAAGACTCATCTTGAACTAAACCCAAATGGTAAAGATGTGGATCAAAAGGTATACCGATCCTTGATTGGCTCTTTGCTTTACCTTTGTGCATCTAGACCCGATATTGTGTTGAGTGTAGGAGTGTGTGCAAGATATCAAGCGGCTCCTAAAGAAAGCCATTTTATGGCAGTTAAGAGAATCTTTCGATATTTGGTTCATACCCCAAACTATGGTATTTGGTATCCTAGGGGCTCAACTTTCTCTCTTTGTGGGTACACGGATTCGGATTGGGCTGGTGACAAGGATGATAGGAAATCAACCTCCGGGGCTTGCCAATTCCTTGGGAGGTCCTTGGTGTGTTGGTCTTCTAAGAAGCAAAATTGTATATCTCTTTCCACCGCCAAAGCCGAGTATGTGGCAGCTGCTAGTGCTTGTACACAATTGCTATGGATGAGGCAAACTTTAAAGGAATACGGTGTCCATTGTGACAAGGTGCCTCTTCTATGTGACAACGAAAGTGCCATCAAGATTGCATATAACCCAGTAGATCATACAAGGACAAAGCATACTGAGATTCGTCATCACTTCATTAGAGATCATGTTGCTCGAGGTGATATTGAGCTATCCTATGTATCAACCAAAGCCCAACTTGCCGACATCTTCACAAAGCCACTTGATGAAGCAAGGTTTTGTTATTTGAGGAATGAACTAAATATCGTAGATTCTAGGAGCTTGACTTGATCACCTTGCATACTCACCTATATCTTGACTCTTATTTGGTTTAGGTGCAGACAGGGAGATATGGGGAGTGCGGTTCTAATACATTGGACTATCCCTCCCCCCATAATGCCAACATTAAGAAATTCAATCCTCCTAATATCATTTAGTGATATGTGAGCTTCATTAATGAGTAGTGGCAATGAACCCAAGGATAATTCTTCGCGGTGCCATACCACAATCTCTTACATGGTAGCCTCAGCCACCGCCCTCTTCATATTTGAAGAGGTGGTTCTTGACTTGTGTGGTTTGGATCTTAATTTGCCATCTTTTGACTATCTATGGTTGTTTGGTTTTTCACAGTACATCTTTCTGAATCCCAGGCATATACTCATCCTTAAACATGCTCCTCTTGCCACACATTTGTCCAAATATTGTACTTGGAGTTTTTTTGGTCGTGGGGACCGGAATGTCTGCCCTGTACCGACCGGAGAGTCCGGCGTGGCCGGACACTCCGCTTGATACAGGCCAGACACTCCGGTCGGGCCGGACACTCCGGCTAATTTTGCCCAGACAGTCTGGCCCCATCTGTTTCAGTCCTGTAAAAGGGGTCGGGGGGAAGTGGACGGTTCAGTCCTCCTTCTTCCCCCGACTCTCTTCTCTCCACACCCTGCTGCCCCCGACCAGGATCTTCACCGGGAGGGCTTCTCCACCCCGGATTCGACCGTTGCCGCCGGCCATTGTCATCCCTTTGCCGCTGGGACCCGTTCCCCTCCGGTGAAGGCCCCCATGGATGCTGGTACTTGCCTCCCCCTCTTCTACATCCATAGGGTTTCCTCTAGATGCTTTTTTGGAGGCAATGAACTATCTTGATCCATGGATTCATCACTGCGTGCATATGGCGTCTTAGTAGTATTCCTAGCAATCCCAATCCACTCCGATTGAGTACATTCGCACTGCCCGGAAAAATTACCAGATCTCCCGCCGGACAGTCCGTTGGGTACAAAGCAGACACTCCGGCCCGGCCGGACTGTCCGGCATGTATGCACCGGACTGTCCGCCCCTAGCGGAGTCTCCGGCTCGATTTGCCGGACAGTCCGGGTTTCCTCAGTCTGTTTTTGATTTTGTATTCCTACCACTACTGCTATGTGCTTTCTCCTCCTGGACAAATGTGCTTACCCTGCTATCTCTCTACTCTGAATTCACAGGTAGCTCCCATCCTCGTCACTCTAGGGCCGCTCAGAAAGCCCGTCCTCGCCGGTACCGTGATGAAGAGAATGAGGTTCATGTGGATCCTTCCATGGTCAGGCAGGCTGCTCGTGACCGTGTTGCAGCAAAGCAGGAGAAAGTAAGAAAACTAAAGAGGGATGAGGCCAAGTGCATGAAATTTGAGTCTTTGACCACTTTGGCAAATTTGGGCACCGAAGAGTTTGTGGAGATGCGTGTCCAGCCATTCTATTCTCTGCAGTGCACTTCTGAGGATCCTCGCTTCTAGAGGAATGAGCAGGCCTTGCTCTTCTCTTAGGTGTTTTATGCTTTCAGACTCCGGTGTGCCCTATGCAGTGGTTGGATAATCCGAAGCTCTAGGCACACAGGTACTTTGAGGACGCTCTCTGGGTGACTGAGAAGATGGGACTGCACACCATCTTTCAAACAAGAGAAGATTACAACATTGAGATGATCCAGCAGTTCTATGCCACGGTGGTTTTTGGGGACACTCCTGATGTTCCCCTTGAGTGGATTTCTGGCATTACAAGATATCGCTCCAGCATGGCTCAGTTTGCCCATCTCCTTGGTGTGCCTTTCAACACCAATGCTCACAGTGGTCACCGGATGCATGTGCACAGTCAGGCGTATGACAAACAACTTTTGGCTCCTATCTACTCTCAGAATGGTGTGGTTGGCCAAACCATCAATATCAAGCTCATTTACAACATCCTGCTCCGCATGTTCCGCCACACTATCACTCCCAAGGCGGGCAACAAGGATGAGATGCGGGGTGCTGAGATCAATCTTATGTCCCATGCCCACTCCGTGTATGTTCGCGGTCCATCTCACCTAGGTGGCACCATAGATGTCATGGACTTCATCTATCAGGATATGTACAAGTGCACCACTGACAAGAAGTGCCCTCTTTTTGCTCCATATGTGATGAAGCTCATTGTTACTCAGGCTCCAGTCACTCCATTGTTGTACACTGAGCTTGGTGCTCATCTCCCTGCCAAGTTACAGAGGAAGGGTGCCCCTACCTCTAAGGCACCTCGTGGCTACACCCCTGCTCAGGATATTTTTGAGGATGATGAGATAGATGCCTCTGACAGTGATGATGCTTCTGAGGAGGTTTCGGGGGCTGTGACCCATGGTCCTCGCATGAAGCATGCCAGCAATGCATACCGCTTCACCACCTCCAAGGAGGAAGTGCACAAGAAGGTGAAGAAGGCCTCCTGGTGGAAGAAGCTTCTTCTATGCCAGAACATTGACATTCGCCATAGTCAGTACGATGCATACAAGGCGAACAGGAACGTGATGAAGGAGCTCAAGCGGATCAACCAGCCTATGGATGTTTATCCTTCTCAGCAGCAGTCGTCTGATGGCACACTCTCCTATGGTCACTGGAGTCAGGGTCGTGTGGATTGGTCCATGTTTGAGGATGTATATTCTTCTTCTCGCCCTCACGGCTAGAGCTCTACTCAGGAGGATCAGGATGATGAGGACAAGGACGGGGATGAGGAGGAGGAGGAGGACGACGACGACTAAAGTGGCTAGAGTTGGCTTTGGGGCGCTTTAGTTGTGCTCTTTTCCCTTTTTGGCGTCTCGATGCCAAAGGGGGAGAAGTAGCCCCTTTATTAGGTTGCTACCGGGGATTTGCATGGGTACACGAGCTTCACGTTATTTCGATTTGCCTCTGTGAAGCTTCGTGTATTTATCCTACTCTTTGAGTACTTTGTTGTGTTGAACTCTGTGTTGTGTGTTGAGACATGCCTACCCGGTTGTGTTAAGTGACTATGTTATATCTATGCCTAGCTTATTGATCTAGTTGTGTTTATATATCATGTCATATATTACTAGCTACAAAATCTAGAGAGGATGTAATCCTATGGTGTGTGATCATGCATTCAAATGCAAAGAAAAAATCGGTCACACATCTAGGGGGAGCCTCGCTATATGTTGTATTTCTCCACTTGTGAACATTTATAGCTATCCCTTTTGCAAATCCTTGGGTTGTAATCAAACACCAAAAAGGGGGAGATTGAAAGGGCATTTATGCCCTTACTATTATTTTGATGTTTGGTGACAACACTTGGATAAGTTTAATCATCTGTTAAATGTTTCAGGAGATTCCAGCTGTCCCATGTATGGTGCAATAAAGGAAAAAGAGCTTCCCTGGGTCAGGTATTTGCAAGGGATAAGTCCCAGCCAGACTGCCCGGCTGATCCAGGCCGGAGTGTCCGGCCATGCCGGACTGTCCGGTGGGATTCGGCCGGACTATCCGCCCATGAGAAGTGGGCAACTTCTCTGGACACTCAGAACAGGTTTTTGGACACTCTCCGGACACTTTCCGGATTCTGGCTGGAAACTTGGCTAGGCCGGAGTGTCCGGATGGTCTCATCCGGAGTGTCCGGCTGGGCCGGACTGTCCGGCTGACTCTGGCCGAAATATCCGGGTCAAGTGGCTCCCAACGGCTCCATTTCCAGGGGGGCCTAAATAAAGGCCCCTTCTTCTACCTTGGAAGCTGCTCGTCCATCTAACGAACTCCAGCACCATTAGAGCCACCAAATCCACAATATCTCCTCCTTCGACGATCCAAAGTCATTGATCTTTGGAGAATCGAAGGAGGAGGCCTTGATCTACATCTTCACCAAGAGAGATCTTCATTTCCCCCTCATTCAATTGAGGTCCCCTTGCTCTAGTGTTTCATTGGAAACCCTAGCTTGTGATTTGGTTCTTACTAGCTTGTATTTGATTGTTTGACAGCTAGCTTGTACTTGGGAGCCTCCAATTAAGTTGTGGATGTGTGCCCCGAACTCGTTGTAAAGGTGTCGGCATCCACCTCGATGGTTGTCGTATAGTAGAAGAGGTGAATCGAACCCATTGGGTTGAGGTTCATCGGAGAACAAGGTAGGCCTCTCGTGGCGTTGGTGGTTTGAAACCACCCCCTCTTCAAACGTAGACGTACTTCTCTTCAAAAGGAAGGAACTACGGGAAACAAATCCTTGTGTCTCCGTGTGCTTCACTTTGGTTACTTCTATCCTTTACCGTATTTACTTATCTAGTTATTGCTTAGTTTGTGCTTGTTTGTCATATAGGTAAATTCACCGTAGTTGCATAATCTAGAGAATTTACCTTTCATGTCAAACCCTAAATTGAAAAAGAGTAAAATTTAAAGTAGCACCTATTCACCCCCCACCCCTCTAGGTGCCCATACGATCCTTTCAATTGGGAGCGACCAACTAAGAGAGCAATAATGGCCATAATCATGCAAAGCGACAAAACATCATTAATTAAAGCATAAAGTGATATTACAAGTCGAAAACTAAAGGATCATAAAGGCTATGGTGACTTGGGATAGTCATAACATGGTGTGAGTATGCGCCAAGTCAACCCAAATAAAGCATTGAAGGAGAATACCAGAATACTATGCTTTAATATGCTAAAACAACGCATGATTCTTTCAAGGCACATTAAGCAATATTAATTGTTTATAACATGTCATGCTACAACAAAAATCACTAAGCATAAAGCCAAAACAATATCAAGCATGACATGACAAAGCATAGGCCAAAGTAAAAAACAAGCTCCTTTTACCACTTAAGCATGAACTTTTCCTACTCTTTTCCAATTCAAACCAATCTTATTTGGAAACTAATGTATGAAAGAGGGGGTCCAACCAATTTATTTAAGAAAACTAAGCAAAGGAAAACTAAAAACAAAAACGAAAACGCTCCAAGGACAACATATTTGTGCATGAAACAATAAAAACAAAGTGTCTAGAAAGACCTGAGATTTTTTTTGATGAAGAAGGGGATGCCTTGGGCATCCCCAAGCTTTGACACTTGTACTTCTTGGATATTTCTTGGGGTGACACACGTGGCATCCCCAAGCTTGAGCTTTAGTCCATTCTTCATCTCATTACATCATTCTCTCCATACACCTGAAATTCTTCCTTCATACAAAACTTCACACAATCTTTATTAGCAACATTAGTGTACTCAAGATAATAAGTCTTTGGGTTCAGTTTCAACACCAATAAAACTTCCATTAAAATAAAATATAATGTAGCACTTCCGTTGAAAAGCTCAATTCCCAAAAGAGAAGCCAAAAAGGAACCAACAAAAAGCAAATGCAAATAATGGCAGAAATCTGTCAAAACAGACCAGCAGGTAAAAACCAATTTTTTCGAAGACCTTCTGTTGTGCAAATCGAAAAGTGTTGAACTAACGAAAGTTAGATAACAACCTGGGGCAGAAGCACAAACATTCACGCCTCAAAAGAACATACAGAGATTTTTCACGAATTTTTACAGCGAAGCACAAAAATCTGTTTCGGGACAGCAACTTTCCCAAGTCTTACTTCTCTCTCATTAGAGGTTACTATTGGCACAAAAACCACACAAAATGATAAGGAGAGGTTATTACTGAAGCAATAACTTCCAAGCCTCAACTAAAACTTTTGGGTTATCTCCCAATAAGTACTTCTTTAACGCCTTTAAGTTGGGCATGATAGTTTGAGAAGATGCTCACATAAGAAATATGAATTGAAGTAAAAGAGAGCATCAAGAAGAAAATTCAAAGTACATTTAAGTCTAACCCACCTCCTATGTATAGTAATCTTGTAAAGAAACAAGTCATGGAAGCACAAAGCAATAAGCAGAGTAAAGCAAAACAAGTGCAACTTCAAGACTTTCAACATAAAGAGGTGAAACTTAATATTGTTGAGATACATAAGACCATATTTCCCTCTCTTATAATAACTTTCAGTAGCAACATGAATAAAATTAAAAATATAACTATCGCATAAAACATTCTTATCATGAGCCACATGCATAAAAGAATTAATACTCCCCACATAAACATAGTCATTCTTATTAATTGTAGTGGGAGCAAATTCAACAAAATAGCTTTCATTATTATTCTCATCACCATAATCATCAAATATAGGAGGCATATTATAGTCATAATTAATTGCCTCCTCAATAGTAGGTGGACTGAAAATATCATATTCATCATTGTAATCATCATATATTGGAGGTTTGGTATCATCATAAGCAATAGAATAGCTATCTTCCAAATCTGGGGAACTAGAAAGATCATTTTCATAAAAACTAGCTTCCCCAAGCTTAGACTTTTCCATAGCATTAGCAATAATGGTGTCCAAAGAATTCATACTAACAACATTGCTATTAGCATGCAAATAAAGTTCTAGAGTTTTTTTAATTTTCTCTTCAAACACTTCATGTCCTAACTCAAGATAAATACTATAAAGCTCTCTAATTTTTGTTGTTGTTTTACATTAAGCCTAACTAGTGAAAATAAAAACAAGAAACAAAAAGATATAATTGTAGAATCTAAAGGAAATAACTTCAAGCACTCACACACCAGCAACTGCACTAGAAGATAGCTTAGTAACCAGAGGATGTGAGTACCTTTTACCTTACCTCCCCGGCAACGGCGCCAGAAAATAGCTTGATGTCTACGCACTTCTATTCTTGTAGTCAGTTGTTAGGCCTCCAAGTGTAGAGGTTTGTAGAACAGCAGCAAGTTTTCCCTTAAGTCGATCACCCAAGGTTTATCGAACTCAAGGAGGAAGTGGTCAAAGGTATCCCCTCTCAAGCAACCCTGCAATCAAGATACAAGAAGTCTCTTGTGTCACCAACACACCCAATACACTTGTTAGGTGTATAGGTGCACTAGTTTGGCGAAGAGATAGTGAAATACAAGTGGTATGGATAATTATAAGTGGTAACGTTGCCAGAAAATAGCTTGATGGCATGGAAGAGACTAAAGGTAAACTGAAATAAAGATGGAAGCAAGCAAACATGTAACATATCTAGTTGCAAATGGTGTTTTAAAGTTTAGAAACAAGTCCTAGGGATCATACTTTCACTAGTGAACACTCTAATATAAATATCTTATCTTCATGATACTAAGCTGAACTACTCTCTGGGTGGACACTCTAATCCACGGTAGGGCTATAACAGCACACCTCAAAGTTCGCTTTCCCCATCTAGATAACCCCACACTGTCACCTTGAGCTCTAGATGGTTCCAACAAACACCACAATTTCATAGAGACATCCAACTCCAAATATAACTCATAACAAGTATTTGTAATCTCTAGCCTAAGTGCCACCATGGTGTGCACGCTGTCACTTTCACACACATGGGGAGAGCAGAGATCTATTAAAGCACTTGAGTAGCAAGGTATATCTACTTGATTACAAAGCTCATGATCACAATATGGTCATGCATAGAGAGAGATGAACACATAGCTACCGACAGAACCCTTAGCCTTGAGAGAGAACTACTCCCTCCACATCATGGGAACCAGCAATGGCGATGGAGATGGCGGTGGAGATTGATGGAGATGGCTTCGGGGGCACTTCCCCATCCTGACAGGGTGCCGGAATAGAGACTTTCTGTCACTCGAATCTCCCCTTCGGTGGCGGCAGCGCTGCAGAACTTTTCGTGGCTGGAGGCAGCTCTCTTTAGGGCTTTCGTCTCGGGGGCTTCTTATAGGTGAAGGGGCAAGGTCGGTGGCCGGCCAGGGGGCCCACACCATGCCCTAGCGTGGCCTAGGGCTGCCCGCGCCAAGGGGTGGTGTGGCCGCCCTGTGGCCCCCCTTCGTCTCTCCGGACATCATGTGTCTTCCGGTAAAATATTGACTTTGGCTTTTGTCCCGTCCAATTTCGAGAATATTGATTTTCTGACTTTCCTGAAACCAAAAACAGTAGAAAACAGGCAATTGGCATTGTGGCATCTTGTTAATAGGTTAGTCCAAGGAAGTGTATAAAAAGTACTCCAAAGTGTGGACAAAACATAAGAAAGTAGATATAAAACAAGCATGGAACATCAAAAATTATAGATACGTTTGCAACGTATCAAACACCTCCAAGGTGTTGTTTCCAACTTGGAATCCTGCACAACACAACCATAGAACTTTACCACCAACTTAGTCAATCTCACCAGTTTTGCTGAAAACAAAGGATTAAACGCATTGTGTGGAAGATAGTAATAGCTTGTAGAAAGTAAACAGAAAACAGTAAACTGATAGTAAAATAAAGGACCGGGGTCCATAGTTCACTAGTGGCGATTCTCCTTAAGATAGATGACATGTTGGGTGAACAAATTACAACGGGGCAATTGACAAACATCGAGAAAGCATACATGCATATACTAATCATCTTGACTCCTATGAGATTTGATTGGGCATTACAATATTATACATACACCATAATCCAACTGCATCTATGACTAGTATTCCACCTTCAGGTTATCATCCGAACCCCCTCCGGTATTAAGTTACAAGCAACAGATAATTGCATTAAGCACTGCGTGTAAAGTAAACAATACGATTATTCTATGAACAAATGATTGTTGTTTTCTCCCTAGTAGCAATGGCACATCTAGTACCTTAGAGATTTCTATCACTTCCCCAGATTCCTAGAGGCATGAACCCATTATCGAGCATAAATACTCCCTCTTGGAGTTGTTAGCATCTACTCGGCCAAGATATCTACTAACAGCAGAGAGCATGCAAGATCACAAATAACAAAGACATGATAGAATTACTAATCAATCTGAAATAGCATCTCAATATCCATCGGATCCCCGCAAACAACATGTAGGATTACAAATAGATGATCTTGATCATGAACGGAGCTCACAAGATCTAAACATGGTAGCACAAAGGAGGAGAACCAACCATCTAGCTACTACATGGACCCGTAGTCCAAGGATGAACTACTCACGCATCACACCGGAGGCTTGCATGGTGATGAAGAAGGCCTCTAGGGTGATCTCTCCCCTCCGGCAGGGTGCCAGGAAGAGCTTCATCTCCCTCCCAATCTAGGGATGGAGATGATAGAGACTATAGACTCTTTCGTGGAATTTTGATCGAGTACTTAGGCTTTCTGTATCGGAGGCATCTTATAGGCGAAAGGGGAGGCTGAGGGGGTGCCCTAGGCGGCCACACCACCCCCTGGCACGGGCCAGGCCTGGCCGTGCGACCAGGTGGTGTGGCCAGCCTTTGGCCCCTATCCGTCTCGTATTCTGGCTCTATGTCTCCCTCGGTGAAATATTGACTTTGGCTTTTGTCCCGTCCAATTCCGAGAATATTCATTTTCTGACTTTCCTGGAACCAAAAACAACAGAAAATAGGCAGCTGGCACTGTGGCATCTTGTTAATAGGTTAGTCCAAGAAAGTGTATAAAAATACTCCAAAGTATGGACAAAACATAAGAAAGTAGATATAAAACAAGCATGGAACATCAAAAATTATAGATACGCTTGCAACATATCATAGACACGACAAAGTAAAGTGAGATGACGGTTCACCTGGAGATGACGGTGTCTATTCTTTGTCGTGTATCGTCCATAAATCCAACACAGCAAAGGCTGCCTTTGTCGTGTGTCGCCCATAAATCCTACACGGTAAAGGTTGCCTTTGCCGCGTGTCTTGTACACGGCAAAGATGCTGTCTTTTCCAAAAAAAATGAAAAAAGTCAATTGTTTATTAAACTTTTTGAATATTCTTTACTTGTTAATCTCATATGGGATACTTTTAACACTAAGAATGCTTAATATTAGGTCAAATTGCACTCATGATCAAACTTCCCCTTCGGTCACCCATCCTAACACTACTCTAGCTCTAGCACGCTTAACTTCTTCGTTCCTTCCAAATAAGCTTTCGAGAAAGAAATCATACCTTGTCAATAATACTTTCATATCAATCCTATTAACTCTTGGACCATGATGTCACACATCTCAGTTTTAATTCCACACTTAGCTACTCTAGGTTGGGGAGTAGGGCTAGAGGGAGAAGTTCTAGATACTTTTCCATACTTTGTATCTAGAGTACTTCACCAGGAACTATCGAGGGTTCGAATCCCTCTCTCTCCTTTTGCTTATTGAATATGTTTGTTTCTTTAGTTTTTTTTCTTTATTCTATCCCTTATCTTTCTTTCATAAAAAGGAATCAATGGCTCGGCTAGATGGAATAACCGAGCCGATTCCAAAAAAATGTTTAAGTAGACAACAATAAATAAGTAATAATAATCTTGAATCCAAATAAAAAATAAAATGATTTTATTTTTTTGTCCTTTTCTATTTAATATGGAATAATTCATATATTTAAATTCGTAAATCGGAATTCAACAAATAAAATATCTAAATCGATTAGAAAAATAAGAGGAATCCAAATATGATATCCATATAATCTTGTGAACCTAAAAATTATTGATGAACCTTGTCACATTGTTTTGATCTTTTTGAATTTCTCATCCTCTTTCAAACTATGGTCAAAATGGCGGGCATGAAGATTCTTAGCTCGGGGATGAGCCTCGCTAAACTTGCATTGGATCTATGAAGAAACATCATATTGTGAACCTAAAAATGATTTTGTAAAATCTCATGAGCATCAGATCATGTACCTGCAGTTCATATCTAACCCACTTCCTATCGATTCAGTAGAAATTTATCTTTTTCACTGGGGGTGGATGAAAAGGTTTTAAAATTCCTCGTTGGGACATTCTTCATGTAACGTGGTCTAGTAGTTTTGAAAAATGGGATGGTAGTATTTTTGAATTGAACATTTGGTGTTGCTTCACAAAACGCCCCGATTTTTGCGCTCCGAAAATAGAAAATGGCTCTTCTGTGCGACAAAAAGGAAAACTTGCTCCTGCAACAGTGTTCGCCATCCCATGATGCATATGCATGCACAATATGGGAACGTTATCACAAACTATGTCGCGATTCTGACCATAACATTGGTCATTTGAACCGAAAGCCAGGAATCCTCGAATGAGATAGGTCATTTTGTGATGGTTTTTTGAGACATAATCAATATACCAAGTTTGATATTTTTCCTCCCAACTATGTCACATTATATGACTCCACACGAAGGTTTCAATTTGTTTCGATCATTTTTTAATTTTTTATGCCTATTTTAAACTATGGTCAAAATGGCGAGCATGAAGATTCATATTCAACATAAACATCTAATATTTGAGTATAGATAGATAGATCTTATTTTTCTATAAATTTTAATGTATTATTTCTATTTTTTTGAATTAGAATGATTTTTTATGATTTTTCTACGAGTAATGTGATAAAAGGGAAAAACGAAAAAAAATACTTTACCATGTATACTGTGAAATATACACGGCAAAGGCCCTTTGCCGTGTATACTGCGGAATACACACGGCAAAGGACTTTGGATATATATCACAACACCATGCTCGACCTATGACAAGCAACAATATTCAAACTACACCGCCAAACTGTTGGACATATTTTTCTACACATAGGTACCACTCCAATGGACTCGAAATGACGAACACAAGAGCAGAGCAAGCAAAATACTCAAACTACACCGCCAAATTGTCGACATATATTCAGTACTACCACACCTCTCCACCCTACTAGCTTTTATTGAAGGGAAGACGCAAGATTTTGACGATCGCGCTCCAGCTGGTGGTATGCATGCATGAGGGCATGGCTGTATCTGTCGGCTACCGCACCGCACTATATACCTCCGATTCATAATAAGCGTCGTTGTTCGTACTAGTTTAAAACATGGACACTTAGTACTTAGGACGAAGCAGGCAGTGGTGCATGAGTAGGGACAGCGCAGAGCATGAGGCGCGTCTTCCTGCTCAGGCTCAGCGACACGATCTCGGTCATGTCGAGATGATCCACGCCATCCGGGAGGCTCCAGTCGAAGGAATGCAGGAGCTGCGCGATGGTGAGCTCCAGGGTGGCCATGCCATAGTTGAACCCAGGGCACATCCTCCTCCCGGCCCCGAACGGCGTGTACTCGAAGCTGCCGCCCGTGAAGTCGATGCCGGCTCCCTCGAACCTCTCCGGCTTGAACTCCTCGGCGTCCTCCCAGTACTGCGGGTCCCTCATGATGGCCCACGAGTTTATGACCACCCTCGTCTTGGCCGGGATCACGTACCCGTTGATCTCGCACGCCTCCGTGCTCTCCCGAGGGACCAGGATGGGCGCCGGCGGGTGCAGCCTCAACGTCTCCCTGATCACCAGCCCCAGGTACTTGAAGCAGCTGCCGCTCGCCCGGAGGTCGGCCTCGCCGATCAACTCCTTGTCGCCGAACGCCGCCCTGATCTCGCCTTGCAGCTTCTTCATCACCTTTGGGTTCATCATCAGCTCCGACATCGCCCATTCTAGGGATGTTCCCGATGTCTCTGTTCCACCCGCAAACATGTCCTGCTTGTATATATACACACATAGTATATATCATTTCAAATATTTAGATTATCATGTTTATATTTATTATTTTAATCATTTTAGATGCATGAATAATGTTGAGGCGTGAAAATCTAAAATAATATAATTTTTGTGGCACATTACGTAAAATTTATTCACCAAAATTAATGGTCAAAGTTGTTCTTAAACTACATGCGTGTCTAATAAACTGGACCGAAGGCGGAGTAGTAGTAATACTACTAACCAAGATAATTGCTTTGACGGTGGTGCGGGTGATGGGGAAGCCAAATTCCTCACTCCCCTCGAGGCCGAGGAGAACTTCCATCAGGTTCTTCTCCGACGCGGTCGACCTGCCACTCTTGATCATCTGCTCCGTCTGGTCGATGATCTCGTCCAGGATCCCGTCGATGGTGTCACGAACGCCCTGGAGGTTCCTCCTCATGCCGGTGAGGTAGCTGAGGATCCCCGTGAAGCGAGGGAAGAGGTCAGGGATCGCGAAGCCGGTGCAGTAGACGAAGCTCATCTTGATGGCCGCCACGAAGTCTTCGGCTTTGCTACTCCTCATGCCGAACGCCGCCCGGGCCACGATGCCGTTGGCTAACCTGTAGAACCTCCTGCTGATGTCCACCGGCGCCGACGACGACGATAGGGCCGCCCGGATGTCCTCGACGACGCTCCGCACCTCGTCCTCCCTGATGTGCTGGTAGGAGCGGATGCGGTCGTTGCTCAGGATCTCCTGGACGCACAGCTTCCGGAGCTTCCGGAAGTAGTCGTTGGGGGTGGGGCTGAAGAGGAGGTCGGAACAGCCGTAGGCCACGATCTCGCCGGCCATGAGGTTCGGCCGGGTTGCGAAGATGGCGTCGTGGGTCTTGAGCACCTCGCGGGCGAGCTCCTTGGACGTCACCACCACCAGGGGTATCTGCCCCACGCGGAGGTACATGAGCGGGCCATGCACGCCGGCCAGGTCGCGCATCGTGCGGTGCGGCCGCGCGTTCACCAGCCGGTGCGCGCTCCCGATCACCGGCAGGTTCAACGGCCCCGGCGGCAGCCGTGGTCGAGGCTTCAGGAGCTGGACAACCGCGATGGCCACCAGTGACACCACCACGGCAGACCACAGGTACACAAGATCGCTGTCGTCCATGGCCAAGGAATGTTGTGCTAGTTAGTTGTGCTCTTCGGATTCATCGTGCATGTCCGAGCCTTTTTATAGCCTGACTTCCACTTCATCACTTGTCCGTGTCGCTTTGCGTGACATATGTAACTCCAATATAGTAGTACATATTTGGCAGCATCCGTTAGGCATCATCAAGTACGTACGTTGATAACCAATCGGAGAGAAGAAGACGAAGAAACATAGGTGTATTTGTTTATTTGGCAGCATCCATCAGACATATTTGGCAGCATCTATTAGTCATCACAAAGGACGTACACGTTGATAACCAATCCGAGGTAAGAAGACATAGGAAAGAAGACAAAAGAAACATAGGCATCATACGTTGATAACCAAAAACCTGGCAAGCTTCCGAGTCGATCATTCCTAGCTTGGTTCTCGACACTTCCTTCGCGTCGATATGCAGTACCTATGATAAGTAACATTAATTCATGATCAAAATACGTACACATGGGACTATCATTATGTATATATGTTGAGCAACATAGAAGCCATAAAAATCCATCGGATTAGGCTGCTGGTGACACTAAGACATAGAGCATAGAAACTAATTTCATATTACCCCCCCCCCCCCCCCCTCCCCCCCCCCCCCCCCACACACACACACAAAATACTTAACATAGACTTTGACCAAGTGCTAGTGGAAACTAACCGAATAACACAAGTTATCCATTGTATTTCCACCTTGCGAGCAAAATACTTGAAATGGTCTAAAGAATATGGACGAAAAATATACTCCCTCCGCCCCATATTACTTGACTTGAATTTGTCTAGATTCGGATGTATCTAGATATGTTTTAGTACTAGATACATCCGAATCTAGATAAATCTAAGTCAACTAATATGGATCGGAGGGAGTATTTGTTGTGTTATAAAATAGAAATGTATCCTCAAAAATATTGTTATTATGTAAACTAGTATAGTGGCCATCGCAATTGCGAGGGCACCAAATTTAATGTCATGTATTTATTTTTATATTATGAACAAATATTTGTTCTCCCATTTAACACACTCTTCGTCGCAAAAATACATAGCGATTTGATGTGGGCACCTTTTTTATAGTGTAACTTTGACATATAGTTTTGTAATTGATTGTGTTGTTAGATGTGACGTTCTGTGGGCACCAACAATACTAAGAACCATTTTACGCTCCCATTAGATCAAATGTTGTGTGTTAGCTAGCCATTTGAAACTCTCTTATGCTTGGTTATAGATAACAATCTGGTATGTATATTCATATATCCTACAAAACAGCAAAGCCTTGCGCTAAGATCATTTCTCGTGTTTCTAATTTGTCCATCTTTTACAAATAAAAATTCTAGTAAACAACTGGCCCATCTTGTTGTATCCTGAATATAAGGTATGTGCGCCCGAGTCGGTTTATCAAAAGGACTTTATCTTCTCTACTATATTTGTATTTTTACTTTATCAAGGGTCAAAATAATATTTATACCCTTCACTTAGGCATGATCAATAAAGTTAATCGAATCACATCTATATTGAGATTATATATGTTTAGCACCAGTGGAGCATATGGTAGGTAGACCCTTAACAAAATGGAAGCTTCATGTTCACAAGAATGTTTTAATCTACTATTAAACAAGCAAACAGGAACTTTCTTATGTGCACCCAGATTATCTCACACGAACCAACCAGCACCGCACGATTAGGCCCTCTAATCTCAATCTAACAGTCATCATTGCTTAACCGTTCTACGGTGTGGACTTAGCAAATTACATTGACTGACCGCACTCACCACCAGAGGAATATTCCGGCTCCCAGTCCCACGTCCCCTACAATCACGCTCGCAAAGAAGGGAAACCAAACGAAATCGGCTCCTCTCGCCCTCGACTGCCTTGCATCACCATCGTGCTAGACATCGCCCAACAGCACCTCGCAATCGCATCACTGCACCGCGCTTTCCGTCGCTGCATGATCGCCATCGCCAATTGCTACCGCTCGCAGCGTGCCATCCGCCAGCGAGATCGCCATCGTTGATTGCTACCGCTCACAGTGTGTCATCCACCAGCGAGATCTCCAGATCCTAGGAGCCTGCCCTTGCAGCGCGTAATCCGTCAGCGAGATCGCCATCACCCAGGAGCCTGCCCTCGCAAGGTGCGCTGACGGCCGCCGTCGCCTCCAAAATCAGCAGCGATCAAGTGACTTTCTTATCAATCAACTCACTGTTAGCATGAAATGTAGACCAAGCCTACAGGAAATACTCATTTTCTATAAAGCAAATGTGGTCTATAATCTAAACCGTCCTCACTAAAAGAACACAGAGAAAGCAAAATAATAAGAACTTGCCAACATTAGCTAGATTTATGGTTCCCTAACTTCTGCATATAAGTGGTATTATATATGCATTGGCAAATTCTGCACAAATACACAAGAATAACTTTACAACAGAATATATGTGATGATGGAAAGTACTACTCCCTCCGTCTAAAAATAAATGACATGAATTCGTCTAAATCGTATATACCTACACCCTAAAATGCGTCTAGATACATGTGAATCTAGACAAATCCAAGTCACTTGTTTCCGGACAGAGAGAGTAGCTTACTTTGAAATTCTTTTGCATTCATTCATGTACAATTAATAGAAACAAAGATACTACCATGGCGCAAGATATATTGAGATGTGCACGATGATATGATAAATCATTTTTGCGGAAAACTCATCCTAAGGAGGAGGCTAGCAGAATGAAACACTGGATTTAAAAGTAGAGCCCAGAATTTTGCTGATACTCTACCGCTAGGTTACTCCAACTTCTCAACACCATCCAAAAATGTGTCAATTAGCAATATCTCGATAAAAGGCTATTAGGTTCATAGGCAGACCGCCAACGGAACCATACAGGGCCCTGGCCCGGTCTTTGCAAAATGCAACAGAAGAATAGCAGAGAAAATGGCCCACGTTGCTGTTATAGGCCTTCAATTACTGCTGGATTTCAGATGTTTTGGCCCATTGCTAAACTACCGGCCCGGTCTTTATTTTGGCTGACGTCCCGCCAGTATTTAGGTTATAGAACTTTCCTGATACAGTAAAAATATACCAACCTGAGCCCTCTAATCTGAGTGAACCAGCAACATTTTCGTCAAGGAACGCGTACTACAAAAGGGTAAAACATTGTCTACTCTTATCAAAGCAAGAACAATAATAGTTAGCATTTTCCCATACCAAGTGACTATGGCAATAAAATTCAGGAAAAATTTACAGGAATTTTAGATGAAGAAAAGATGCAATTCATAAAAGACGTCCATCAAGTCCATCAAAAGAAATAGGCTTCAACAGCAGTGCTTAGTGACAAGCAAAATGTACCACATACACCCCTAGCCATGTCCCAAAGTAATGATGACCTTCTACTGCATGCTTAAATACTATTTTAATGATCTGCTCGGTGATTAAATATGGCACATGTTCATATTGTTGAAACTCATGATGTTATGTCCTCTACCGCTTCCAATGGAGAGTGTACCACATTTTAGGACATCCGCAATACCCACTACTTAGGTAATTGGTTTATAACTATTGCCTATTACTCGGGTAATTGATGTGACCCTAAATTCTAACTATAATGTGTTCTTTTTTTATTCTAGTTGATTTGAAGTCAGCAACATCTTTTGGTAAATAAAGAATACGGATGCTTCTACTTGGTACACTCTCAGTTGCCCATCTAATATATCACAGCGTTAGCTTTGTTGCTCACATTATACTTCACATCGATACACAAGATAAGAACAGAGCATTACTTCATGTTCAATTTTCATGACTGATCCGGTCATAAAAATTTATCGTAGATAGTTTATCTTGCAAATACAGAACAAATGATATTTTAGTAATTAATTTATACACCGTCTGCAATTTGATTTTGACAATGTATTTGCTACCGATAGGGATGTGAAACTAGCATACTGGACTCTAAGAAAGCATCAAGGAGATCAACAAGTGGAATGACGAATTCTACATGTTCCCTAAGATGACCTAGCCTCAACCACAGAAAGCTTGAACCAGGACAAGGAACATTCAAGAATCACAATTAGATAAAGCGTGTTGAATCAGATTATGTTTCCAACTACCAAAGTTGTGTACTTTCTAGACAAATTTTCTCAACGGGAAGACTCTTCGACAGCAATAAAAATATACCATCATAATGATATACATCATATCCTGAACATGAACAAGCTGAGAAATAATAAAAGATTCTCTCCAAATTAATTATGAAATGTTTACTAATGGTTTATAATTCCAAGTAATAAAGGATAAAGTTACAGTTCATCACCTAGAAAAAACAGATCTTTGTAGTCATAGTAATTTGTTCTCCCACATACCATATCCTTGGACATTTAAGGAAAGTGGATATATCATCAAGACTCTTGGAGCCAAATTTATCTACAAGAGGAAACAAGCAATGAGGACATATTAGATATTCCTATGTCCTCTCGTACAATTTCCTTTCAACGAAAATCATTGGTAGAAGAACCGTTGTCTAAATATGTGTGTATTCCCAATCCTTATCTGAAATGTTTAATTTTTTACTTCTCTTTATAAAAAACCACTCCAAAACAAAAGAAACTCTGCTGGAGCTTGCCAAGATATCCCGAAATGGATAGGGAAAAACAAATCCACTTTCATCACTTTCAAAGTCAAACCATCAACCATCTGCACAATTTTATCAAGTATTACCCAGGTTAAAATATCTATGGAATAGTTGATTAATGATCTGCTACTAAAATTACAAGCATCTAATAGTCATAAAAAATAACCAGGAGATCAATAGGGTAAGGAGTCATCACGGATTATGAAGAAAGGACATGATGACTCAACTAATGCAGGACTAGCTTTTCTAAAAATACATGTACACCTTTGTGGAGAATAATGCCAGTTGAATCATTATGTTCTATCTTTAAAATCTGTGATGACTCAACTGCAAATGATTTTCCAATATATATCCAATCAGAAGTCTCTTTCATAAACATACATAACCATCCATAAACACGTGTTAGCAATCCATACACGGCAAGATCTGAATTTTTTTGCGGAGAGGGCTCACCTTACTGCTGCAGGCTGGGTAGCTCGGGGACACATCGACTTCAGCAAATGATGCATTAAAGGGTGTGGCCATCAGTAGAGGCAGCGCTGGCCAACGGATTGGAGGAAGAATTGTTAGAGATGTGGCGTGATGCCTGGGGTTGTGGCAATGTTAGCGGCGTCAAGGCACGGGGCATCGACATCAGACATAGCCGACTCGAGCTGATGGTGGGGCGACAAAATACCAGTCGTGGGCACGGTGGGAGGACCATCGAGCATGAACTTTGGGAGCATTGGCCGCTTAGGGAGGTTTGCGACATGGCCAGCAAGCCAAAAATGGGCGTCGTCGCCGGCGTTCCTTGGCGCTCACTCCGATTCTGTGTCTTGACCCGCACAAGGTGGATGCTGGTGGTGCTGGGGGCTCCTCGTCCACGTCAGCGTGTACCGGGCATCGTGGAGGGACCTCCTCGAGCTTCCAGACCACCTCCAGGACAAGCTTGCTGGCTGGAACGACGGGGACGACGATGTGCTGGCGGCGGTCGGCTGCTGGTGGTCGGAGAGGAAGATGGGGAAGGAGGGGGGCGGCTCGGCCAGATCTGGGAGAGGCCAGAGAGGCGTGGGGAGGAAGGAAAAAGGAGGGAGAGAGGGACGAGGGCAGCTGGGGCACGGCAAGATAAAGGTGGCCTCGGTGCCACCTTTTTCCTCCTCCTCCTCGAGCACGTGGGGCAGCTGGGGGCTTGTCCTGGGGGCTGGACGGCGGCAGGAGGGACTACAGGTGGGGCTCAGGACGAGAGAGGCAGGTGGGGCTGGCCGGTAGAAGAAGAGAGAGGAGAGGGGTTAGCTAGGCTAGGTTAGATGGGGCATGGCTCGGGTTAGGGTTAGCTAGGGTTAGGGAGAGGGTTAGGGTTAGCTAGGGTGTTGCTCAACAGGTTAGAGAGAGAGGGAGGAGGTGGTCAAGCTAGTGAGAGAGAGAGAGGGGGTTTTAGAGTTAGGGCTTAGTGTAATTTAGGTGTAAAGGAAATAAAGAGAAAACTAGGTTTGAATTTTATTAGTTATTTAAATTTGATTTAGTTGATGAGGCCAAACCAAAAGAAAAGGTGAAGCTTGATCTTGCTTGAGTTAATGTGGAGGAGGAACAAGAATGAAAGAGGAAGAAAAGAAATAGATGGAAGAAAACCACATATGATCATGCATGGAGAATTAAAAATGGGTGGAAAATGAGATGGATGAGATTATGAGGGTGGTGTAATGGTAGGAGATGATCTTCCAAAGATAGGATCCATTAAACCCAAAGAAAAACCAAAGAAGAGAAAGGTGGTGAAGAATTGTGCATGGCCCATGCAAAATAATAATGCCATTATTTATTTTGTGAAGACAATATGAATATTATGGCATTACTCTATGCATATCCAAGAAGTGGAGATAAAACCAAGCACAAGAATTTAGAGGATTTAATCCACCCCAAACTACATGAGCTAGAATTAAAATATCAAAGAAAAAGAAAGACAAGCTCATTGTTAATGGGATGGTGGAATTATAGGGTGGTGGGAGAGAAAGGTGGTGTAATGGAAATAAAAGATATGCCCCCAACTCAACTTGGGCATTTGAACCATATCTCAATAGCCAAATATAATATCAAGAAGCAAATACAATTAATAATGCATGTGAGAGAAGAACCAAAAGAAAAATGAGTTTTATATGATGCTCAAATGCAAGGTGGCATGATGACATGAGCATGATATAATTATGATGCAACAATAATATATATAAAGTAGCCAATATCTTACTAGGACAAGTAGCATTACAATTGTTAGACAATTGGGGTGCTACAACTCTCCCCCACTAAACAGGAATCTCGCCCCGAGATTCTAGGAAGAAGAAGACTCAAAGAGGGTAGGATACTTGGCACGGAGCTCATCTTCACGTTCCCAGGTTGCTTCATCAATGGAATGGTGCGACCACTGCACCTTGCAGAACTTGATGGACTTGTTGCGAGTCCTTCTTTCTGCGACTTCAAGAATTTTTGTGGGGTGTTCTTGATAAGAAAGGTCTTCTTGGAGATTGATGAGTTCATGGTCCACGGTCCTGCCGGGATCCTTGAAGCACTTCTTGAGTTGAGAGATGTGAAAAACATCATGGACTTTGAGTTGTTCAGGGAGCTCAAGAGCATAAGCAACTTCTCCTCTTCTTCCACGAATTTTGAAATGACCGATGTATCTAGGAGCCAGCTTTCCTTTGATACCAAAGCGGTGCGTGCCTCTCATGGGAGTGACACGAAGGTAAACGAGATCACCAGGGACATACTCCATGTCCGTGTGCTTTCTGTCATAATTCCTCTTCTGGCGACTTTGAGCAATCTTCAGATTTTCAAGAATGATGTGAACTTTCTCCCCCGCTTGAGTTACAATGTCGGGGCCAAACAATATTCTTTCACCTGCGCCCGACCAACCAATCGGAGTTCTGCATTTGCGACCATAGAGAGCCTCAAATGGTGCGATCTTTAGACTTTTCTGGAAACTGTTGTTGTAAGAGAATTCAGCATAAGGAAGACATTCTTCCCACTTCATGCCAAAAGAGATAACGCAAGCACGGAGCATATCTTCCAGAATCTGATTGATCCTTTCAACTTGTCCTTGCGACTGAGGGTGGTAAGCTGTGCTGAAGTTTAGTTTGGTTCCCAAAGCATTTTGGAAACTTCCCCAGAACTTGGAAGTGAATATGCTTCCACGGTCTGAACTGATCTCAAGAGGAACTCCATACAGAGAGACAATTCTGTTGATATAGAGCTCAACCAACTGAATTGCAGAAATTGTTTCCTTTACTGGAAAGAAGTGAGCTACTTTGGAAAGCCTGTCAATGACAACAAAGATTGCATTGTTGCCTTTCTGCGACCTTGGAAAACCAGTGATGAAGTCCATCTCTACTTTCTCCCATTTCCATTCCGGAGGCTTCAATGGCTGTAGAAGACCGGAAGGTTTCTGATGGACAGCTTTAACTCTGCGACAAACATCGCACTCTGAGACATACTTGGCACAATATCGTTTCAAACCAGGCCACCAATATTGTGTTTTCAAGTCCATGTACATCTTAGTGCTTCCAGGGTGGATAGAAAGAACAGAATCATGTGCCTCCTTGAGAACTTGCTCTCTTAGACCTGGGTAGTTCAGAACAAACATCCGGTGTTCAAAGAAAAGAGTGCCTTGGTCATCTACGTGGAACGACTCGTACTTCGGAAGTTGAATGTTGGAGATGATCTTTTTAGTGTAAGGATCCCCAAGCTGAATGGAATGGACCTTTTCTTCCAAGAGAGGTGTTGCTAGAAGGTTCAAAAGATAACCTTGATCCACAATTTCAAGGTTGAGCTTGCGGAATTCCTCGCACAAGAGAGGTTGTTGTTCTTCCACCATGAGGTTGTTGACATAAGCTTTTCGGCTGAGAGCATCTGCCATGACATTAGCTTTGCCTAGGGTGTAGTTGATGGTCAAATCGAAATCATTGATTGTTTCAATCCACCTCCTCTGACGAAGGTTGAGATCAGGCTGTGTGAAGATATACTTCAGACTCTTGTGATCAGAAAAGATCTCACAATGGTTGCCAAGCAAGTAATGCCTCCATACTTTCAAAGCAAAGACAACTGCTGCGAGTTCGAGGTCATGTGTAGGATAGTTGATCTCATGCGTCTTCAACTGACGAGAGGCATAAGCAACAACTTGTTTTTCTTGCATAAGGACCGCACCCAATCCTTGCAATGAAGCATCACAGAAAATCTGGAAAGGCTTTGATGTATCTGGAGGAACCAAAACTGGTGTGGAAGTGAGCTTCTCTTTGAGTGTTTCAAAGCTTGCTTGACATGCAGGAGTCCAAAGGTATTTCTTGCCTTTCTTCAGGAGATCGGTAAGAGGCTTCGCAATCTTTGAGAAGTTTTGAACGAAGCGACGACAGTAACTGGCCAAACCAAGGAAACTTCGGACTTCTTTGACATTTATGGGTGGAAGCCAGTCCATAATTGTCTTAATAGTTTCTGGGTTGACGGCAATGCCCTTGGCCGAGATGACATGACCCAGGTAGGTGACTTGAGGCAGCCAAAACTCACACTTGGAGAACTTTGCATATAGGCGATTCTCACGAAGCTTGTTTAGGACACAACGAAGGTGTTCTTCATGTTCTTCTTTTGACTTAGAATAGACTAGAATGTCATCCAGATAAACCACAACGAACTTATCAAGATACTCCATGAAAACCGAGTTCATAAGCCTCGAGAAGGTGGCAGGTGCGTTGGTGAGACCGAAAGACATGACCGTGTACTCATACAGGCCATAGCGGGTGGTGAAAGCTGTTTTGGGAACATCTTCCTTGCGGATCTTGATTTGATGATAACCACTTCTCAAATCAAGCTTAGAGAATACCACAGCTCCAGCTAGCTGATCGAAGAGATCATTAATCCGTGGAAGGGGATATTTATTCTTGATTGTTTTAGCATTGAGTGCCCGATAGTCAACACAAAGTCTATCAGTCTTGTCTCGCTTCTTCACAAAGATGGTTGGACTACCCCAAGAAGAAGTACTGTGCTGAATGAAACCCAACTTCTCTTGTTCATCCAACTGACGCTTAAGTTCAGCCAACTCAGCAGGACCCATTTTATAAGGCCGCTTGGAGATAGGAGCGGTGCCAGGTTCAAGTTCAATGACAAAGTCAACCTCACGATCCGGAGGCATACCTGGCAACTCTTCAGGAAAGACATCTGGGAACTCACAGACTACAGGAACACTCTGAATACCTTCCATAGCATCATCATTCAGAGCCGCCAAAGAATAAAGCTGAATTGCAGGAGTCAGACTTGGAGAATAGACTATATGGCCTTCAGGAATTTTCAGAGAAACCGAACGTTCAGCACAATCAATCACAGCTGCATTTGCTGTCAACCAATCCATGCCCAAGATAACATCAATACCAGAATTGCCCAGAATAATTAAGGAAGCCGGCAACGAAGAACCACCAATCTCAATTTGATTGCCATCGCTGATATGAGCAGCCCTCATGTTTGACCCAGGAGATTGTACCACAAGACGGTGTAATAAAGGAACCATAGCCAGATCTTGCTCATGAGCAAACTTGTGAGAGACAAAAGAATGCGAAGCACCAGAATCAAACAAAACTCGTGCAGGAACTGAGTTAACAGAAAGCATACCCATCACAACTCCAGGAGCATGCTCAGCTTGAGCGGCGTTGACACAGTTGGCACGAGCAACCGTAGATCCCGGCTTAGTGTTGATGTTGAGAGCCCGAGGTGGAGGTGCACGAATCATAGGAGCACTTGCCGCAGGTCTTGGAGGTGGTGGTGGAAGAGCTTTGTTGTTCATTGGACAATTCCATTGCTGATGCCCAGTGTTTCCACAAGTATAGCAAGCACCAGGTGGACGTGGAGCAACGTAGCCAGGGACTCCGCCAGGCGCTCTAGGGTAGTTGTGGTTGTAGCCCCTGGGAGCCGCAGTGAAGGTGTTTGGTGGCCTTTGAGCGTAGCTTGAAGGTCTTGGTGGAGCAGGGAGCGACGGTGGGGTGTTAGGAACCCAGACACGACGCTTAGAAGGAGCTGTCATAGCAGAAGAGCTTGTTGTATCACGGCTGTGTTTCTTTGACTCCTCAAACACTTGCCTACTTGCTTCTTCCTGCAGAGCTGTGTGTTGAAGTTCCAGGAAAGATGCTGGCCTTGCATGAGTGATTGCATATTTGATGGAAGCATTAAGGCCTTGCCAAAACCTCTTTTGCTTCTTCTTGTCATCAGAGATCTCATCGCCACCATAACGAGACAGGTTCATGAAGTTTCTGATGTAGGTGTTGACATTGTCAGTGCCCTGCTTGAGGTTGAGAAACACTTCCTTCATCCTTTCCATGACAATTTCTGACAGATATTGCTCTTTAAAAGCAGCAGTGAACCGCTCCCAAGTAGGCTGAAAACCAGAAAGATCTGCCTTGAGGTAATTTTCCCACCAAAGAGCTGCATCTCCCTTCAGAAGGTGAGTAGCACACTTGACCCATTCTTGCTCGGGAACATCCGCAGTCATGAGCAACCTTGACACTTCACGAAGCCAATCATCCGCATCAAGTGGCTGATCAGACACCTCAAATTGACGTGGGTTGAACTTGAGAAAACTCTTGATGTCTCCTCGCTTGGGAGGTGGAGGTAGCGTAGCAAACTCATTCCTCCTCACACTTTCCTCGAAGCGCTGCTGGTTCTGCTGCATAGTGTCCAAAGCATTTGCAATACTTGCCAAAGCAGCCCCAAGTTCAGGTGGTATATCCTCCTCAGAACGGCGTGGTGGTGCCATCCTGTGATTGATATAAAACACAAGTCAGTACTATAATGGAGAATGATAATAATCCAAAATAGTACCAAAATGGAATTAATCAAGATTAAAGAATGCAATTCACTGAGATGATATTAAAATATCAACAAAGTTCAAGGAAATTAGAAGATATTAAGCATAACACACACGACTGAACAAGGAGTGTGGTACACAACTAACAAAGAAAAAAAATTCCGCAATTTTGGCATTAAAATACCACTAAATGCGCAAAACCACTTAACGAATTAAGATTAGTAACTCTACTAGTTCAATATATAAAAGCAAATGACAAAAGTAGTGGTATGGTCGCGACTCCATCCTGCACTCAAATCATTACTCCGCACATGAATCAGTAAAACACATATCCCAACAACTTCATCTTAAGATGAACCTAAAGATTGGTAACTACGGAAAAGAACACCCCAACAAGATAACGTCGGATAACAAAGAGTACGATAGATCGCATCGGTATACAATGAATCAGAATAGATCGCGTCGGTTTACAAAGGACTGTCGGTAGGGAATGTACCAACAGTTGATAACCCAAAGGCAGATGATGAAAACATTTGGATGCAACAGATAGACAAAGAATTCACACACACACAAACACACAAACATAACCTATGGCACTACGGAACCCAGAACACGTGAATCCTAGTTTGAAGCTTAGAAGAGAATTGAAAACGTTACACTTCCTTACCAGAAAAGGATGGGTGGGTGGGTAAGAAGAAAAATGGAAGCAGTCCTACTCTCACGTTTGTTTTTCCCTAGTATACATAACTACCAAAATATTTGCTAGACTGACAACGACCATTTTGGCTGGGACCCTGAAGGGTGGGATGGCTCTGATACCAATTGTAACTACCTCGGTGAATTACGCTCTTAGTTAATGCCTGGATGAACGAAAGTGGTTAAAATAGTACGGCGGGGCCCAGGGCCACTCACGGTAGACCTTTCGGCCGTCCTAACCACTTTCAAACAACGGGACAAGAACGAGCGGCGTAATCGGCAGGCGAAGGGATCAACTACATACACAAGTGAGTATGTATGCAAGCCACATACAACAGTCCTCAGAGCCATTCCATCTAAAAGAAATAGAAATATTGCAACGCCATACGGCAAGATCCAAATGTCCTAGATAGATATAATAATTTAGGATAGCACCTCATACATCACACATCAGAGTATCAGGCGGAAGCGTAAAACAAGATCCAAGTACGGATAAGAAGCAAATTGGCATAAGATGCCCCATAAATAAACACATCCCGCCCACAGATCACACGGATCCCCGATCCCGGAATCTCTACACCGAATGATCATTGCCAACATCATCTGTCTCTTCCACCCAGTATCCATCTTGCGGGTACACCTGTTCATCTGAATCAAACAATTTATCGTGTGAGACCCTAGGGGTACTCAGCAAGTCTTAATGCCGCTAAAGGGGACACAACCTGGGGTGACGCAATTGCAGCAAAAGATGATACCTAACAATTCTATAGAGACTCGCTAACCTTCCGCCTAACCAATGATAGACGAAAGTCCGTGAATTAAGAACAACAGTTATAACAGTATAATTAACAGATCCATCCTCCTCCTCGCTTACCAACGAGGAAGCGGACGAACAACCCCCATCATCCGTTGGTAGTTTTATTAACCATTCCATGAGTATTGCACTATTTACTAGTCAAGTACTTAGGCAATTTTGAAAGCGGTACTTTAGTTATGCTTGTCTATGATCGAGAAACTGTGCTCCAGGTCGTCCATAACCGCGGACACGGCTTTCAGAAAGATTTACCCTGCAGGGGTGCACGAATAGCAACACACACTCGATCCACCTCGGAAAAACCAACTCAAAACCCAACGAGGCATTCACGACAAAGCAATCACAGGATTCAGAAATATTTCAGGGGGCCACCCCATTAAGCTACCCGCAACGAAGTTGGCCGGCTCCGAGACGGACCCAAGGTTTGTGTGGACAGCGGTAAACGACTAGGAACCCGAAAATGAGACTGAGCTTGTCGATACAGCGAAAACGTGTCACGATCCAAAACAGTACAGGTGCCCTCGCACAATCTTAAATAAGCAGTAACATGGCATAAGTACGGAATAGTAATAAAGCCCCAAACTAATTGTGGCCCCAAGAAATAAGAATGAATCAAGCTCTGGCTTAGGGGGGTCCATAAGGCCTCCCGGATGTGGATAGTGCGAATAGTCAAGGAACAGGAATCAAGTACTCGGGGTCCTACGGGACACAAGTGAGCATGAAAAACCAAATAGCAGATATTGCTCACCGGTGCCTCTGTCATTAGTTATCCCATTACTACTCAGGTTATGTTGTTTAGGTACCTCATTATCCATCAGACACTCACATACCCTACTCATGCTTTTCTACGACTCGCATGGCTCAAACAACTCCTGTAGTAATGGCTCATGGGACCGGAACAGGCTTAGTGTGGTTTAAAAGTAAAGGCTATGCAGTACTTGGGATTCAATTTAATGCCACCGCGACTCAATGATGCAAGAGTAAGATAGAGGCAATAGGTACTGTATGTATGCAAGCATGTGGTAGTGCTTGCCTGGCAGCTCAGTTGAAGTGAGAGATGGATCTGGGTAATACTCCTGTGATTCTTGGTAATTCTCCTGCTGGGCGTCTATTCGAAAGAAGAACCAAACAAACAAGGGCCAACATAAATAAAGTGCACAAGCATATGGATTGAAATGCAACAAGCAACCAAGCATGTCATGATGAATGATGCACAATTACATGGCATTAAAGTAGCATGGCAAAGGTGAGGTGTGGATACAAAAAATAAAGCACTTTGTTATTTATTTGCCCAAGTTTTAGTCATAAACCGTTCAGATTTTAAATGACAACATGATGCATGCTTCAATTCATAACAAGGATTGCATAAATAGAACGGGATCGTCGCGCTGATCGATTTAGACATATTATTTGTTAAATTTGGAGTTATAAAACAAAAGTTATTAATTAAATAGAAAAAGGGCATTTTCTTGTAATTTTACTCATCTCGAAATTTAAAATGTTCCAAACATATTTTGAAGGGCATATTTGAATTCGTCACATTTTTCTGATTCCAAAACATATATTACATGTATTATTTGGATTTGTATTTTAAAATTTATTTGAATCTGAAAAGAATTTGAATTTAAATAAATTTGGAAAGATTTGAATTAAAACAGACTCAGGGAATTACTTTTTACACCGCAGGAAATTCTAGCCACAGTCACTGACGGGTGGGCCTTTGTGCTGACTGGACCACGCGCGGGAAAAACTTTTGTCACCGCGGGCTCGCCTAGCCATTGTGACTGCGGGGTGGGCCAACTGGCGCAGGCCCGCGTGTCAGCGGTGAGCGAGACAGGGGCTGACAGGTGGGGCTGCGGCTGGAGCGTGGGTTGCGGCCGGAAAAGCCGAGGGGTTTTTCTGCAAGATGGTTAGGGCGGCTGGCAGGTGGGGTCGTTAGGAGCGCGGGTCGCAGGAATCAAAAAGGTGGGGGGCTTTTTGCAAATTACCACAGGCCCGGTTACTGTTTTTCTTCCTCTCGGTCTGACGAGGAAAAATCGGCGCGCGGCGCGTGCGGGGGATCGATCCCGGGACGCTGGCGTGCGCGCTGGGGTGGCTAACTAGTGCGGTAGGTCGAGGGGAGTTGACAGGGAGGTGGGCGCGGGCTAGATAAGGTTGCTGCGGCGCGGGAAAGCTGCAGACGCCGGTGAGCTCTAGCGCGCGGAGGTTGTTCGACGAAACGCACCGCGGGGCTAGAGCGGTACGGCGAGGCGGAGCTTGTCAGAGGGGAAGAGATGCTCACCGCGGGCTCGACGGTGGGCTCGGATCGGCGCGAGGAGCGGCGGAGCGACGAGATCGCTGGCGCTCCGGCGGCTAGGGTTTCGTCAGGTCAGCGATGATCTGGCGGTGCTGGGGGCTCCTCGTCCACGTCAGCGTGTACCGGGCATCGTGGAGGGACCTCCTCGAGCTTCCAGACCACCTCCAGGACAAGCTTGCTGGCTGGAACGACGGGGACGACGATGTGCTGGCGGCGGTCGGCTGCTGGTGGTCGGAGAGGAAGATGGGGAAGGAGGGGGCGGCTCGGCCAGATCTGGGAGAGGCCAGAGAGGCGTGGGGAGGAAGGAAAAAGGAGGGAGAGAGGGACGAGGGCAGCTGGGGCACGGCAAGATAAAGGTGGCCTCGGTGCCACCTTTTTCCTCCTCCTCCTCGAGCACGTGGGGCAGCTGGGGGCTTGTCCTGGGGGCTGGACGGCGGCAGGAGGGACTGCAGGTGGGGCTCAGGACGAGAGAGGCAGGTGGGGCTGGCCGGTAGAAGAAGAGAGAGGAGAGGGGTTAGCTAGGCTAGGTTAGATGGGGCATGGCTCGGGTTAGGGTTAGCTAGGGTTAGGGAGAGGGTTAGGGTTAGCTAGGGTGTTGCTCAACGGGTTAGAGAGAGAGGGAGGAGGTGGTCAAGCTAGTGAGAGAGAGAGGGGGTTTTAGAGTTAGGGCTTAGTGTAATTTAGGTGTAAAGGAAATAAAGAGAAAACTAGGTTTGAATTTTATTAGTTATTTAAATTTGATTTAGTTGATGAGGCCAAACCAAAAGAAAAGGTGAAGCTTGATCTTGCTTGAGTTAATGTGGAGGAGGAACAAGAATGAAAGAGGAAGAAAAGAAATAGATGGAAGAAAACCACATATGATCATGCATGGAGAATTAAAAATGGGTGGAAAATGAGATGGATGAGATTATGAGGGTGGTGTAATGGTAGGAGATGATCTTCCAAAGATAGGATCCATTAAACCCAAAGAAAAACCAAAGAAGAGAAAGGTGGTGAAGAATTGTGCATGGCCCATGCAAAATAATAATGCCATTATTTATTTTGTGAAGACAATATGAATATTATGGCATTACTCTATGCATATCCAAGAAGTGGAGATAAAACCAAGCACAAGAATTTAGAGGATTTAATCCACCCCAAACTACATGAGCTAGAATTAAAATATCAAAGAAAAAGAAAGACAAGCTCATTGTTAATGGGATGGTGGAATTATAGGGTGGTGGGAGAGAAAGGTGGTGTAATGGAAATAAAAGATATGCCCCCAACTCAACTTGGGCATTTGAACCATATCTCAATAGCCAAATATAATATCAAGAAGCAAATACAATTAATAATGCATGTGAGAGAAGAACCAAAAGAAAAAGGAGTTTTATATGATGCTCAAATGCAAGGTGGCATGATGACATGAGCATGATATAATTATGATGCAACAATAATATATATAAAATAGCCAATATCTTACTAGGACAAGTAGCATTACAATTGTTAGACAATTGGGGTGCTACACGTGGCTTAGGATCGGGTGGAGACAACGTCTTCACCTCTGCCTCCGTCGGTGGGGAGCCACGGGAAGGGCGGTCGTCGAGGCAGAAGACAGGGGTCAAGGAGGAGGAGGTATTCGTGGCAGCGAGGGAGGGGCCGGTCCTCGCCGGAATAGTGCGCAGGTAGGGGAGGGTCCTCATGCCGGCGGCGGGGAGGCAGGGAAGGACCGGAATCGTGGGTTGTACTGTGTGTGCGTGTGGTTGAGAGGGATGGAGAGAGGAAGCTGCGAGTGGGGATTTTTTTTGACGTGTGAGAGTGGAGACTTGGGGAGGACGTGTGTCAGTGTGTGTGCTGTTTTTCTTTGTACAAGTAACAAGTCAAGGTCGATGCGTCTGTCTCCAAATTATTCGTGTTTCCGTTCGCTTTTGTTTTTAATTTGAACTGATGAATATGTTTTGCTAATTGTCGTTGAGAGGGACTTTTTGCTATTTAATATATTAAAACTATCATTGAATGTGTACTCACTTTGTACATGAACCGTTATAACAATGACCTATAATGCATGAGTAGAATGGTTTGAACTGAGAAAGCGATTTTTGGTACGGATTTTAGTGAGAATGAAGTTATAAACAATATTCTGTCATGAAATGAGATATTGTTGATCGCATAATAGGTGGACCTTAATTGTATTTGCAACTAATTAAAATATATTTTTGTGAGTAGCAGAGTTTAATCAATAATGCCATGTGTTGATTAAAAGATAACTATTATATCGACTCGTGCGTTGCACGTGCACTCGCTTACTAGTTTCATAAAGCCACATTTAGGAGAACAATGCCCTATGGGCTTCATCATCATCAGCAACAGGAAAATCAGGCGAGGCTTACCCCTAGCCACATCCAACAACCATGAAAACTCAAAGCTCAGGAATGAACTCCGACTCTCCCCCTCGTCCTCTTTCCTAAGACATATTTTCTTCCTCAAATCCATCAAACATGGCATATCTTCATCAATTCCAAGTGATCTTATCTCCTTAGACTCCTAACGTCACAATAACCTTGTTATAAAATTAAGTCTCTAATTGATAATGACACTAAATTAACTTGCAAGTATTCCAAATAATAACCAACAATATAGGATGTGTGTTTTTCGACCAGCTTCTTTGGTGAAGGATTTCAAATTGCTTACAGCCTACTTGATTTTTTATAACAAATTGAACGTGAAATTCGTTAATATTTGTGCAAAATTTCTTATGTGGGCATGTTTTCTAGTCATACATGATCTACTTACCTCCGAGATAGAGTTCTGTCGTCTATATGTTAACTCTCCATACGTACCCACTGAGACATGCATTATCATGTAAATGCATATGTGAAAGAGACTTGTTTGTTTTTTATATAACGTGTTAGGATAACTCCTTATTTCAACCCTACCAGGTCCGCCCTTGTTTACATACATGCGAAAGAGGGTCCACCAAATGAAATATGTAGAATTATAAAAAATCTAATGGTTTAGCTTCATTTCTTAAAAGTGGGTGCACCTGATCAGTGGGTAGATATTGCTTTTTATCTAATTATCTAGCATATCTCTTTCATCTCCTTATTTAAAAAAATCTCTTTCATCTCGGGATACATTGTGTCACCTTTTATTTCTTACACTCACATAGTAGGCCATTTTTTGTTCTACATAAGATAATTTCATTCTATGTGGTGCGCTAAAATATTAGCTCCCTCTCAAAGATTGTTTTTACAAATTGACCTAGTAATAGATCTAGAGTAAAGAGTATCCAATGATTGATGGCACACCATCATGGGATAACACAATAGTGATGTCTAAAGAAACTAATTTGAGTAAAACATTAAGAAACTGCTATAATTCATGTATTAATTTTTATTTTATAACTTTGATTGCTAATGAACACTCAAAATTATAAATAAGAAAAATTATGTAAGAAATTATTTAGTTGCACTCACCACTGAGCAGCATGATTTTTTTTGCTGCACCACCTTGTACATGTCAGCTCAGGTTTTACTCATATAATAATCCTGCCAAGAATTTTAACATCCAAACGAATTAGAGACTCCATTGGATAACTGTAGTGTACATAGCAACATTAACGTTTAATTTCCAAAGGAATTATAGACACCTTGTATCTCAAATTTAGATGCAATTATGCCATATACTATGATTATCTTCCTGTCTATTTGTTGAAGCGGTAACAGATTGGCTACTCCACAACTTGCATAAATCAATGGACTTATAGTCGAAGTGTCATAATTTGGGAGATTAAAGTTTTTTTATATGCGAAGAAATTAAATACTTGGTCACTTTGTAGTGCCATCAGACCGGATGGTGACGACAACATGGTGGATCCCCTGTGCTCTGCTACAAAACAATCTGTTCCATGGCCTTAATAACAATCGTCATGCACTGGCAGAGAGCAAAATCTACGATAAAATTGCTAGAGACGAAGCATGATCATGGGGACTTACAAGATCGGAAGATAAAGCCGACGATTTGGATTAGAAACCCTAGTGACGAAGACGCTGAGTCGCTGGCGCGCCTTCTACCTTCGAGGATCTGCGGCAGCGGACGCGAGGATCTACAGCGGCGGATGCGAGGATCTGCGGCGGCGGACGCGGGGTAGATCGGCGGCACCGAGGGGAAGCAGATCCGTGGGTATGAGCGACCGACTTTTACCAGACGGCAGAGAAGAGAAAACTTCAGTTACGCCGAACAATGGTGCATGCATGGACGTGGGAGCTAATCGTGGTGATTAGGTCTAGGTAGACCCCACGTGGGGTCGTCCTGTACGGCGTCGCCGGTCCCTGTATACAGATACGAGACTATACTAGGCTTGGATATGGGTTCTGCCTGAGACAAAAAAAAAACGAAGCCAACAAATCGCGCCGGACTAAAATGCCCCTAGCAGTTTGGACTTCCTCCTAAATAACGGTGCACACTGAAGCACTCCTCGCGAAGAAATTAAATACTTCGTCACTTTGTAGTGCCATCGGACCGGATGGTGACGACAACATGGTGAATCCCCTCTGCTCTGCTACAAAACAATCTATTTCATGGCCTTAATAATAATCATCATGCACCGGCAGAGAGCAAAATCTATGATACACGTGTGGTGTTACCGTGTTGGTAGTTAAACATGCTCAAAACCAATGAATTAAACATCATGTATACAGTATGGACCTTTTTTACAAATCAATCTCGAATCGACAATGAAAGCCTTGTGACTTGTATTGTCAATCCTATTTCTTTGTTCCCATGTTTTATTTACCAATACAAATCGATCAGGCCATCTTTATGTAGATTGCATGATGTATCATAAGAAATTAGGAGATGAAGTAGTCAAAATAGAAAGAAACCTACTACCTGCGCCTAGCTTTTGGAGGTTGTGTGAGAGAAACCTTAGACAAATCTTGCATGCCTATGTGTGTGAGGTTAGATCAAAACTTCCCGTCGATGTGCATGTTAGAATACAGATACATATACGTATATGAGATAGACTAGGACTTCCAAGATCATCTTGTACTCCAAGTCTACCTACTCCTTGTAACTCTATATATACTCCCAACGAGAGTCAAATCAATAAACAACAAAATATTAGGGATTTATCTTTTCCACATGGTATCAGAGAAATTGATCACGGCGGGCGCATGGAACATAAGGAGCATTGGCACCGGCGGCGTTCAAGCCGTCACGCGCGTGGAGGCAGCACGTCAGTCCCATCAAGGCCATCATCCTGGCCGATCTCCACGACTCCATAAGCTGCAAGCGCATTGTACGTGCATCAGGTACTGGTAAAAAATTCAAGAACTTGATGCACACCCTATTTTCTCCTCCAGGCAATCAGCGGCAGCCCCGTACGCGGACAGTCGTCGGCTCACCAGTCCGCCGCCGGTTTGCGGCGTGGAACACCGGGAGGGCCCGTGCGTCTTCACCGATTGCGAAATACGCGGTCGAACCCGATCTCCGCCAACTAAATCGACTACACACCACACATCGGCACGTCATCTACATCGACATACGTACCGATCTACACTGCACCAAGCCGGACTACAACCACCCGAACAACTACATCAAGCTGTACGACACCATCAAACTAGGAGCAAAGCTTCGACATCATCGCCGCCACAAGGGACGCCTTCGAGCGGACGATCATCACCGACACGCCTACTCCTTCATCGCCGAGACATCATCGCCAAGGTCTACATCAACGTGGTCTTCATCAACATCTTCGTCAACACACACCGCCGCCACCACCGCTACATCGTCCACACGATGGACATACAACTACGACATCCTCTGACAGTACACGTACTGCAAGGCACGATGACGGCATGGCCGCGTCCACGACCCCGACGACGGTATCGACCATCTCCATGACACCGACGACCGCATCAACAAACCAGCGTCATAATTGTGATGCCCCTACGACCGCACATATGGTTCTGGCAAAACCTTGTGTGCTTGGTGGGTTTAATCCGGTCCTGGCAAAACCGGTGGTCTCACTTATGACCGCGTCCAAGAGACTCCCCGATGGTACCTCCATAAGGTGCAAAACGTCCACAACCGCAGCTCCGTCAACAACAACAACAAAAACGCGCAATTTTTTGCGCCCCGGCAATGGCGGCCACATCACATACGATGACTACGGCATCGACCACACCCACCTCGACCACGGCTACATCACGATCGGCTACCTCGACATCGACATCAAGAACAACGTCTACAACAACTCAAGAATTCTAGTCAACAGCGTCCGCGTCATCACTTGCGTCCACGCCACTCCCGCTGTGACTGCGGGAGGAAAGAGAGGCACCAGAAGGGGACACAGTCACCGTCCCTAGGAGCCAGCCATGATCATGTCCACGCAGGTGATGATGATAAGGAGGTGAAGACGACGAAAGCGCAAGATTTCAAATCCAGTCGCAAGCGTCCGCTTCACTCCCGCTACGCCTGAGGGGATGTTAGAATACAGATACATATACGTATATGAGATAGGCTAGGACTCTAAGATCATCTTGTACTCCAAGTCTACCTATAATCCCAACGAGGGTCAAATCAATACACAACAAAATATTAGGGATTTATCTTTTCCACGTTATACGTATAGGATACACGGGAAGAGGACAGGCCGGCCGGCCGGACTGCTAGCCAAAGGGAATCGAGGCCAGCACTTGCAGCCTGCGTGAGGGAATAATCTCCTTTAGAATCCTAGCGTATGCACGAGAATGGGCCACGGCCATGGACATTGATGCCATGCCCCAAATTCTAGATCTATTAGACAGTTTCTTTTTGGAGTTTGCTTGCACTTGCACGCTGAGTACGTAAATAGTTTTTTTCGGTTTCCTTGCACGATACGTGGGTGTTGAAAGATTGCACGTTCATGTTACGAAGATTTCAAGACTCGTTTAAATCTTAACCATAGATTAAAGATCTAATGATTAGAATAATTTAGATGATATGGTTCAACCTAATGCCTCAAAAAACACCCTTATATTGCTTTTAGTATATCATAGATGAAAGTAATCAATCACCTTTCAAGAAGCTTGCTTAGCTCCTTCAGTTTTGTCTTCTTATTTTTTTTTGTCTTCAGTTTTGTCTTCTTATTAAGATAAGATCAAGATAATAGATATCACCATCCGGTACTGGGATAGCGATAAGAATACAGTGATAGCTACATAATTGTACTAGTTAGTTATAACTGAATTGATGTTGCATTGAAGGCTGACCATGATCAAATTCTTAAAAAAGTTATGCAGCACTAGATTGCCTTTTATTAAAAGGCCACATGACTAACTCCTTATCTTTGCTGATATCCATCGTGTGATCTATTCCTTCATTTGGACAGTAACTTTTATTCATTAAGATACAAAATTCCATAATATTAAATGATGTTACACCGCAACTACTTTTTCAATGGAGTAGTAACTCAAAATGAAAGGAAAATACAAAATTCTAATTAAGAAGACTATCTATTTGCTGCGACATTCCTTGAGTGTATCTGTATTCTATACGCCATTCTCCGTGCAAGGTACGGTGACGACGATAGCTTGATGCCGGCCATTCTCCGTGCATGGTACGGTGATGGCGACAACCTGATGCCCGCCATTCTCCGTGCACGGCACGATGACTATGACAGCCTGATGTGCACCATCCTCCACACAGTCTTATGCTAACGACCTCGCGCGGATCAACAAAGACATCGTATCGACTAAAGAAGAACAAGATGCAACATGGTGTGTCGATGAGATGAAGAACATACATGTGGCTTGGGAACGTCGGTGGATGACTATGGCGTAGCTTCAGCTGATACAAACGTATCTATGAACTTTGTAGATTATTATTCCTTCGTTTTATTTTAATCTGCATCATGAAAAAAAGGGACAACTTAGGACTACGTTTATTAGTACTACTTTGGTCACATATTGACATAAATTTTAATTATCTTAGTATCACAAAAAACAAAGCACCATCACTTCACCCAATGCTTAACTAAATGTAGATAGACGGGTATCATAAAGCACCGATGATGGCAGCCGGCAGTGCGACTGAAACTGTGCGCGACTAATTGTTAACTGATGGCTAGGCGCGGATAGGTTAAATTTCTATATAATTGTTATATAGTATGTAGTTTGTTTTAATAAAAAATTGTTCATGTTTGACCAAATTTGTAAGAAAATACAATAGCATAGTAACGAAACAAAATTATTTTCTAGTCGTTTGCATATTTTATTTAAATTAGCTAAATTCAAGATAAGTTTCACCCTTTGATTGAAGACAAATGTAAAAACTAGAATTATTTAAAATCGAGGAAGTATGCATTTTGCATTATAAAATATATCTTATATATATCAAACCATCGTGAACACAGAGTTAACGCCGCAAAAGAACCACACTTTAGATAAATATCCTAGAAGATGAGTTATTGCTAATTTTAGGATTTAATATGTCGGGGTATCTGGCGAAGTAGGCAAAAATCAAACACAGGGGGCTGACCGCGTTCTCCCCAAACCTCTCCGCAACTTGGCGAGGAACAGTTGAATCACGGAAAGGGTGACACAAGGAGTTTACCCAGGTTCAGGCCATCATGCGGTGTAAAACCCTACTTTCTTCTTTGCTTGTATTGCTTAGTGAGATTACAAGTACAAGAGGCTGATCGTGCGATCCGTGATCATGCCCCTGGGAGGAGAAAGCTAGGGTTTCCAGGTGGAAGAAGAAGAGCCCTCTCCTAAGTTGCCCTACATCTCCTTTTATAGGCGCCCCGGTCCTCTTCTCGCGCCTCTGGAGGGAAGGGTTCCCACATAGAGAGGTAGGTAGGATGCTTTTCCCGCGGTACACGGCCGTGTCAGAAAATGGTCGGTCGCGGTGGTTGCGCTATCTATTCCTCAGAGAGAAGGGGATGGTCCCCACAAGTGGCAGCGCTTGTCGGCCACTCCTGGCTTGCGGAAAGGGAAGATGCTTCCCTTGGGCAACAAGCATACGCCAATACAGTGGTCCAACCCAGGAGTCATCATTGCTTCTCGACGAGGGACGACATCCTAAGGCTGAATTCCTTCTAGGCGAGAGAGTGCTCCCTGACTCCTCAGGGATGAGTCTCCTCAAAGCTTGGCGAGATCGACGGAAGCTAGGGCCCAGCAACACGTGGATTGTGGTATCCTAGTTTCCATTGGCCCGACATAATATTTAATTCAAATCAACATAAGCGGTGATATTGCCTTTTCAGATTTGTTTTGTTTATCTGTAAGATAACACACTAAAAAACAAGAAAGGGGCATTGGCCCTGAGCTAGAATTTATGTTTATTATATTTATTTTTCTTTGAAATGGAGAGCACAGCCCCTGCCTCTGCATCAAGCGATGCACACAACCTTTATTTATTATTAGAACCACATTGTTTGGCAAGGTCCATTACAAAGATCATACAAAATAGAACCACCAAAGCAAAACACTGAGCAAAAACGATAACTGTATCGTCATCTCCCCAACGAGATCTATCAAACCCCTATCTATCTGTTTTGACCCTGACCTATGGTCACCCCACATTGTTGCCACTCGCCAAGAGAAGTTGGAGTGCCTTGGCGCGGCAACACGAACTCAAGCAAAAGGAGCTCTAGAACCGCACAACATATTCACGAAGCTGCGCCCACACACACACGCTCTGGATGTCGCCGCCTTCAAAATATTCCGCCAACCCGTCGTCAGCATGTAGATCGATGCGCAGACTCACGCCACACCAGCCACCGACACCACCTCGGTGCCAAGCGGCACCACCCCCCGCGCGCTAGCCGCTCCACCCCTTCTGCCGCTTCCATCCAACGCTGCTCCACAGGCGATGCTTCCAGGAGAGAACGCGATACCGACACCGCGATACCACCATCGCCCGACCCGAAGATCTTAGGGTTTCCCCAGGAGTAGCACGAGTGAGGTCGACACAAGGTGCACGGCGATGCCTTCATCAAGGTAATGACGTGGTAACGCCGCCATCGCCTGCCAATGGCTCGGTTTTCACCGGCACCTATGTCTCCCCCCTCGCTGCTGGGACTGGAAGATAGATCGCGAACTCTGCCAATCTAGCCGCAGACCGGCCACCTTCGATGGAGAAGATGACCACCTCCACCAAACCCAGGGCCTCCGCTCTGGGCGCCCTCATGATGCAAAGTAGGCCATAGAAGACCACCGGATGACACCGGCCGACGTCGAGGAGGCGAAGACGACCGATCTAGGAACCCTAGATCTCGCCACCACCCGCCGCCCCGCCGCCCAGGGACCGCTGCCGTCAGAGCTCACCGGCCGCCACCCACCCGCCATCACTGCTACAGATCCGCTTGAGCGTCGCCGCCGTTGCCTGGATCTCAAGCCGCTGCCGCCATGGAAGCGACGCGCGCGAGGGTTGGGGCCCCGCCGCCGCCTCACCGCTGGAGCTTTGTTCGGCGACGAATTCGACGACGGCGGAGAGGAGGGGGCGTGCGGGAGGGGGTGGCTGGCCGGGGCGCGGGTGGCTACCCGGTGCGGCGGCGGCAGTGCCACACGGGGTCGGGAGGAGGAGGGGTCGGGGTATATGAGGTACAACACGAAACACGCTATGCGTATATACACTTGGTGGGAAGGGGGTGCCGCCAGGAGATGATGGTCTTAGGGAAGTTAGGGGCGTTCAGGTAGCTCTATGGCCCTAGCTGGTTCAGTTACTGCAGAAGCTTTGTGGTCTGGCAGCGGCGGCTCGCTGGTTCGACTACTTGCTTTGCTTAAACCTTTCGTTACTGTTGGAGGACGATGTGGTTCTACCATCTGGAAGACAAGAGAATGATCCGCCTCCGTACAATGCTACTACCCTCTTTATATTCACACAAGGCTACTTGTTAATTTAGGCTTACGTGCCTGTTTTGGCACTCTTGTTCTAGGCCACGATCGAGCGCGTCTTGCATGGTCCGCTTGGCCCGTGGCCGGCTTGGTCAATTAATCTTTGTGAAGATAATGTATTTGAAAGTTTTTTAGTGTATAGGTTCGGACAGGTTCACTTCAAACCTGCACACTAAAATACGTCTAGTTATACATTATCTTCACATTTTAAAATGGAGAGAGTAGTACGCAGTAGATGAGATCAGAACTGAGACTATTTTGCCTGGATTTGAGGTATATAAATATGACAAGGACAAGTTTTAGCTCACAAAAAAATAACAGAAGGATGACATGTAAAATTCAAACGGATTGGCCAACCTCTGTGAATTGTGGGATATATAAATGCTCGGTTTCACATATGCATATCTAAGAGAAGAATCAATGGTATGCTGATGCTAAGGACTTCGGGTTCCTCTTTTCTGCCGTAGCAGATTCATTACAATCGGTTAATTAGAAGATTAGCGAATATGTTGTTACCTTCCTATTTAAGAATAAATGGGCATATTTGTTGCTATCATTACTCAGAAAGATATATATTTGATACCTGGAAGTATTACTTCACTAAATAAAAAATCTAATCAGTTGCTAATCGCAAAGGTCAGATGAGCATAAGCAAGACACACAAGAAGAATGCAAGGATGAGCTAAGTGAAGGGTTCCGTAGCAGAAAACAAAAAAAATTCCTACGTTGGAACTCCCTAACGCCTAAGATGTGTCTATGTAGTAATGCAGTAACAACCTGAGCGTATAAAATATATACCCTTGTAGACCGTATGCGGTCAACGTTCCGAGGGGAACGTGGTTGAAGTAGTTGAACTTGTAGCCGACCTCAAGGTCGCTAAGCTCCTCGCAGGTCACCCCTTGCTCAATCTTCATTGTGCAGTAGCTCTGGCTCACGATATCCAAGATGCCCTCGTATGAGGCACCCTCGAGGTTTCGTACACATACGGTGTACGATGACGACCTCCGACTCCCCGATCCCGCCGGGAGTACGGAAGTAGATCTCCGGCTTGGAATCCTTGCTGCAGGTGCGCCTTGTTCGCACAGCCCATACATGGGCCATGGTCACAAGGAAGAGAGAGAGAGAGAGAGAGAAGAGAAAGGCAACCAAAGGCCTTCTCATGTTGTGTTGGTGTTGTGTGTTTATTCCCATCCATGGGCACCCCTTTATATAGGGGAGGCGGGTGTGCCCTCCCCTTTGGGTTTTCCATGTGGGACTAAACAAGGGAGAGAGGGGGAGGTGGCGCCATTGGCCCTAGGGCACCATGGCCCGGCCATCCAGGGGTGGGCCCCACCCCGCGCACAACCCAAGGCTGGCTGGGTGGGCCCCATGTGGCGGCTAGGCCTTGGCCCCTTTGGCCCTTGGCCCTTCCCTCTTGCATTTTTCCCTCACGGGTCTTTTTTCCCTAGGAATTGTGCAGACTAGTAGAATACCCTTTCAAAATAGATTTTAATATTATATTTAATATTAATTAGAGTAATTTACATGTAAATACATATTACAAAATCTGATTTAATCCGAAACACCTTTCGGTTCCCTTTCGATTTTCTCCGAACAACTTCGAAACTTTTCTGAAACTTTTTCGGTTCTCTGATAGAACTTTTCCGGTTTACTTTTCTCTTTCATATGGTGATTCAACTTACAGAGGATCTCTAGCTCATCATACCCTTAAGTGTATTTCCTCACGGCTCGGGAATGGCACAGACATAATCTCCATCAATGATCAATAGAGGGATCGGGATGCCTATATGACCCTTGTGCATTCCATGATGATAATGGCGTTTGAACCGTAAAACGTCGAGTCCAATTCCCTTTGTTTCTCTGATAATACTTGTCCGAGATTTGTTCATTGGCATCGCCTACCTTGTTCAATCTCGTTACCGACAAGTTCTGCTTTACTTGTTACCACGATATTACATCCTCGTGACCAAGTCACATGTTACAATATTTATGGATGTAATCTCACCAAGCCGGCCGTATGTATCTTACCTATCACGTGGGTGAACAAATCCCGCTCTTGAGTGATATGTCATCTACTATTCCTCTGAATACCTAACATACATCTTTATGATTACTGTATCACCAAGTGACGTTTGATGCAGTCAAGTATACTGCTCCTTCTAGAAAGCGCCAATTCCGCTTGTCATAATCCAGTTCATTTGATTGTGCGTCGACCCTCTTCTCTTCGATAGGCACTTGAACTCAGGATGTAAGTAATATGATCTCATTGTCTAAGGAGAAGGAAACTACATTTCTAACTATTGCAACAATAAACTCTGTGTCTTGATCGTTGATGACCCACAAGTATAGGGGGTGTATCGCAGTATTTTCGATAAGTAAGAGTGTCGAACCCAACGAGGAGTAGAAGGTGCTGGCTAGTGGTATGGATCAGGAATTCTCTGCAAATACTTAGCAAACGGATTTTTAGAGGTTTTCGATAAAGCAAGTAAACAAAGTACGAGTAAATAAAAGACAGTAGGAATAAATGCAGCAAGTGGCCCAATCCTTTATGCAGCAAAGGACAAGCTGGTTGTATTACTTAACATGACCAAACGTTCTCGAGGACACATAGGAAGACTGTCAAGTGCTTTCGCTTCATATAGTTGATTAATCTTCTCTAGCTTGCTAAGTGTTGTGTGGGTGAACCTGTGCTAATTTACCGCCCCATCCAAGACTAATACATACTTGTGATTATACCCCTTGCAAACATTCGTAAGTACAAGAAAGTAATTAAGATAGAAACCTAACCACAGCTTTAAACTCTAAGACCCTTACGTCCCTTGTGTAATGGTTTCCTAACGGAGGTTCACGTTTCTGTCACTCCGGCAACCCCTACGATTAGTAGCCATATACACAATGCATTCCCTTAGACCCATATAGGTGAAGTGTCATGTAGTCGACCTTCACATGACACCACTAGAAGAAGTACACCACAACTTAAATATCAAACTATTGAATCTTTCTCAACACAACTCCACTACTAACAACAAGACTTCTCCCATGTCCTCAAGAACAAAACGAACTACTCACAAGACATCATATAGATCATGATCAGAGATGGAATAATGATGTATAACAATCTGAACATAAACAATAATTCAGTGGTTCACTCAATAGCATCAACTACAAGGAGTAATCAACACCAGGAAAGTTTTCCCTATTAACTATAGCAAGATTCAACCAATTGTTACATCAATATGGAGATGGTGATGAGGGTGCTGATGGTGATGGTGGTGGTGATGATGATGATGATCCCGATGAAGTCCAGCTTGATGGTGGTGTTGATGGCGATGATCTCGCCTCTCCGGGAAGGAATTCCCCCGGCAGAAATCTGTTTGCCAGAGAGATCTTTCTCTCTCGGTGTTTTCCGCCCCGCAGAGGCGGCGGAATCTTTCTGTGGTCGCTCCTCGAGTCTTAGGGTTTTGGGAGGATGATATACGCTAGAGGGGAGAGGCTGGACTGGGCCAGGGTGGCCACACCACCTGCTGGCGTGGCCTAGGGCTGCCCGCGCCAGGGGGTGGTGTGGGCCCCCTGTGGCCCATCTCCACTCTGTCTTCTGGCATCCTTAGTCTTCTGGAAAAATAGGATTTTCCGTATATTTTTCCGGATTTTCTGATCTTCGCGAATTTTGTCTCCAAACAGCACATTTTCCATCAGAATCCTGACTGCATCGGTCCATGCTCCAAAAGTCATCAACCATGCAAAAACAGATGAAATAACATTAGTATCACCTCTCAATACGAAATATATCAATGAATAATAGTGAATTAAGACATAGAATAGTGATGCAAAATGGACGTATCAACTCCCCCCAAGCTTAGACTTTGCTTGTCCCCAAGCGAAACTGAGCTCAATAAACATGGCCTCAGGTTTATGGAGTGAAGAGTCGATAAAAGAATGCGGACAAGAAGGATCACATTCATCAAATACATAGATCATAATAGAAGACAACTCACTATTATATAACTCAACTTGCAATGAGTAAAGGAAACACAATAAAGATACATAAAGTGAATCATAATTGGTAATGGCAAACTTAGCTCTTGGTCGAAGAATAGTTGATAATTTGCTGGGGTTCACAAATAGCTGGTTTTCAATGATAGCTTTCAAAGTAGTAAACATCAAGATAAGAGCAATGTGCAAAACAAGGAACATAAGAAACATGATTGAATAAATCATCATATGAATGAATGAAACACATCAACTCAAAATACTTGCTGAGATAGAAGTGAGTAGGTTTACTGACTCAACTACAAAGTAAAAGAAATGCCTTTCAAAGAGGGAAGCAGGGATTGCAAGTCTCATAAAGAGCTCCCAAAAATTATGATACTTACTAGCTTTCAGCTCGCATTGCCCCTATCATAGGCATCTTTAGGTGATTAAGGTTAAAGTGATCAAATATGAGGATATGCATTGACAAGTTGTAAGTTGAGAATCTCATGTCCCTTAAATACGAGGGCCGCTCCTCATGCTACTCAAGTTTAGTCACCGGTAAGTTCTTGTTATCGTAAGCATATGTGTATCATAAAGAACCACCAACAGGGTACCCCTTGCCCGATGATACAGAAGAATCCCCATATCAAAATGACAAGGCAAGAAGACAACAAGTATCTCAGCAATCTTCTTATTTACCATGAGAATATGGTGCTTTTTTCTCTCTTTCCTCTTTTCATAATATCTTTTTTTTCTCTTTTCTCTTTTTCTCAATCTCTATCTCTTTTTTTATAAGAAGAATGCTTCATAGATACTCGTTATGGTTACGCTGCAGGTTTCCACCATGTCAACATGGATTAGACAAGCGGCCTAGGCGTTTCTCTAACACACATGCATAACTCCATGGACTTACAAGCTCCCCTTTCATTTCACACCGACGACATCCATAGACAAAAGAACATGATATCAACTAGGTACGAAGTACCAGTGCAATGTTGAAAGCGTTCCCCATGAATGGTTCTACTAATCCACAACTTACAAAGCGCAAGCATATACGCAACATAGATGAGCACAATGGTTCAAGTTTATTAAAGGCAAGAAAGTAAAGTGTGCCATTAAGTTCATGAGAGCTTTAATCAATAATTTTCACATAACAAGTTCAATTTGGGAGGTAGATAAAACAAGAATTTACTTGGAATAGCAATAATGCTAATAGGTAGGTATGGTGGACATAAATGGCAAAGGTTTTGGTTTAAAGGAGTGGATGCACGAGAAGAATTTCCTCTCAGTACAGGTTTTTGGCTAGCAAGGCTGGGTAGCAAGTATAAGAGTTGAAGGAAACAAACATACAAATGATAAAAGCAAATCATGCAATCTTCCTTGGAAGCACAAAAGATCTTAACTAGAGAATACTAGACTTATGAGAAAATCAAGAAAGAAAGATGATGAAATTATTTTTCTTTAGAGTACTTCATCTTTTCTTTCAACTCTCAAAAAGGTGTTGCTACTGACCGAGCCAGGTTTTCCAAAACCAACTAAATTAACTCAATGATCCCAAAGTGATACCAATCCTAACAACAAGATCAATCATATAACCACGAATTGAAAACTAATATAAGCTATGCAAAAGAGTAAATGATAGAACTTCTCATTAATATTCCATAACAGCAACTCACACCAAGGGATACATATCTAACGAGAGAGGGGACACTTCCATAATGCAAACCATCCTACATAATAACTCCTCTATTCATGATATGACTCTACTAAAAAGTAAAAAGATAAAAGATAGTGATGTGATACCGCGGCACTCCCCCAAGCTTGGAACAAACCAAGGGGATGCCAAAACTGATGACGAATTACTCCTTTGGTGGTGGTGGTATCCTCTCGATGATCTCTCTGATCAGTTTCCCCAAGTCCTCAATCTCAAAGGTGAGATTACGAATCAGCTGCGAGTTTTGCTCAATGTGGCTCATGATCATGTCGGGTTGAGAATTCTAGCTCTTGCTATTCTTTCCCCACTCTTCCTCCTTGACGTCTTCTTTTCATGCATGGCTAGAACGAGGAAAATCCCAATTGGAGGGTAATTTCCCCTTGGGCATATTCTGGTATTGATGCTCATGGATAAGGGTATGGAAAGGATTCTTGGTGTGTGGAGGAGGTGACCGTGGAGCCAAACTGTGATGAGGAGCTTTCCCCCCAGTCTGCATTCGTGCAGTCCTTCTAACCCTGGCAGGTTTCGTAACCACTCCAATGCTTGCAATGGTAGTGCCGGTGTGCGGATGTTGGCCTTGCTCCTCTTCACCTTCACTCTTGATCTCCTTCTTCCCAGGGTCTTGGAGGTCTTCCTCCATAGGCTCCTTCCCTTTATCCTTGGTGGACACCATTGTGCTTCTAAACCTTCAAAGAGTATGTCCTGGCAGAAACAGACCGAAACAAAAACATGACGAAAACACGATATACAAACCTCGGGGGATCCGGGGGATTATATATTATGAAGTTTCAGAACAAAAGGAAGGTACTGGGAGAAAACGAGTCGAAGGCGGAGTCCGGGGTGGACTCACCACCTGGTGGCGCGGCCAGGGGTGGGCCCGTGCCACAGGGTGGTGTGAGCCACCCTGGCTCCGTTTCCGTCCCTTTTTCGCTTCGTAACTTTTCTTATTGACTAAAAACTACAAAAATATAGTTGGATAGTATTTTCGCGGAACTTTTCTTACCAGAACTATTACCTATTTGAAGACGGACTCTGCAGGTCTCTGAATTTGGTATCTAGTAGATTCTTTCGGAGGCACCACTTGAATAACATCAATATCTTCATCTTCATACACTTATTACTTGAGTCATAAAACCTTTCTCTTCCTTATTACGCCATTATCTCCACTTCCTAGAAATTTCTTTCACACAAAACTTCACACAGTTCTCATTAGCAACATTAGTATAAGTGAAGTGATAAAACCTTTTAAGTCCAACTTCAACTAAAAACCATAAAAACATAAGCTACTGCAGCAACTCCTTCCGAAAACCCAAAAATAATTCAAGAAGGAAATCGAATAAAGAAGCAAATGCAAGATTGGCAAAATCTATCAAAACAGACCAGCAGGTAAAGATCAATTTTTTGACAATCTTCTGTTGCTCAAACCAAAAAGTGCAAAACTAACGAAAGTTAAATAACAACCTGGGGTAGAAGCACAAAAAATTATAGCTCAATCCGGCATACAAACACGAATTTTTACGGTGAAGCACAAAAATCTGTTTCGGGACAGCAACTTCCCCAAATATTACTTCTCTCTCATTAGAGGTTGATCTTGACACAAAAACCAAACAAAACGGATAAGGAGCGGTTATTACCAAAGTAATAACTTCCAAGACTCAAAGAAACAAAAACAAACTGAAAGCAAAAAAAAATTGGGTTGTCTCCCATAAAGTTCTTTCTTTATGGCTATTAAGATGGGCATGATAATTTTGAAGAAGCTCTCATAGGGATATGAACTAAAGTGAAAGAGAGCATTAAAAAGCAAAAAGACACACACATTTAAGTCTAAACCACTTCCTATGCAAGGGAATTTTGTAAACAAACAAGTTGTTGAAACCAGAGGCTACAAGCATAGGAAGGCAAAAGAAATGCAACATAAAAACTTACAGCATAAAACGAGGAAACTTGATATTATTGAGATGCATAAGAACACTTTTCCCTCTCTCATAATAACTTTCAGTATCATGCATAAAATTAACAATATAGCTATCACAAGGACCATCGTAGCAATGATCACTTATCCTAACAGAAAACACAGGAATACTAGCTCTCATAACACTACTATGTGAAACAATATTAGAGGTATCCTTACAAAGGATAGTGTGTCCCTCTTTTTCATATTTAGTAACAAGGTCTTTCACATTTGCTATAGTAGGTTCATCAACCATTTGTTTATCAAGTTCAACAGCTTTATTTGCACTTTCATTAACCATACTAGCTATCATAGAATGTTCCTTAATCTTAACTGGCAAAGGCATTTTCTCAATATAAGGTTTAGGTAAGACATGATTAGCAGTATAAACTTCAGTGTTTCTTGTAGGAACACTCTTAGAAACATCTTTATAAGGTTCATGATACTTATTCCACTTCTTTTTAGGCACTTCAATGTAGGAAGCAAAACCCTTAAAATAAGAAGCAATAGCTTGAGAGTCTAAACCATAAGCATTTTTAATATTTTGAAAGTCATCAGTTCCCATAAAATATTCAATGCATTCATACTCATAATTTATACCTGACTTTCTACCTTTTTCATTCTCCCAAGCTTCAGCATTGTCTTGAATACGGTCCAGAAGATCCCATTTAGCTTCTTCTTCCATGCGAGTGAATGATCCAGCACAAGAAGCGCCCAATAAATCTTTGTCATGTAGAGGGAGCCTTGCATAAAAGTTATTGATAATAATATTGTTGGCGAGATCATGAATGGGACATTTGAGCATTAGTAACTTCAATCTTCCCCAAGCTTGAGTTGTACTCTCTCCATCAAGAGGCCAAAAGTTGTATATTTGATTCCGATCTTTCTGAATCTCACTAGGAGGATAAAACTTTGAATAAAAGAGAGGCACTATTGAAAGGGAAATGGACGTCGCCTAGAGGAGGGTGAATAGGCGTTTTAAAATTATTACGGTTTAGGCTCTAATAAATGCGGAATAAAACTTAACGTTTAATTTATCAAGCCAAAACCTATATTCACTAGGTTCACTAAGTGCACCAACAACCTATGCTAAGCAAGGCAAGCAATAAGGTGATAGCAAGATAATATACTTCAAGCACGATGGCTATCACAATGTAAATTGCATAAGTAAAGGGCTCGGTTGAGAGATAACCGATGAACGCGGAGACGAAGATTTGTTTTCCGAAGTTCACTTCAAAAGAAGCTACGTCTCCGTTGGAGAGGTGCGTGGGCGCAATGTACTTCGAATGCCACAAGTGGCTCACCTCGAGGTGTGGTGGCTCGATGCTCACCCAACGCCACACAAGGCCTCACCCCAAGATGCGAAGGCACACAACCTACCGACGCCACAAAAGGCTCACCCTATTCTCCTGTGAGCTCACCACAAAGGCCTACTCACGTTCCACTATAGGACACTTGAGGGCGGTCACCGAACTCATACAAGGCTTGGGACAATCTCCACAACTCAATTGGAGGGCTCCCAAGAAATGCCACAAAAGGCCAACAAGCTTGGGGAACCTCCACAACTCAATTGGAGCCCCAAGAACACACCACAACTCCACACAACCATCTAGGGTTCCAAGAACCCAAGAGAAACAACCCCAAGAGCTTGAACTCGCCAAATCTCCGAGGAGAACTCAAACCTATGCACCAAATGCAAAAGGCAAGTTCTTCACTCTCAAATTCCACCAAAGCTACAAAAGCTATTGGGGGAATAAGGGGGAAGAACACAAGAGGAGAACACAAAAACTCTCCAAGATCTAGATCCCAAGGATTCCTTCACAAAGAAGGGATTTGGTTTGGTGGGGATTATAGATCTAGATCTCCTCTCTCAAATCCCTCAAAGAGATGCAAGAATCATGGGAGGGAGAAGGGAAGAGGGCAAGCTTGTGAAGGTCAATAATGGAGGAGAGAGAGTGGAAGAGCTAGCAAAAATGACCTCCAAAGTTGGGAAAACTTTTGGGAAGAGGGGGCCCTTAAATAGGGCAAGAGAAATCCGCCCGTTTGGGCCAGATTCGCGGCCCACCGGAACTACCGGTGCTCCACCGGTACTACCTATAAATAGAAACACAAGATACAGAAGAAAAATGAGATTTACCGGAACTTTGGCCGGAACTTGGGCCGGTACTACCGCTCAAGCAAAAAACGTTGGACAACATTGCACGAAAACTTCAATAACTTTTGACTCCGGACTCCGATTTCGATGATCTTGGGCTCGTTTTGATGAGAAAAAAATCTCTACAATATTATGCCAAGAAACATCATAGTCCAACAAGAGAGGATAAAAATAAAATGGCGAAAGGTATGACCACTCAGAAGCGATGAACCGGTAAAACCTCCAGAACCCAAAACGCAAGAAGTTGAGCTTTGAAACTCTAAATGGGATGAAACCAATTTTGTTGGAAAGATAATAAAGAGTAGAATCCAACAAAAGGTGAAATATTGGATATCACCAAGGGAGAAAATACCATGAATATATATGCGAGATACCTCCCAAGGTGTGGAGCTGGAAAAACCCGCAAGATCAAAAACGCAATAAGATATGCAAGGAAAATCCGTTTTTGACGAACTAGAGCTTGTTATGGAGATAACCACAAGCTCTAGATCCTCACATGGACAAGAACCAAACAACAACCAAGAAAGATGATGCTATGTATGCAAAGGTTTGAGCTCTCTTCGAAAGATACGAACGAGTCAACCACTCGAGAGCCCCTCTTGATAGTACGCCTATCTATCCTAAACCCGGTCTCCCAACACTACAAGAACACTACAAGAGACCAGTAAAATAGAAACCATATCACGATCATACCTTTGCCTTGAGCATCCCACTTGAGCTTGATGTAGATGATCTTGTCACCTTCAAGATGGAACACCTTTCTTGATTGCACTTGCTTGATGAAGTCTTGAGAAATTCTCCCCCACACTCCATGGGGAAGCCTCTTCTTTGAACTTGTCTCATCATTCCATGATTTCTGAGGATGGCAAGCTTCAAGAATGAGATCTTCTAGAGATGACGCATCTTGAGCTTGCACTTCAATTCTTGATGATGTCTTAAAGATTTCCATGAGGAACTCCATCTTCTTCTTCCTCTTCTTCTTCTTCTTCAAGATATACTTGATCTTCTTGTTCTACTTGATTCTAATAGACACAAAGTCCTTGGACATTGCTTCTTCTTTTTCATCCTTAAAACCAGCACATGGTCCAAGTGATGCCAATGGACAAACATACAAGTGAAACTCAATTTGCACATTAGTCCATAGGGATTGTCATTAATTACCAAAACCACACATGGGGGCATACATGCCCTTTCAATCTCCCCCATTTTGGTAATTGATGACAATCCCTTTGAGAGGGTTTAAATATGGAATTTAACGAACAAAATGGTTGCCCCAACATCAAATCCTACACAAGTATGTGATGTTGGTACAACCACAATATATAGAGAAAACTCCCCCACAATCTATGCACGTGTGATGAACTTGAATTTCATTGCATAGATTGCCAACCATTATTGGTGGTTGAGTTTCCTCTATATATTAAACATGCAAAGCAACAACAAAGATGTAAGAGCATGCAAGGCTAAAGCATAATAACCAACTCAAAGCATAAACCAACTTCCCTTAAACCCTCTAAAACTTCTCCCCCATTGGCATCTATTGCCAAAATGGATGGAAAGTTCTAGATGGCCAATATAGTGAGAATTCCTCAAAAGGTGTGCATATGCACATATCCAATGATGAATACTTGGGAGGAAGTAACACTATATTGAGGACCCAAAGTTTGCAAAAAGAAAAGGAAAAAGAACGAAGCTTCAAAAAATGAAGTGAGCAACCAAAAGATCCAAAAGGACCAATTGACAACAACAATTGATACCAAAAGAAAAACACAAGATATTATGATACGGACAAATGAGTGTTTAGATATAATAGGGAGGCTCCCCAATATTTGTGCACAAATTAGAATCATTGATTTGAATACATCATGCACAAGTATGGAATCCTCACTCCCCCATAGACATTCAAACCCCAAACAAAGAGAAAGGCAAATTAGCATTCTTAAGTGAGTTAGAGAAGCTCCCCAAGGATTATGCACCAATTATAATAATTATATTTGGAAACAAAGTGCACAATCATGGAATCCTCACTCCTACAAACTCATTTAACAATACACGGCAAGAGAGATCAAATTATGAGTGCTCGAAGATGCAAGCCAATGGGACAAGCACTCATAGGCAAATAACTTTTGAAGCCACCAAAGAGTCACAAAGAGATAAAGGGTGGTATCCAAGGGAAACAAACACAACGAAAGATTTATCTTCTATTGTGTGTATAAGTTTCTAGGTGGAGAATATCACATAGACATATGCCCACAAAGAAACATGCACACACAAAATAGATACTCAAGTAAGCACATGAAAAACAAGAGGAAGTCATATAATATACCAATAAGATTTTTGCTTGAAAGCATGGCCAAAGGCTCAAATATATATTATTGTACATCAATGAGCTTCAAGCACCAACACACTACATACATTGCAACTATTACCAAGGGAAAAGGGAATAGTTGGAATATATGGAGAAAGGCAACAAGTATCACAAAAATAAATCAACTTGGAAAAATACTCACTATTGCACATGAGAGAAAATGAGGAAGACATATACAATAAAATTGCTAGATTGACATATTTGGGATTGGTGAATCATGAGCATGCTTTTGTATAGTCCCACTTATATGAACTCATCTCACCATACTCACATTTGCAATAGAGGATAAATTGCAAAAACCAAAATAAGAACCATAAAAATTATACAAACACAAATTCATGCCAACAAGCAACCTACAAAAGGTTGGAAACAAGATATGTATGCATGAGAGAGATACTTGTTACCGAGATATAATTGGTAGGATGTAGAGGCTAAGAATTTGTTGATCATCCTAGCTTGCGTTGAATTAACATGAAAACATCACTTCTCCCTTGTTCAAGATACAAGCACCCAATATATCTCCAATGTACCTAAAACACAATTAAGTACACTAGGTTCCCAAACAAATTGGGTCCAAAGTAGTTAGTGCAACTACAATATATAGGAGAAGCTCCACATAAATATGTTCATATTAATATGAAATTGAATTTCATGCACATCTTAGCCAATAGGATTTGGTGGAGTTTCCCCTATACATTGGATCATAGAAAGAAAGCATGCCATACTATATACAAGTAGTAAATATGCATGCACTAGACTTTCAAGAACCAAAAAGGAGATACAATTTGAACTAAAACACCAAGTAAACCAAGAAGTAGCACACAAGAGTGTGACATGACAAAAGGTGTCCAAATTGTATCAAAGAGCCAAATCAACACATTAAAGGACACCAATTCAACAAAAAACACACAATGCTCAAGGATTTATCTCATTCTAAAATATCAAAACAAGTAACAAAGAATGAGACAAAGCCAACTCCCAAATAGAACAAGGTTCCAACACACAAACCCACACTCTCTACACTTTTCATGATGGCACAAAGTACCAAAAGAAAAGATCAAGCATCCAAGCACAAGAACACTATATGGATCAAATTAAGAAGCATAAAAGGAGTGTTCTAGATACTATAGGAGAGATTCCCCATGAATGGTGCATTATATAGAATTTTGCTTTTGAATACAAAATGCACACAAAAGAGATCATCACCACTACCTACATTAATTAAAACACAAGAGAATACCAATAAACTAAAAGGATCCACAAGAGGCAAGTAATACATGGGAGAAAGAGAAAACATTTTCTTGGCCAAAGATAGGACAAAGAAAAGCAATGGTCAAAGCGAACAAGATCAATAAATCCTACCATATATGGAGTACCACTTGTCCAAGGACAAGAATTATGGGGAAAATTTTCCCGAGGTAGTTTGCAAGGAAATCATGGTCATATTCACACAAATAAGCATGTAACAAGATATAAAAATTATGCTTGATGCTTCAAGAGAGATTCTTGATAGCTCCAAATAGTCACACAATCATTAGTGATTAGAGTAACTTAAATCAAATGGTTTCCATGTAGGATATGGAGGTCCAAATAAGAGGAAACACATATCAAGAAAATCTCTCACAAACAAGATCCAAAAGATGAGCAATAAAAGAAACAAAGAAAATTAGAACTTGTTTGAGCTAAATGTGCCACATAGGAGCTAGATAATTCTCAATATCAATTCTAAGTGGCACTACCTCAAATGTCCACATTTTCTAGGTTTGTAATATGCACAAAGCATATAACTCCCCCATAATGTGATAAATCACAAAAACTCAACAAGAGGTAAAAACATCCAAATAGAGATAATTAATGGACATTATGGAACTTGAATTTATCATGAGAAAGACATACCACATACGACTAGATAAACTAGCAATATAAATACTAAGTGGTATTTCTCATGCATACACATTTTAGGATTGTGGAATGCCCAAGCATAACACTCCCCCAAAATGGGATAGTCCATTAATCTCTCACAAGAGCCAAGAAAGATACCAAATAAATTCAACAAAGGCTCAAACACAAGAACACAAATACATGATGTGCCAACCAACATACACAAAACTACTTGACAAATCAATATAGGTATGAGGGAAGCAAAACATGTACAAACACATATAATGGTACAAAACCAACACATGCACAAGGGAGCAAGTAACTTTCAATGTAAAGAGTTGAGCACATGTTACCGCAAGGAGGAACATTGGATATAAGATAGAAGCATGATAATCCAAATGGCTTGACTTGGCAACAATAAATGATGAAGATCTCTCAATTCTTCATAATGTAGCCCAACCTACAATGCCCTCCAACCAACATCTATTGATCAAGTTTTATCTTGTTGGTCCCCAACCAAGTTAGGTCCTAAGAGGTTAGTCACAATAGGCTTGGCCACCCAAATGGTTCTTTTCTTGACACCACTTTGGGCACCAACATATTTGGCAAACACATTGCCCACCTCATCCTTACCAAGAGAATATGCATCATATATCAAGATAGGCTTGGATGAGGAGTTACCCATGGTGCATGAGTAAGAAAGGTGCCCCTTCTTGCGGCATATGTAGCAAGTTCTTCTCTTGCTATCTTTCTTCTTGGAATATGACACCCCTTGAGGAAGAGCTTGAGTCTTAGGAAGAGGCCCGCTTCTAGCTTGAGGTGGACCTTGAGGCCGCTTCCCTTGTTGATTCTTCTTCAATGGGCAACATCTCACATGATGGCCTTCTTCCTTGCACATGAAGCACACAATGTTGGCCGGATTCTTCACTTGATCTTGGCCATTCTTCTTATTGCCCTTGTGCTTCAACAAGTTGGTGGGCTTGTTCTTGATGTTGGAGTTATATCCAAGCCCACTCTTGTCATTTGGGGATCTTCACACACCTAAGATGTTATTGAGTGTGGTCTTCCCTTCATGACACTCCTTCAAGTCATTCTTTAATTAATTGATTTGAGCCTTGAGTTTCTTGTTTCCTCTACATGGTTAGTATCAACAACAATACTAGAGGAAGTAGATGCTACGTTGTTAGAGCAACAAGGCAAGGGATGCAATTCATCACAAGATATAGCAATATCATGAGTGGATGGATTACAAGGACTAGCACATGGCAATATGATACTAGGAGTATATGTAGTGTTAATGTCCACATGAGGCTCACTAGATGTTACCTTTGACATAGTAGCCTCATGAGCCAACTTTAGCCTACCATGGGAAACTAGAAGATCCTCATGCGAGCTTGAGAGCTTACCATGACTCTCTTCCAATTTCCCATAGTTGCTAGTTAGCAAAGCAAGTTGAGCATGTAGCTCAACATTCTCCTTCATAATAGATTCTTCACAAGAGATAGAGTTAGTAGCACAAGCATCATCAATAGTAGTAAGAGGTGAGTGCAACTTGGAAAGCTCTTTAGAGTATGAAGATTTAAGTTGCTCATGTGACTCGGTGAGTTTGATGAGCTCCCCCTTTATGACCCTAGAGCCATTGTTGAGGTGCTCAAAATCCTCAAGGAGTTTAGCATAGGCAACTTTAAGCTCATCATTTTTAATTTGGAGGTCACTTGCCACCTCAAGATCTCTATCATGAGATTTATTTACCCTAGATAGCTCTAGGGAAAAGGTCTCCTCAAGAGATTCCTTGGTGGTTTGTTCCTCTTCAAGAGCTTCATTTAAGTTTGCAATGTCATTAGCATACTCACGCTCAAGACTACCCATTTTGTCAATTGTGTCCTCATGCTCATAAATTAGTTGCTTACTTCCGATGGAAAAGTTCAAGATTTCAATGAAAGTAGAGCAAGCATTTTTATCATTGTGTAGAGCACGGAGGACTAGCTCCCCATTCTCTTTTAAAGAAGCAACATCATCTTCTACTTCTAAGTCAACATTCACATCATCATTAGGTGCAATGGGATCCAAAGGAGAAGTTACCTTTGATTTCTTAGCCATGAGGCATAAGTGAATGTTGGTAGAAGGTGATGATGGGGGAACCCTTGAAGCTCCAATCACAACCTTGCCTTGGCCCACACATTCTTCGATTTCCTCTACATGGTTAGCAACACAAGTACTAGAGGAAATAGAAGTACATTTATCATGGCAACAAGGCAAAGCAAGCATATCATCATGAGAAATATTCAATCCATTTCTACATGATATGCAAGGGCAATAAACACTAGGATGTAAATCACATATAGTCCTACAAGTGTTCATGCCCAAAGATACAACATTGCAATGAGATAGATATGAAGAATCATGAATGCCAAGCTCACTATCCACATTACAAGTTCTATCACCACTCACCATATCATTACCTTGTGACAACTCACAAGTTGGTGTAGTGGAAGAAGATGAGAACTCATCACGGCCGGAGGTGGAGGGAACACAATCATCCTCATTAAGCTTGGACACGTCATATTTTGCTTGAAGCTTGGTCCAAATATCATGAGCATTCCGAAAAGGCATGATTGAGGAAAGAACTACAAAGCTCACAACATTAACAAGCGCATTAGATGCTTGAGCTTCTAGATAAGAGTTTGTCTCCTCCTCCAAAGATAAATTTTGGGGATCCTTAGGAGGAGACAAGCCTATATCTAGAATTCGCTCAATATTTGGGTCAATGACCCGGAAATGACTAAGCATGCGAATACGCCAAACATCATAATTTGTGCCATCACATGTAAATGTGTGAGAGTGCACTAAACCCCTAGGAGACATCCTTACTCTCGAGGCGGTGAAGCCAAAGAAGCGAGAGACCTTGCTCTGATACCAATTGAAAGGGAAATGGACATCGCCTAGATGGGGGTGAATAGGCGTTTTAAAATTATTACGGTTTAGGCTCTAATAAATGCGGAATAAAATTTAACGTTTAATTTATCAAGCCAAAACCTATATTCACTAGGTTCACTAAGTGCACCAACAACCTATGCTAAGCAAGGCAAGCAATAAGGTGATAGCAAGATAATATACTTCAAGCACGATGGCTATCACAATGTAAATTGCATAAGTAAAGGGCTCGGTTGAGAGATAACCGATGAACACGGAGACGAAGATTTGTTTTTCGAAGTTCACTTCAAAAGAAGCTACGTCTCTGTTGGAGAGGTGCGGGGGCGCAATGTACTTCGAATGCCACAAGTGGCTCACCTCGAGGTGTGGTGGCTCGATGCTCACCCAACGCCACACAAGGCCTCACCCCAAGATGCGAAGGCACGCAACCTACCGACGCCACAAAAGGCTCACCCTATTCTCCCGTGAGCTCACCACAAAGGCCTACTCACATTCCACTATGGGACACTTGAGGGCGGTCACCGAACTCGTACAAGGCTTGGGACAATCTCCACAACTCAATTGGAGGGCTCCCAAGAAATGCCACAAAAGGCCAACAAGCTTGGGGAACCTCCACAACTCAATTGGAGCTCCAAGAACACACCACAACTCCACACAACCATCTAGGGTTCCAAGAACCCAAGAGAAACAACCCCAAGAGCTTGAACTCGCCGAATCTCGGAGGAAAACTCAAACCTATGCACCAAATGCAAGAGGTAAGTTCTTCACTCTCAAATTCCACCAAAGCTACAAAATCTATTGGGGGAATAAGGGAGGAAGAACACAAGAGGAGAACACAAAGACTCTCCAAGATCTAGATCCCAAGGATTCCTTCACAAAGAAGGGATTTGGTTTGGTGGGGATTATAGATCTAGATCTCCTCTCTCAAATCCCTCAAAGAGATGCAAGAATCATGGGAGGGAGAAGGGAAGAGGGAAAGCTTATGAAGGTCAACAATGGAGGAGAGAGAGTGGAAGAGCTAGCAAAAATGATCTCCAAAGTTGGAGAAACTTTTGGGAAGAGGGGGCCCTTAAATAGGGCAAGAGAAATCTGCCCGTTTGGGCCAGATTCGCGCCCCACCGGAACTACCGGTGCCCCACCCATACTTCCTCTAAATAGAAACACAAGATACAGAAGAAAAACAAGATTTACCGGAACTTTGGCCGGAACTTGGGCCGGTACTACCGCTCAAGCAAAAAACGTTGGACAACATTGCACGAAAACTTTAATAACTTTTGGCTCCGGACTCCGATTTCGATGATCTTGGGCTCGTTTTGAAGAGAACAAAAATCTATACAATATTATACAAAGAAACATCATTGTACAACAAGATAGGATAAAAATAAAATGGCGAAAGTTATGACCACTCAGAAGCGACGAACCGGTAAAAACTCCAGAACCCAAAACGCAAAAAGTTGAGCTTGGAAACTCTAAATGGGATGAAACCAATTTTATTAGAAAGATAATAAAGAGTAGAATCCAACAAAAGGTGAAATATTGGGTATCACCAAGGGAGAAAATACCATAAATATATATGTGATATACCTCCCAAGGTGTGGAGCCGGAAAAACCCGCAAGATCAAAAACGCAATAAGATATGCAAGAAAATCCGTTTTTGACGAACTAGAGCTTGTTATGGAGATAACCACAAGCTCTAGATCCTCACATGGACAAGAACCAAACAACAACCAAGAAAGATGATGCTATGTATGCAAAGGTTTGAGCTCTCTTCGAAAGATACGAATGAGTCACTCACTCGAGAGCCCCTCTTGATAGAAAGTTATCTATCCTAAACCCGGTCTCCCAACGCTACAAGAACACTACAAGAGACCGGTAAAATAGAAACCCTATCACGATCATACCTTTGCCTTGAGCATCCCACTTGAGCTTGATGTAGACGATCTTGTCACATTCAAGATGGAACATATTTCTTGATTGCACTTGCTTGATGAAGTCTTGAGAAATGCTCCCCCACACTCCATGGAGAAGCCTCTTCTTCGAACTTGTCTTCATCATTCCATGATTTCTGAGGATGGCAAGCTTCAAGAATGAGATCTTCTAGAGATGACGCATCTTGAGCTTGCACTTCAATTCTTGATGATGTCTTGAAGATTGCCATGAGGAACTTCATCTTCTTCTTCCTCTTCTTCTTCTTCAAGATATACTTGATCTTCTTCTTCTAATTAATTCCAATAGACACAAAGTAATTGGACATTGCTTCTTCTTTTTCATCCTTAAAACCAATACATGGTCTAAGCGATGCCAATGGACAAACATACAAGTGAAACTCAATTTGCACATTAGTCCATAGGGATTGTCATTAATTACCAAAACCACACATGGGGGTATACATGCCTTTTCAACTATTTCCTCCCATTCCAGAGCTTGACCATTCTTTAGCAGCTTATACCATTCCTCGGCTCTTCCTTTCAGCGATAATAAGAATAACTTCTTCTTAAATTGATCTGTAGTAATACATGCACACTTGAACAACCCGCATAATTCGTGTACAAAGAGTAAATGGTCACCAGGATGGATAGTTCCATCCCCAACATAATAGTTATCCATAACACGATCAATAATTCTTGTAGGTATTTTGAAAACGTCATTCTCAGTAGGTGGTGGCTTATCTACTACCTTAGCAGTGGTAGTAGCATTACCAAATAAGAAACTCAGCGAATTATCCATAACGAAAATAAAGCAACTAGCAGAAGTAAACAATACTCACAATAGAAGTTTCCTTTACCAGTTCCACTCTCCAATAGCGCTTCACTCCCCAGCAACGGTGCCAGAAAAGAGTCTTGATGACCCACAAGTATAGGGGGTGTATCGCAGTATTTTCGATAAGTAAGAGTGTCAAACCCAACGAGGAGCAGAAGGTGCTGGCTAGTGGTATGGATCAGAAATTCTCTGCAAATACTTAGCAAACAGATTTTTAGGGGTTTTCAATAAAGCAAGTAAACAAAGTACGAGTAAATAAAAGACAGTAGGAATAAATGCAGCAAGTGGCCCAATCCTTTATGCAGCAAAGAACAAGCCGGTTGTATTATTTAAGATGACCAAATGTTCTCGAGGACACATGGGAAGACTGTCAAGTGCTTTCGCTTTATATAGTTGATTAATCTTCTCTAGTTTGCTAAGTGTTGTGTGGGTAAACCTGTGCTAATGTACCGCCCCATCCAAGACTAATACATACTTGTGATTATATCCCTTGCAAATATCCGTAAGTACAAGAAAGTAATTAAGGTAGAAACCTAACCACAGCTTTAAACTCTAAGACCCTTACGTCCCTTGTGCAATGGTTTCCTAACGAAGGTTCAGGTTTCTGTCACTCCGGCACCCCCTACGATTAGTAGCCATATACACAATGCATTCCCCTAGGCCCATATAGGTGAAGTGTCATGTAGTCGACGTTCACATGACACCACTAGAAGAAGTACACCACAACTTAAATATCAAACTATTGAATATTTCTCAACACAACTCCACTACTAACAACAAGACTTCTCCCATGTCCTCAAGAATAAAACGAACTACTCACAAGACATCATATAGATCATGATCAGAGATGGAATAATGATGTATAACAATCTGAACATAAACAATAATTCAATTGTTCACTCAATAGCATCAACTATAAGGAGTAATCAACACCGGGAAAGTTTCCCCTATGAACTATAGCAAGATTCAACCAATTGTTACAGCAATATGGAGATGGTGATGAGGGTGCTGATGGTGATGGTGGTGGTGATGATGATTCCGATGAAATCCAGCTTGATGGTGGTGTTGATGGCGATGATCTCGCCTCTCCGGGAAGGAATTCCCCCGGCAGAAATCTGTTTGCCAGAGAGATCTTTCTCTCTCGGTGTTTTCCGCCCCGCAGAGGCGGCGGAATCTTTCTGTGGTCGCTCCTCGAGTCTTAGGGTTTTGGGAGGATGATATACGCTAGAGGGGAGAGGCTGGACTGGGCCAGGGTGGCCACACCACCTGCTGGCGTGGCCTAGGGCTCCCCACGCCAGGGGGTGGTGTGGGCCCCCTGTGGCCCATCTCCACTCTGTCTTCTAGCATCCTTAGTCTTCTGGAAAAATAGGATTTTCCGTATATTTTCCCGGATTTTCTGATCTTCGCGAATTTTGTCTCCAAACAGCACCTTTTCCATCAGAATCCTGACTGCATCGGTCCATGCTCCAAAAGTCATCAACCATGCAAAAACAGATGAAATAGCATTAGTATCACCTCTCAATACGAAATATATCAATGAATAATAGTAAATTAATAGATAGAATAGTGATGCAAAATAGACGTATCAATCGTGTCACAATCTTTGGGTGATGTCCATCACATAATTCACCAATGATATGACCTCGTTGTCAATTGTCATAAATGCCCTCATGATCAGGAAACCATGATCATCGCTTGACTAATGAACTAGTATGAATAGAGGCTACTAGGGACTTGATTTGTTTTAGACCACACATGTACCAATGTTTTCACTTAATACTGTTATAGCATAATATGAAACTATTATAAACTAATTGAGATATGACAGTAAAAACCTATTTATTATTTTCCTCTAGGGTATATCTCCTTCACTAAGCCCAACCAGCAAATGCCAGATGAGCATAAGCTAAACCAGCAAGGAAAAAACAAAGGTCCGATAGAACTTGTTAAACAAAATGTTGGCTCCTCGTTTGGACTTCCACTTATTTAAAGTGTTTTAAATTATTTTCGTAGCATAACATCTTGCGGTTTAGGATATGACTGAATAATTGGTGAAAAATTTAAAGATAGAGATCTCTAAATGTTGAGGGTTGCATACTAGTCTAGTAGCATGTCAATACATGGCAAGGAACAGATCAAAACAAAATTTACATGGCAAGGAACATATCAAGGTCTAACAAAATTTCAAACCACTACTGCTAGAGCCATTAGATTCAACATGCCATCAATGATTTACCTAAATCCTGCTCAACTTCCTCTCACTCTTCAAGATCAGAAATGATGGAGAAAAAGTTTCGGTACTTGGGTGTACTCTAATGAGTGTAATCTCCTGCACGAACACAGGTTGAAAAAATGGGCATTCCCCCATCAGTTGCTCACAACAACAGGTAATCAGTTCGAGCAGGAGGAGCAATGAGGACTTGCCAACGTCGTGCATGAGAGTGGCAAGTTCCACATAGAGCAATCAAGCCCCAGGGATGTAATCGGAAAAAATCGAGGAAAGAAATTTCAAACCTTAGCTAGTAGGGCGAGGCAGAGGAACGAAGAAGAGGTAAAGGACAATTAAGATGCGGAGGCAGTAGGGGGAAGGGAGGCCTTCTCAGCTGCTAGGGAGAGCGGGAGGTCCTAGACACCGAGCGCGTGAACGGCGTTGCGGGAGGCGCTGCACCCACTTAACTTCCTCTCGATCAGATCCTCAGCGCGCCACACCGCTGCCAGACTCCCCGTCTCCACAACCGCCATTTCTGCGCTTGGTGTGTAGGAGCAGGAGGCAGACTTGGAGTCTGGCAGTGCTACTGCCTGTTGGGGAGAGATGTGAGTGGCGGAGAAAGGTGAGGGACGAAGGCCTCCGAGGACGGATCGCGCAAGGAGATTGGGATCAGAGGAGAGATGGCTAGGTCGCGGGGAGTGAAACCCGTCCAGTTAGTTTTTGTTTTCGCCGCGAAATGACATGACCACTGTAATGTGGGCTAGAGCCAAGGGTGGGCCTAATGGATGGGGAGGAGGAGTTGCCATTCGCGGTAACGAAAAAGGTTGTTAACCAATGTTCATTGATGCTTCAGATGACTTTCATAGAATATCCAATGGATGGAAATATGCGTGTCGGCGGCAGTAGCTTCGGGAGGCGGGAAAGTGACCAGGATTAAGCTATAGTATAATATAGGCACACAAATCTCAACGTGAGAGCTGGATCTGGTTAGCACGTTGCATACGGGTTGATCTTATTTATCTTGTTCTGTTTAGCTTAAGAAACATTCTTCTTTGTTTCCTTCGTTCTACTCCCTCCGACCTATATTATTGTCTCAATTTTGTCTAGATTCGGATGTACCTGGTTAAAGATTTAGACTAAGTTAAAAATATTAATATGGATCGGAGGGAGTATATAGAGTAATATATTCTCTCGCCGTCACAGCGTGCGATACATATTTTTCCGGGCGTCTTGCTACGTTTTTGTCTTTAGTCCAACTTTGCCGAGTCGGTGAGGGCTATGGATGAGTGTGATCTTGTTTTATGAGGGCCAACCGGCCAAGCTGGTTTAGCAAGGGGAGAAACATATGGAAAATCTTAGGAAGGTCGTGAGTACGTGAAGATCAGAGCATCTGCACTCTTCCCCCCAAACGAAGTCCGGTGGGAGCATTTTCTTTTGCCTGTATGGAGGGACGCCGGCTAACCATTTATTATGGGAAAAGTATAGATCTAGGCACACACTCAATACTAAGTTTGTTTTGTTGCTGGTATTTCACCGAACACCTGGGGGACATGCTTGGAAAGATCTCGACGACACGTCCTGACGACGCGGCGAGGCTGGCGAGGCCGGACGTCGGGGCAAGAGGGGTTTCGGCGAGCCAGAAGGCACTGAGCGAACAAGGCGGCGAGGCGGTGCGCAGCAAGGTCCTTTGGTGCCCAGGGCTACGCACGCGCGGGGGCGAAGCGCGACGAGGCGGCCTGGGGCAGAGCGCAGCGAGGCGGCCTGGGGCGCGCGGCACAGAGGTGGTGCGCGACACGGGAAGGCGGGAAGCGCACGGCACGGGAGCGTGGCTCGAGGCAGTGGGGCGCGCGGGGCGGAGCGCAGCACGGCAGGCGGCGGGCCAGAGGTGGTACAGGAGGTGTGGGTGGCGCCGTGGGAGGTTAGTGGGCAGGGCAGGGGAGAGAGAAAGGAGAGGCGGGGGAGAGAGAGAAAAGTGAGGGCATGTGGTCCTGGACGTCTGCCGTGATTTTAACTTGGGTGTGAGTTAGCAGGCGCCCCCGGTTAACTCCCTTTGGGCAGGAGATGGCATGGGGTCGTCGGATCTATAAACATATCGCGCCAGACTAAAAATTAAAATGAAGAAAACGGCTGGGAGCATTTTTTTTGTGTGCCGGTGTCGCTATATTTCGTTTGGGGGCCTTTAGTGGCCTCCAGTGAAGATGCTCTTAGCTTCTGAACCTTGGTGAAACACCTAGGGCTGAGCAATGCTCATGTCGACAGGAAAGGCCATGCATATAAAAGAAAAAAAAGAGGTCCACAGATCAGGGAGGCGTCAAGGAAGTCTAGTAGAGCGGAGATTCTGAAGTCAGGAAAAACAGTGAATACGAACTTGGTCACCAAATCCAGTGCGATCCCAGACTCCCAGCACATAACACTAGTTTCTCCTTCTCTTTTCTCAAGCGAGTAAAAAGACTGTACAGAGCACTAGTTTCTCAAACGAACCCGATAAATACTTTGCCATCACATTACCAGATCGTTTGCTTGCTCCCTGCTAATGCGCAGAGAAATCGGCTACGCATGAAACCTATTGACGTTGTCCATAGACCAAGTGAAATCAATTCAACCATCAACCTCAGGTAGACAAAGCGCCAGGAGTGGAATTCCGAGTTTAGGGATGGGAGAAGAACAGAGAGGATCCAGTACACCAGTAGGAATAGACAGCTCAGTGCAGTGCAGTGCAGGCATAGAAGCAGCCATGTTCTCTACGAAACAATTGGACACAAGTATCTAGTGCAAGGTCATTGAAAGTAGTATTGAGCTCTCAACTGCTTTAAAGCATGGGTATCAAGGTGTCTGCATTACAGTAAATCCAACTGCTTCAGTTCTCAAGTTAGTGTGTTATAGATCAACAGTATCGGTCAATTACATAACTAGTTTTTCAGAAACCTGAAACAATAGAAACTAGATAAACATTATTACAGAAACTCAAGTTCCGGAGATAGTGATAAAAGAATTCACTGGCTATGTTTACCCAAAGAGAAGGCTCAAGACAGCCTACCGAATGACCTTTGATCGGTATTTGACTGAACCAGCAAATACAAAGGGCTAATCACCTAAGTATACAATAATTTCATTTGCGGTATGTAAGTGTAAAATAATAAAATTAGCATCGTCATCCCGATGAAAATGCAGTTCTGATTCCTAAAATAACAGGATGGGGCTGAAAATTATGGAAGTAAAAAGGTTGAGCTTTCTTGCATAAGAAAATGTTTTGAAAAACAAGTTGTATGTAATGTAAACCATGCCATAACATGCACCCCTTATAAAATTTTGTCCCAAGCAATGACCATTTATGCCTTGTAAAATTTAAAAGAAATTTTGCAAGGCCAATGCGTACACCATTCTAACAGGGAAATATTCTACATGAATCATATATATGATCATCATTTGGCACAAAATTTGCAGTTATATATGCTAGAGTGTTGTTCATATCTACAAAATGGGTTCAGAAATAATTCGTGACTAGTAATGGCTATAAGTTTAATTTTTCACATTGGGTGGATGTCCACCAGAGTGGGTGCAGGGAGGTCGGCTGCGGTGCATCACAACTAGGCCTGCAACCCATTGCCATAGCCCATAGACCACATGAGATCAACTGAACACCGCTCACGATCAACCTCAGGTGGACAAGAATTCAGAGTTTAGGGGTGGGAGAAGAACAGAGTCAGTGGAATAGACTGGGGACGCTTGCCATTGCATTGTTTTGCCCTTGCTGTACAACATCCACGGACCTGCTTACAACCGATACCAATACCTAAATGATCCAGCGCAATGCTACACTAGTCTATTCCTAACTACTAGCTCCTCGCACATGCATCTTGACCCCAAACGGCGAAACTTGGCCTTGTCAGGAGCTTCAGGTTTCAGGCTTTCAGCTACACCGAATTTCCCAAGCAGCTTGAAGAGGCCGCGGAGAGGATTGTTCGGATGATGAGCATTTTTAGGAGAAACCAGGTACGACGAAGAACGGTGGATGTAGAAACTGAAAAATAAACATAATTTAGTGTCAATAAGTGCAGTGCAGGCATACAGGCAGTAGTAATCATGCTTAGAGATATTCTTCTTGTTATATGTTGATCCAAATTCTACAAAGTAGAGGAAAACTTCTGACGGAGCGGAGCAAGGCCCGTCGCCGAAGGCTTAGGCCGATGCGGATTTTATTGGAGAGGGTTTTCCACGTTAAATCTGTATCCCCTTGCTGTGATTTTGGTTTCGTTCTTCGTTATTTACTTGTCGCAAATCTAACAATAGTCGTTGCTAACTGACATATAGCAACACCTCCTGCATCAGCCTGAGCTCCATCATCGGAAACACCATCTTCCCCTGGATCATCACCTTGGAAGAACTCACCAGCGGAGCAAGGCACCTCGCCCACTCTGGAGACAACTTCCCGATCTGCAATGAGTTGCCATCAATCAAATACTGTAATTAATTACCGTAAAAAAACCAAATAATTAATCAAGATTCAGATAGTAGTTCTGCAGATATATATATCATCAGTTCAGGTGATGCGCATTGCGAGCAGGAGCAGGACAGAGGAGAGTGGGATTAGGATTACCTCTCCGGATCGGTTGGTCGAGATGCGGACGGTCTCCGCCAGCGCCACCGCCTGTCTGTACGACACCCTGATCCCACCGTGGGACAGCTCGTGCGAAGGGAAGGCGAAATGAACGACCTCGCCGGCGTCCAGCCACTTCCTCCGGCGGCAGGTCGACAGCCCGGTGGCATACGACTTCTTGTAGAAGACCCACTCGTGGTGGTCTGGCGGGTACTCGTCCAGCTCCGGCGGCTCCGGCGCGAGAACCATCTTCCACTCGCTCGCCCGGATGGCCTTCGGATTCAGGTATGGCACCGGGCGGGACGTCGTGAGGTCGATGAAGTCCACGCCGTCGTCCTCTTCCCGGTATCGCTTGTTGGACATCGGCGGGGGGTCGATGATCTCCACCTCGTCTTCGCTAGAGTCTTCCTCTTCCTCGTCCTCCTCCTCCGCCGTCGCCGCCTCCTTTACACGGTGCGTCGGCTCATAGTCGCCTTGTTCCTTCTTGATCTGGCACTCGACCTCGTCGGGTTGCTCCTCCTTCTTGACCCTGGATTGCTTGCTGTCGGAATCGATCGGCTCCGTCTTGACCTTGGAATCGAGGTCGCTGGGAGCTTCAGACTTCACCTTGCCGGGGTCGGCATCGATTTGTTCCCGCTTGACCTTGACCTCGCCGGCAGCCTCAACCTTCACCTCATTGGGGTCGGCATCGATTCGCTCCCTCTTGACCTCGACCTCGGCGGCTGCCTCAACCTTCACAATCAGCTTCTCGGAGTAGGCATCGATTGGCTCCCTTTTCACAACGACTTCGTCGAGGGATTCAGACGACATGGCGGCCGGCCGCTCGTGTGGAGGAGACTAGACTGGACGGTGAAGGGGAGTGGAGTGCGGGAGGGGGCCGGGGCGGCGGGGCGATGGTGGATTGGTTTGGGAAGGAGGCAAGGAGATGGGGATTTGGAGTGTGGGTATATTGAATTTTGGCGCGAGGTAGAGGGGAAAGCGAGGGAAAGGGCACTGTTTTTGTTTTGGTGGGAGGGAAAGGGGAAATCGAGATGGCGAGGTGGAATGAAATACATAGTACTAGAGTAGTACCAGCTTTGCCTATAATCCAAAATTATTATTCTGTGTAATTGCGTAGGTTGTCTAAATCTGCGATAATTATTGGGAAATGATACTACTCCCCGGGATCGATCGAACTGATCCCCGGGTCTAGCTAGCGCGCGTTGACCCCAGCAAAAAAACGTATCCTCTTCTCCTACCTTCCGTCCGCCCTCTGCATCTTGCGCGCGCCGCCTCTGCACCTTGCGCACCGCCAGCCAGCCGCGCCACCGCGACTCCACCGCCGGCCGCCCGCTCCGTCGAGGCCCCCGTCCGCCACCGCGACTCGCATGCGCCGCCTGGCTGCATCTCGCGCCACCACACCGCCGGCCAGCCGCGCTGCGTCGAGGCAGGCGCCTCTGTGCCGCCTGCAGCTGCCGCCGCGCTCCTCCCGCCGCCAAAGATGAAGACCACCTGCCATGGCCGCCGCCTTAGGGAGCCCCCGCTGCTCCGCCTCCACCCTGCTTCCTTGCATAGCTCCGCTCCGTTGTGCTGCCATATGCGAGCACGGCGGGGCGTGGGGTCGCCGTTGTCGACGACGACGGTGCTACAACGGGATTTAGCCTTTTTTTAGGAACACGTGGTGCTAGGGATTCGCTACATCGGCGTTTAGGATTTGCTACGACGGGCCGGCGACGGTGCTACGTGCAGCCGGTGGTAGTGCTACATGCTGGCTGGTGGCGGTGCTTGTTACCAAGATGATGTCGCTTTTGCTACACATGGCGACGGTGCTTGCTACAATGGGGACTTCGCTTTGCTAAAAGAGACAACAGCGTTTGCTACCATGGTCATCGAACCTTGCTACGAATATTTTGCTACAATAGTTTCCTTGTTTCGCTAACATAGTGTATTGGTTTTGCTACAAGGTCGCCGGCGAGGTCTCCGGCGAACTCTCCGGCGATGTTCCCTTTTTGCTACATTAGAAAAAAACATTTTGCTACGGCTGTTTTGTGGGTTTGCTACAATAGCGTAGAGTTTTTACTATACGGTCTCCGGCGAGGTCTATCGGTGAAAGTCTCCGGCGAGGTTAGATCTGCTACATTAGCACAAGTTTTTGCTATAAGGTCGCCGACTAACTCTCCGGCGAAATCTCCGGCGAGATCCAGTCTATCTATTCTTTTTTTAGACCGAACCGTTTTCTACTACATGTAACAAAGACAGAACTATTTATAGCAAAAACGGGTCAGTTTGCAGCAAAATCAGGATTATAGGCTAATTTTGAGACACGTGGCGTGTTGGGGACCCAGGGCATCAGGAGCAATTGTCCCCCGAGGGACGCGTAGCGCTGCCCATAATTATTTGGATAGGAGGAGTATCTTTATCGAGGTAGCCTGACGCAAATTATTTTCCTCGAAACGAGCCATTCGAAGTTGTACGTGGATTTGATGTTGTTATGAAGATCATTCAAAAGTCTGAATTCAATTCAGTCCACTCGATTGATTCTTTTTTTCTTAGCTCGTTTGGTCAAATTAACATTGTTCAATTACTACCTTCAAAGAACATTTCAAGGTTCCTCCGCGCCCCACGTCAGCCCACACATCAACAGTGTCCTGGCCCAAAAAATTCCTTTTTAAATAATTGTTTCACAGTAATTTTGAGCTAATTTCCGTCTCTAAGTTTTTACATAATACACGGATAGAAATCTCTAAATTTCGCCAAATTTGTTGGCAGTAATTTCGACAAACATGTCAATAACCATCTTACAAACGTGCAAGTTTTCTCTCCGAACTTCGAAAGGTTTCTCTCAGATATAGTTTGACAATTGTTGCAAGCAGGTTTGATGCATGGTTAATGCAGTTTGGTTCGACTGTCCATGTAGCCACTAATAGAAAACATACATTTGGTTTGGAGCTGCATCTGCCTCTAGTCCTGGTTGTGTTTGGGACCGGGACTAGTGTGAGTACTAGTCCCGGTTCTTCCCGGTCCCAACGGCTAGGAGGTCACAGATTACTAATCCCGGTCTAATTGGGACCTCTAGTCTCGGTTGGTAATACCAGTCAGGACTAAAGATGTGGCCCCAACGGCTAGGAGCTGGGAGATCAATACAAATCGGGACTAATATTTTTTCTATATATACCCTTGCTTCATCCCTGTCCGAGCCCATGGCCATTTTTCTCTAAGCTAGCTCAAGTTCAGCCCCATTTTTTGTCCAAGATTTGTCAAGATTTGGTGACTCCCATCAATCCAATGTTATAAAAGGTTACCAACTTCATTCTTTCATTCTCACGTCGTTAGTTTAGCTCAATGCTCTAGAAGTAGAGAGGGATTTCATGCTTTAGATGTAGAGAGGTAGAGAGAATTTTAGATGTGAATTTTAGACAAATTTTGTCTATGCAAAAGTTACTGAAAGTTAAGATGTGTAACTTTTGAGTTTCGGAGCTCAGAATGGAATGAGGTTTTCACTCCTAAATCAATAATTAAAAACTCAACATTTTTTATATTAAGTGTTCTGTCCAATTCAAAAATTGGTGCATATAAAATTATATGTTGTTAGTACACACTAAATTTTTGGATTTCAACAAGTAAATGAAGTGAAAATGATCCAAGCTTTTTATATGATCCAAGATTTTAATTATAATACAGATGAGCCGGCCATGGATGTACGGCGGATCCTGAATGTCTGACACGTTCATTAAAGGTGTGTATTCTTTTCTCGAAGTGGCTCAGGCAAACAAGCGAAATGGTTTTATGTGTTGTCCATGTCGTGTCTGTCGGAATGAGAATGATTACTCTTCCTCAAAAACCATTCACATCCACCTGATTCAGTACGGTTTCATGTCCGACTATAATTGTTAGACAAAGCACGGAGAAAGAGGGGTTATGATGGAAGACAACGAAGAAGAAGAGAATGATGATAACTATCCAATGTTCCCTGAATTCAGTGGTACTGTAATGGAAGACAATGAACAAGAAGAAGATGAAGATTGGGCATCATATGAGACCGCTGATGATCTTCGGCAGGCCATTCTTGATGCACAGAGAGAATGCGAAAATGAAAACGAGAAGAAGAAGTTGGAGCGCATGTTAGAGGATCACAAAAAAATTGTGTACCCAAATTGCAAAGATGGCAACACAAAGCTCGGTACCATACTGGAATTGCTGTAATGAAAGGCAAAGAATGGTTTATCTAACAAGGGATTTGAGAAACTACTGAAAATAATGAAGAAGAAGCTACCAAAGGATAACAAATTTCCTGGTAGTACATACGAGGCAAAGAAGGTTGTCTGCCCTCTAGGATTAGAGGTGTAGAACATACATGCATGCATTAATGACTACATCATCTATCGCAGTGAGGAGTATGAGAATTTGGATGCATGCCCGATATGCGGTGCATTACGGTATAAGATCAGTCAAGATGACCCTGGTGATATTGAGGGCGAGGTTTGGTCTAAGTACAGATAGCATGAATCCTTTTGGGGAGCAGATCAACGGTCATAGCACCTGGCATGTGACTATATATCTATTATCTTCCTCCTTGGTTGTGCATGAAGCGGAAGTTCATTATGATGCAAGTGCTTATCCAAGGCCTGAAGCAGCCCAGCAACGACATTGATGTGTACCTAAGGCCATTATTTAAAAAACTTTTACAGTTATGGCGCGATGAAGGTGTATGCATGTGGGATGAGCATAAACAGGAGTCATTTGACCTAAGAGCATTGTTGTTCGTAACATTTTAGGGCAGTCAAACAAAGGATACAGTGCATGCACGCATTGTTTAAATGATACTGAAAGTATATATCTGGATAAATGTAGGAAGAATGTGTACCCAGGGCATCGTCGATTTCTTCCGCCTAGTCATCACGCAAGAAAGAAAGGCAAGCATTTCAAAGGTGAGGCAGATAACCGGAAGAAGCATATCCGTCATACTAGTGATGATGTATTTGGTATGGTCAAGGATCTAGAAGTAATCTTTGGAAAGGGTCCTAACGGTTAATCTATTCCGAAAAACGCTACCGGACACACGTGCCCATGTGGAATTTGAAATCTATATTTTGAGAGCTAGCCTATTGGAAAGTTTTAGAGGGCCGCTCTGCAATCGACATGATGCACGTGACGAAGAATCTTTTCATGAACCTGCTAGGCTTCATGGGCGTATATGGGAAGACAAAAGATACGCCGGAAGCACGGCAGGACCAACAAGGTATGAAAGACCGAGATGGCCTGCATCCAATGAAGACGGATAAAGGATGTCTAATTCCTGCCAGCTACGCTCTTACCAAAGAAGAGAAGGAAATATTTTTTGAAGTCATGGGCACTATGAAGGTCTCATCTGGCTTCTCGTCGAATATAAAGGGAATAATAAATATGGCAGAGAAAAAATTCCAGAACCTAAAGTCTCATGATTTCCACGTGCTTATGATGCAATTGCTCGGTTGCATTGAGGGGGCTTCTACCGGAAAATGTTCGACTACCCCCATTGTGAAGCTATGTGCATTTCTCAATGCTATTTCTTAGAAGGTAATCGATCCAGAAATTCTACCAAGGTTACAGAATGATGTGGTCTAATGTCTTGTTAGTTTTGAGTTAGTGTTCCCACCATCCTTCTTCAATATTATGACGCATCTCCTCGTACACCTAGTCGACGAGATTAGCATTCTAGGTCCTGTATTTCTACACAATATGTTCCCCTTTGAGAGGTTCATGGGAGTCTTGAAGAAATATGTTCATAACCGTGCCCGGCCAGAAGGAAGCATCTCCAAGGGCTATGGAACATAAGAGGTCATTAAGTTTTGTGTTGACTTTATTCCTAACATTAAGCCGATTGGTGTTCCTGAATTGCAACATGAGGAGAGACTGAGTGGAAAAGGCACGCTAGGAAGGAAATCAATTATATGTAGGTACGGACATTCTTTCACTCAAGCATACTACGCAGTTCTACAGAATTCCACCTTGGCAGCTCCGTATATCAACGAACACAAGAATATTGTACGCTCCAACAACCCGGAGAAGCCTGACTCCTGGATTAGAGATGAACACATGAAAACTTTCGGCGGTTGGTTGCAAACACATCTCATAAATGACAACACTGTTTGTGATCAGCTGTACTTGTTGGTGAGCTCACCATCTTCGACTATATGGACTTTCCAAGGGTATGAGATAAATGGGAATATAGTTTACACTATCACCCAAGATAAACAGAGCACCAACCAAAACAGTGGTGTCCGCTTTGATGCAACAAACGATAATGGGTCAAAGGACACATATTATGGTTACATAGAGGAGATATGGGAACTTGACTATGGACCTACTTTTAAGGTCCCTTTGTTTCAGTGCAAATGGGTCAAGCTGAGAGGAGGCGGGATAAAGGTAGACAAGCAGTACGGAATGACAACAGTGGATCTCAATAATCCTGCATACTTAGACGAACCATTTTTCCTAGCCAATAATGTGGCTCAGGTTTTCAATGTGAAGGACATGTCTACCAAACCGAGAAAAAGAAAAGATAAGCGAACGAATACATCATACGATGAGCCAAAGCGCCACATAGTTCTTTCAGGAAAAAGAAACATCATGGGAGTGAAGGACAAGGCAGACATGCCAGAAGAGTAGGGACACCACTACGGCGGAGCTTCTCGAAGATGTCTTAGGATCCCGTCCTCGGACATTTTCGAGGAGCTCGCCATAGAGGCACTCCCTAATATGTATAACCCGTTAGCTCCCTGGCGTATTGATCTAGCTAGAGAAGTTATAAACTGCAAGATGGTGTGTGAGAGAAGGGACACCACTACGGCGGAGTTTCTCGAAGATGTCTTAGATCCTATTCGCAGACATCTTCGAGGAGCTCGCCATAGAGACACTCCCTAATATGTGTAATTTTTTAGCTCCCCGGCATGTTCATGTTTTTGGTTCTTGCTTGTCACAACGACCGATGATAAAAATGCTAGGGCGCTCACTCACTCCATCCCTATGATTTTTGTGTCCCCCTCTTTAGTCTTGATACAGCCACAAACCCGGACTAACATGCAAGACATTTGTTAATATTAAAAATTAAAAATTAGTCATAATCATGTCTAGCCCTTTAGTACACAGCTTTAGGGTCATCTTCTTCTTTGTCTACGTCATCGTCATCGTCGTCGTTGCTAGGCACACGCGGCTGGATCCTCAGCCCAGCCATGGCATATTCCGGGGGCACCTGCCACTCGAGCCTCAGATTCACGACGCGTGGGGGAGGGGGCTCCCGGATGACGACGCTGATACGCCTATGGCCTTCACCACCGCCACCCTTCTTGTGGCTCTGCAACGGGTGCAGGTACCGCAAGTGAGGATGATCTCCTCGACAATGTAGCGCATCACGCCGGCGATAGTCTAGTTCGCCCACCACAGGCGGTGGCCGACTTCGTTGTGGTTCAGCAGGGGAAGGTCGTCACCCTCGTACCTGGCGAGCTCCTTTCCCACCGGTTAGCAAAAAAGGAATTTCATGTGTCGTAGTTGTCGGGATCCTAATGGGGATCCATCCGCTGCTCCGGCATGAGCTCGAGATAGAAGTGGTTCATGATGGCCACCTGGCGAGCGGAACCTTGTGGCACATGAGGGACAGGAACCCCTCCAGCACTCACCATCTAGTCGGCGGGCAGCCAGTAGCTTGGCGGGCATGGGAAGCTAGAGGCGCGCTGCGGTGACCCAGCATACCACTGCATGATGTAGTACACTATAGTCGTTAACATAACACCAATGAAACACTCTTCACTAGTATTACATCCCTTAGAGTGGTACAACAAAAACACAGTAGGTCCAAGACATGACTATAGATTACAACTTGACTCTTTACAAAAGATCAAGATAACACTCTAGGTTAAAGAGGAAGGAAACAACTTTTTACAAAGAAGAACTAGAAAATAATAACTCAGAACTATCTGGCTAAAAAGACTAACATCTAAACTATTTGGCTTGCAATTGCTACTAATGCAATGCTCTACAGAAGTAGGTTTTATGGCTAGAGCATCTACTCCTATCTAATCAGAACTCCGTCTTCACTTCGGTTGATGAACATGTTGACTTCATTGACTTTATTGAAGAACTTGAGCTGTCGATGATGGTTTCTTGAGCATAAGTTGGTGCTAACGTCGTCTTTAATGGCTTCAGAATCTAGCAAGGGTTAAGAAGGTATGGTTGAGTATGAGCATACTCAGCAAGTTCACTAAAAGGAGTGTGTGATGCACTATCTCTATAGCCACAAACCAAAGGTCGTAGGCAATGCAGGTTTTCGTAAACATTTCTTCAAAGGTTGCTTTTATTCTAAAAACTATGTCCACCAGCCTTCACAGGTTTACCAGAACTTTCATGGAGTTCCTTTTCTGCCGTGTTCGTAGCTCCTTCCCGGAACACGGAGTAACATGTCACAATTCGTACACTATGCAGGGGTGCATTGCTTTACCCATGAGAGATCAAATCCTTGTTGCACAACCGGGCGATCTTTCCCGTCCACAATTCCTTGATGATCTAAGCCAATCACTGCCCTTCTCCATGACCCCGCATGAAGACACGACTCCCCAAGCAGGAATACCTCCGTTAACCCCCATATAGGCAGATATAACCCTGGCAACCCCTTGGAGACTCCAGTGAGCAGATCATGTCCCTGGCAACCCCCATATAGGCAGATATACCTCTGACAGCCCCTCCCGGAAAGTCTAGACACCAATATCGCGGGGACATAAGGGTTCCCACCCATGTGCTGGATTCTCCATGAGAAACCTGCAGCTTCACGATAAGGTCATCCGTCCATGTGAAAGGAAGAAGATCCAGCTGACTTCTCCGTCCCATTCCAAATCTCATGGTTCACGTGTAATATACATCGCTAGAATCACTAGTGACATTGGTTGATTAAGTCCTACATATTATGTTCCTTTACCACTGGAACTGTATCAATAGATTATTACCCTTTGGTAAATAATCCATAATCATATTATTATGAAAATAGTGTTTTTTGACCTTTTTGAAATGCAGGTGATGACAACATTTGAGTTACAAGCATTTGATAGAAAATAATCAAAGGACATGAGCAAGTGTGAACTTGCCTTTTGTGATTGCAAGATTATGCACTCACGGTCTTCAAGATACTAGAAGATCCAAAATCTGGAAATAGCATCATTGGTCCAGTAAGGATGAACGTTTAAAGAAGAAGGATGCAATTATGTATAAGTAATGTAATGCAGTTTGATAAACATGAATTCCCGGAATAATCATATCAAATCTAGGGTTTGGAAACTAGGGATGGTTTCTTTAGAATGTGTTTCACTTTTATATCAGCTTCACATTTGTGCTTCTTATTAAGGCTTGTGAGAGTGTATGTGAAACAATTATGTAAATACAACAAGTAGCATACAATACTAAAGCACACAATTGGGGCATGGTAAGTAAAAGATTTATTAAGCAAGATTGTTAATCAATTAGAGCCTTTATACAAATGTTTAAGGATTACCTTTAATGTTTCTTAAAAGAATAAGTTTTGAGGAAAAGATTTCTTTACAAAGTAAAAACATTTAAATCTTAAGCTAACACTTTAAGGTTTTATTACTAGTTATGAGTATTAAATAAGAAAACAATTACCATATTTGAATAGCTATTCCACTAGGAGTGGATACTTGGATATTTTGAATATGTATTATATTATATGTGGCTCACTTCTTTATGTTTTATAAAAGTAGAATATAGATGTGATTGCTTTTATGGGGTGGTGTCTAATGAAATTATAAGTGAATGTGAGCCTTGTGATAAGCAATACACTATTTTAGTTAATTTTATAATTGATAAAATCTTTTTAGGAAAATTAAGATACACTTAATTTGAGATGATAGTTTTAGTAAATACATCTTAAAATGGTTAGACCTATGTTAACTTCACTCAAACATCAATTGAATTTGGTATGTCCTTTTTTAGACTTTAAACAAGTAATGTCAAAGGCAAAGTAAAGATTTATGTATTTTTTAATGAATTAAAATGAAAGAAAAGGATTTAAATAAGATTTATTAGACCTTTACCATTTATTTTATTTCAATTATGAAATATGATATTTTTAAAGCATAGATTTTATTTTTGTGATCATCTTGGTATATTATTAATATTTTTATGATTTATAAATAATAAGATATGATTTTTATAAGTTTTATTACTTTATAAAGACTTAAATAATAATATTTAGTTAAGTCACACAAAAAGATATGAAACAAGTTTATAAATATTTATTTTGTTTATTCTACGAATTTTGATATATTATACTTATTTTTATGAATTTTTTAATAATAGAATATAATTATTTAAGATTTATCCCTAATAGGCTATTTACTAATAATTATTATTATTTTATTTAAGTTGGAAAATAAAATGTGATAATAGGTTTAGAATATAGAATAAAATTTTCTGAACATTTTGATATATAATATATATTTTTCTGAAGTTTAAAATGAAAGATATGATCTTTATAAAACTTAATCAATTTCTGAAATTTATTAGATCTTTTATTACATCATGATGACATCAGCATGGCATAGACATGCGGGTTAGACTTTTTATACAGAGCCTATTCTACCCCAGAGTCATTGACTGGTGCGGTCGGGCCCACATCGGCAGCCACGTTGGCATGGACCAGTCAAAGAGCGCTGACGTGGCCAGGGTTACGCAAGCACGGCGTCATGTTGATGCAAGCACGACCACCACCACCAGTTGGTGGTCGCCAGCGGCGAACAGGATCTTCCCAACAAACGCGGATGGGTGCGTTCGAATCACGAGATATGGCAATCCTAGGGGTGGTGCTAACGCCAAGTTTTGGTCACCGGAACTACTCTAGTGATGACCTACTGCGGCGACGCTCGCGGTCAATCACGGCGGTGATGATACACGAAGCAATCAAGGTAACCGAAGGCACTAGCATGTTCAGTAACTCACTAGGAACGCGATGGTGCGGTCGGTGAAGCGAGGGGCAGCCGGAATCGATGGGGAACGACATTGACTGGCGGTGACGGTGAGGTGTCGATTGGTTCGAGAGGGAGCTCTTCGGCTTTCATGGTCTAGCTAGGAAGAACGAGGACAACCAGGTAAGCTCAACGGTGTGCTCAGAGAAGCTAGGGGAGCTACAGAGCGACGGTGATGAGCGGCTCCGACGAGGTAGGGTTCGGTGACCTCCTCTATGGAGAGGATAAGAACAAGAGAGGGAGGAAAATGGGGATGAGGATGGACAGGAGCATCACGGTGGCACTCTTATCCTCCTGCTAGGCAACGGTGATCCATCGCAGTGGTCGGTTCTTGCTGACGACGGCAGATGGCATCGAGGAGCACACGCAGCTGCCTGTGTGCATGAGGGTGACGATGATGGTGACTTTTGCACAAAACCCCCAAATGGTTCTACGAATTAACCCGCGGTCCACCTAGCTGTCCCACCTGTCAGTGAGAGAGAGAGAGGACACGGGCTGCTATTGGGATTTTGCAAGGTGAGCCGTTTTTACTTTCTGCTACTCGCGGGCTAGGAATAGAGAATGGGTCGTGGGCCTGCGCCTGGCTGCCTCCTTTTTCTTTTTCTTAATTATATTTCTATCTTCTATTTTTTTACAATTCAAGTTCAAATATGAATTCTTCAAGGCTTTAAATATCCAGAGAACTTGTAGGTCATAAATGTCATTGTGTAAAGCAAGTATGACTATCTTCTCCTCATTTATTATTGTGTAATAAAATATTCATAATTATATGAGAGGTCCTTTTCATTAGGAAACATTAATAGGAATTAGGGTTTTAGGGATTTAATTTTTATAGTAAGATCCTATAAAAAGGATCTTTATTTCCACTAAATGAATGTAATTGTACTGGTTTAACATGGCTAATGATGTATATAGTATTTCATTCCATCTTAGTTTCATATAAGAATTAGTGTATAAACCTTATAATGAATTAAACCTTAGGGTTCATAATATGGTGGTTTTCTAAGCACATATGATTTTTATGGTTCTGCATATTTGGTGATTTCTCCTATTCAAATTCCTCTAAAATTCTATTTATAACCATCCTACCTATTTCAAAGTAGGCATGGACCACTTCTTGAACTAGTTTTTAATTACTTCCTTAAGTGTGGTTAATATTTTGATAGAAGTTTATTATATATGGTGAACAACCATTATCATTCATGTGGCCCAAGTGATTTCAATGCCCAGCGACATCTACTTAGGGTTTCTAATACCACACTTACTATGGACCCTAGAGGATACACTACCCTCAAGTTTATTAGTGAATGTTGCTAGGGATCAAGGTATAAAGATTGATCCAGAATTTATAACCCTGAATGATATCTCAACTCAGAGTGAGCTACAAAGATTACTTCTTAATATGGTCTAGATGATTCCATGATACTAGGTTTTTATTAGGATCTAAGACAATCAGATGGATAAGGCTTCCACCAATACACTCTCAACTAGTATTCTACTTATCTCTTAGACATTTCATTCGACTAAGAGATACTATCCATTAGCTGCCTAAAAATAGGAATTGGTTTAACTAAAAAGATACTAAGAGATACTTATTCTCTTTTATACCACATGTGATAACAATCCTCTGGGATGGGTAGGGTACTACTCCCCATAATACAAGTGTGTTCTTGTATTGGCTTGGTTAAACTACTATGCTTCCAACTACCTCAAACAACTAATATTATATATTTCATCATACTCTAGCTTGGCTTCTCATGAGCAAGCTAGATGATTCATCTTACTAGGGCTTGCCTAATTTAGTGTACACACAACTCTTCTTCAATACCTAATCATTTATTCTCAAATGATTTGAGAGTAATGACCACCAACCCTTGATCAGGCTTAGGCTTCTATTTGTCTGATCAAGATCTATTATCACTAGGTAGTAGACTTGTACTAGTCCCTCTATAGGCTTATCTTGTTAAGAAAGCTTACTTTAGGTTTATACCTAGTTGGCTTAACAAGATTATTAATTGATACTCTAACACTACTAGCTTTCTTATAACTTCTCAAGTATTAGTTAATTCTTAGGTTTAGATACTTCTTCTAGTTAAATCATGAGTGAGTTGAGTCCTCCAACATCCAATGGTTTGATCTCCTCTAAGGATCACATTCCATTGATGATGGCACCCTCTACCTTAACTTGTTCCTTCTTATTAATTTACTTAAGGTCTTTGGAAGGTTAACATAATAGGTCAAAGATAAAGGTTACTAAGTACTAGGTCAAGGATTCATCACTCAATATTGATGATCAATTGACACTAGGACTTATCTATTTAGGAATGCCATATGTTAATATGACAACAAAGGTATGTGATGAATGGTCTTGGCTAGTTTTCCATTCTACTTCATTTGTGATAAGGGTTCATATTTAAGAACTACCATGATACCCATGGTATGAATAACTATGGCAATCAAGTGTATCAAGATTTAGTTATGGAATTTCTTAAGTTATATACTTAATTTGGTATTCAGGATTTGTGGTAGATATTACCTTAATATCATCTTTGGAATATTAAGTATTCATCCTTGAGTTGTTGTATGGAATACCATGTAATGATCTCTAGAAGATCAAGTACTCCTTATTGAGTAGTGTGTTGTGACTTAGTTTATGAAACTAAGTTTTTGTCCGGACATCCATTCTAACTAGGGTCTCCTATGGTCAGGATGGCTCTGATACCAACTTGTCAACACCCGGATTTTTAATCCCAGATGCCTATTATGCCATACCTCGCAATCCCAGGATTGCCATTTTTGCGAGACATAACAGATTGGATATCATACTACATCATCCATTACAAACCATAATAATTTCTTACACAAATAAAGGATCTCATGATCCAGTCTTAGTACAATCAAGCATCTGAATAAATAGCGTAGCGGTGGGGTCCATCTTCAGAGTCACAGGCAATGCTGACGATAGGAGATGATCCTAGTTGTCGTAGCCGTCCTGCTGTCCTTCATCTTGGTAGTCCCCTGCATAGACTAGCCACGGGAATAGCCAGGGACAAAAGCCATGAGTACTCTTTAAGTAATCGCAAACTATCACTAACAGGTAAGGTAGTTCTAGTAGGAATGCTAAGTTCTAAGTTTATTTGTAAAGCTAAGTTTGAAACCTAAGCTAAGTTCAGAAATAAATAAAGATAAAAAAAGTTTGAAATCACCTAATTGGGAACTTAGTTATCATAGTCACAACTCTGTTGTGGTCAAGGCATGTCACAATTCATTTCATAAGTCATTTTGAAAACATCTGACAACGGAACAGTATGGCCACTCCAACTGTCCATAACCGTGGACGCGGCTATTCGAATAGTTTGACACTTTGCAGAGGTGGTACACTTTCACCACAAGATTCGATACATCTGTCAGGGATAAACCTGAATCATCATACTTAGTATGTAGATAATCAAACATAACCTTTCCTTTACACACTCTAGTATAAGCACCTCTCCTATGAGTATGGCCTCCCAGCCATTACCATCTGTCATCCTGGGCATTACATAGGTGGACAACATTGAGAGGTAGCCTCAGCTCAAACCTCTCCTGCAAGGGAACTAATACTAATGCATATAAACTTCCGGCTAAGCCTTACCCAATTCAGGTATTGTGGTTGTACGGTTAAATTGGAATGGTATCGCATCTGAACCTAACCATCAGTTTTTTTATAAAAGTGCTAAGGCTCATGCCTCAACATTTTCATCATCATCATAAACCATTGGTGTTTCCCAACACATGTCAAAACATCTCAATGGAAGGACTCATCCTCCCAAGGTTTTCATAAGTCATTTTCACCAAGTATTCCCATCTAAAGTGATTGAGTTTTGGGTTTAGCTCTAAACTACTAAGTTAAGAGTGTTCACTAATGTGGGATGCTAATCTCAATCTCATGCCATAGAATGACATCTAACTCTAGCTAGATAGGTCAAGTTTTATACTCTTTATGCTACCTTTAAACAAGTAAAGGACTTTGGTAAAGTAAAGAAAAGTAAAGCTTGTAAATAAAACTTGGAGTAGGTATAAGTCAAAGGGTATAACCAAAGGATGCCTAATGCATTTTCTTAGGTTATCTCACTTAATTATAACTTGCTAACAATATCTTGCCTTGGTTGGTGAAGTGGTTGAAATTCTCTTCCTCCTCCTCTTGGTAGAACTCCTCCTCCTCGAAAGCTTGGTGTGTACTATCGTCTATAAATACATACGGGATATAGAATCACCAAACAATACTTAACTAGTCAACTTAGCACACTAAGGCACACATTTGATTATCTAGTATCATCTCAAGCATCACAAGGTTTAACGAACTAGCTTCATTTATTTTATTTTATTTTATTTGAGAAAAGTAATTTCTACTCATTGAAATTAACTAAGATTTAATATTCTCCAATTAAAATATGGGATCATATGGAAACATGTCATCACCACATATTCTAATATCTGTGAATGTGATTTAAGGGTTGGATCACATTTTAATAAGTTTAAGTTTAATAATTAATGATTTAAAGTGACTAGAAATGCCTATATAGCATTATTTTGGTACTAGTCCAAAATCACTGCATGCAAACCTTAATATTATTACATATTCAGATAGGTATGGTTAAATGTGATTTTTGAGAGTTGGAATCAACTCAAAAGCTATTGCGGTTGATTTTATAAAAATGTTTGAATATGCAAAAGCTTCTGTCTTGTTATTTTTACTAGGAGAGATATCTAAATCTAAATGATTTAAATCCAACGGGCTAGGATAGATATTTTCATTACCTTTCGAAAAAAATTGGAATCATTCAATTTGTATTGGTAAAACTCTCTGAATTGATTTTTAAACTAAGGGACAGATTCTAGTTTAAGTCTAAAAAGGAAAATCCTAATTTGAATTAACTGGGTCGCGTCAGAACACTAATGGGCCGGCCCAGATTCACTCCGGGGAGCTTAGGGCTGCTGATAGGGGGGTCTGTCTATCAGTGGCTCATTACACGCAAAGCGGTACGGGGCAAGATGGACCGTAGGATTAGAACTAGATCTAACGGCTCACGGTTGTCATCGACGACGGACTCGTCGCCGGCGAGACTGAACCCTAGCGGCTTGGTGGGGGTGAAGTGGGGACGTACCGGGGCTCTAGCTAGTGCGGCGAGGCGGGTAAACGAACGAGTAGACGACGGCGAGCTCAGGTGAAGTCGCGATAGAGGCTGGGGTGGACGAAATTCACAGCAACGTCTCCTCCTCTACTGCGGCTGCCTCTGGTGAAACTCCGGCGGCCTGCTGCTCGAGCTGCTCCAGCGAGAGGTGGGGAAGGACTAGTGGAGAGAGGGGAGTGGAATGGTGTGGCGATTGAGGCTAGGGAAGGCCTCCTTATATAGGCTCGAGCAGGGGACCGAAGGGGTGACAGCGAGCTCGTCGGTGACAATGATACATGGGCCTAGAGGCATGGGCGGCGTAGGCGGACGGTGGCTTGCCTCCTGGCGGTCCTCTACGGCTTGATGGCGCAGCTAGGGGCGGTGGCAATCGGTCGGGAGAGTCGCGCGCTCTAGGAGACAGAGGTGGTGCTCGATGCGGTTCCCGACGACTGTGGGTCGCGCGGCGGTGCACGGTCGTGTCTGGCGGGGTGAGGTGGTTAAGACGGAGCGGCGTGCGCGATCTGCGGTCGAGGCGCGGTATGTGGCGTGCTGGCGGTGAGGGCGCTCTAGCGTGCTCTGGAGGGGTGCAGAGAGGCATGGGCACGAGTGAATGGAGGTGGTCCAGGGGCTGGCTTTGGCCATGAGGTGGACAGGGAAGTGCGGTAGGGTTGGGCGGAGCTAGTGGTGGTGCTGGAACGGCGCGGCGCGGTCTGGGAGCGTTGCCCACGTTTGGCCGGCGGTGACCAAAAACGGGCGGCACGGCACTGCTGCTCTAGGGCGGTTAGTAGCTTAGTTAGGGGCTGGTTAGAGTTAGAGGGGACAAGGGGACCAAATGGAGCCCAATTACTCGACAATGCATTGATCATTGAATAGTAATAGTTAGGCAGATAAAATGTGCATGCCACCTGTTCGACACAATGGCCGCATGAATTCAAATTGGAATTTTGAAATGAAATTTGGTGGAGTTGTTGGTCTCATGCTTGAGCATCTCTGGTTGCTAGGATTTGTCAAATGGAATTCATTTGAGTGGTTTTTGAAAAAGTGTGATCTATACATATGAACTAGATTCAACTTTCCAATGTCATTTAAATTTAGAGTTTGAATGTTTTTGGGAGATCACAAAGTGGGCGTTGACACATCACTACTTGTACTAGAAACGGGTGCAAAGAACCATAATTTTCTCTGTTGGAATTTGAGTGCTAGGAATACCCAAAGTGGGCTAGGTGATTAAAATGGCAAAAGTGACCATTTCCTTTATTTAATTATTTTTGATTTCTTTTTCTTTGGTTTTCTCTTGGGAATGATCTAGATGATGTGACATTCATCATAGAACCATTTTACAACTATTAGAACACACAATCATGGCATTTCAAAACAACTCCTATTTTAAATGCACACATATGAATGCTTAAAGATTTTAAATGGAAAAAGTTTTTGTTAACCCTAAATTGGGTAGATTTGAATCTTAATAACCTTGATTAAAGTTTTGGGATGTTACAAACCTTCCCCCCTTAAACAAAATCTCGTCCCGAGATTTAAGAAAGAAAACTAGGAACTAAAGAGATATGGGAACTCAGTCCTAATGTAATCTTCTCGCTCCCAAGTGGCTTCTTCTTCGGTATGGTTGCTCCACTGAATCTTGAGAAATTTGATACTCCTGGTCCTAGTGGTTCTGTAGGCTTCCTCCAAGATATAGATGGGCACTTCACGATATGTCAGATCCTTGTTGATATCAACAGCTCGGTGATCGATGTTCTTGAAAACTTCGGTCTTCTCCGACACTTCTAAGCATCTGCGAAGTAGCGAGATATGGAACACATTGTGGATGGTTGACATCTCTTTTGGTAGTTCCAGTTGATAAGATACTTCTCCTCGACGGTTCATAATCTTGAAGGGTTCGATATATCTAGGGGCTAACTTTCCTTTCAGACTAAAACATTCGGTTCCCTTCAATGGCGAAACCTTGAGATACACAAAATCTCCGACATTGAAAGTCAGGTCTCTCTGTCTTTTGTCAGCATAACTCTTATGTCTGGATTGGGCGGTCTTGAGGTGCTCATGGACTTTGTGAACCTTCTCTTCAGCTTCTCAGAGAATGTCAGATCCAAAAATCTGACTCTCTCCTACTTGTGACCAATTCAAAGGGGTACGACACTTTCTTCCGTATAGGAAATCAAACGGTGCCATTTGCAAACTGGCTTGATAACTGTTGTTGTATGAGAATTCTGCGAAAGGCAGACAATCTTCCCATTTTGATCTATACTCTAACACATAAGCTCTCAACATATCCTCTAGGATTTGGTTGACTCTTTTAGTCTGTCCATCGGTTTGCAGGTGATAAGCTGTGCTGAAATTCAACTTGGTTCCTAATCCTTCTTGGACTTTTTGCCAAAATCTAGAGGTAAATTGGGTTCCTCGATCCGATACTATGGTCTTGGGGGTTCCATGCAGACTAACAATTCTAGCAATGTATAGCTCTGCTAGCTTCGAACTCTGGTAGGTTGTCTTGACAGGTATAAAATGAGCTACCTTGGATAATCTATCAACGATGACCCAGATTGAGTCATTTCCCCTACTAGAAGTAGGCAAACCGATGATAAAGTCCATTCCGACGGAATCCCATTTCCATTCAGGAATCTGCAATGGTTGCAACAGTCCTGCAGGTCTCTGATGTTCTGCTTTGACTCTCTGAATAGATATCACACTTGGCGATGTAGCTTCCGATTTCTCTCTTCATCTTGTGCCACCAAAATTGCTCTTTCAAATATTGATACATCTTCGTTCCTCCGGGGTGGATAGAATAAAGAGTATCATGAGCTTCTTGCATGATAACTTGCTTCGATTTTGAATCTGCGGGCACATAGATACGTCCTTTGTAGCCACAAAACTCCTTCTTCGTCTTTGGTGAATCCAGGTACCTTTCCTGTACCAATACGACATTTGACTCTGTCGATACTTTCATTTCCCTTTTGGGCTTCCTTGATTTGGCTAATCAAAGTGGGTTGAATTTCAATGCTAGCTAAAAATCCTTTGCTAACTAGCTCAGTCCTAAACTTCTCCAACTCCTCATACAAACTGGGTCGCTTCTCCTTGATCATGGTGTTTAGCCTACTACATCATCCATTACAAACCATAATAATTTCTTACACAAATAAAGGATCTCATGATCCAGTCTTAGTACAATCAAGCATCTGAATAAATAGCGTAGCGGTGGGGTCCATCTTCAGAGTCACAGGCAATGCTGACGATAGGAGATGATCCTAGTTGTCGTAGCCGCCCTACTGTCCTTCATCTTGGTAGTCCCCTGCATAGACTGGCCACGGGAATAGCCAGGGACAAAAGCCATGAGTACTCTTTAAGTAATCGCAAACTATCACTAACAGGTAAGGTAGTTCTAGTAGGAATGCTAGGTTGTAAGTTTATTTGTAAAGCTAAGTTTGAAACCTAAGCTAAGTTCAGAAACAAAGAAAGATAAAATAAAGTTTGAAATCACCTAATTGGGAACTTACTTATCATAGTCACAACTCTGTTGTGGTCAAGGCATGTCACAATTCATTTCATAAGTCATTTTGAAAACATCTGACAACGAAACAGTATGGCCACTCCAACTGTCCATAACCGTGGACGCGGCTATTCGAATAGTTTGACACTTTGCAGAGGTGGTACACTTTCACCACAAGATTCGATACATCTGTCAGGGATAAACCTGAATCATCATACTTAGTATGTAGATAATCAAACATAACCTTTCCTTTACACACTCTAGTATAAGCACCTCTCCTATGAGTATGGCCTCCCAGCCATTACCATCTGTCATCCTGGGCATTGCATAGGTGGACAACATTGAGAGGTAGCCTCAGCTCAAACCTCTCCTGCAAGGGAACTAATACTAATGCATATAAACTTCCTGGCTAAGCCTTACCCAATTCAGGTATTGTGGTTGTACGGTTAAATTGGAATGGTATCGCATCTGAACCTAACCATCAGTTTTTTTATAAAAGTGCTAAGGCTCATGCCTCAACATTTTCATCATCATCATAAACCATTGGTGTTTCCCAACACATGTCAAAACATCTCAATGGAAGGACTCATCCTCCCAAGGTTTTCATAAGTCATTTTCACCAAGTATTCCCATCTAAAGTGATTGAGTTTTGGGTTTAGCTCTAAACTACTAAGTTAAGAGTGTTCACTAATGTGGGATGCTAATCTCAATCTCATGCCATAGAATGACATCTAACTCTAGCTAGATAGGTCAAGTTTTATACTCTTTATGCTACCTTTAAACAAGTAAAGGACTTTGGTAAAGTAAAGAAAAGTAAAGCTTGTAAATAAAACTTGGAGTAGGTATAAGTCAAAGGGTATAACCAAAGGCATGCCTAATGCATTTTCTTAGGTTATCTAACTTAATTCTAACTTGCTAACAATATTTTGCCTTGGTTGGTGTACGTGGTTGAAATTCTCTTCCTCCTCCTCTTGGTAGAACTCCTCCTCCTTCGAAAGCTTGGTGCTGTACTATCGTCTATAAATACATACGGGATATAGAATCACCAAACAATACTTAACTAGTCAACTTAGCACACTAAGGCACACATTTGATTATCTAGTATCATCTCAAGCATCACAAGGTTTAACGAACTAGCTTCATTTATTTTATTTTATTTTATTTGAGAAAAGTAATTTCTACTCATTGAAATTAACTAAGATTTAATATTCTCCAATTAAAATATGGGATCATATGGAAACATGTCATCACCACATATTCTAATATCTGGGAATGTGATTTAAGGGTTGGATCACATTTTAATAAGTTTAAGTTTAATAATTAATGATTTAAAGTGACTAGAAATGCCTATATAGCATTATTTTGGTACTAGTCCAAAATCACTGCATGCAAACCTTAATATTATTACATATTCAGATAGGTATGGTTAAATGTGATTTTTGAGAGTTGGAATCAACTCAAAAGCTATTGCGGTTGATTTTATAAAAATGTTTGAATATGCAAAAGCTTCTGTCTTGTTATTTTTACTAGGAGAGATATCTAAATCTAAATGATTTAAATCCAACGGGCTAGGATAGATATTTTCATTACCTTTCGAAAAAATTGGAATCATTCAATTTGTATTGGTAAAACTCTCTGAATTGATTTTTAAACTAAGGGACAGATTCTAGTTTAAGTCTAAAAAGGAAAATCCTAATTTGAATTAACTGGGTCGCGTCAGAACACTAATGGGCCGGCCCAGATTCACTCCGGGGAGCTTAGGGCTGCTGATAGGGGGGTCTGTCTATCAGTGGCTCATTACACGCAAAGCGGTACGGGGCAAGATGGACCGTAGGATTAGAACTAGATCTAACGGCTCACGGTTGTCATCGACGACGGACTCGTCGCCGGCGAGACTGAACCCTAGCGGCTTGGTGGGGGTGCAGTGGGGACGTACCGGGGCTCTAGCTAGTGCGGCGAGGCGGGTAAACGAACGAGTAGACGACGGCGAGCTCAGGTGAAGTCGCGATAGAGGCTGGGGTGGACGAAATTCACAGCAACGTCTCCTCCTCTACTGCGGCTGCCTCTGGTGAAACTCCGGCGGCCTGCTGCTCGAGCTGCTCCAGCGAGAGGTGGGGAAGGACTAGTGGAGAGAGGGGAGTGGAATGGTGTGGCGATTGAGGCTAGGGAAGGCCTCCTTATATAGGCTCGAGCAGGGGACCGAAGGGGTGACAGCGAGCTCGTCGGTGACAATGATACATGGGCCTAGAGGCATGGGCGGCGTAGGCGGACGGTGGCTTGCCTCCTGGCGGTCCTCTACGGCTTGATGGCAGCAGCTAGGGGCGGTGGCAATCGGTCGGGAGAGTCGCGCGCTCTAGGAGACAGAGGTGGTGCTCGATGCGGTTCCCGACGACTGTGGGTCGCGCGGCGGTGCACGGTCGTGTCTGGCGGGGTGAGGTGGTTAAGACGGAGCGGCGTGCGCGATCTGCGGTCGAGGCGCGGTATGTGGCGTGCTGGCGGTGAGGGCGCTCTAGCGTGCTCTGGAGGGGTGCAGAGAGGCATGGGCACGAGTGAATGGAGGTGGTCCAGGGGCTGGCTTTGGCCATGAGGTGGACAGGGAAGTGCGGTAGGGTTGGGCGGAGCTAGTGGTGGTGCTGGAACGGCGCGGCGCGGTCTGGGAGCGTTGCCCACGTTTGGCCGGCGGTGACCAAAAACGGGCGGCACGGCACTGCTGCTCTAGGGCGGTTAGTAGCTTAGTTAGGGGCTGGTTAGAGTTAGAGGGGACAAGGGGACCAAATGGAGCCCAATTACTCGACAATGCATTGATCATTGAATAGTAATAGTTAGGCAGATAAAATGTGCATGCCACCTGTTCGACACAATGGCCGCATGAATTCAAATTGGAATTTTGAAATGAAATTTGGTGGAGTTGTTGGTCTCATGCTTGAGCATCTCTGGTTGCTAGGATTTGTCAAATGGAATTCATTTGAGTGGTTTTTGAAAAAGTGTGATCTATACATATGAACTAGAGTCAACTTTCCAATGTCATTTAAATTTAGAGTTTGAATGTTTTTGGGAGATCACAAAGTGGGCGTTGACACATCACTACTTGTACTAGAAACGGGTGCAAAGAACCATAATTTTCTCTGTTGGAATTTGAGTGCTAGGAATACCCAAAGTGGGCTAGGTGATTAAAATGGCAAAAGTGACCATTTCCTTTATTTAATTATTTTTGATTTCTTTTTCTTTGGTTTTCTCTTGGGAATGATCTAGATGATGTGACATTCATCATAGAACCATTTTACAACTATTAGAACACACAATCATGGCATTTCAAAACAACTCCTATTTTAAATGCACACATATGAATGCTTAAAGATTTTAAATGGAAAAAGTTTTTGTTAACCCTAAATTGGGTAGATTTGAATCTTAATAACCTTGATTAAAGTTTTGGGATGTTACAAACCTTCCCCCCTTAAACAAAATCTCGTCCCGAGATTTAAGAAAGAAAACTAGGAACTAAAGAGATATGGGAACTCAGTCCTAATGTAATCTTCTCGCTCCCAAGTGGCTTCTTCTTCGGTATGGTTGCTCCACTGAATCTTGAGAAATTTGATACTCCTGGTCCTAGTGGTTCTGTAGGCTTCCTCCAAGATATAGATGGGCACTTCACGATACGTCAGATCCTTGTTGATATCAACAGCTCGGTGATCGATGTTCTTGAAAACTTCGGTCTTCTCCGACACTTCTAAGCATCTGCGAAGTAGCGAGATATGGAACACATTGTGGATGGTTGACATCTCTTTGGTAGTTCCAGTTGATAAGATACTTCTCCTCGACGGTTCATAATCTTGAAGGGTTCGATATATCTGGGGGCTAACTTTCCTTTCAGACTAAAACATTCGGTTCCCTTCAATGGCGAAACCTTGAGATACACAAAATCTCCGACATTGAAAGTCAGGTCTCTCTGTCTTTTGTCAGCATAACTCTTATGTCTGGATTGGGCGGTCTTGAGGTGCTCATGGACTTTGTGAACCTTCTCTTCAGCTTCTCAGAGAATGTCAGATCCAAAAATCTGACTCTCTCCTACTTGTGACCAATTCAAAGGGGTACGACACTTTCTTCCGTATAGGAAATCAAACGGTGCCATTTGCAAACTGGCTTGATAACTGTTGTTGTATGAGAATTCTGCGAAAGGCAGACAATCTTCCCATTTTGATCTATACTCTAACACATAAGCTCTCAACATATCCTCTAGGATTTGGTTGACTCTTTTAGTCTGTCCATCGGTTTGCAGGTGATAAGCTGTGCTGAATTCAACTTGGTTCCTAATCCTTCTTGGACTTTTTGCCAAAATCTAGAGGTAAATTGGGTTCCTCGATCCGATACTATGGTCTTGGGGGTTCCATGCAGACTAACAATTCTAGCAATGTATAGCTCTGCTAGCTTCGAACTCTGGTAGGTTGTCTTGACAGGTATAAAATGAGCTACCTTGGATAATCTATCAACGATGACCCAGATTGAGTCATTTCCCCTACTAGAAGTAGGCAAACCGATGATAAAGTCCATTCCGACGGAATCCCATTTCCATTCAGGAATCTGCAATGGTTGCAACAGTCCTGCAGGTCTCTGATGTTCTGCTTTGACTCTCTGAATAGATATCACACTTGGCGATGTAGCTTCCGATTTCTCTCTTCATCTTGTGCCACCAAAATTGCTCTTTCAAATATTGATACATCTTCGTTCCTCCGGGGTGGATAGAATAAAGAGTATCATGAGCTTCTTGCATGATAACTTGCTTCGATTTTGAATCTGCGGGCACATAGATACGTCCTTTGTACCACAAAACTCCTTCTTCGTCTTTGGTGAATCCAGGTACCTTTCCTGTACCAATACGACATTTGACTCTGTCGATACTTTCATTTCCCTTTTGGGCTTCCTTGATTTGGCTAATCAAAGTGGGTTGAATTTCAATGCTAGCTAAAAATCCTTTGCTAACTAGCTCAGTCCTAAACTTCTCCAACTCCTCATACAAACTGGGTCGCTTCTCCTTGATCATGGTGTTTAGCCTACTACATCATCCATTACAAACCATAATAATTTCTTACACAAATAAAGGATCTCATGATCCAGTCTTAGTACAATCAAGCATCTGAATAAATAGCGTAGCGGTGGGGTCCATCTTCAGAGTCACAGGCAATGCTGACGATAGGAGATGATCCTAGTTGTCGTAGCCGCCCTACTGTCCTTCATCTTGGTAGTCCCCTGCATAGACTGGCCACGGGAATAGCCAGGGACAAAAGCCATGAGTACTCTTTAAGTAATCGCAAACTATCACTAACAGGTAAGGTAGTTCTAGTAGGAATGCTAGGTTGTAAGTTTATTTGTAAAGCTAAGTTTGAAACCTAAGCTAAGTTCAGAAACAAAGAAAGATAAAATAAAGTTTGAAATCACCTAATTGGGAACTTACTTATCATAGTCACAACTCTGTTGTGGTCAAGGCATGTCACAATTCATTTCATAAGTCATTTTGAAAACATCTGACAACGAAACAGTATGGCCACTCCAACTGTCCATAACCGTGGACGCGGCTATTCGAATAGTTTGACACTTTGCAGAGGTGGTACACTTTCACCACAAGATTCGATACATCTGTCAGGGATAAACCTGAATCATCATACTTAGTATGTAGATAATCAAACATAACCTTTCCTTTACACACTCTAGTATAAGCACCTCTCCTATGAGTATGGCCTCCCAGCCATTACCATCTGTCATCCTGGGCATTGCATAGGTGGACAACATTGAGAGGTAGCCTCAGCTCAAACCTCTCCTGCAAGGGAACTAATACTAATGCATATAAACTTCCGGCTAAGCCTTACCCAATTCAGGTATTGTGGTTGTACGGTTAAATTGGAATGGTATCGCATCTGAACCCAACCATCAGTTTTTTTATAAAAGTGCTAAGGCTCATGCCTCAACATTTTCATCATCATCATAAACCATTGGTGTTTCCCAACACATGTCAAAACATCTCAATGGAAGGACTCATCCTCCCAAGGTTTTCATAAGTCATTTTCACCAAGTATTCCCATCTAAAGTGATTGAGTTTTGGGTTTAGCTCTAAACTACTAAGTTAAGAGTGTTCACTAATGTGGGATGCTAATCTCAATCTCATGCCATAGAATGACATCTAACTCTAGCTAGATAGGTCAAGTTTTATACTCTTTATGCTACCTTTAAACAAGTAAAGGACTTTGGTAAAGTAAAGAAAAGTAAAGCTTGTAAATAAAACTTGGAGTAGGTATAAGTCAAAGGGTATAACCAAAGCATGCCTAATGCATTTTCTTAGGTTATCTAACTTAATTCTAACTTGCTAACAATATTTTGCCTTGGTTGGTGTACTGGTTGAAATTCTCTTCCTCCTCCTCTTGGTAGAACTCCTCCTCCTTGAAAGCTTGGTCTGTACTATCGTCTATAAATACATACGGGATATCGAATCACCAAAAAATACTTAACTAGTCAACTTAGAACACTAAGGCACACATTTGATTATCTAGTATCATCTCAAGCATCACAAGGTTTAACGAACTAGCTTCATTTATTTTATTTTATTTTATTTGAGAAAAGTAATTTCTACTCATTGAAATTAACTAAGATTTAATATTCTCCAATTAAAATATGGGATCATATGGAAACATGTCATCACCACATATTCTAATATCTGGGAATGTGATTTAAGGGTTGGATCACATTTTAATAAGTTTAAGTTTAATAATTAATGATTTAAAGTGACTAGAAATGCCTATATAGCATTATTTTGGTACTAGTCCAAAATCACTGCATGCAAACCTTAATATTATTACATATTCAGATAGGTATGGTTAAATGTGATTTTTGAGAGTTGGAATCAACTCAAAAGCTATTGCGGTTGATTTTATAAAAATGTTTGAATATGCAAAAGCTTCTGTCTTGTTATTTTTACTAGGAGAGATATCTAAATCTAAATGATTTAAATCCAACGGGCTAGGATAGATATTTTCATTACCTTTCCAAAAAATTGGAATCATTCAATTTGTATTGGTAAAACTCTCTGAATTGATTTTTAAACTAAGGGACAGATTCTAGTTTAAGTCTAAAAAGGAAAATCCTAATTTGAATTAACTGGGTCGCATCGGAACACTAATGGGCCGGCCCAGATTCACTCCGGGGAGCTTAGGGCTGCTGATAGGGGGGTCCGGCTATCAGTGGCTCATTACACGCAAAGCGGTACGGGGCAAGATGGACCGTAGGATTAGAACTAGATCTAACGGCTCACGGTTGTCATCGACGACGGACTCGTCGCCGGCGAGACTGAACCCTAGCGGCTTGGTGGGGGTGCAGTGTGGACGTACCGGGGCTCTAGCTAGTGCGGCGAGGCGGGTAAACGAACGAGTAGACGACGGCAAGCTCAGGTGAAGTCGCGATAGAGGCTTGGGTGGACGAAATTCACAGCAGCGTCTCCTCCTCTACTGCGGCTGCCTCTGGTGAAACTCCGGCGGCCTGCTGCTCGAGCTGCTCCAGCGAGAGGTGGGGAAGGACTAGTGGAGAGAGGGGAGTGGAATGGTGTGGCGATTGAGGCTAGGGAAGGCCTCCTTATATAGGCTCGAGCAGGGGACCGAAGGGGTGACAGCGAGCTCGTCGGTGACAATGATACATGGGCCTAGAGGCATGGGCGGCGTAGGCGGACGGTGGCTTGCCTCCTGGCGGTCCTCTACGGCTTGATGGCACAGCTAGGGGCGGTGGCAATCGGTCGGGAGAGTCGCGCGCTCTAGGAGACAGAGGTGGTGCTCGATGCGGTTCCCGACGACTGTGGGTCGCGCGGCGGTGCACGGTCGTGTCTGGCGGGGTGAGGTGGTTAAGACGGAGCGGCGTGCGCGATCTGCGGTCGAGGCGCGGTATGTGGCGTGCTGGCGGTGAGGGCGCTCTAGCGTGCTCTGGAGGGGTGCAGAGAGGCATGGGCACGAGTGAATGGAGGTGGTCCAGGGGCTGGCTTTGGCCATGAGGTGGACAGGGAAGTGCGGTAGGGTTGGGCGGAGCTAGTGGTGGTGCTGGAACGGCGCGGCGCGGTCTGGGAGCGTTGCCCACGTTTGGCCGGCGGTGACCAAAAACGGGCGGCACGGCACTGCTGCTCTAGGGCGGTTAGTAGCTTAGTTAGGGGCTGGTTAGAGTTAGAGGGGACAAGGGGACCAAATGGAGCCCAATTACTCGACAATGCATTGATCATTGAATAGTAATAGTTAGGCAGATAAAATGTGCATGCCACCTGTTCGACACAATGGCCGCATGAATTCAAATTGGAATTTTGAAATGAAATTTGGTGGAGTTGTTGGTCTCATGCTTGAGCATCTCTGGTTGCTAGGATTTGTCAAATGGAATTCATGTGAGTGGTTTTTGAAAAAGTGTGATCTATACATATGAACTAGAGTCAACTTTCCAATGTCATTTAAATTTAGAGTTTGAATGTTTTTGGGAGATCACAAAGTGGGCGTTGACACATCACTACTTGTACTAGAAACGGGTGCAAAGAACCATAATTTTCTCTGTTGGAATTTGAGTGCTAGGAATACCCAAAGTGGGCTAGGTGATTAAAATGGCAAAAGTGACCATTTCCTTTATTTAATTATTTTTGATTTCTTTTTCTTTGGTTTTTGCTTGGGAATGATCTAGATGATGTGACATTCATCATAGAACCATTTTACAACTATTAGAACACACAATCATGGCATTTCAAAACAACTCCTATTTTAAATGCACACATATGAATGCTTAAAGATTTTAAATGGAAAAAGTTTTTGTTAACCCTAAATTGGGTAGATTTGAATCTTAATAACCTTGATTAAAGTTTTGGGATGTTACAAACCTTCCCCCCTTAAACAAAATCTCGTCCCGAGATTTAAGAAAGAAAACTAGGAACTAAAGAGATATGGGAACTCAGTCCTAATGTAATCTTCTCGCTCCCAAGTGGCTTCTTCTTTGGTATGGTTGCTCCACTGAATCTTGAGAAATTTGATACTCCTGGTCCTAGTGGTTCTGTAGGCTTCCTCCAAGATATAGATGGGCACTTCACGATACGTCAGATCCTTGTTGATATCAACAGCTCGGTGATCGATGTTCTTGAAAACTTCGGTCTTCTCCGACACTTCTAAGCATCTGCGAAGTAGCGAGATATGGAACACATTGTGGATGGTTGACATCTCTTCTGGTAGTTCCAGTTGATAAGATACTTCTCCTCGACGGTTCATAATCTTGAAGGGTTCGATATATCTGGGGGCTAACTTTCCTTTCAGACTAAAACGTTCGGTTCCCTTCAATGGCGAAACCTTGAGATACACAAAATCTCCGACATTGAAAGTCAGGTCTCTCTGTCTTTTGTCAGCATAACTCTTATGTCTGAATTGGGCGGTCTTGAGGTGCTCATGGACTTTGTGAACCTTCTCTTCAGCTTCTCAGAGAATGTCAGATCCAAAAATCTGACTCTCTCCTACTTGTGACCAATTCAAAGGGGTACGACACTTTCTTCCGTATAGGAAATCAAACGGTGCCATTTGCAAACTGGCTTGATAACTGTTGTTGTATGAGAATTCTGCGAAAGGCAGACAATCTTCCCATTTTGATCTATACTCTAACACATAAGCTCTCAACATATCCTCTAGGATTTGGTTGACTCTTTTAGTCTGTCCATCGGTTTGCGGGTGATAAGCCGTGCTGAATTCAACTTGGTTCCTAATCCTTCTTGGACTTTTTGCCAAAATCTAGAGGTAAATTGGGTTCCTTGATCCGATACTATGGTCTTGGGGGTTCCATGCAGACTAACAATTCTAGCAATGTATAGCTCTGCTAGCTTCGAACTCTGGTAGGTTGTCTTGACAAGTATAAAATGAGCTACCTTGGATAGTCTATCAACGATGACCCAGATTGAGTCATTTCCCCTACTAGAAGTAGGCAAACCGATGATAAAGTCCATTCCGACGGAATCCCATTTCCATTCAGGAATCTGCAATGGTTGCAACAGTCCTGCAGGTCTCTGATGTTCCGCTTTGACTCTCTGAATAGATATCACACTTGGCGATGTAGCTTCCGATTTCTCTCTTCATCTTGTGCCACCAAAATTGCTCTTTCAAATATTGATACATCTTCGTTCCTCCGGGGTGGATAGAATAAAGAGTATCATGAGCTTCTTGCATGATAACTTGCTTCGATTTTGAATCTGCGGGCACATAGATACGTCCTTTGTAGCACAAAACTCCTTCTTCGTCTTTGGTGAATCCAGGTACCTTTCCTGTACCAATACGACATTTGACTCTGTCGATACTTTCATTTCCCTTTTGGGCTTCCTTGATTTGGCTAATCAAAGTGGGTTGAATTTCAATGCTAGCTAAAAATCCTTTGCTAACTAGCTCAGTCCTAAACTTCTCAAACTCCTCATACAAACTGGGTCGCTTCTCCTTGATCATGGTGTTTAGCCTACTACATCATCCATTACAAACCATAATAATTTCTTACACAAATAAAGGATCTCATGATCCAGTCTTAGTACAATCAAGCATCTGAATAAATAGCGTAGCGGTGGGGTCCATCTTCAGAGTCACAGGCAATGCTGACGATAGGAGATGATCCTAGTTGTCGTAGCCGTCCTACTGTCCTTCATCTTGGTAGTCCCCTGCATAGACTGGCCACGGGAATAGCCAGGGACAAAAGCCATGAGTACTCTTTAAGTAATCGCAAACTATCACTAACAGGTAAGGTAGTTCTAGTAGGAATGCTAGGCTGTAAGTTTATTTGTAAAGCTAAGTTTGAAACCTAAGCTAAGTTCAGAAACAAAGAAAGATAAAATAAAGTTTGAAATCACCTAATTGGGAACTTAGTTATCATAGTCACAACTCTGTTGTGGTCAAGGCATGTCACAATTCATTTCATAAGTCATTTTGAAAACATCTGACAACGAAACAGTATGGCCACTCCAACTGTCCATAACCGTGGACGCGGCTATTCGAATAGTTTGACACTTTGCAGAGGTGGTACACTTTCACCACAAGATTCGATACATCTGTCAGGGATAAACCTGAATCATCATACTTAGTATGTAGATAATCAAACATAACCTTTCCTTTACACACTCTAGTATAAGCACCTCTCCTATGAGTATGGCCTCCCAGCCATTACCATCTGTCATCCTGGGCATTGCATAGGTGGACAACATTGAGAGGTAGCCTCAGCTCAAACCTCTCCTGCAAGGGAACTAATACTAATGCATATAAACTTCTGGCTAAGCCTTACCCAATTCAGGTATTGTGGTTGTACGGTTAAATTGGAATGGTATCGCTTCTGAACCCAACCATCAGTTTTTTTATAAAAGTGCTAAGGCTCATACCTCAACATTTTCATCATCATCATAAACCATTGGTGTTTCCCAACACATGTCAAAACATCTCAATGGAAGGACTCATCCTCCAAAGGTTTTCATAAGTCATTTTCACCAAGTATTCCCATCTAAAGTGATTGAGTTTTGGGTTTAGCTCTAAACTACTAAGTTAAGAGTGTTCACTAATGTGGGATGCTAATCTCAATCTCATGCCATAGAATGACATCTAACTCTAGCTAGATAGGTCAAGTTTTATACTCTTTATGCTACCTTTAAACAAGTAAAGGACTTTGGTAAAGTAAAGAAAAGTAAAGCTTGTAAATAAAACTTGGAGTAGGTATAAGTCAAAGGGTATAACCAAAGCATGCCTAATGCATTTTCTTAGGTTATCTAACTTAATTCTAACTTTCTAACAATATTTTGCCTTGGTTGGTGTACTGGTTGAAATTCTCTTCCTCCTCCTCTTGGTAGAACTCCTCCTCCTCGAAAGCTTGGTCGGTACTATCGTCTATAAATACATACGGGATACAGAATCACCAAACAATACTTAACTAGTCAACTTAGAACACTAAGGCACACATTTGATTATCTAGTATCATCTCAAGCATCACAAGGTTTAATGAACTAGCTTCATTTATTTTATTTGAGAAAAGTAATTTCTACTCATTGAAATTAACTAAGATTTAATATTCTCCAATTAAAATATGTGATCATATGGACACGTGTCGTCACCACATATTCTAACATATGGGAATGTGATTTAAGAGTTGATCACATTTTAATAAGTTTAACTTTAATAATTAATGTTTTAAAGTGACTAGAAATGCCTATATAGCATTATTTTGGTACTAGTCCAAAATCACTGCATTATTTTGAATATTATTACATATTCAGATAGGTATGGTTAAATGTTATTTTTGAGAGTTGGAATCAACTCAAAAGCTATTGTGGTTGATTTTATAAAAATGTTTGAATGTGCAAAAGCTTCTGTCTTATTATTTTTACTAGGAGAGATCTCTAACTCTAAATAATTTAAATCCAATGGGATTGGATAGATATTTTCATTACCTTTCCAACAAAATTGGAACCACTCAATTTGGATTGGTAAAACTCTCTGAATTGATTTTTCTATGCATGAATGGAATACACACACCTCATCTCAGCTTACTAGGGCCTGCCTAATACAGACTATGATAATAGATTTAAATTATAGATCTTGTTTTTCTGTAAATTTTGATATATAATACATAATTTTCTTCATCAGAATTATAGATATTGATTTTACAATATTTACAAATTTTATAAATAATACAATTACAAAGATACCTTTAGTCTCGGTTGGAGCCTCCAACCGGGACTAAAGGTCCGTGGGGCACGCACGAAATTCCGCGGCCGAAAATACCTCTAGTCACGGTTGGAGCCCTCTAGTCCCGATTGTTGGCTCCAACCGGGACTAGAGGTTGGTGCTATAAATACGCCGCCTCCTCTCCCGGTTCGAGCCACGAACCGAGACACTCTTTCCACCAGTTCTTATCCGACGATGCTGCCGCCCGCCTAGGGACCCCCACGATGCCAAGTGGAGAGAAATCACCTGTCTCTGCACCGTGCCGCCCATATCCACGCAGGAGGAGCTACCGCCCGTCACCGCGCAAAGGAGCCACCACGCGCCTGTCTCCACCCGTCACCGTCGCGCTTGTCTACATCCGTATCCACCACGCGCGTCTCTGGCTGTCTTCACCGCGCCCGTCTCCGGCTGTCCCCGCCGTACACTCGCCGCCGTCGATGCCCCGTTGAAGAAGGTGAGTATTTAGGGATTTAATTAGTTATTTAGGGATTTAATTTAGTTATTTAGGGATTGTTGCTAGTATTTAGGGATTTAATCTAGTTATTTATGGATTATTGTTAGTATTTAGGGATTTAGGGATTATTGCTAGTATTATTATTAGTATTTAGAGATTTAGGGATATTTGCTAGCATTTAGGGATTTAGGGATTATTGCTAGTATTTAGGGATTTAGGGCTTATTGCTAGTATTTAGGGATTTAATTTAGTGATTTAGGGATTATTACTAGTATTATTGCTAGTATTTAGGGATTTAATTTAGGAGTTTAGGGATTATTGCTAGTATTTACAGATTTAGGCATTATTGCTAGTATTTAGGGATTTAATTTAGGGATTTAGGGATTATTTCTAGTATTTAGGGATTATTGCTACTATTTAGTTAATTAGAAGTAGATTTTCTTAGGATTATTTAGAAATAGATTTAATTAGCTAGTATTTTCTTAGAATTATTTCGATCAAATGCCTACTTTAGGATATGCTCGTCCTGCATCCTCGTCGTTGACTCGGCGACAATGACGGAGGACTGGGCTTCGCCATGTCCGAGACTAGGTTCCGTCGGGCTGGCACTGGGAGGTGCTATCTTCTGGGACGCGTAGATTGGTGAGGAATCTAGGTCTTGTCGTCGACCCTGAGCTTCTTTGGTGGCGGTCGCATGGTCCAGGATCAATGTAGAGGGAGCTGGCCCCCGAGGAGGTGGTACATCGTCATGTCAAGGATGAGGACAAGCACGTCCATCGTTATATGGCTGTGTTGGACGCCAGGTCCTCCAATACCTGGCAGTTTCTTCCGGGATCTCACCCAAACCATGCTCGTGTGATGGTTCCTTCCCTTTTGGTGTTCACCTCCCGCGGCTCAGGACCCGGTAGTCGATGTCCAATTTGACTAAGCAAGATGTTATTCGAGATGTATTAGTGATATTATATGATATTATTATTGATTTAGATGGATTATTCGAGATGTATTAGTGATATTATATGATATCATTGTTGCATTAACTGGATTATTCGAGATGTATTAGTGATATTATCTGATATTATTGTGCATTAACTAGATTATTCGAGATGTAATATTCTTTCATTAGTACTTTGTTGTTATGATATGCTACATTGCTAATTTTGTTACTCATATTCGCATTATTTCATAACAGTTATTCTATGGACCGATGGCTCTAAAATATAGCCATATAACGTCCACATTTAAACTGGATATTACTCATATTCTTGATGAAATATCTCTCTAAACCATGCCACTAATGCTAATATTTAGAGGGGTATGCAATCCTTTCTTTTATATTTTTCCTGCACAGATAATGTCTTTTAAAGGAGGAAATCACTATATTAAAGTCAAAGATACGAGATTTCCATCTACCAGAAGTAACCAGGAGCCTTACAACAGAGGCAGACGCTTTAACGACCAACTATACGGCCGGGGCAAAAATTCCAACCGTATAGCTCCAGTCGTATAGTTGGAGCCACCACCGTTAGGTCAAACAGAACAACTTTTGTGAAGGGACCCCTATATAAAGAAGCCTCAGGCGACAAGAAAACGGGATACGCTCCGCCCCAAAGAAGCCAGACCTTTACCAAAATCTGCCTCCAGATCTCTAAACCCTTCTCCATCTCCATAGCCATATTCCACCACTTGTAATAGTAGATCTCTTCTATGATTAGAGACATTGTAAGACTATTGCTATCAATCTTATGATTTCATTACAATGTTTGTGATTGTGGATCTCATTTCTATGTGTGAGTAATTCTCCTTAGGCTAAGGGCTTCAGCCTAGCCATGTAGCAATTGTGCATGTGAATTATCATAGATGTGATCGTGTATTAGTTTGTATGACATGATGATTATTGTATCCTCTCTTGCCTCAATCCTAGGACTTGTCAAGTACCCAAGACCCCGAGCGTTGATCCAGGTATAGGGAGCATGAGTGATGACTGATCTGCAAATTGGGAACCCCAGTGACAGAAGGGGTAGTACGGCTGTATGTGAGGGATTTGCTTGGGATTAACGGTGACATCAATATGCATATCATTAGTTCTCTTTCTTCTATGGATGAGACCAGTAGGTTATTGTTATAAGAGGTTGCGGAGGCAATAGTAATTATGGATGCACAACCCACATATAGTTTATCTTGCTCTAACAAGTGCACACATACTTTATTTCTATCTTTTATTTCCATCAGATGTTTTGCACAGCTACATGTGAAACCGAACACCCTAGGCCCTCTCTCTCCATCATCGATAACAACAAAAAGACGCAAGCTATTGGTCCGGTAAAAACACAAAAGGAATTCTAAAACTTCCGAAAGCCCGTTAAAGTAACTTCACTACGCATTCACTTCCCGAGGATTTGATAACCTAGGCCTACTAGGGAAAAATAAGCTACACTACATCCGTAATCCAGATCGAAGGTATCAACCCTTTTATGGTGTTGTTTCTGGGGAAGCAATAGCTACCCTGGTGAGGTTATTAGGAATCTTGCTAGTTTTAATTCTTGTTTTTAATTTTGTTAGTTTGCTTTTAGTCTTTATTTGGTAAACCAAAAAATAGTTAACCTTTAAATTCTTGTTTTTAGTTTTATAATTCTTTATCTAAGAAAACCCAAAAACATAGGAAATATGGCTGAAAAGAAGCTTGGGGAGTTTGCTACTCCTAATAATGATTATTTGTGTACTCCTATTACTCAGCCATCAATTGCTGATGATGATTATGAAATTAAGCCCCATTACTTAAGTTTGTTTCAACAGAATCAATTTGGAGGCTCTGCTATTGAAGACGCAGGTATGCACTTAAATACTTTCACTGAAATATGTGATACGATGCGTATAAAAGACGTTGACCCTGATGCGGTCAAATTGCGTCTATTTCCTTTCTCTCTAAGAGGAAGAGCAAAAGAATGGTTGCTATCTTTGCCTAAAAATACTATTACATCATGGGTGGGATGTACTTCTTTATTTATGACTACATTTTTCCCACCTGCAAAGACTATGCAACTCTGATATAATATTACTGGTTTTAGACAGGAAGAGCGTGAGCCACTAGCGCTTGCATGGGAGAGGATGAAAGAATGCCTAAGAAACTGTCCTAGTCATGGGATAGAAGATTGGTTGATCCTCCATTTATTTTATAATGCTCTTAATCCTGTGTCTAAGTCTATGCTTGATACTGCAGCTGGAGGAACATTTATGGGTAAACATATTACCGAAGCAAAGCAGCTGCTAGACAATATGCAAGACAACCATGCCCAATGGTATGTGGAAAGATCAAACACAAAGAAGGTGAACTCTATCTCACCACAAGAGAACGAAGATCTCAATGCCAAGTTGGATGAGCTCATACTAGCCATAAAAGGTAAGGAAGCCCAGGTAAGAGCCACCCCCGAAACAAATATTGAAGAAATAGACTTTGTAGCTCGTAATGATTATAATCCTGCTTGGAAGAAGAGTTACAATCCTAACTTTCAAAAACATTATGCTAGTCCTGGAGGTAACTCTAATAATAATATGGCAACTAGTAATGGTAGTCTCCAAGAAACACTTAAGTCTTTCATAGATTCACAAAATGAACAAAATAATATTCTAGTTAAAATTACGGAGAACCATGATGCCATGCTTGGTAAATTATTTAACCAAGCTGTTAGTTTGAGAAATGATTTGCAGGCCCTTCAAGAAAGAACAAGGATCGTCGAGGCACAGCTAGGTAAGATAACTGAGAGTCAAACTCTCATTCTAACTAAATTTGCAGGTAAAGCTGAGCCCAATCCTGTTGAAGAACTCAAAATGACGAGGATCCAAAGGGAGGAGCCTGAAGAACTTGATTATAGTAATGCTCCTTCACCAAGCTACACCGTTGAAGATTCCGGTAAGTGAAGGTAGTGAGGAAGCTATGTACCAACATTTGTCAATCAAGTAGCAATAAAGGTACGTGAGAATGAAGAATAATACAAGAAAATTGCTGAAAATTACCTAATAAACTAGATGACATATTTGAGCCTATTATTAAGTTTAAAATTGGAACCAATGAGATAGCTGCACTTTATGATCTAGGTGCAAGCGTCTCAAATATTCCAAAGAGTCTTTTTAATAAGTTAAATCTTGGCTCCTTTGAAATTACTGAGTTAAAATTGCATATAACATGAAGAAGAAAGCCAAGCATGATGAAAAGGAAGCCATCACTTTAAAGGCCAATTACTTTGGAGTGGGTTCCACTCATCTCGCCCAAGTGAGTATCATCAAGGTCAAGCTATTGACCATAAAAGAGCGCTCCATGGGAGGTAACCCATGTGAAATAAAGGTTTGAGTTAAGTTTTTAGTTTTAGTTTAAGTTTGTGTTTAATAAAGAGTGCTAAAAACTCCATTTGGGGAGAAGAAGTTCGGTAGTACTTGAAATTCTGCTTTATTCATGCTATTGTTGGTCGACAATATTTACTGTCAATTTTCTGTAAAAAACAAGGTATATCACTAAGTTACAGGAAAATAAATAGTCTACAAAGAAACAAAAATCCTACTAGTTTTGTCGAGGACAGATACAAATATAAACTATGGGAGAAGCTCATTTCACATTTCACTTATTGGTCGAGTCTGGTGAGGCCACAAAGGCTATGAGGTCTGATATGTCCATTTTTCATCACTATTCTATATCATAATTCACTGTTATATATTGATATATTTCATATTAAGAGATGGTACTTATGTTATTTCATCTATTTTTGCATGATTGATGATTTTTGGAGGATGAACCACCGGAGTCAGGATTCTGATGGAAAAAAGCACTATTTGGATGCAAAATTCGCGAAGATCAGAAAATCCCAGAAAATATATGGAAAATCCTATTTTTCCAGAAGACGAAGGAAGCTATAAGGAGGAGCGGAGATGGGCCACAGGGGGCCCACACCCCTGGTGGCGCGGGTCCCCCTGGCTGCGCCACCAGGTGGTGTGGCCACCCTAGCCCACTTCCAGCATCGCCCTTTGGCGTATATAACCCCCTCGAAACCCTAAGACTGGGGGAGCGACCACAGAAAGATTCCGCTGCCTCTGCAAGGTGGAAAACTGCAGAGAGAGAAAGAGCTCTCCGACATGCAGAAATCTGTCGGCGAAATTCCTTCCCGGAGAGGGGAGATCGTCGCCATCAACACCATCATCAGGCTGGACTTCACGGGATCATCATCATCATCTCCACCATCATCTCCACCAGCACCATCACCATCACTCTGTACCGCTATAACAATTGGGTTGAATCTTGCATAGCTTTTAGGGGAAACTTTCCCGGTGTTGATTACTTGTTGTAGTTGATGCTATTGAGTGGAACCATTGAATTATTGTTCATGTTCAGATTGTTACTTATCATTATTTCACCTCTGATCTTGATCCATATGATGTCTCGTGAGTAGTTTGTTTAGTTCTTGAGGACATGGGAGAAGTCATGTTGTTAGTAGTGGAATTGTGTTGAGAAAGATTCAATGATTGATATTTAAGTTGTGGTGTTATTCTTCTAGTGGTGTCATGTGAACGTCGAATACATGATACTTCACCTTTATGGGCCTAGGGGAATGCATTGTGTATTTGGATACTAATCGTGGGGTTGCCGGAGTGATAGAAACTTGAACCCCCGATAAGAAACCTTTGCATAAGGGAGTGTAGGATCTCAAAGTTTAAGGGTGTGGTTAGGTTTTTATCTTAATTACTTTCTTGTAGTTGAGGATGCTTGCAAGGGGTATAATCACAAGTATGTATTAGTCCTAGGAAGGTCAGTACATTAGCACAGGTTCACCCACACAACACTTGTCCAAACAAAGAACATTAATCAACTAAATGAAACGAAAGCACTTGACAATATTCCCATGTGTCCTCGAGAATGTTTGGTCATCTTAAGTAATACAACTGGCTTGTACTTTGCTAAAGAAAGGATTGGGCCACTTGCTGCAATTATTATTATTGTCTTTTATTTACTCGCGCTTTATTTATCTGCACTATAAAAAAACCCCTAAAAATCCGTTTTCTAAGTAATTACAGAGAATTCCTGATCCAAACCACTTGTCAACACCTTCTGCTCCTTGTTGGGTTCGACACTCTTACTTATCAAAAATACTGTGATACACCCCCTATAATTATGGGTCATCAAGACTATTTTCTAGTGCTGTTGCCGGGGAGTGAAGCGCTATTGAAGAGTGGAACTGGTGAAGGAAACTTCTACTGTGAGTATCGTTTATTTATACTTGTTACTTTATTTTCAATATAGATAATTCACTTAGTTTCTTATTTCAGAATGCTACTACCACTGCTAAGGTAGTAGATGAACCACCACCTGCTAAAATTGATCCTTTTAAAATACCTACAAAATTGTTGATCGTGTTATGGATAACTACTATTTTGGAGATGGAACTGTCCATCCCAGTGATCATTTGCTTTTTATACACGAATTATGCGGGTCTTTCAAGTGTGCAGGTATTACAATAGATCAAGTTAAGAAAAAGTTTTCCTCTATATCATTGAAAGGAAGAGCTGAGGAATGGTATAAGCTGCTAAAGAATGGTCAATCTCTTGAATGTGAGGAAATTGTACCTCTCTTTTATTACAAATTTTATCCTTCTAGTGAGATTCATAAAGATCGAAATCAAATATATAACTTTTGGCCTCGTGATGGAGAGAGTACCTCCCAAGCTTGGGGGAGATAGAAGTCACTAATGCTCAAATGTCCTATTCATGAGCTCCCTAATAATATTATTATCAATAACTTTTATGCAAGGCTTTCTCTTCATGATAAGGATCTATTGGATGCTTCTTATGCTGGATCATTTACACGTATGGAAGAAGAAGCTAAATGGGATCTTCTAGACCGTATTCAAGACAATGTTGAAGCATGGGAGAATGATAAAGTAAGAAAGTCAGGTATAAGTTATGATTATGAATGCATTAAATATTTTATGGGAACTGATGACTTTCATAATATTAGTAATGCTTATGGCCTTGATTCTCAAAGTATTGCAAATTGTTTTAAATCTTTTTCCTCTTATATTGAAATTCCTAAAAAGAAATGGAACTAGTATCATGAGCCATATAAAGATATTGGTAATTGGGTTCCTGCTAGAAATACTGAAGTTTATACTATTGATCATATTTTACCTAAACCTTACATCGAGAAAATACCTTTCCCGGTTAAAGTAAAGGAAAATTCTATGACAGCTAGTATGGTTAACGAAAGTACAAAGAAAGCTATAGAACCTGATGAACAAATAGATATTGAATCTGCAGTAGCAATTGAGAAAGACTTTGTCTCTAAAAATGTAAAAGATGGGCACATTATCCTTTGTAAGTTTCACATCCTAATGGAACTAGGAAAGCTAGTGTCCCTGTGTTTTCTGTCAGAATAAGTGATCATTGCTACTATGGTTCATATGATAGTTATATCGTTAAATTTACTCATGATTCTGAAAGTTATTATGAGAGAGGGAAAATTGTTTGTATGCATCTCAATAATGTTAAGTTTCCTCGCTTTATGCTGAAAGTCATTATATTGCACTTGTTTTGCCTTCCTATGCTAGTAGCCTCTGGTTTCAATAATTTATTTTCTTACGAAATTCCCTTGCATAGGAAGTGGGTTAGACTCAAATATGTGTATATTTTCTTCTTAATGCTCTCTTTTACTTCAATTCATATTCTTATGTGAGCATCGTTGAAATTTATCATGCCTATCTTAATGGCTATAAAGAAAGAGCTTTTTGGGAGACAACCTAGTATATTTTTGATTTCAGTTTATTTGAGTCTTGGAAGTTATTGCTTCTGTAATAACCTCTACTTATCCTTTTTGTTTGGTTTTTGTGTCAAGATCAGCCTCTAATGAGAGAGAAGTAAGATTTGGGGAAGTTGTTGTCCCAAAACAGATTTTTGTGCTTCACCGTAAAAAATCGTGAAAAATCCCAGAATGTCGTACTGATCTGTAATTATTTGTATGCATGCCCTAGGATATTATTTAACTTTCGTTAGTTTTGCACTTTTTGATTTGAGCAACAGAAGATTTTGTAAAAAATTGATCTTTACCTGCTGGTCTGTTTTGACAGATTTCTGCCATTTTTGCATTTGCCTCTTAAATCGATTTCCTTTTTGAATTATTTTTGGGCTTTCGAAAGGAGTTGTTTCAGTTGAAATTGAACCTAAAGGTTTATTATCTTGCATGCACTAATGTTGATAATGAAGATTGTGTGAAGTTTTGTATGAAAGAAATTTTCAAGTGGTAGGATAAAATGATGTAATGAGATGAAGAATGGTCAAAAGACTCAAGTACTATATTCTTGAAGATTCTTACAATGAAGATATTGATATTATTCAAGTTGTGACTCTAGAAGAATTTATTAAAGACCAAAATTCAGAGACCTGCAGAGTCCCTTTTTGAATAGGTAATAGTTCTGGTAAGAAAAGGTCTGTGGAAAACTTTAAAATTTATATTTTTGCAGTTTTTATCTAACATGGAAATTAATGAGTCGAAAAAGGGACGGAAACGGAGCCCGGGTGGCTCACACCACCCCGTGGTGCGGGCCCACCTAGCCGCGCCACCAGGGGGTGTGGCCACCCCGCAGCCCGTCTCCGACCCGTTTTCTCCTAGTACCTTCCTTTTGTTGTTAAACTTTGTAATATATAATCCCCCGGTGACGAGGGTTTAACTCATCAATGCCCATTGTTATGGACTTGGGTTTTGGAGAAGGAGCGAGCGCTGGAGACATCTATCGGCTAGCAAACAAGCACACAGGGGACTCGAAGGTTTACCCAGGTTCAGGCCTCGCAGAGGTCCCTACTCCTGCTTGTCTGCTCGTGGAATTATTGAAGGAATCGAGGATTACAATGGTGCACAAATGCAATCTGGCAAGGGTTGTGGAAACTAGGGTTGCGTGTGTGTCCTCCTCGCCGCCCCCTCCTAGCCTTTATATAGATGGGTTACGTCTCGGGTAGCAGGTCGAGTCAGTTATAGGTTAGGGTTTTTCCTTTTGAACTTTCTATCTTTAGCTTCTTCTTGTTCTTCAAGCAATCGAGAGTCTGTAGGCTACTTGAGTTCTCTCTTTGGGCCTTGGCGACACCGTGGGCTTCCGCCATATCCAGGCCGTATATACCAAACTCGAGTACCTGTAGGGTATACCCATGTCAGTAGCCCCCGAGTGTCTAGTGGAATCGTAGATTCGACTGGAGACTTTATGAAGCCTTTCGAGTGCATGAATGAGTATGTTTTCGACTGCTTTGCTTGTGTCATAGGGATTGTTGATGTGCGTGCCCGATTTAACTGATGTATCGGTATCAGTTAACTACCTTAGGGTAAAACAACGCAATCTACTCGAACTCGAGTCCCCGGACTCGAATCCGGAAAAGTGCTGGTGTAATTCGACTCAAGCCGCGGAGGTCTTACAGGAGTCGAATTCCAGTATATGGGCGTGAGCACTCGACGCGTCCATCAAGGCATGTTCATCGTACCTGTAGGCACGGATATATTTCTGGTAGTGCATAGCAAATGCGTTGCCGGGCCTTATTCAGGTCTTATCTTCACGCTGCAAGCGCGTCATCCGAAATTTTTGTCATCGCGGAGATGATTCTGGTGACCCAGGAGACGCAGTCTCTTTGTAGGGAAAAATATGAAGCGGTGTCGCCATAAAAGTTCGAGTGTGGATGTTATCAATACGTAATACGATGTACAAATAATCATAGGGTGCGCGAAGCCCCCGAGTGCCTGGTTGAGTCGAAGACTCAGGCAGGGACTAAAGAACTTTTGCGACTACTGTCGTCTTTTGTTGCTTGTTTCCGTCAAATTTGCTTCCAGCGCTCCCTATGGGAGTAACCCATGTCCATAATCGAATTGCAGTTCGAGTGGTTGGGTTTTCTTTGATTGTCCATGTTCTTGTAAAAAGAAAAGAACAATCGTAGGGTGTGCGACCAGCGCTCCCTATGGGAGTAGCCCCCGAGTGCTTGGTGGAGTCGAAGACTCGAGCAAGGACTAAAGTAGTCGAAGTATTCTTCTGCGTAATTGTGGATGACGTCAGTGCTGACGATGCGATGACCTCATTTTGCCCGCGTGAGCGAGTTTGATGGGACGTGACAAGCGGTGGGTCCCATTTTTTTACTCTGATTTGACCGGGCATTCGTAATATTTGTTTTAACTGTGCCTCCTCGATTTCCGCGCGTAATGGGGGTAGTGGGGGACGGTTCGCGCTTCAGGTCCTCCACGTGTCGAGCACGATGAACGCCACGCGTCTGATAGGGTTTTTCTTGGCTGTTGGATTGCATCTTTCAGGGGGTTAAGTAGCAATGCAGCGACGGTATTTTTCACATCTACTCCTTTTCTGCCTTTGCCTCCATCGCCATTGCCATTGCTCCTCTGCTTTTTTGCGCTCCTCTCCTTCGCGACGCTGGACGAGCTCCGCGTATTTCCCAGCTACTTCCTCTGATCACACCGCCGCCGCGGAATGGGGAAGAAGAAGGGAGGTGCCGCGGCCGATTCCGCCGCTGCCGCGGTTCCTACGAAGAAGAAGGGTGGCTCCGCCGCTGCAGGCACCAACACCACCGCCAGGAAAAAGAAGGGCACGGGCACTCGCGTCACCAATGGTGCGTGGCGTGCATCTGTGATGAAGTCTTCAGAGCTTCGTCTTCTATGCCAGGACAAAGTTTTATCTTCCGCAGTCGTGGACGCGCGCGTCCCTGGCAGCGAGGTAATCCCCTCTCCTCCTGCCGGCTTTCGGGTGATGTTCCTAGCGTTCATCAGCCGTGGTCTCTCATTGCCCCTGCATCTTTTCTTCAGGGGCCTTCTCTGTTTTTACGGGCTCCAGTTCCATCAGTTGTCCCCAAAATCCATCCTCCATGTAGCTTGCTACATTACTCTTTGCGAGTGCTGGCTTGGAATCGATCCGCAATTCGGTCTCTTCAAGCGCCTCTTCAAGCTGAAGCGACAATCAGCGTCTGGCTCCGTAGTCTATGATGTAGGCGGCTGCGGTATCCACGTCGACTCCTCTGCCACATACTTTGATATCAAACTCACAACGTCTGTCCAAGGGTAGAGGGACAAGTGGTTTTACATCCATGACCTGAAGGCTGACGGACACCACTTCAGACTCGCGCCCTTCGATCCCGCGACGCCGTGCAAGAGGAGGCGCTCCTGGAAGAACGTAATGATGTCAGCGAGTCCGTGGAAACAGATGTGCTATACGAGCGCGTCTGCGACCTCGAGAGTCGCATGGGCAAAGAGGAGGGAGACTGCGCCCTCATTCGCACATGGCTGCGCCGCCGCGTCTAGCCCCTGCAGGCTAGAGTCCACCCTATGTTCCAGTGGGCTGGCACGGACAATGTCACTCGCTTGTTTCCTAATGATCCAGATGTTCTTCCATTCGATGTTGCTAACCCTCCTCCTGAGGTACAATCGTGCTACGTAGTAGCTTTGTGTAGTAGACTGCTGTTTTGTTGTTTCTTAACTTTGTGCTAAATTGTTTTCTGTATGTAGGATTGGGCGGTATCGCCTTGTATGCCCCCTCTTCCTAAGGGGGTTATCCCTCGTGAAGCCTTGGAAGAGGACGAGTCAGAGTCAACCGTCCCATCTGATGTGGAAGAGGAAGCCCCCGAGTCAAGTGCTCTGGACACTCGCAAGCGTTCGCCCAGCGAGGATTCAGATGCATCATCTTCTTTGACTCCGGAAAGTGCAGATGTGGGTACCAAGTCGCCAATACCTGCCGTTCCCGTGAGTGCCGTGGCGCCATCTTCCCGCAAGAAGATGCGGCTACCGAAGGAGTCGTCGTCAGATTCAGGGCATCAAACCTTTGATTTTGACAAGTTTGACTGGTAAGTATACGAGTCTTCTTTTGCTTCTTCTTTTTGGAGTTGCATTCCCTTGATTTTGATTTTCGCTCTGCTGTCAGCCGGCGTCGCCATCTTCTGGCGATGTCGAATTTTTGAAGGAAACTAGAGTCGCAACCTCCAAGGCCAAGGAAATGGCAGAGCGCACTCCTTCTCCTCCATTGGCGGCCCACTCCGGCCATAATTCATCAAGTTCTCCACACGATGTGGATCATCAGATGATTATCCGGACGACTGCGCGTTAATCGACTTAGGAGTCATTGGAGGATCATGTATGTGGAGCATTTGTTTCCTCTATTTTTGTAGTCGAATGTATCATATTCTAGCATCTGCTTATCCTTTGTTGGTTTCTCCTGTCGCAGCTTATTGTGAAGGAAGCCGCTCTCTTAGCGGAGCAAGTTCTTGCGATGGGTCGCTAGCATGCAATGCTGGATAATCGCCATCGCGTAGTTGAAAGTAAGTGGCTTGCTTCTTCTTCGTCCTCCTTGTGATATATCCGGCTGATAGCCTATCTTTGTTTGTTTCATAGCTGAGCATAACGTACTCCTTTGCGATGCCGCTTCCCTTGAAAAGGCGCTTGTCGCGGCGGTAAAGGGTCGCGATGAGGCAATCGCAGCACGTGACGAGTCGCGGAAACGCGAAGAGGATCTGCGCGCCTCCATCGTGGCTAGAGAGAAGTTGTTCGAGGAACAATTTTTCTCGATTGCCAAGGCTCTCTCAGGTATTCCCTTGTTTGGGTTTTTATTGTTTTTCTTCTTTCAAATTTGTCGTTGGTGTTGACTTTCGTGCCCCTGCTTGGGTTTTATGTAGATGCCAATGGTTTGTGCTTCGACCCGCAGGCACTCCACCGTGACGATGCCTTGGCGGGTGCCATTTCAGCAGTCGAGGATCGCAGAGCTGCCGTTCAAGGGACGCTCTCCAAGGCCAAGGGCGTACTCAATCGCCTCCGGGAGGAGCTGGTGCCCAAGGCTGAGTTGGTCGAGAATATGGATGAGCTGGTGGAGTCCCTTGCCGGGGGCGTCCCTGCAAGCTTCAAGAATTCGCTCCGTGCGGTTGGCGCTTCGATGTCACTCGCAATGGTTCAAGCCCATGGAGTCGAAGTTGATCCTGTAGCGGTCTCCAAGGCGATGCCTGTCAGCGCTGATGGCCAGCAGGTAGTCTTTGCTCCCTTCGCGACTGCTTGTGGCAAGTACGGCCCGCAGTTGATCAATACAGTTGCGAAGTACTCTGAGGAGCTTCAGCGAGCCAGGAAAGCGGCGAAGGCCGCGACGTCAGGGGCCGGCGGGAAGTCTTGGCATCTGACACTGCCACATACTCGATGAGGCCCGCAAAACCAAAGTCGAAGTTGAAGAAGCCAATCGCTCCTCAGTAGTCGATCTTGTAATAGTTAAATAGCTTATGTCTTTTGTCGAGAACATGCCTGTTGGCAAGTGTATCTGCTTATGCTTTTTGTTAATCTTGAATGCACTCGAGTCTTTTGTCTATGCCTCGCCTTAGTCTTCTTATTGTCTCTTGACTTGTGATATGGCACATCGAGTGATCCGTTGAGGGAACCTCAGGATTCGCCACCCCTTGATGACACCTTGGTGCCGTCGCTCTCAAGGGTGGATGAGTTTGCTCTCGCGACTTCATGACCGCGTGAAGCAGTTGGAGCGCGAGTTGCCTGTACTCCGTGGTAGTGCGGATGTATGGAATTCGAGGGTGGAGAAGGCCGTCGCTCGAGAACAATATCTGTTAGGGGAAGTGACGCAGCTGGGTGACCAATTCAAATGTTAGTTCTCTTCTTTCTTATCTTTTTCCTTGTAGCCACTCGTAGTAGTTCTTTGTCTTCATGGTTTTGCCTTTGCCTGGTACAGTTGTCAGTGCGCGCCATCCGCAGGATGAGAAAGATAAAATTGCCATTCGCATGAATGATCTGATCCAGGAGCAACTTCAGGCGAGTGGATACTTCTGGGTGGATCATGATCGCGCAATCGCACTAGCGACCCTACATGATCGTGCGTCGCGGGTGCTTCACTTCCTGAAGAAGTCACAATCGTGCCTGAAGAATATTTATCGGACGATGTTTCCGTTGGACATCATTCCATCGAGCCTGCTGGCCCTTCTTGCTAAATTCCAAGACTTGAATGTGGTCCGCGAGTGTGTACGGCAGCAGCTAGTGGCTGGTGCCAAGGCCACTCTGTCACTTGTGCGACTGCATAGGCCTGATGTGGATGTTGTGGCAATTGCGGCCGGACCTCCAGCGCCGCCAGCAGGTTCGACTTGGAACATGGTTCCGCATTATCAAGCAGTGGATCGCCCAGCGGAGGAGATCGTCGACTTCTTCGAGGAGCAAACCAACGTTCCTTTATTGCAACAGTAGTTTAGTATGGATCATGCACATAATTGTACCAGTGTTGTAAAGTTCATATATATGCTGTGTATAGTTGATTAATTTTAATGTATACAAGAGCTTGTTAGCGTGTGTGCTTTGTGAGTGCGTTGCACTATGCAATTCCTTTTTGTTAGCCTAACTTGTGATTATCTCAGCCCCTTGCCAACCTGTCAGGTGCGTTGCAACTGGGTTGGTGTTTGTCAAGGGTTTCGATTGATGCGCCAGCTACTCAGGATACTGCGATGAGTTCGTAGAACAGATGTGTACAGGGTGGCGCAGCCCCCCGAGTGGATACTTTGCGAAAAATAAAGGAAAAACGTAGAGTTTCGGGGCACTTAGCTTTATTTATTTACGGGATAGTACGAGGTACAATGTGTGGCTAAGTAGCCTTGACTGAGTAGCCTTATTTGCAATGTAAAAACAGAAATGACTAAGGGTAGAAGCGCCGCAACTGTGCGACATTCCAAGGATTGGAGTATGCGACTCCTGTCTCTAAATCTTTAAGGTGATAGGTGTCACCTGAGATTACTTCTGTAATCACGTATGATCCCTCCCAGGGGGACTCGAGCTTGAGATGCCCTTGCTGCTTCAATAGCAGGACCAGGTCGCCTTCGACAAAGCACCTGGGGCGTAACCTTCTGTTGTGGTAGTTGCGCAGGTTCTGCTGGTAGATCGTTGATCTCTCCACGGCGATTCCCCTTGCCTCGTCGAGGAGGTCGACGGAGTCTTCAAGTGCAAGAGTTCATTCTTGTTCGCTGTAAGCGACCACACGTGGTGCTTTGTATCGTACTTCGGCGGGTAGCACCGCTTCGGCCCCGTGCACCATGAAGAACGGAGTGTATCCTATGGCGCTGTTTGGGGTTGTGTGTAGGCTCCACAGTACTGATTGCAGCTCGTCTGGCCAGCAGCTCACGACCTGTTCGAGTGGCCTGAGGAGTCGCTTCTTGATGCCGCCGCATACGAGCCCATTAGCCTTTTCGACCTGACCGTTGGTCTATGGATGTGCCACGGAGGCATAGCTGACATTGATTCCTAGATTCTCGCAGAATGCTTGGAACTCCCTGGATGTGAAGTTTGTCCCATTGTCCGTGATGATGCTGTGTGGAACTCCGAAGCGTTAGACGATGGACTCGAAGAACTTGACTGCGTTGTATCCTGACTGATTGGTTACTGGCATGGCCTCTATCCACTTGGTGAATTTGTTGACTGCGACCAGGAGGTAGACGTAGCCTCCTCGTGAGGACTTTGGGAGCTTGCCGACCATGTCGAGTCCCCATTGCGCGAAGTGCTAGGCCAATGGAATTGGCCGGAGTTCCGCGCCAGGTGCGTGTGGCTTATCCGCGAATTGCTGGCAAGCGTTGCATTTCTGGACGATGTCCTTGGCGTCATGCATGGTCGTAGGCCAGTAGAATCCTGCTCGTAGAGCTTTGGCGACGAGGGCGCGACTGCCGTCGTGGTGCCCGCAAGTCCCCTCATGGATGTCGAGGAGAACAGATCTTCCATCAGCCGTGGAGACGCATCGTTGGAGTACTCCCGTGATGCTGCGCTTGTATAATTCGCCGTTGATAACAGCGAATGCCTTGGATCGCCGCGCAATGTGATGTGCGTCAGTCGGGTCGTCCGGTAGCCTTTTGTTGCAGAGGTATGTGATGTATGGTTGAGTCCACGATGGCTCAATCATCATGACGCTCATTGGTCCTTTGAAGTCCTGTGTCAAGCTCCAGGTTGTCGAGTGTCATTGGCTCATTGGGTGGCGTAGCCCCCGAGTCCGTTGTTGCGCTTGTTTTCTTCTCTGTGGCCTTTGGCTTGATGGAGCGTTCGCAGATACGGTCGAGAAATACCCCGGGTGGTATGGGGCCGCAGGTAGAGCCAATGTTGGCGAGTGTGTCTGCCTCTTCATTGCTTTCGCGGCCTATGTGCTGCAGCTTGCAACCATCGAAGTCCTCTTTGAGTGTGTCATAGAGGTCACGGTAGGAGATCATATTGTCGTTCAGTGCGTCGCACTCATGCATTGTATGGTTGACGACCAACTTGGAGTCGCCGTATATTATGAGCCTCTTGGCGCCGTAGGCTTTTGCCATCCTCATCCCGTGGAGCAAGGCCTCGTACTCAACTTTGTTGTTGGAGGCGGTGAACTACATTCGCAGAATATATTTCAGCTTGTCCCCCTGAGGCGATGTCAGTATGACACCTGCGCCAGCTCCGTCCTTTCGCTTGGATCCGTCGAAGTGCATTGTCCAGAGGTAAGACATATCTGGTTTTTCTAGGAGCTGGTTCTCTATCCAGTGCACGAGGAAGTCAGGGAGAACTTGCGACTTTATTGCATCGTGTTTTCATATGTAATGTGTCATGGAGACAGTTCAATTCCCCAAAGTGTGACTCATCCGGTGGCGTCGGGATTGTTGAGGATGTGCCCAAGCGGGGCGTCGTTGACTACCACGATTGGGTGTTCCTGGAAGTAGTGATACAGTCTCCGGGCCGTCATGAAGACGACGTACGCCAGTTTTTGGTAGTGCGGGTACCGTTGTTTTGTTGGCGTAAGTACCTCACTAAGGTAGTAGACTGGGCATTGTACTCCATGGACATTGTTTTCTTCGGCTCATTCTACGACGAGCACCGTGCTAACCACCTGGTTGGTGGCGGAGATGTATAGCAACAGTGGTTCCCTTTCGCGTGGAGTCGCCAGTACTGGCGATGTGGATAGTAGGCGCTTGAGGTCTTCGAATGCTTCATGTGCCTCGTTGGTCCACTCGAATTTGTCGGCTTTGCGGAGGATTTGGTAGAAAGGTAGTGCCTTCTCGCCCATTTGACTGATAAATCGACTGAGCGCCGCGATTCGCCCAGCCAGCTGCTGGACGCCTCTTATGTTTTTTGGCTTCTCCATGGCCAGTATGGCTTTTATTTTCTTCAGATTTGCTTCGATCCCTCTCTCGGAGATAAGATATCTGAGTAGTTGCCCAGATGGTACGTCGAAGGCGCATTTGTCCGGATTGAGCTTGATCCGGTAGCGGTCGAGGTTGGCGAAGGTTTCGCGCAAATCATCGATTAGTGAGGCTTCCTCTTTGGTCTTGATTACTATGTCGTCGACATAGACTTGAATGTTGCGACCAAGTTGGTTCTTGAGGCAAGCCTGCATGCACCGCTGGTAGGTGGCTCCTACGTTATTTAGCCCGAAGGGCATTGTGTTGTAGCAGAACACACCAAAAGGCGTTGTAAATGTTGTTTTTTCTTGATCTTGCTCCTTCATTCGAATCTGGTTGTAGCCTGAGTAGGCATCGCGGAAGCAGAGGCGCTCACATCCCACGGTGGAGTCGATGATCTGGTCGATTCGCGGTAGCGGGAAGTGGTCTTTTGGGCAGTGCTTATTCAGAGAGGTGAAGTCCACACACATCCGCAGGATATCTGTGTGCTTTTTTGGTACTAGCACCATGTTGGCGAGCCAAGTGCTTTCCTTGATCTCGCGTATGCATTTGGCGTCGAGGAGTCTGTTGATCTCCATTCCGACTGCCTTTGCTCTTGGCTCAGACAGTCACCGAATTGTTTGTTTGACTGGCCTTGCGGCTGGGTTGACATTGAGTGTATGCTCGGCGAATTCCCTGGGAACTCCTGGCATGTCCGCTGGACACCAGGCGAAAATTTCGCAGTGCTCACGGAGGAATTCGACGAGCGCGAGTTCCTATGCGGGACTCAGGTTGTTGGCGATGAGGGCTGTCTTGGCGGGATCAGATGGGTGGACCTGTACTTTCTTCGTGTGCACCGATGAGTCGAAGGACAGGTCGGGTGAACTTGGCCGGCTCAGGGGAGGCAGACTGTTGTCTGTCGACTCCTTTAATCTTGCGAGTTCCTCCTGCATGCCAAAGGACTGGGAGATTCTATTGAATTCCCTATCACAACTGTCGGATCTCTTAGAGCTCCCGTTGATTGTGATGATGCCGTTAGGGCCTGGCATTTTCATCTGCAAGTAGGCGTAATGGGGTACTTCCATGAACCTGGCGAATGCGACGCGCCCGAGGATGTAGTGGTACTGTGAGGGCCAGTCGACGACTTTGAAGTCGATGCATTCACGTCGAAACTTTTCGGCGTGCCAAAGATGATGTCGAGGTTGATTTTACCCAAAGGATACACGCCTTTGCCTGGGCCGATGCCGTGGAATGTTGTGTCTGAGGTTCTAGGCAGGTCAGAGGGATCCTCATTGCTCTCAAGGTACTCGCGAACATAGGATGCCGCTTCCACCATCCATGAAGACGCGGCTCATGTCGAAACCTCCAATTTGTGCCTCTAGGACGAGGGGACAATGGCCTGGACGAGGCACCTGGTGCGGGTGGTCGCGCTTGTCAAAGGTAATGCAGGAGTCGCTTCCACTGAGGTACTCAGTGGTGGGTTGTGGTGAGTTTGTTGCCAAGTTGACTTGGCGAGTGATTGCCTTCTGCACCCGATTCGAGGGTCGTCCCTTTTGGATCATCATGGTACCCATGGCTCGTGGGTATGGCTCACCTCCGTGGTGCTGGTCCAGCACAGTTGTGTTTGGGGGCGGCCCAGGTGGTGGTGGCGGACCTCCATGTGCCACAGCGCCTGGGGTGGCTCCGTAGCCCTAGTTGACAGCGTCGCAGTTCATCCGGGCTAAACCCTCATCAAGCTTGAGGAACTCGTGGCATTCCTTGAGGAGATGGCTGGATTTCTTTTTGTCATCATGCTTGTCGATGTAGAAGTGTACGTTGCATGGCCCGGATAGCTTATCCTCGATGGATGTTACGGGTGCCTCATCGCGAGTGTGGTGCTGCCATACCTGTGTGGTTTTCCCGGAGTCGCGGTATCCATCGCTGCGGTAGCCGCTGTTGCGGTTGTCGTCACATATGTCGGTGTAGCCGGCGGCGACCATGTTGACATTGTCACGGTCATCATAGATGCGCATGCGGCGTTTACTTCGGCGGTCACATCTACGTTCGAGTTCTGCTTTATCGTTGGAGTGAACATGATTCTTCACTGAATCTTCTCCATCTGCCCATCGATTTGCGATTTCCATTAGGTGGTCGATGGTTTTGGGCTTCGAGCAGCCCAGCTCCTCCCTGAGCTCTATGCGACGTACGCCGCTGTTGAATGCGTCAATCGCGTGATCCTCTGAGATGTTTTCTGCGGAGTACTTGATGATGGACCACCTCTGGATGTATGAGCGTAGCGACTCGCCTGACCTTTGTTGGCATCATCTCAGCTCTTCGATTAATGCGGGCCTTTTGTAGGTGCCCTTGAAGTTGCGCACAAAGCTGTAGATTAGCTCTTCCCAACTGCGAATAGATCCGCGTGGGAGGTTGTTGAGCCATGCTTGGGTGGCGCCCTGCAGCTGCAGCTGCAGGCATTGCATGGTCGTGCTTTGACTCCCGCCGTGGAGCCTGACATAGGAGATATGGTCCTCCAACCAGATTTTTGGGTCCTGCAGGCCGTCAAACTTTGGGTTCTCTGATCGAAGCTTGAACCCCTTGGGCATTTGCTTTTGCCTGATGGCTCTGCTGAAGCATCTGGCGCCACAGAGCTCCATGTCCTCGTTTTCTGAGTCAGTCGAGCGGGCATGTCGTGCCCTTGAATTGTCGATCTTGTGCTGCGTGATGTCGTCACGCGCGTCGTAGTCGTGATTGTGTCGCCGTGAGCGGCGGCGTCGAGATAGATCGTGACTGTCATCGCTGGATGAAGGTGAGGAGTAGCATTTTGCCAGAGCCTTGCCTTTCTTCGGCTCCGGCGTTGGCTCTTTGTCGAGAGCGGCCTCGATTAACCCCAAGCCTACGATCATGGATCGATGCATGGCAGCTCGAGGATCTCCAGCTGGCGGCTGATTGTTGAGGAGGTACATGGTGGCCGTTGTTACTGCTGCATGTGGCATCTTTGGGACCATGTTGCCTCGGGTATCAACTGTCATAGAGCTGAAGTCGAGGACTTTTGCAGCTTATATGCGCTCCTACTCGGTGAGATGGGCCATTCGAGATCGTCTCTTGTTGGCCACGTACTCGTTGCCCTTGGAGGAGGATCCTCCGTGGGAGGAGAGTCCGGCCCGTCGAAGGCTCGACTCATCTGCCGCCTTTTTGCGCGCTTCGAGTTGCGCGATTGTTTGCAACTGGCGTCTGTATTCCTCCTTGAGTAGCCAATGGTAGCCCATTAGCAATTCTTGCGACATGCCTGGAGGTAGGGGATTGCCTCGCAGAGCTTCTCGGCAATAGACCCACTCGAGATCATTGAGCCTGATTATGATGCGCTCACCGGTGTGCTCGTTGACATGGTGGGAGGTTCGGGTACCCCTCCGTTGTTGACGGGGGCGCCGTTGGTGGGGCCTCTGTTGGGTGGTCCACCATTGGGTATGCCACCGTTTGGTGAGTTGGTTTCGTGGCCACCATTGCGCGTGTTGTCGCGATTGGTGGAGGAGTCGCCCGCGTTGATGACGGCGCACATGTAGTGGTTGGGGAAGCTGTTGCTCCCACAACTTTCAGATCCGGAGCTGTAGGCTCCTTCTTCGGTTGTCAGATCGCCTAGATCGGATTCACGACTGCTGTCGCTGACCGTATTCTCGATTGTCGTCGAGGCATTGAGCTCACTGAGGGTGCCGATCGGCGGAGGGAACCACAATGCTGGAGTAATTGATGGTGTAGTCGGCTAGTCAGGCATGCGAAGCATGCCCATCTGACCAACTTGGAAGCGGAAGCTCCCGATTGCCAGGCTGATTCCATCACCCACGGACTCGAAAGCTGGGCGAGTGGCTGACGTGTGGACAGTGAAGTTGAATGCACCGAATAGCTGGCGAATCTCCGCTGTTGCGGAATTGTAGATCGCAGTTGATGGGGCCGAAGAAGCCGCAACATCAGCACTCTCGATTCCCACAGACGGCGCCGATTGACGAGGGTTTAACTCATCAATGCCCATTGTTATGGACTTGTGTTTTGGGGAAGGAGGGAGCGCTGGAGACATCTATCAGCTAGCAAACAAGCACACAAGGGACTCGAAGATTTACCTAGGTTTAGGCCTCGCAGAGGTCCCTACTCCTGCTTGTCTACTCGTGGAATTATTGAAGGAATCGAGGATTACAATGGTGCGCAGATGCAATCTGGCGAGGGTTGTGGAAACTAGGGTTGCGTATGTGTCCTTCTGGCTGCCCCCTACTAGCCTTTATATAGATGGGCTAGGTCTCGGGTAGTAGGTCGAGTCAGTTACAGGTTAGGGTTTTTCCTTTTGAACTTTCTATCTTTAGCTTCTTCTTGTTCTTCAAGCAACCGAGAGTCCGTAGACTACTCGAGTTCTCTCTTTGGGCCTTGGCAACACCGTGGGCTTCCACCGTATCCAGGCCGTATATACCAAACTCGAGTACCTGTAGGGTATACCCATGTCACTCGGATCCCCCGAGGTTCGTATATAGTGTTCTCGTCTTGTTTTTGTTTCGATCTGTTTTGTCTAGATGTCGTTCTAGTATTCGTCTTCAGAGGGCTATGAGTTGCGATGCCGGCGCGAGCTCCATCGCAATCTTGAGCAGTGGACTTTCGTGGGATGGATGGAAGAAGAAAGTATCACGACTAGTCACGGAGATATGGATCGGAGCATTGAGGAAGAAGTAAAGAACATGTCAGTAGGCATGAAGGGACAAGGGCTCATACCTCCAGTCCTAGACCTCAGTTCCTGTCTGCAGCAGTGGAAGCTCTACGAGCCACTGATGAGTTTTGCGATAAGTACAGAGTCCTGAGGAGAAAATTGGATATACTTCAAGAAGAGAATAACAGGCTTCGCAAGATCCTGGAAGATTTTCTCACTCCGATCATGATCACAACACCACCACCACCGAAGGAGTAATTTATCATCAGGTTTTGGCATCCCCTTGGTTTGTTCCAAGCTTGGGGGAGTGCCGCTGTATCATATCATTATCTTTCATCTTTTTTATCTTTTTAGTAGAGTAATATCATGAATAGAGAAGTTATCATATAGGATGGTTTGCATTGTGGAAGTATCTCCCCTCTGGTTAGATATCTATGTATCCCTTGGTGTGAGTTGCCATTATGAAATATTAATGAGAAGGTCTATCATTTACTTTTTGCACATCTTATTTTAGTTTGCAATTTCTGTTATATGATTAATCTTGTTGTTAGTATTGGTATCACTTTGGGATCATTAAGTAAATTTAATTGGTTTTGGCAAATTTAGCTCTGGTCCGTAGCAACATTATTTAAGGATTGAATGCAAAAGAGGAAAGTACTTTTAATATAATTTCATCATCTTTCTTTCTTGTTTGGCTCATAAGCTTAGTATTCTCTAGTTAAGATCTTTTGTGCTTCCAAGGAAGATTGCATGATTGTTTCTATCACTTGTATGTTTGTTTGTTTCCTTCAACTCTTATGCTTGCTACCCAACCTTGCTAGCCAAAAACCTATACTGAGAGGGAATGCTTCTCGTGCATACAATCCTTGAACCAAAGCCTATGCCGTTTGTGTCCACCATATCTACCTATTAGCATTATTGCTACTTCAAGTAAATTCTCGAGTTTTATCTATCTTCCAAATTAAACTTGTTATGTGAAAACTAGTGATTAAAAATCTCACAAACTTGATGGCACACGTTATTTTCTTGTAATTAATAAATTTGAACCATTGTGACTATCTTATGAAGCTTGTATGCTTGCATTTTATAAGTTGGGAGTTAGCAAAACCATGTTGTCATGGGGTCCGCTTTCGACATTGCACTTATTATTTAGTTGATATCATGTTCTTTTGTGTATGGATGCCGGCGGTGTGAAATAAAATGGGAGCTGGTATGCTCATGGAGTTTGTATATGTGTTAGAGAAACGCCTAGGTGGCTAGCCTAAGCCATGCCTAATCATGGTGGAAACTTGCAGCATAACCATAGTGGCATTCTATGAAGCATCTTCAATAAAACCTATGCAAATAGCAAATAAAAAGATCGCTGAGATGCTCACTGTTTGTTGCCTTGTCATTTTGATATGGGATAGCTCCTGTGTCATGGGGCAAGGGGTGTCCCATTGGCGGTCCTCTATGATACACATACACTTACAATGACAAGAACTTACCGGAAACCAAAGTTGAGTAGCATGAGGTCTGGTACTCGTACTCAAGGGGCATGAGACTTCTAACTTATAATTTGTCAAGCATATAACTCATATTTTCCTCACATTAACCTTAATCACCTCAAGATGCTTATGGTAGGGCAATGAGAGCTGAAAGCTAGTAAGTACCATAATTTTTGGAAGCTCTTTATGAGACTTGAAATCCCTGCTTCCCTCTGCGAAGGGTCTTTCTTTTACTTTTTAGTTGAGTCAGTAAACCTATTCCTTTCTATCTCAAGAAAGCATTTGAGTTGTTATGATTCAGTCACCCATATGATGATATATTCAATCATGTTTCTTATGTTCCTTGTTTTGCACAGTGCTCTTATCTAAGTGAATATTACTTTGAAAGCTATCATTGAAAACCCATTAAATTTGATTGCTGCAATTTGTTAACCGTTCTATGACCAAGAACAAAGTTTGCCATTACCAATTATGACTTACTTTGTGTATCTTTATTGTGTTTCCTTTACTCATTCCAAGTTGAACTATATAATAGTGAGTTGTTTTCTATTATGATTTATGTATTGATGAATGTGATGCTTCTTGTCCGTATTCTCTTTATCGACAGTTCACTCCATAAACCTATGGACATGTTTATTGAGCTAAGTTTTTGCTTGGGGACAAGCGAAGTCTAAGCTTGGGGGAGTTGATACGTCCATTTTGCATCACTATTCTATCTCATAATTCACTGTTATTCAATGATATATTTCATATTAACATATGGTACTTATGTTATTTCATCTATTTTTGCATGATTGATTATTTTTGGAGGATGAACCACCGGAGTAAGGATTCTGATGGAAAAAGCACTGTTTGAATGCAAAATTCGCGAAGATCATAAAATCCCAGAAAATATATGGAAAATCCTATTTTTCCAGAAGACGAAGGAAACCAGAAGGAGGAGCGGAGATGGGCCACAGGGGGCCCACACCCCTTGGTGGCACAGGTCCCCCTGGCCACGCCAACAGGTGGTGTGGCCACCCTGGCCCACTTCCAGCATTGCCCTTTGGCATATATAACCGCCTCGAAACCCTAAGACTGGGGGCGACCTGATGTCTACGCACTTCTATTCTTGTAGACAGTTGTTGGGCCTCCAAGTGCATCGGTTTGTAGAACAATAGCAAGTTTCCCTTAAGGGGATTACCCAAGGTTTATCAAACTCATGGAGGAAGTGGTCAAAGGTATCCCTCTCAAGCAACCCTGCAATCAAGATACAAGAAGTCTCTTGTGTCCCCAACACACCCAATACACTTGTCAGGTGTATAGGTGCACTAGTTCGGCGAAGAGATAGTGAAATAAAAGTGGTATGGATATAAGACAACGGTGCCAGAAAAGAGCTTGATGGGTAGGAAGAGACTAAAGGCAATCTGAAATAAAGATGGAAGCAAGCAAACATGTAACATATCTAGTTGAAAACGGTGTTTCAATGCTTAGAAACAAGGCCTAGGGATCATACTTTCACTAGTGAACACTCTCATATAAATATCTTCTCTTTATGATACTACTCTGAACTACTCTCCGGTTGGACACTCTAATCCATGGTAGGGCTATAACAACACTCCTCAAAGTCCGCCTTCCCCATCTAGATAAACCCACATTGTCACCTTGAGCGCTAGATGGTTCCAACAAACACCACAATTTCATAGAGACATTGATGTCTACGCACTTCTATTCTTGTAGACAGTTGTTGGGCCTCCAAGTGCAGAGGTTTGTAGAACAGTAGCAAGTTTTCCCTTAAGTGGATCACCCAAGGTTTATCGAACTTAGGGAGGAAGTGGTCAAAGGTATCCCCTCTCAAGCAACCCTGCAATCAAGATACAAGAAGTCTCTTGTGTCCCCAACACACCTAATACACTTGTCAGGTGTATAGGTGCACTAGTTCGGTGACGAGATAGTGAAATACAAGTGGTACGGATATAAGACAACGGTGCTCGAAAATAGCTTGATGGTGTGAAAGAGACTAAAGACAAACTGAAATAAAGATGGAAGAAAGCAAACATGTAACAGATCTAATTGCAAACGGTGTTTCAATGCTAAGAACAAGGCCTAGGGATCATACTTTCACTAGTGAACACTCTCATAGAAATATCTTCTCTTTATGATACTACTCTAAACTACTCTCCGGTTGGACACTCTAATCGATGGTAGGGCTATAACAACACACCTCAAAGTAAGCCTTTCCCATCTAGATAACCCCACACTGTCACCTTGAGTACTAGATGGTTCCAACAAACACCACAATTTCATAGAAAGATCCAACTCCAAATATAACTCATAACAAGTATTTGTAATCTCTAGCCTAAGTGCCACCATGGTGAGCACGCTGTCACTTTCACATGCATGGGGAGAGGAGAGATCTATTAAAGCACTTAAGTAGCAAGGTAGATCTAATTGATTATAAAGCTCATGATCACAATATGATCATGCATAGAGAGAGATGAACACATAGCTACCGGTAAAACCCTTAGCCTCGAGGAAGAACTACTACCTCCTCATCATGAGAATCAACAATGGTGATGGAGATGGTGGTGGAGATCGATGCAGATGGCGGTGTAGATGGTGAAGAGGCGGCGGCAGCGCCAGCGGCGGCACGGATGACTCCTTCCCTGCCGCCGGTATCACAGGGGAGCACCGCCCCTTAGCACCCTTACTTCATAGCTTCTTGGGAGATCCTTCCCCATGGTGATGGGATCAATGGAGGAGGAAAAAAATGTGGTTTTGGTGGCTGCAAATTCGTGGGTGGAGGAGTCTCCCACGAATTAGGTTTCCTCCCTTTATATATCTTCTCGGATTCCTGTCACCCCATCTTGGGCTGCAGTAAATCGGGCCTAAAAGGCCCGTCCGAACTCGGAATCAGCTAAATTTTATGTCCAGAACGTTTGACGTGAAATTTCCAACATCCTATTAGTTGAAGAGTTTTCCATTTGATGCCGTCTTCGACATGGAACGTGACCATCTTCAAAAAGAGTTTTGACACAGATTTCTGGAAAATCCCAATTTGACTCCAACAAGGTTTCCACTTGTATTCTTGGTAATTCCTACACATCAAAGTGTAAAACAAGAACATTGTGCACTTTTGCAACTATTAGTAGATTAGTCCAAGAAATCATATGAAAATTACTCCAAAGTCTGGGCAAAACATAAGAAAGTAGATAAAACCAAGCATGGAACATCAAAAATTATAGATACATTTGCAATGTATCAACATCCCCAAGCTTAACTCCTGCTTGTCCTCGAGTAGGTAAGTGATAAAAAGAAAGAATAATTTTTGAGGTGACATGCACCATCAAAGACTTGATCAAAGTATTTGCAAAACATTCAAAGCCGGGATCATAATACTTTAATCATAACATGAAAGACAAAGTTCTAGCAATAAGCAAAGAAACTATGATGCTACATGAAAAGGCACAAACAAAAGATTCATGAATAACAATGCTTTGCAAGACGTTTGTTTGTTTCACATAAATAAAACATAGCATAATAGTATTCATCTTGTCCCTCATAGAGTAGCAAATATAAATGCATAGGACACCTTCAAAGTTCATAAGAGTGTCTAGATACAATAGTTTAAAACAAGCAATATCAAAGTATGCATCAATCAACTAGTCTTGGGACAATGCACATAGAACTAAGAATGGCCACTATGCTCTCAAAGTAAGTGCATAAAGATAGAAGGTGGAGACTCAATATAATGGTGGAAGAAAGGCCTTCGTAGAAGGAAGTAGGGATTCAAGTTTCATAAAGAGTTTCCAAAAATTATGGTACTTGTTAGCTTTCAGCTCTCATTGCCCCTATCATAAGCATCTTTAAGGTGATTAAGGTTAAAGTGACACAACTAAGAGGATATGCTTGACAAGTTATAAACCGAAATCTCATGCCCCTTACTCATGAAGACCGATCCTCATGCTACTCAACTTTAGTCACGAGTAAGCTCTTGTCATTGTAAGTACATGTGTATCATAAAGAACCGCCAACGGGGTACCCCTTGCACATGATACAGGAGCTATCCCATAATCAAAATGACAAGGCAAGCAGGAAATGAGCATCTCAGCGATCTTTTTATTTGCTATTTGCATAGGTTTTTATTGAGGATGCTTCATAGAGTGCTCATTATGGTGATGCTGCAATTTTCCACCATGATTAGGCATGGCTTAGGCTAGCGGCCCAGGCGTTTCTCTAACACACATACAAACTCCATGATCTTACAAGTTCCACTTTTATTTAACACCGCCGGGATCCGTAAGCAAAAGAACATGATATCAACGGGGTACAAAATACAAGTGCAATGTTGAAAGCGTTCCCCATGAAACATGGTTCTGCTAATTTCAACTTATAAAGCGCAAGCATATACGCAACAAAGAAGGACCCAATGGCTCAAGTTTATTAAGGGCAAGAAAGTAAAGTGTGCCATCAAGTTCGTGAGAGCTTTAATCACTAGTTTTCTCATAACAAGTTTAATTTGGAAGGTAAACAAAAGTATGAATATACTTGGAATAGCATAAGCTAGTAGGTAGGTATGGTGGACTCTTTGGAATAACTTGGTTTAGGGAGTTGGATGCATGAGTGGAACTCATACTTGGTTGTGGAGGCTAGCAAAAGACTGGGAGCAACAAACTAAGAGAGCAATAATGGCCATAATCATGCAGAGCGACAAAACATCATTGATCAAAGCATAAAGTGATACTACAAGTTGAAAACTAAAGGATCATAAAGGCTATGGTGACTTTGGATAGTCATAACATGGTGTGAGCATGCGCCAAGTCAACCCAAATAAAGCATCAAAGGAGAATACCACTATACTATGCTTTAGTATGCCAAAACAACGCATGATTCATCCAAGGCACATTAAGCAATCTCAATTGTTTATAACATGTCATGCTACAGCAAAGAATACTAAGCATAAAACCAAAACAATATCAAGCATGGCATGACAAAGCATAGGCCACAGTCAAAAACAAGCTCTTTTTACCACATAAGCATGAACTTTCCTACTCTTTTCTAATCCAGACCAAACTATTTGAAACAACTCACAAAGATGATAATAAATAAATATCAGTGAGCTTGTCTCACAAATCCACAAAGAAGAACTAAAAATTTCTAATCTGAAAGCACGAGAAAACTAAGGCTAAACACGGTGCTAGCAAAAGTGAACACTCACAGAACAATAAGCATGAAAACTAGAGTGTTCTAGGCAATCAAAACAGAGCGTGTCTCTCTCCAAAAGAAGTGTATTGGGATCCAAACAACTTATTCAGAAAACTAAGCAAACCAAGAAAACTAAAAACCAAAACAAAAACGAAAAAGAAGACGCTCCAAGAACAACACAACTATGCATGAAACAATAAAAATGAAGCGTTTGGAAGAAACCTGGGATTTTTATTGATGAAGAAGGGGGTGCCTTGGGCATCCCCAAGCTTTGACGCTTGTACTTCTTGGATATTTATTGGGGTGACACGCGTGGCATCCCCAAGCTTGAGCTTTAGTCCATCCTTCATCTCATTACTCATTCCTTCCATACACCTGAAATTTTTCCTTCATACAAAACTTCACACAATCTTTATTAGCAACATTAGTGCACTCAAGATAAATAAGTCTTAAGGTTCAGTTCTAACACCAAATAAACTTCCATTAGAACACTAGCTACTGTAGCACTTCCCTCAAAAAGCTCAATTCCCCAAAAGAACTCAAAAAGGAACCAACAAGAAGCAAATGCAAATAATGGCAGAAATATGTCAAAACAGACCAGCAGGTAAAGAAGAATTTTTTCGAAGACCTTATGTTGCTCAAATCAAAAAGTGTTGAACTAATGAAAGTTAGATAACAACATGGGGCAGAAGCACAAAATTCACGCCTCAAAAGGACGTACAGAGATTTTACACGAATTTTTACGGTGAAGCACAGAAATCTATTTCGGGACAGCAACTTTCCCAATCATTACTTCTCTCTCAATAGAGGTTACTCTTGGCACAAATAGCAAATAAAAAGGATAAGGAGCGGTTATTACAGAGGTAATAACTTCCAAGACTTATCTAATACTTTTGGGTTATCTCCCAATAAGTACTTTTCTTTAACGCCTTTAAGTTAGGCATGATAGTTTGAGAAGATGCTCACATAAGAAATATGAATTGATGTAAAAGAGAGCATCAAGAAGCAAATTCAAAACACATTTAAGTCTAACCCACTTCCTATGCTTAGGAATCTTGTAAAGAAACAAGTCATGAAAGCACAAAGCAACAAGCATAGGAAAGCAAAACAAGTGCAACTTCAAAATTTTCAACATAAAGAGGGGAAGCTTAATATTATGCGATGCATAGAACCATGTTTCCCTCTCTCATAATAACTTTCAGTAGCAACATGAATAAAATTAACAATTTAACTATCACATAAAACATTATTATCATGAGCCACATGCATAAAATAATTAATACTCTCCACATGAACATAGTCATTCTTATTAATTGTAGTGGGAGCAAATTCAACAAAATAGCTATCATTATTATTCTCATCACCATAATCATCAAATATAGGAGGCATATTGTAATCATAATTAATTTCCTCCTCAATAGTAGGTGGACTGAAAATATCATATTCATCATTGTAATCATCATATATTGGAGGTTTGGTATCATCATAAGCAATAGAATAGCTATCTTCCAAAGCTGGGGAACTAAAAAGATCATTTTCATAGAAACTAGCTTCCCCAAGCTTAGAATTTTCCATAGCATTAGAAATAATGGTGTCCAAAGAATTCATACTAACAACATTGCTATTAGCATGCAAATAGAGTTCCATAGGTTTTTGAATTTTCTCTTCAAACACTTCATGTCCTAACTCAAGATAAATACTATAAAGCTCTCTAATTTTTTTGTTGTTTTCCATTAAGCCAAACTAGTGGAAACAAAAAACAAAAAGACAAAATTGCAGAATCTAAAGGAAATAACTTCGAGTACTCACACCAGAAAAATAGGCGTTTGCCATGGGAGGTTCTTCTTCTTTAATCCTCCGGTGTGAATACCTTTTACCTTTCCTCCCCGGCAACGGCGCGAGAAAATAGCTTGATGTCTACGCACTTCTATTCTTGTAGAAAGTTGTTGGGCCTCCAAGTGCAGAGGTTTGTAGAACAGCAGCAAGTTTTCCCTTAAGTGGATCACCCAAGGTTTATCGAACTCAGGGAGGAAGTGGTCAAAGGTATCCCCTCTGAAGCAACCCTGCAATCAAGATACAAGAAGTCTCTTGTGTCCCCAACACACCCAATACACTTGTCCGGTGTATAGGTGCACTAGTTCGGCAAAGAGATAGTGAAATGCAAGTGGTACTTATATAAGACAACGGTGCTCGAAAATAGCTTGATGGTGTGAAAGAGACTAAAGACAAACTGAAATAAAGATGGAAGCAAGCAAACATGTAACAGATCTAATTGCAAACGGTGTTTCAATGCTAAAAACAAGGCCTAGGGATCATACTTTCACTAGTGAACACTCTCATAGAAATATCTTCTCTTTATGATACTACTCTAAACTACTCTTCGGTTGAACACTCTAATAGATGGTAGGGCTATAACAACACACCTCAAAGTAAGCCTTTCCCATCTAGATAACCCCACACTGTCACCTTGAGTACTAGATGGTTCCAACACCACAATTTCATAGAAAGATCTAACTCCAAATATAACTCATAACAAGTATTTGTAATCTCTAGCCTAAGTGCCACCATGGTGAGCACGCTGTCAGTTTCACACACATGGGGAGGGCAGAGATCTATTAAAACACTTGAGTAGCAAGGTAGATCTAATTGATTACAAAGCTCATGATCACAATATGATCATGCATAGAGAGAGATGAACACATAGCTACCGATAGAACCCTAGCCTCGAGGAAGAACTACTCCCTACTCATCATGGGAATCAACAATGGTGATGGAGATGGTGATGGAGATCGATGCAGATGGCGGTGAAGATGGTGAAGAGGCGGCGGCGGCGCCAGCAGCGGCACGGATGACTCCTTCCCTACCGCCGGTATTACAGGGGAGCACCGCCCCTTAGCACCCTTCCTTCATGGCTTCTTGGGAGATCCTTCCCAATGGAGATGGGATCAATGGGGGAGGCAAAAACATGGCTTTGGTGGCTGCAAATTCGTGGGTGGAGGACTCTCCCACGAATTAGGTTTCCTCCCTTTATATAGCTTCTCGGATTCCCGCCACCCCATCTTGGGCTGCAGTAAATCGGGCCTAAGAGGCCCGTCCGAACTCGGAATCAGCTAAATTTTATGTCCAGAACGTTTGACGTGAAAATCCCAATTTGACTCCAAAAAGGTTTCCACTTGTATTCTTGGTAATTTCTACACATCAAAGTGTAAAAAAAGAACATTGTGCAATTTTGCAACTATTAGTATATTAGTCCAAGAAATCATATGAAAACTACTCCAAAGTCTGGGCAAAACATAAGAAAATAGATAAAACCAAGTATGGAATATCAAAAATTATAGATACATTTGCAATATATCAAACATCCAACTCCAAATATAACTCATAACAAGTATTTGTAATCTCTAGCCTAAGTGCCACCATGGTGTGCATGCTATCACTTGCACACACGTGGGGAGTGCTAGAGATCTATTAAAACACTTGAGTAGCAAGGTAGATCTACTCGACTACAAACCGCATGATCACAATATGATCATGCATAGAGAGAGATGAACACATAGCTACCGATAGAACCCTTAGCCTCGAGGAAAAACTACTCCCTCATCATGGGAATCAGCAACGGCGATAGAGATGGTGGTGGAGATCGATGGAGATGGCTTGGGGGGCACTTCCCCATCCCGACATGATGCTGGAACAGAGACTTTCTGTCCCCCCGAATCTCCCCTTCGGTGGCGGCGGCGCTGCGGAACTTTTCATGGCCGGAGGCTAGATTCTTTAGGGTTTCTGCATCGGAGGCTCCTTATAGGCGAATGGGCGATGTCAGAGGGTGAACCAGGGGCCCACACCACCTGGTGGCGCGACTAGGGGGACCCGCGCCACCACATGCTGTGGCCAGCCCCTGGCCCCTCTCCGTCTCGTCTTCTGGCTCCGTGAGTCTTCCGATAAAATATCGACTTTGGCTTTTGTCCGATCCAATTCTGAGAATATTCATTTTCTAGCTTTTTTGGAACCAAAAATAGCAAAAAACAGGCAACTGGCACTATGGCATCTTGTTTATAGGTTAGTCCCAGAAAGTGTATAAAAATACTCGAAAGTGTGGACAAAACATAAGAAAGTAGATATAAAACAAGCACGGAACATCAAAAATTATAGATACATTTTCAACGTATCAACATCCCCAAGCTTAACTCCTGCTTGTCCTCGAGTAGGTAAGTGATAAAAAGAAAAGAATAATATTTGAGGTGACATGCACCATCACAATCTTGATCAAGGCATTTATAAAACATTGATAGCTAGGATCATAATACTTTAACATAGCATGAAAGATATAGTTCTAACAATAAGACATAGCAACTATGTCATAACATGAAAAGGTACAAACAAAAGATTCATGAATAACAATGCTTTGAAAGACGTTTGTTTGTTTCACATAAAGAAAACATAATGAGAATGGTATTCAGCTTGTCCCTCATAGTGTAGCAAAACATAAATGCATAGGACACCTTCAAAGTTCATAAGGGTGACTAGATACAAATAGTTTGAGAACAAGCAATATGAAAGTTATGAATCAATCAACAAGTCTTGGGACAATGCACATTAAACTAAGAATGGCCACTATGCTCTCTCAATATGTGCATAAAGGTAGAATATGGAGACTCAACATAAAAGTAAAAGAAAGGCTTTCATAGACGGAAGCAGGGATTCAAGTCTCATAAAGAGCTTCCAAAAATTATGGTACTTATTAGCTTTCAGCTCTCATTGCCCCTATCATAAGCATCTTGAAGTGATTAAGGTTAAAGTGAACAAACTATGGAGTATATGCTTGACAAAGTATAAGTTGGCAATCTCATGTCCCTTGAATACGAGGGTCGCTCCTCATGCTACTCAAGTTTAGTTACCGGTAAGTTCTTGTCATAGTAAGTACATGTGTATCATAGAGAACCGCCAACGAGGTACCCCTTGCACATGATACAGGAGCTATCCCATAATCAAAATGACAAGGCAAGGAGACAATGAACATCTTAGCAATCATCTTATTTACCATGGGAAAATGGTGATTTTTTCTCTCTTTCCTCCTTTTCTCATCTTTTTTCCTTTTTATCAATCTCTATCTCTTTTTTTTATAAGAAGAATGCTTCATAGATTGCTCACTATGGTGATGCTGCAAGTTTCCACCATGATTAGGCATGGCTTAGGCTAGCGGCCCAGGCGTTTCTCTAACACACATACATAACTCCATGGACTTACAAGCTCCCCTTTCATTTCACACCGATGACATCCATAAACAAAAGAGCATGATATCAACTGGGTACAATGTACAAGTGCAATGTTGAAAGCGTTCCCCATGATAGCATGGTTCTGCTAATCCCAATGTATAAGTGCAAGCATATACAACACAGATGACACAATGGTTCAAGTTTATTAGGAGCAAGAAAATTAAAGTGTGCCATCAAGTTTGTGAGAGCTATAATCACTAATTTTCACTTAACAAGTTTAATTTAGAAGGTAGATAAAAACATGAATATACTTGGAATAGCAAATGCTAATAGGTAGGTATGGTGGACTCTTTGGAATAACTTGGTTTTATTTGGAGTTGGATGCATGAGTGGAACTCATACTTGGTATGGAGGCTAGCAAAAGACTGGGAGCGACCAACTAAGAGAGAAATAATGGCCATAATCATGCAAAGCAACAAAACATCATTAATTAAAGCATAAAGTGATATTACAAGTCGAAAACTAAATGATCATAGAGGCTATGGTGACTTTGTATAGTCTTAACATGGTGTGAGCATGCGCCAAGTCAACCCAAATAAAGCATTTAAAGGAGAATACCACAATATTATACTTTTAATATGCTAAAACAACGCATGATTCTTTCAAGGCACATTAAGCAATCTAAATTGTTTATAACATTTCATGATACAGCAAAAATAACTAAGCATGAAGCCAAAACAATATCAAGCATGACATGGCAAAGCATAAGCCATAGTCAAAAACAAGCTCCTTTTTACCACTTAAGCATGAACATTTCCTACTCTTTTCCAATCCAAACCAACTTATTTGAAAACTAATGTATGAATGAGGGGGTACAACCAATTTATTCAAGCAAACTAAGAAAACTAAAACTAAAAACAAAATGAAGACGCTCCAAGAAAAACACAACTATGCATGAAACAATAAAAATGAAGTGTTTGGAAGAAACCTGAGATTTTTATTGATGAAGAAGGGGATGTCTTGGGATCCCCAAGCTTTGACGCTTGTACTTCTTGAATATTTCTTGGGGTGACATGGGTGGAATCCCCAAGCTTGAGCATTTGTCCATTCTTCATCTCATTACATCATTCTTTCCCTACACCTGAAAATTTCCTTCATACAAACTTCACACAATCTTCATCAGCAACATTAGTGCATTCAAAAGATAATAAACCTTTGGTTTTTAGTTTTAAAACAGAAAAACTTTCATTAAAAACACAAGCTACTGTAGGAATTGCCTCAAAAAGATCAGTTCACCAAAAAGAACCCAAAAATAAATCGATAAAGAGGCAAATGCAAATAATGGCAGAAATCTGTCAAAACAGACCAGCGGGTGAAAATCGATTATTTCGAAGACCTTATGTTGCTCAAATCGAAAAGTGGTGAACTAACGAAAGTTAGATAACAACCTGGGGCAGAAGCACAAAAAATTATACCTCAAACCGACATACAGAGAGTTTTCATGAATTTGTACAGCAAAGCACAAAAATCTGTTTCGAGACAACAACTTTCCCAAGCATTACTTCTCTCTCATTAGAGGTTACTATTGGAAAAAAAATCAAATAAAAAGGATAAGGAGAGGTTATTACAGAAGTAATAACTTCCAAGACTCAAGAAAACTATTGGGTTATCTCCCAAGAAGTACTTTTCTTTAACGCCTTTAAGTTAGGCATGATAGTTTGAGAAGATGCTCACATAAGAAATATGAACTGAAGTAAAAGAGAGCATCAAGAAGCAAATTCAAAGCACATTTAAGTCTAACCCACTTTCTATGCATAGGAATCTTGTAAAGAAACAAGTCATTAAAGCACAAAGTTACAAGCATAGGAAAGCAAAACAAGTGCAACTTCAAAATTTTCAACATAAAGAGGGGAAACTTAATATTGTTGAGATACATAAAACCATGTTTCCCTCTCTCATAATAACTTTTAGTAGCATCATGAATTAAATTAACAATATAACTATCACATAAAACATTCTTATCATGAGCCACATGCATAAAATAATTATTGCTCTCCCTATAAGCATAGTCATTCTTATTAATCATAGTGGGAGCAAATTCAACAAAATAGCTATCATTATTATTCTCATCACCATAATCATCAAATATAGGAGGCATATTGTAATCATAATTAATTTTCTCCTCAATAGTAGGTGGACTGAAATTATCATATTCATCATTGTAATCATCATATATTGGAGGTATAGTATCATCAAAGTAATTTTTCTCCTCCGTGCTTGGGGGACTAAAAAGATTATGCTCATCAAAACCAGCTTCCCCAAGCTTAGACTTTTCCATAGCATTAGCAATAATGGTGTTCAAAGAATTCATACTAATAACATTGCTATTAGCACGCAAATAAAGTTCCATAGGTTTTTTAATTTTCTCTTCAAACACTTCATGTCCTAACTCAAGATAAATACTATAAAGCTCTCTAATTTTTTTGTTTTCCATTAAGCCTAACTAGTGAAAATAAAAACAAGAAACAAAAAGATATAATTGCAGAATCTAAAGGAAATAGCTTCGAGCACTCACACACTAGCAACTGTACTAGAAGATAGCTTAGTAGCCAGAGGATGTGAGCACCTTTTACCTTACCTCCCTAGCAACGGCGCCAAAAAATAGCTTTGATGGTGTGTTGTTAACGTGGGAGCTTCTTCTTATTTAATCCCCGGCAACGGTGCCAGAAAATAGCTTGATGTTTACACACTTCTATTCTTGTAGACAGTTCTTGGGCCTCCAAGTGCAGAGGTTTGTAGAACAACAACAAGTTTCCCTTAAGTGGATTACCCAAGGTTTATCGAACTCAGGTAGGAAGTGGTCAAAGGTATCCCTCTCAAGCAACCCTGCAATCAAGATACAAGAAGTCTCTTGTGTCCCCAACACACCTAATACACTTGTCAGGTGTATAGGTGCACTAGTTCGGCGACGAGATAGTGAAATACAAGTGGTACGGATATAAGACAACGGTGCTCGAAAATAGCTTGATGGTGTGAAAGAGACTAAAGACAAACTGAAATAAAGATGGAAGAAAGCAAACATGTAATAGATCTAGTTGCAAGCGGTGTTTCAATGCTTAGAAAAAAGGCCTAGGGATCATACTTTCACTAGTGAACACTCTCATATAAATATCTTATCTTTATGATACTACTCTGAACTACTCTATGGTTGGACACTCTAATCCATGGTAGGGCTATAACAACACTCCTCAAAGTCCGCCTTCCCCATCTAGATAACCCCACACTGTCACCTTGAGTGCTAGATGGTTCCAACAAACACCACAATTTCATAGAGACATCCAACTCCAAATATAACTCATAACAAGTATTTGTAATCTCTAGCCTAAATGCCACCATGGTGTGCACGCTATCACTTTCACACACGTGGGGAGAGCTAGAGATCTATTAAAGCACTTGAGTAGCAAGGTAGATCTACTTGATTACAAAGCTCATTATCACAATATGATCATGCATAGAGAGAGAGATGAACACATAGCTACCGGTAGAACCCTTAGCCTCGAGGAAGAACTACTCCCTCCTCATCATGGGAATCAGCAACAGCGATGGAGATGGTGGTGGAGATCGTTGGAGATGGCTCCAGGGGCACTTCCCCGTCCCGACAGGGTGCCGGAGTAGAGACTTTCTGTACCCCGAATCTCCCCTTCGGTGGCGGCGGCACTATGGAACTTTTCGTGGCTAGAGGCTGGATTCTTTAGGGTTTCTGCATCGGAGGCTTCTTATAGGCGAAAGGGCGATGTCAGAGGATGGACCAAGGGCCCACACCACCTGGTGGCACGGCCAGGGGGACCCACACCACCACATGGTGTGGCGAGCCCCTGGCCCCTCTCCGTCTCGTCTTCTGGCTCCATGAGTCTTCCGGTAAAATACCGACTTTGGCTTTTGTCCAGTCCAATTCCGAGAATATTCATTTTCTGGCTTTTCTGGAACCAAAAACAGCAGAAACAGGTAACTAGCACTGTGGCATCTTGTTAATAGGTCAGTCCCAGAAAGTGTATAAAAATACTCCAAAGTGTGGATAAAACATAAGAAAGTAGATATAAAACAAGCATGGAACATCAAAAAATATAGATACATTTGCAACGTATCATGACCACAAAAAGATTCTGCCGCCTCTACGGGGCGGAAAACTGCAAAGAGAGAAAGAGCTCTCCGGCAGGCAGAAATCTGCCGGGGAAATTCCTTCCCAGAGGGGAGATCATCGCCATCAACACCATCATCAAGCTGGACTTCATCGAGATTATCATCATCATCATCATCTCCACCAGCACCATCACCATCACTCCGTACCGCTATAACAATTGGGTTGAATCTTGCATAGTTCTTAGGGGAAACTTTCTCGGTGTTAATTACTTGTTGTAGTTGATGTTATTGAGTGGAACCATTGAATTATTGTTCATGTTCAAATTGTTACTTATCATTATTTCATCTCTGATCTTGATCCATATGATGTCTCGTGAGTAGTTCGTTTAGTTCTTGAGGACATGGGAGAAATCATGTTGTTGGTAGTGGAATTGTGTTGAGAAATATTCAATGGTTGATATTTAAGTTGTGGTGTTATTCTTCTAGTGGTGTCATGTGAACGTCGACTACATGATACTTCACCTTTATGGGCCTAGGGGAATGCATTGTGTATTTGGCTACTAATCGTGGGGTTGCCAGAGTGACAGAAACCTAAACCCATGTTAGGAAACCTTTGCATAAGGGAGTGTAGGATCTCAAAGTTTAAGGCCGTGGTTAGGTTTTTATCTTAATTACTTTCTTGTAATTGCGGTTGCTTTCAAGGGGTATAATCACAAGTATGTATTAGTCCTAGGAAGTTCGGTACATTAGCACATGTTCACCCACACAACACTTGTCCAACCAAAGAAGATTAATCAACTATATGAAGCGAAAGCACTTGACAATATTCCCATGTGTCCTCGAGAACGTTTGGTCATCTATAGTAATACAACTGGCTTGTCCTTTGCTAAAGAAAGGATTGGGCCACTTGGTGCAATTATTATTATTGTCTTTTATTTACTCACACTTTATTTATCTGCACTATCAAAAACTCCTAAAAATCCGTTTGCTAAGTATTTATAGAGAATTCCTGATCCAAACCACTTGTCAACACCTTCTCCTCCTTATTAGGTTCGACACTCTTACTTATCAAAAATACTGCGATACACCCCCTATACTTGTGGGTCATCAATGTCCAAAGTAAAGCATTTCGCACTTAAGAAGATGGCTGAACAGTTCAATAACTATAAGAAAAGATTATACAATGAATATCTCGAGGATGAAAAAGTTGCAGAATTCACTAGCACACTAGAGAAGCAGCGGCATGATACGTCGTAAACGTATCTATAATTTTTGATGTTCCATGCTTGTTTTATATCTACTTTCTTATGTTTTGTTCACACTTTGAGGTGTTTTTATACATTTTCTAGAACTAACCTATTAACAAGATGCCAGAGTGCCAGTTGCCTGTTTTCTGCTGTTTTTGGTTTCAGAAAATCTAGTAAAGAAATATTCTCGGAATTGGGCGGGACAAAATTCAAAGTCAATATTTTACCCGAAGCAATACGGAGACCGAAGGGGAGACGAAGTGGCGTACCAGGGCAGCCACACCTGGTGGTCGTGCGGCTAGGGGCATGCTACCAGGGGGTGTGGGCCCCCTGGTGCTCCACCGACCTTGCCCCTTCGCCTATAAAAGCCTCCCGAGACGAAAACCCTAAGGACCTGATCAGAAATCCATGAAAGAGTCTATAGCCGCCGCCATCTCCATCCCTGGCTCGGGGAGGGGGATCCGAAGCTCTTCCTGGCACCTTGCCGGAAGGGAGAGATCACCCTTTAGGCCTTCTTCATCACCATGCAAGCCTCCGGAGTGATGCGTGAGTAGTTCACCCTTGGACTACGGGTACATGTAGTAGCTAGATGATTGGTTCTCCTCCTTTTTGCTATCATGTTTAGATCTTGTGAGCTCCATTCATGATCAAGATCGTCTATTTGTAATCTTACATGTTGTGTTTGCGGGGATCCGATGGATATTGAGATACTATTTCAGATTGATTATTGATTCTGTCATGTCTATGTTATTTGTGATCTTGCATGCTCTCCGTTGTTAGTAGCTATCTTGGCCAAGTAGATGCTTGCAACTCCAAGAGAGAGTATTTATGCTTGATAGTGGGTTCATGCCTCTAGTAATCTGGGGAAGTGACAGAAATCTCTAAGGTTGTAGATGTGTTGTTGCTATTAGGGAGAAAACAGCAATCCTTTGTCCATGGGGCAATCATATTGTTTACTTTACACACTTTGCTTAATGCAATTATCTGTTCCTTACAACTTAATACTAGAGGGGGTTTGGATGATAACCTGAAGGTGGATTATTAGTCATAGATGCAACTGGATTACGGTCTATGTATAATGTTGTAATGCCCAATCGAATCTCAAAGGAGTCAAGCTGTCTAGTATATGCATTGTTATGCTTTCTCAAATCTATCAATTCTCCACTTTAATTTGTTCACCCAACGTGTTATCTATCTTAAGGAGAAACACCTCTAGTGAACTATCGACCCCAGTCCATGCTTTTACCATTCATATACCATATATTGTTTACCGTTTACTATTTACTTTCTGGAAGAAATTACTATCTTCCACACTATACGTTTAATCCTTTGTTTTCAGCAAAACCGGTGAGATTGACAACCTCAGTGTAAGTTGGGGCAAAGTTCTATGGTTGTGTTGTGCAGGATTCCAAGTTGCTAGAAACACCTTAGAGTGGTTTCCTTGCTCCTACTAGTTCTTCATCACCATGCAAGCCTCCGGAGTGATGCGTGAGTAGTTCACCCTTGAACTACGGGTACATGTAGTAGCTAGATGATTGGTTCTCCTCCTTTTTGCTATCATGTTTAGATCTTGTGAGCTCCATTCATGATCAAGATCGTCTATTTGTAATCTTACATGTTGTGTTTGCGGGGATCCGATGGATATTGAGATACTATTTCAGATTGATTATTGATTCTGTCATGTCTATGTTATTTGTGATCTTGCATGCTCTCCGTTGTTAGTAGCTATCTTGGCCAAGTAGATGCTTGCAACTCCAAGAGAGAGTATTTATGCTTGATAGTGGGTTCATGCCTCTAGTAATCTAGGGAAGTGACAGAAATCTCTAAGGTTGTAGATGTGTTGTTGCTATTAGGGAGAAAACAGCAATCCTTTGTCCATGGGGCAATCATATTGTTTACTTTACACACTTTGCTTAATGCAATTATCTGTTCCTTACAACTTAATACTAGAGGGGGTTTGGATGATAACCTGAAGGTGGATTATTAGTCATAGATGCAGCTGGATTACGGTCTATGTATAATGTTGTAATGCCCAATTGAATCTCAAAGGAGTCAAGCTGTCTAGTATATGCATTGTTATGCTTTCTCAAATCTATCAATTCTCCACTTTAATTTGTTCACCCAACATGTTATCTATCTTAAGGAGAAACACCTCTAGTGAACTATGGACCCCAGTCCATGCTTTTACCATTCATATACCATCTATTGTTTACCGTTTACTATTTACTTTCTGGAAGAAATTACTATCTTCCACACTATACGTTTAATCCTTTGTTTTCAGCAAAACCGGTGAGATTGACAACCTCAGTGTAAGTTGGGGCAAAGTTCTATGGTTGTGTTGTGCAGGATTCCAAGTTGCTAGAAACACCTTAGAGTGGTTTCCTTGCTCCTACTAGTTCTATAACCTTGGTTTCATAACTGAGGGAAAACTTGTTGTTGTACTCATCATACCTTCCTCTTGGGGTTCCCAACGAGCTCGATATATTTTGAGCCATCAAGCCTTTTTTCTAGCGTCATTGCCGGGGAGTTAAGGATAGCTTCACAAGGGGAGTCTCTCACAACCAATCTCTTTACTTTGTTTTTTGTTTTCCTTAGTTTATTTCTGCTTTGTTTGCTTGTTTCTTTTTATCAAAAACACACAAAAATTAGTTGTACTGGTTTGCTTTCCTTTATCAAAAACACACAAAAAATTAGTTTCTATTTCTGTTGGCTTGCTTTAATCTAAAAAAAATATGACTACTCTTGAAAACACTAAGTTGTGTGACTTCACTATCACAAACAACAATGATTTCATGTGCACACATATTGCTCCACCTGTCCCTAAAGCTACTTTCTTTAAATTAAACCTGCTTTGCTTAATCTTGTTATGAAAGAACAATTCTCTGGTGCTGGTACTGATGATGTTGTTTCTCACATTAATAACTTTGTTGAACTTTGTGAGATGCAAAAACATAGGGATATAGATGGAGATATTATTAAGCTTAAATTGTTTCCTTTCTCTTTGAGAGGAAAAGCTAAAGAATGGTTGTTATCCCTACCTAGAAATAGTATTGATTCTTGGATTAAATGCAAAGATGCTTTCATTGGAAAATACTATCCTCCTGCTAAGATTATATCTATGAGAAGTGAAATAATGAAATTTAAACAATTTGATAATGAACATGTTGCTCAAGCTTGGGAAAGAATGAAATCTTTGGTAAAGAATTGCCCCACTCATGGACTGACTGCTTGGATGATTATCCAAACTTTTTATGCAGGACTAAATTATTCTTCAAGAAATCTATTAGATTCTGCTGCTGGAGGCACCTTTATGACCATTACTTTGGGTGCTGCAACAAAGCTCCTTGATAATATGATGGTTAACTATTCTGAATGGCACACCGATAGAGCTCCACTAGGTAAGAAGGTAAATTATGTTGAAGAAACCTCCTCCTTGAGTGATAAAATTGATGTTATTATGTCTATGCTTGTTAATGGAAAAGCACATATTGATCCAAATCATGTCCCCTTAGCCTCTTTGGTTGCTCAAGAAGATCAAGTTGATGTGAACTTCATTAGAAGTAACAATTTTAGCAACAATGTCTATAGGAAAAATTTTGCTAGTAAGAATTATAGGCCATATCCTCCCAATAATGGTAATGCTTATGGAAATTCCTACAACAACAATAGAAGTGCACCCTCTAAACTTGAAGTCATGCTTAAGGATTTTATTAGTAAACAAACTGCTTTCAATAAAACTATTGAGGAACAACTTTTGAATGCTGAAAAATTATATCATCTTTGTCTAAAGCACAATCCTCTTTGATTAATAAAATGGTTGCTAAACTTGAAACTATGGAAAACCCCTTTGTTGCTACTAATGCCATACAAGTTAGAATTGATGAAAATGTTAGACTGTTAGCTAAATTTCATGCTAAATGGGAAAGAGAAGATGAAATTGCTAGAACTAGTAGTATTTGTACTATTACCACCACCCCAATGTTGATGCTAGCAAACCACATGAAGTCCCCATTTCTTTTGCAACAATGCCTAAAACCAATTAAACCTTTTCCAATAAAAATGCTGAAATTATTCGAAATATGGGAGACAATAGCTCTACTACCTTGGATGGTAATTTTGATTTTGATCTTGATGGTTGCAATATTTTTGAAGTAATAATGTTCCTACAAAAGCTTGCTAGAAGTCCTAATGCTAGTGCTATGAATATGGCCTTTACAAAACACATTACAGATGCTCTCATAAAAATTAAAGAAGAAAAATTGAAACATAAAGCTTCTATTCTTAGGAAATTAGAAGATGGTTAGGAACCCATCATTAATATGAAAGTGAATGATTTTATCTCAAAGCTTTATGTGATCTTGGTACTAGTGTCTCTATTTTTCCTAGAATGATTTATGAAATGCTTGATTTGCCACCATTGGAAGAGTATTATTTAGATGTCCAACTTGATGATAATGCTAAAAAGAAACTCATGGGGAGTATTAATGATGTTCTTATTATGGTTAACAATACCTATGTCCCCATTGATTTCTATGTTTTGGATGTTGAATGCAATACTTCTTGTCCTATTATTTTGGAAAGACCTTTTCTTAGAATTGTTGGTGCTATTATTGATATGAAAGAAGGCACCATTAAATATCAATTCCCATTCAAGAAAGGTATAGAACACTTCCCTAAGAAGAGAGAGAAGATAACTTTTGCCTCTCCTATTAAAACAAAATTTTCTCTTAATGCTTCTTCATTTGAAAATACTTGAATCTTGCTCTCATGCCTAGCTGAAAGGCGTTAAACAAAAGCACTATTGGGAGATAACCCAAATTTTTATTCAGTAAGTTTTTCACTACAAGAAATGTGTCAACCTATGACCTTTTGATAGTGACCATGGACAAAATCGTCATAGAGCTATGACGATTTTGCAGCAGATGGTCGTAAGTTGTTTAGGAGAGTCAACATCCTGAATAATTAAGACGATTTGGTTTAAAAACGTCATAGTTTCATTAAGTGAAATCGTCATAAACTTTTAGACATGACAAGATATAATAGAGGACAATATTGGCCATTGGATGTAAGCACGATGGACGGATAAGATAATCTATGTGGGAAATTGTCGTGGATCGATGACCTGGCATCCCACTCATCGCACGTAGACCTAGGGAATATTTCGCTTTGGTGCCCACCTCACGCGTGGTTTGTGCGGACCCAGCGAATTTGAGGACTAAAATTTGGGTCCAACAAGAGCGACCACACGAGACGAGCCCAAACCTAGTGACCAATTCTCCCAGCCGCCACACTCTCCTCCTCCATTGTTCCCCTTCACCTACCTCCGCCGCCGGCCTAGATCCCGACCAATTCCGGCCACCCCTCCCCGTCGACCACCTCCCCTGAACACCCTCCTCCCTCTCTCTATTGCACCATGTGCAACCACCAAAATATACCTCCAACCAAAACCCTAGCCCAGGTCCCGACTCTACAGAGAGGAGTAGGAGGTTGGGTTTTGACCTTTCCTTCCATGGCTGCGGTGGCGCCACGCCGTCGGGTGGGGGTCGGTCGGCACGGAGACTGGCTGGACCGCGCCTACAAGCTGTTTATCTGGCTTCCCTCGGTTCCACATCAACACGTGCCGCTCGAGCTCCCTGTCCACACACGCTCACCTCCTCTGGATCCTCACTAGCTGCCCCGACCTTCCTCATTGTCTCTTTGAGATCTAATCGCCATCAATGTCACACACGGTGGTCGCAACTTTGCCACGAGGCCTGACTCAGCCAGGAGATGGCAGCAGCAGCCGCATGGTATTCTCCCTCCCTCATCTCTCTCCCACTCTCTAGCATCAAGTATATTTCTTGTACGTAATTTGGATAAATTGTCCCTGGCCTGCATCTAGATAATTAATGGGGTAAGGAGATTTGTGCTAGGTCTTAGATTTGTTTGTCCTCTGTTGAAATCATGGTGGTAGGTCCAGATTTGTAAACGTAGAAGATCGGTGTCTTTGTTTACCAAGACTGGTGAATTTATCAATTTTGTGAAAGAATGTTAAAGTAAGATCAATGCTTGATGTGTCACACTTCTTCCTCCGAGCAATAGAATTTGATTAATTGCACCACGCGTAGCGAAGTTTCTATTCATGGAATACACAACCGTAACCAGATACTGCTTCTTGTTTAGTAATACTACTAGCCTGGCTTAAACTTTTTACAGCTACGATGCTCTCTGCCTCGCTTGAAAACCATGGGTACTAATTAAACTGCTCAAACATTACAGCTCCCTCGCGAGGAGGACGGGCTCAACCTCGACCCGACGGTCGCCTCCGTCATCCAGGGCGCTGGCCGCACCAACAACGAAGAGCATGTAGAGGTCCTACTCGTGATCACCAAGGATGTGCCTGATGACTCCAGATCCACGCCAGATCCACGGCCCATGCGTCCCCCGCTGCCACATTACCTCACGCATGAAGGCATCTCATCCCGATCTCTATGGTTGTAAGTCCCTGGATCCTCTCGTTCCTATTTTCTATGTAAGACATGGATGTAATGTTTGCCATTGCGCCAAAGAACTACTCTAATACCACTGAATTTTTGTAAAAGGACATGTTCGGCAAAATGTATAGTGTGTTGAAGTGGGCAGTTGTCATGTTTAGTCATTATGAATGTTCATTGTGTTGTGCTAGCAATACTTAATCAGAGGTAGTTAAATTATTGATATTACACTATGCAATTATTGATATTGATGTTCATTATGTTGAACTTGCATGTGAAGGGAATTATATTTTGGCTAGCAGTCATGCTACGGTGGTATTTTGGCTAATATCTTCTGTTACAATGCCATGCATACTCTTGTATACTTGGTAGTTAAATGTATTCTTATACTCCCTACATCACCTGGTAAATTTATAGAAGTACCACTATACTCAACTAATTCTATGCTTATCTTGCTCAAAATAACAACCACTTCGCTTTGAATTGACTGAGAGCTAGAGCTATCAGGGAACGTCCTAGACTCTATGGTTGGCTTGTTTCATATGCCCATCATTAGTTCAGGACAGAAAAAACATACTGTTGTACCGGAGAAAAATCATTCATATATATATTCATGCTTTTGTGTTCTTGAATACTAAACTGTTTGGTATATATTCATGTATATCAACAGAAATGCTTGTTTGTTGGAAGTCTGATATTGAAACAATTTTTCAGCTATGATAGGTGAGAAATATTTCTAGAGCTCAATGAGTGCACACACCCGAGCTGTGGAGGAAACATGCAATCGAGTGTGGCATTGATGTGAGTACCATATCATCATACATTGAATCATTCAGTTTTGTTTCGTGCGCATTCTATGATGGTAATCATCGAGTATTGTGATGTCTACTTGTATATAACTAGTATTGCAATGATCCATTGGAATGTACTACATGTTAGCCTAGTGTTCTGAACTGTCTGCTACTTATTCGTGAGATTATGGACTTCATTCGTGAGACACCACCATGTGTAGTAGTATGTACTTATTACTGATCATATCACTAACTATGTGCTCATATCACTAACAGTCCTGTCTTTCCAGCAATGTTCTACATAGGCTTCCTGGGGGTTCTAAAGATCTACTACAAGCTCTACATTGACTGCTTCTGCCTTGCCAATGATGCCCAAGTCCTGTGAGTCGCTGCCCCTTAGACCCCTCCCTCTTTGCATATGATACCTTTTTTATTTACTTGTAATGTGATTCCACAATTTAATGCTATGGTAGTCACTGCATGTAACTGATATTAGCTAGCTAGTGTTATGTTGTTCCATGTGAACTTGTCACATGAGGCAATGGTGAAGAGAAAGATGACTAGAATGTGAAGCTTTTTTGTTGCTTTCAATAATTTCAAACATGCAAAATTGCTTTGACATATTTTCTATATTGTTTCCATGATTTGGGGCTGTTAATTTGCTACATCCTTAGTATGCACTCAATCTGATTATGAACTTGCTTCCTATCTATGTACTGATTTACATCCTTAGTATGCAGTCACTATTCTTGTTTATCTTAGTGTTTATGCAGTACATAGAATATGTGCGGAGTACTTGATAATGGTCCATGATGATGGATGAATTTCTTCTGGCCAGCCTTTGCATGTTCGCTGGTTAGCTATTGCATTTTACCGTCCTAGAACTAATTTCTAAAGCTTAAAAAGGTATATATTTCTAGATTTCTTGGAGGTACTTGTCCAATGCAGGCCAGCCTTTTTTTCATTGCTGCTGCTACTGATAACATCCATGTGCTCAAATATCATATGACTTATGTCAACCTCATTTACTAGTGCAGGTGTAATGCTACCAGCGAGTCGCAGGGGAATGACCTGACCTTTTCTTAAGCCTAACCTTTTCTTAAGCTTTCTCGATGTTACTAGATTGCTAAATGCAACATGATTCCTGATGATTGCCTTCTTATGCACCATATGATTATCCATGTTGCCTTCATACACACCGTATGCATGCAACACTGTATTACAATCTGTTCTCTCTAATAAAGTATGCATGCATCACTTTACTGCTTGATTATGTGATTTCTTTGTGTGAATAGATTCATTTCTCTCTTCAGTGCTTATTGAGTGAACAGTTAACAGGAGTTATAATTGATGATTGTAGATGTTAATTATTTGTTGAGTAGTTTGTTAGAAGCTTGGTTTATTTGCTACTGATGTAGGAGCTGTAGAAGCTGGGCTGATCTCATTTTACAGTGCTGAGAGTAGCAACAAGTAACAACACCTGATACTAGCAATGAATTTTGTGATATTTGATCATTTGTTTACTCGAAAATACTTTGTGATACTTGGCCCTTCTTAGGCATGCACACACATACACACTAGTATCAGGTGATGTTAGTTGCTGATATGTTGGTTCAACTTTTGTGAGCTTAAGACCATGTATTCATTAGGCTGTAGGAGTTTATTGTTTGCATTTTCATTCATACATTATGTAAATATTAACTTCAACATTGTCAAAAAAGTTAGACAGTATATCTTTTTGGTGACTGAAATAAATAGGCTTGACTATAGCAATTCATGTGTTTCATGCCTGAAATGTAGGTTGTTGGTAAACTGGTCAGCATCAATCTTCATATTCAGCAATTATGGCATGGCGTGTGGTCATAGAATCAAGGAGCTAATGTACATGTAACTAGAATTGGGAACAACATTCTTTTGTTTTCATTAGCGCACATGCTGTTAGTTGATTTGTAAATAACAGTTAGTGTTGACCTGTAAAAACAGTAGTTCTGAACCAGTGGGATTTCATAATGTTTTTATCTAAAAATAGTGGATCTTATTATTTCTCTTATTAATCAAATTATTTGTTTTCTTTGAATGTGCAGGTGTTTTGCATTAGCCCATCATTGCCAAGGAACAAGACCACACTAGATGAACAAACCTTTTGGTTAAACAGATTATATGTTCTGTCAAAATTCTGGTTAGGCTAGTTCATTTTTACTGTCGTGTGTGACCTATATATGGTTATGACTTGTATATGTGATGTATATATAGCTATGAAATATTTAATCTCATATTTACTGTCGTGTGGAATGTGATCTGTATACAAATGGCTGTGATGTATATATAGCTATGAATTAGATCAAATTTAATGGCTAGGCTGTAGAAAGGCCATAGGCCCATAGAATGAGGAGCATAGGACAAGAAAAGGATACGAACGGGTATTGTGCTTTGCCCATTTAGATGAAAGAATTGATCTAAAAATAATAAATGGGCTAAATTCGACATATCAGAAAAGGTTGAAAATTGAAAAATGAATGGATCTAAAAAGGCTAAAGCCCAAACAAATGGATTCTAGAAGGCTATGGTGCACAAAATAAAAAGGCTGAATTGATGGGCTTGGCCCATACAAGTGACCAAATTGGACCGGGCTGAATTTGCATTATGACGATCTCATTTCTTTATAGTTTTGCCACGTCAAATCGCCACGTAGGATCTGACCTAGCCTAGCTAGATGGTTTGTGACGATATTGGATCGTCTTATGACGATCCAATATCGTCATAGACGGTTATGACGATTTCAAAAAAAACGTCGTTATAGTTCATTAGCGACGGCCAGCTTTCGACGATTTCATTTTTGTCATAGGATCGTCATAGATGGACTACTGTGCCGATTTTGTGACGAAAATGGAGGGTCATAGAAGCCTAGATTCCTTGTAGTGTTTCTTTTGTTGAGTCTTGGAAGTTATTGCTTCAGTAATAACCTCTCCTTATCCTTCTGTTGCTTCAGTAATAGCCAAGAATAACCTCTAATGAGAGGGAAGTAAGACTTGGGAAAGTTGCTTTCCCGAAACAGAATTTTGTGCTTCACTATAAAAAATCATGAAAAATCCCTATACTTTGTATTCAGGTGTAATTTTAGTTGATTATGCCCTAGGTTATTATCTAACTTTAGTTAGTTTATCACTTTTCGATTTAAGCAACAAAAGGTCTTCGAAAAAATCGGTTTTTACCTGCTGGTCTGTTTTGACAGATTTCTGCCATTATTTGCATTTGCCTCTTAATCTCTTTCTCTTTGAGTTCTCTTTGATCACTTGAGCTTTTAGAAGGAATTGCTACAGTAGCTTGTGTTTTAATGGAAGTTTTACTTGTGTTGAAACTGAACTAAAAGACTTATTGTTTTGAATACACTAATGTTGCTAATGAAGATTGTGTGAAGTTTTGTATGAAGGAATTTTTAAAGTGTAGGGAAGAATAATGTGATGAGATGAAGTATAGACAAAAGCTCAAGCTTGGGTATGCCACCCATGTCACCCCAATAAATATTCAAGATATACAAGCGTCAAAGCTTGGGGATGCCCAAGGAATCCCCTTCTTCATCAATAAAATCTCAGGTTTTCTTCCAAACGCTTCGTTTTTATTGTTTCTTGCACAATTGTGTTGTTCTTGGAGCGTCTTTGTTTTTGTTTTTGTTTTTAGTTTTATTTTGTTTGGTTTGCTTAAATAATTGGTTGGACCCCCGCATTTATATGTGGTTTCAAATAACTTGATTTGTGTTGGAAAAGAGTAGGAAGTGTCATGCTTATAAGTGGTACAAAAGGAGCTTGTTTAGACTGTGGCCTAGACCTTATCATGTCATCTTTGATATTGATTTGACTTTATGCTTAGAGATTATTGTTGTACTATGACTTGTTTCAAACAATTGAGATTGCTTAATGTTCCTTGAAAGAATCATGCGTTGTTTTAGCATAGAAAAGCATAATATTGTGGTATTCTCCTTTGATGCTTTATTTGGGTTGACTTGGCACATGCTTACACCATGTTAAGACTATGAACCAGTCACCTTAGCCTCTATGATCATTCAGTTTATGACTTGTAATATCACTTTATGCTTTAATTAATAATGTTTTGTCGCTTTGCATGATTATGGCCATTATTGCTCTCTTAGTTGGTCGGTCCTAGTCTTTTGCTAGCCTCCACCTATACCAAGTATGAGTTCCACCATGCATCGAACTCCCAAGAAAACCAAGTTATTCCAAAGAGTCCACTATAAATTCCTATGCATGGTGTTTTACACCATTCCAAGTATATTCATGCTTTTATCTACCTTCCAAATTAAACCTGTTATGTGAAAATTAGTGATTAAAGCTCTCACAAACTTGATCGCACACTTTACTTTCTTGCACTTAATAAACTTGAAACATTGTGTCCGTCTATGTTGCTTATATGCTTGCGCTTTTATAAGTTGTAAATTAGCAGAACCATGTTATCATGGGGAACGCTTTCAACATTGCACTTATTATTCAGTTGATATCATGTTCTTTTGCTTATGGATCCCGGCGGTGTGAAATAAAAGGGGAGCTTGTAAGCTCATGGAGTTTGTATGTGTGTTAGAGAAATGCCTGGACGGCTAGCCTAAGCCATGCCTAATCATGGTGGAAACTTGCAGCATAACCATAGTGAGCATTCTATGAAGCATCCTCAATAAAAACCTATGCAAATAGCAAATAAAAAAATTGCTGAGGTGCTCATTGTCTGTTGCCTTGTCATTTTGATATGGGATAGCTCCTGTATCATGGGGAAAGGGGTACCCCATTGGAGGTTCTCTATGATACACATGTACTTACAATGACAAGAACTTACTTGTAACTGAAGTTGAGTAGCATGAGGTTTAGTACTCGTAAGCACAGGGCATGAGATTCTCAACTTATGACTTGTCAAGCATATCTTCATATTTGTGCCACTTTAACCTTAATCACCTCAAGATGCTTATGATAGGGGCAATGAGAGCTAAAATCTAATAAGTACCATAATTTTTGGAAGCTCTTTATGAAACTTGAATCTCTGCTTCCCTTTGTGAAGGGCCTTTCTTTTTTACTTTTATGTTGAGTCTCCATCTTCTATCCTTATGCACAAATTGAGAGAGCATAGTGGTCATTCTTAGTTTAACGTGCATTGTCCCAAAACTTGTTGATTGATTCATAACTTTGATATTTCTTGTTCTTAAATTATTTGTATCTAGTCACCCTTATGAACTTTGAAAGTGTCCTATGCATTTATGTTTTGCTATACCATGAGGGACAAGCTGAATACCACTTTTCTATATGTGAAACAAACAAACGTATTTCAATGCATTGTTATTCATGATCTTTTGTTTGTACCTTTTCATGTTACAACATAGTTGCTATGTCTTATTGTTAGAACTCTCTCTTCCATGCTTATGTTTAGAGTACTTTGATCCCAGCTATCAATGTTTTACAAATACCTTGATCAAGATTGTGATGGTGCATGTCACCTCAAAAATTATTCTTTTTATCACTTACCTACTCGAGGACAAGCAGGAGTTAAGCTTGGGGATGTTGATACGTCATAAACGTATCTATAATTTTTGATGTTCCATGCTTGTTTTATATCTACTTTCTTATGTTTTGTTCACACTTTGAGGTATTTTTATATATTTTCTAGAACTAACCTATTAACAAGATGCCACAGTGTCAGTTGCCTGTTTTCTGTTATTTTGGTTTTAGGAAAGCTAGTAAAGAAATATTCTCGGAATTGGACGGGACAAAATCCAAAGTCAATATTTTACCCGAAGCAATACGGAGACCGAAGGGGAGAAGAAGCGGCGCACCAGGGCAGCCACACCTAGTGGCCGCGCAGCCAGGGGCACGCCACCAGGGGTGTGGGCCCCCTAGTGCTCCACCGACCTTGCCCCTTCGCCTATAAAAGCCTCCCGAGACGAAAACCCTAAGGACCCGATCAGAAATCCACAAAAGAGTCTGTAGCCACCGCCATCTCCATCCCTAGACCGGGGGAGGGGGGTCCGAAGCTCTTCCCGGCACCCTGCTGGAGCGGAGAGATCACCCTGGAGGCCTTCTTCATCACCATGCAAGCCTCCGGAGTGATGCGTGAGTAGTTCACCCTTGGACTACGGGTCAATGTAGTAGCTAGATGGTTGGTTCTCCTCCTTTGTGCTATCATGTTTAGATCTTGTGAGCTCTGTTCATGATCAAGATCATCTATTTGTAATCTTACATGTTGTGTTTGCGAGGATCCGATGGATATTGAGATACTATTTCAGATTGATTATTTATTCTATCATGTCTATGTTATTTGTGATCTTGCATGCTCTCCGTTGTTAGTAGCTATCTTGGCCAAGTAGATGCTTGCAACTCCAAGAGGGAGTATTTATGCTTGATAGTGGGTTCATGCCTCTAGTAATCTGGAGAAGTGACAGAAATCTCTAAGGTTGAAGATGTGTTGTTGCTACTAGGGAGAAAACAACAATCCTTTGTCCATGGGGTAATCGTATTGTTTACTTTACACACTTTGCTTAATGCAATTATCTGTTGCTTGCAACTTAATACTGGAGGGGGTTCGGATGATAACTTGAAGGTGGATTATAAGTCATACATGCAGTTGGATTACAATTTATGTATAATTTGTAATGCCCAATCAAATCTCATAGGAGTCATGCATTGTTATGCTTTCTCAAATCTGTTAATTGCCCTGTTGTAATTTGTTCACCCAACATGTTATCTATCTTAAGGAGAAACACCTCTAGTGAACTATGGACCCTAGTCCATGCTTTTACCATTCATATACTATCTACTGTTTACCGTTTACTATTTACTTTCTGCAAACAATTACTATCTTCCACACTATACGTTTAATCCTTTGTTTTCAGCAAAACCGGTGAGATTGACAACCTCACTGTAAGTTGGGGAAAAGTCTATGGTTGTGTTGTGCGGGATTCCAAGTTACTTGAAACACATTGGAGTTGTTTCCTTGCTCCTACTGGTTCAATAACCTTGGTTTCATAACTGGGAAAACTTGCTGCTGTGCTCATCATACCTTCCTCTTGGGGTTCCCAACGAGCTCGATATATTTTGAGCCATCACGCCATCACGGGGACAGCTTTCTCGAGTACAAGAAATCAGAGCCAGCTAAAGAAAGGTCGAAAAAGAATAAGGAAAATGCTGCGAAAAACAAATATCATCATGGGATGGGGACATGTGGCTATAAGACTTCCGTGCCTAAGTGGGAGGAAGCTGCGGCCACCTTGCGTTCTCAAGGATCACTCCAGCTACACATGACTGGCCCATCGGGGTAAGAAATTGGTTACCCGCGCATGGGGCGAAGTATGACATGAAAACATGGGAGTTAATAATGGATGAAAATAAGAAAAATTCTACACCCCATGAAGCAATTGTTAAAACAATGGAGGAGGTTTGAGAGGGAAATTTCAAACCCGATAGAGAGAACGATGAGCTGAAAAAGGCCCTCGGGAATCCTAAAAAACCACAACACGAGGCTTTGGACCTTCTGTGCCGTGGAAGATTGGGTTTCCAGAGGACACTGAATCTTATAGAAGCCGAGAGAGAGCAAAGAAGTGGAAGGCGTAGGAGGAGGCAGACCGGTTGCGTAGCATAGAAAGAATGACTAACGAACTATATGCCATGGTAAAGGAGCAACAGAATCAATTGGACGAAATGCGCCAGCAAGGGGCAACTCATCAGCTGCAGCAAGAAAGTGCCGGTGACCCATCTCAGTGGAGAAGTAGCATGGCTTCCATGGCGGCAGCTCTGATGGATTGATACCCCATGGATAATATCACTGAGAAGACAAGTTGTGAGCTACATGTGGGAGTAATCAACCTATCCTTTAAGGCGGCTATCGTCTTTGCTTTATCCTGTGAACCTGGAGCACGCTGGCATGGCAATGAGATTCTAGATGGATTTGCTCGTGTCGGGGTGGATGAAGTGCTACCGCAATATGAATCACTGGATCTTGAAATCCCTGGAGCTGAAGAGGAGAGAATACTAGGAGAAGTCGGGGGTGGTATCATTCTATGGCGCAATAAATACATCGTGTTTCCAGGCTCGGTGCCCAGGCCACCACCATCTCCTCCGAGTCGCAGCTCACCACCTCCAAGTCCACATGACGAGGAGAGGGATGGCGACCACCATACCACGAGTCCGCCAACATGTCAGCTGACTCCGCCACCGCGTCAGTCGACTCGAAAGGTCACCGCTTGGTCAACCCATGCTACTATTCAGAAGAAAGGTAAAAGGGCAAAGAAAACCCTGCCACCTCCTGACAAGTTACCTTACAAGATGACTTATGAGGAATTGAAAGTGCTCAACGACGCAACAATGCAAGCCTTTTTTGCAAAGAAAGAGCCCGAGCCAAACCAGATATTTCCTCCGAAAGTCAAAACGTGGGCTAAATGTTTCATTGAGCAACCATATAAATAAGGCAGATGACTACACACGCTAAGTTTGTAGGAAGAAGAGGACAAGTAGTAGTGCAAGCGAAAAAAGAGACGTTGTCCAACTCAGAGAACAGGCAAAACAATCGATCTCCACATTCAAGGTGTTATCTAGTGTTGATTAGAATATGGTGGACTTTGCTAGAGATGCTGGTATTAGTGTTCATCAAGCCCAAGGCGCACATGTTCCCATGCAAACAGAAATAGTATGAAAATATGAATACAGAAAGTCTCTGGTCAGACCTGATGAGGTCGATCCACTAGTAGAAACCAGTCCATTAGCCCCGGTTCGTAAGGGCCTTTAGTCCTGGATTGCGAACTGGGACTACCAAAGCGGGACTAAAGGTCCAAGCTTTAGCCCTAGTTCTGTTACGAACTGGGGCTAGAGGTCCAACCACGTGGCCTGCGAGGCGCGCTGGGTGGCAGGACATTTAGCCCCGGGCCGTGTTACGAACCGGGACTAAAGGTTCCCTGCCGCGACAGCATTTTGGGCCATTTGGCTGCCGCGGCAGGGGATGGGGTTTTAGGGTTTTGTGTTTTTCTTTTCATTTTGTGTTTTGTGTTCAATTATTTTTCATTCTGTGTTTTCATTAGAAACAAGTTTTCGTATACATACAGAACGCTAGTACATAGTACTTGTACACATTGACGCAATATATAATATAATTTCTCTTACAAGCATACATGGAGTCCCAACCGGGTCCAGAGCATGTCTATTTGATTACATGGAGATCATTACATGGATGCTTTAGGGTCTATGTATAGAGTATTCTCCGCGTGGGTCTATGACCTCGTCGACAAAAAATTCAGCAAATTCCTCTTGGATTGCTATTAGGCGGTCCTCTGGTAGGAGCTTGTCCCGCATCGCGTCCAACTATATAAAAATGAGATCGTATGAATTAGACTCAACACAACTTTTTGTAATAAAAATAAAGGTTCAATATATTGTTTACTTACTCGAACATTTTCCGAGGGCTTCTCAATACTGATGCGAATGAACTCGCACACGTAGAATCCACATAGATTAGTTCCCCGTGGCTGCCTCGCGCACTTTACAAGAATAGAATTCAATCAAATAATAACTCTAGCATGATAAATGCACATAAACTAGAATTAAATAGATGCGCGGACTTAGCTCGTACTACTTACCGAGAGTGATTTAAAAAATAGCTCCTCACGCCATTGACCGCGGACATGGTTCTTGAACTATGTCCAAACCCTACCTGACAAAGAAAATTAATGTATGAGTTAATAAGTACTTGATATCCCAGAAAATGAACGAAAGAAACCGATATAGTGCGATAATGGTTGAAATTACCTCTGGAGCGCATCGATAATGCTGCGGTAGTTTTCAATGTCTTTGTTTAGTGAGTCCATGATGTGAACTCTTCCCAAGTCAAGTGAAATGCTTAGAAGAATCCAGTGGTACCTACGCAAGGTTTACATACGTCAGTAACTCATCATTTACACTGAACATTGAGTAAGCAAATGTTAATGTGTACAAAAACTCACTTGCCTTCGTGGTAAGGAAATAGTTTTTCATTACAGAAATGTTGTTTCGTGAGAAACCGCAACAAGTTGTGCTCGGTCTCCAGTGGTTTATCCTTTAGTATAGCTCCATGAACTCGATGTGGGTCAATGAACCCAAATCCATTGATAGCCTTTCTTTTATAATCGAGCATCTTCATTTTGCATCATTATATATAGCGTACAAAAGAATATAGTGGGTATACTTACCGGCAATGAATTGAACAAGCTGAGATAGATACCTAATTACATAAATAAAGTAATCACCTACAGACAATACGAACTGAGGATAGTTTTGTCGAGTTCCTTTAGGTTGAATAACTGAAATAATCCTGTAAATTCAATAGGGACCTCGTCTTTAGTAAAGTAATGCGATTTTTGAACTTTCACTATGAGCCAATTCCGCTGTTCTTTTGATGTTATCATGTACCATTCATGGAATCGTCGCATTTGTGTTGGCATATCCCGAAGCCTCAGAACTAACCAGAGGCTCCCCTGAACAAATTTGGGTGCTACCTCAGCCTTGGGCATATCGTCGTGAAGAATTTCATGAATAGGCATACCACATTGCTCGACCAATATCCTAGTTGTTTCCGGATCCATAGGTTCTACCTCATATAGTTGAGGTTCGGGTATGTTCACCTGGAGTGGGGAGCGATTGGTTTGCTTGTTTCCCCAGCTGGGGAACATCTCTTTTGGTTCTTCGGCTACCACTCGATTGTTTTGCTTGTTTCCCCAGCTAGGGGACGTCTGTTCTGATGCTTCCGCTACCACTCGATTCTTTTGCTTGTTCCCCCTGCTGGGGAACCTCTTTTGTGATGCTTCCTCTACCGCTTGATCTCTTCTGTTTCAGTGTCTTCTGAAGACATCGTGTATAGTCATCTGGCGCATTTAACTGAGCTTGGGATGGTTGTGTCAGTAATTTCCTAAAGTGCTCCTTGGTTTCCGGTTTTATTTGGACCTCTGGCTCTGGTTGTTTCTTTTTAAAATGAGCATCCACTTCGGCCCGTACGACCGCATCGGTCTCCTTATCGGTCAGGTCATAAGCCCTCTTGGGAGGAACCAGATGTACTCTTGGGAGGGGCGACAACTGTCGCTTTGGGCGTCGGTTATCGCTCGACGGAGCGGTGGTATTCTTCCGCTTTTGGCCCTTAGTGGGTGGAGGCGGCTGTGTAGATTGAGATGGACTCATGTTGGGGTCATGGATTGGACTATTACTGGGAGGAGACGGTGCACTTGGAGGTGGACTTGGAGGAGACGGTGCACTAGGAGGAGACGGTTGCCTTGGAGGTGATGGATTGTTTCTTGGTGGAGAAGGTAGCCTTGGTGTCGAGCCTAGAAACTTGATGTATTCTTTTTTCCAAAGAATGAAGCCACTCGTGACTTCTCCAAGTGTCGACTCCCCTTCACCTCCAGGGATGTTAAGCTGTAGTGACTGACACATAGGTAGAATTTCATCCACACCGACATGAGCTTAGCCAGCTGGAATCGGATTGCAATGGTAGGTCGCTACCGGTGTAGAAGGTAAAGCAAAGCCGACCGCCACCTTCATGGAAATATTCTTCAGTTCAACATGCAGCTCACAACTAGTATTCTCCTTAATTGCATCCACGGGGTACACATCCATCGTTGCATCATTACCGTGGCCCTCCGTGGAAGCCACGCTGCTTTTTCATTGCGATGGGCCGACCATACTGTTCGGTGCAGGATCTTGCTGTCGGAGTCCTTTAAGTTCATTAAGCTCCTGGCGATGCTCTGCAGCATGGCTTCAAACCTTAAGAACCGCTCCGTATCCTCCTCTTTTTGCCGCTTTGTTCTTCTAGATCGGCTTCTGTACGTGTCAAGGTGCTCGGGAAACCCGATAACCCATGGATAAGAAGGTCCGAACCCTCTTGTTCGTCCAGCCTTTTCAGGATTCCCGAGAGCCTTTGTCAGCTCATCGTTCTCTCTGTCAGGAACAAACGTTCACTCTTCAACCTCTTTTATCACTTTAATAAGTTCTTGCTTGGGTGAAGAAATTTCTTCGGCTGCAACAATATCGCCTGTTTCTGGGTCTAATGATGCCCCATGCCCGAATACCCAATTTCTTGACCTCAAGGGACAACTAGACGTAGCTGGAGTGACCCCTTTAGCCTCCAGGCCAGCCTGAGCTTTATCCCACTTAGGCATGGCACTCCTGTAGCCACCTGTGCCCATATGATGGTGATATTTCTTTTTGGCTGCATTTAACTTATTTTTTGCTGATATTGCCTTAGTTGGTTCCGAGGTCTTGTATTCCACAAATGCGGCCCAGTTATCCCGCTGCAACTCTAGTGGGCTAGTGAATGGAGGAGTTTTTTCTTCAAGACATACAGGTGGTACAATCTTTTTTTCCATTCCTTGAATAGTTCAGCCATCTTCTTAAGAGCAAAGTGCTTGACTTTCCTCGTCATTTGCTGTGTGAGCTTATCAGTCTTCAAGACTGGTAGGATGAAATGTGTCATGAGAGAATTCCACATCGTATCTTTCGCTCTGTCATCTAGAAAACTAGCCCCAGCTGGATCCTTTTTCTTTCCTAGCTTGTTCCAATATCGTGTGGTGATCGGGACTTTGTCTCTAAAAATCACTCCGCATTGACTTGTAAATGCATTCACAGATTCTTTGGGCTGTAGCGGTTGACCCTGCGGAGAGACTAAGTCAATGCTGAAACGGACATCAGCGGGCAACTTGTGTGTCGGGCCTCTTGTCCTTGTAGAAGATTGGCCGGAAGCGGAGGTCTAAGAGAAGAAACATTCGTCAGTACATATATACGAATCAATTAGTGCATCTATACTAGTGAACGATCGATAGAGGCTTTATATACCTCGACGGAGCTTGTCATTATTATGGTGTCTTCACCATGGTCAGCACCATCGTCTTCACTATTTTCTCCACCATCACAAATTAAGCTATTCGGAGCCATCATAATAAGACCCCCAGTACCCTCATCTATAATGTTGAGAACCTCCTCTTCATTCTGTCTATCGTCCATAGCTTAAATAATACAGAAAAAGAATATTGCATTAAGTAAAAGAATATTACAACTGCGACAATTCGGATACAGTACTTATTTATTAAGATAAAGTACAATAATATAAGATAAAGTACATTATTAATACATCTCGCTCATAATATAAAGTACATTATTCATACATCTCGCTCATATCAAACTAGCGAACGCGGCTGCCGTGTTCTGTGCTACGGGAGCTCTGCAGCCACAAAAGAGGAACCATCACCGGAGAATAGCTCGGGTGAGATCCGTGAACCTGCCAGATATTAGAGAACCTAGTTTCCAAAAGATACGTGTATCGTCGTACATGCTCGTCCTCCTCCCTAATACGACGACGTACCACCTCCTCGGGGGCTGGCTCCCTCTGCACCGCTCCTGGACCTCGTGGACGCCACCAAAAAAGCTTCGGGTCGACAATGATACCCGGATTCCTCACCAAGGTACGAGTCCCGACAGGTAGCACCTCCCAGTGCTAACCCGGCGGAGCCCAGACTCAGACATCCCCGACGGAGTTCAGTAGGCTCGGACGAGGTGGACGTGGCATAACTAAATAATAACAATAAATTACAATCGTAAAACATAATTAACTAACTAAACTAGTAACACTAACCCTAGATAATACTAACCTATACAATTAACCTAATACTAATACTAACTAATACCAATACTACTAAAATCCCTAAATAAATCGCTAAATAAATCACTAACTAAATCACTAAATAAATTCCCTAACTAAATCCCTAACTAAATAAAATCACTAACTAAATCACTAAATAAAATCCTAACTAAATAAAATCCCTAACTAAATAAAATCACTAACTAAATCACTAAATAAAATCCCTAACTAAATAAAATCACTAACTAATTCACTAACTAAATCAGTAAATAAAATCCCTAACTAAATAAAATCACTAACTAATTCACTAACTAAATCACTAAATAAAATCCCTAACTAAATAAAATCCCTAACTAAATCCCTAACTAAATAAAATCCCTAACTAAATAAAATCACAAAATCCCTCACCTACAGGGGGCGGCGCGGCGGGATGGACGACGGCGAGCGACGAGGCGGGACGGGCAAGGGCGCGGGCGGCGGGGCGATCCCTCCTCGATGGCGCGGGCGGCAACGGCGCGTGCGGCGGACGAGCAGGGCTGGGACAGGCGCGGCGAGGAGGGACGGATGCGGCGGGACAGCCTCGGCATGGGCGACGCAGCGGGACAGCGCGGCGAGCTTATGGTGGCCTCGGGGAGCGCGGCGAGCTTGCGGCGGCGTCGGGGAGAAGAAACTGATCCGGGTCGTGGCACGACCCGGGGTTGGGGGTGGGCTATTTATACCCCCACCCCTTTAGCCCCGGGTTGTAATACAAACCAGGGCCCCTTTAGCCCCGGTTTGTATTACAACCCGGGGCTAAAGGTGTTTTCGGCCCGCCGCACTTCCCGCACGCCACACCCCTTTAGCCCCGGTTTGTAATACAAACCGGGACTAAAGGTCACCCTTTAGCCCCATTCTCGTCTGTTGCATCAAATCGAACACCACTGTTTTGATTGGTGTTCTATTTATCTTGGGCGATCGTGTAAAATGTATTCCCATTTATCTCGTACCCTTGGAAAGTCAATATAGTCGAAGATGGTGCCCTTGCCAACAAGTACAACTGCTCTCCAACATTTATTCTACCCTCATGCCGTGATTCAGGAACACCGATGGGCTTAAGGTCAGGAATAAAGTCAACACAAAACTCAATGACCTCCTTTGTTCCATATCCCTTTGAGATGCTTCCTTCTGGCCTAGCACGGTTATGAACATATTTCTTTAACACTCCCATGAACCTCTCAAAGGGAAACATATTATGTAGAAATACAGGACCAAGAATGTTAATATCATCGACTAGGTGAACTAGGAGGTGAGTCATAATATTGAAGAAGGCTGGTGGGAACACCAAATCGAAGCTGACAAGACATTGGACCACATCTTTCTGTAACCTTAGTAGACTATCTAGACTGATTACCTTCTGAGAAATTGCATTGAGAAACGCACATAGCTTCACAATGGGTACTCGAACATTTTCTGGCAGGAGTCCCCTCAATGCAATCGGAAGCAGCTGGGTCCTAAGCACGTGACAGTCATGAGACTTTAGGTTTTGAAATTTTTTCTCTGCCATATTTATTATTCCCTTTATGTTCGACGAGAAACCAGACGGGACCTTGATACTATAAAGGACTTCAAAAAAGATTTCCTTCTCTTCTTTGGTAAGAGCGTAGCTAGAAGTACCTTCAAACAGCTATGGAGGCATGCCGTCTCGGTCTTTTATACGTTGTTGGTCCTGCCGTGCTTTAGGTGTATCTTTGCTCTTCCCATACACGCCCAAGAATTCTAGCAGCGTCACGCAAAGATTCTTCGTCAGGTGCATCATGTCAATTGCAGAGCGGACCTCTAGGACTTTCCAATAGGGTACCTCCCAAAATATAGATTTCTTTTTCCACATGGGTGCGTGTCCGACATCGTCCTTCGGAACAGACTGTCTACCAGGACCCTTTCCAAAGATTACTTTTAAATCCTTCACCATGTCAAATACATCATCACCAGTATGGCGGATAGGCTTACACCGGCTGTCTGCCTCACCATTGAAATTCTTACCTTCCTTTCTTAGGATGTGCGTGGGCAGAAGAAAACGACGATTCCCCGGGTACACATTCTTCTTACATGTATCCAAATATATACTTTCAGTATCGTTTAAACAGTGTGTGCATGCATTGTATCCCTTGTTTGTCTGTCCTGAAATGTTACTAAGAGCAGGCCAATCATTGATTGTTATGAACAATAACGCTCGTAGGTCAAATTCCTCCTGCTTGTTCTCATCCCACACACGTACACCTTGTCCGTGCCACAACTGTAAGAGTTTTTCAACTAATGGCCTTAGGTACACATCAATGTCGTTGCCGGGTTGCTTCGAGCCTTGGATGAGCACTGGCATCATAATGAACTTCCGCTTCATGCACAACCAAGGAGGAAGGTTATAGATACACAGAGTCACATGCCAGGTGCTATGACTGCAGCTCTGCTCCCCAAAAGGATTCGTGCCATCTGTACTTAGACCAAACCATAAGTTCCTCGCATCACCTGCAAAGTCCAGAAACTCTCTCTCGATTTTTCTCCACTGCGACCCATCATCGGGGTGTCTCAACATCTCGTATTTCTTACGGTCTTCCATGTGCCATCGGAACAACTTGGCATGCTCTTTGTTCCTGAATAAACGTTACAACCGTGGTATTATAGGAGCATACCACATCACCTTGGCAGGAACGCTCTTCATGCGGCGCCCGCCCTCAACATCACCAGGGTCATCTCGTCTTATCTTATACCGCAATGCAGTACATACTGGGCATGCATCCAACTTCTCGTACTCCTCGCCGCGGTAGAGGATGCAGTCATTAATGCATGCATGTATCTTCTGCACCTCTCATCCTAGAGGGCAGACAACCTTCTTTGATTCGTAGGTACTAGAGGGCAGTTCGTTATCCTTTGGAAGCAACTTCTTCATTATTTTCAGCAACTTTTCAAATCCTTTGTCAGTCACACCATTCTCTGCCTTCCATTGCAGCAATTCCAGTGTGCTACCCAGTTTTTTGTGCCCATCTTCCCAATTTGGGTACAACAATTTGTTGTGATCCTCTAACATCTTATTGAACTTCAACCTCTCCCTTTCAGTTACATATTCTTCCTGGGCATCAGCAATGGCCCAACTAAGATCATCATCGAGCAGATCTGATGCCCGTTCTTCATCTTTTTCTTCATCAATGTCTTCCATTGTAGTACCATCGTATTCAGGGTAGTCGTTGTCAGTCTCTTCTTCTTTGTTGTCTTCCATCATAACCCCTCTTTCTCCGTGCTTGGTCCAACAATTATAGCCGGTCATGAAACCGGACCGAAATAGGTGGCTCTGAAAGACTCTTGAGGAAGAGTATTTTTTATGGTTCCGACAGACACCACATGGACAAGACATAAAACCATTCCGCTTGTTTGGCTTGGCCACAAGAATAAAAGAATGCACGCCTTTAATGAACTCGTTAGAGAGTCGGTCAGCGTACATCTATTGCCGGTTCATCTGCATTATATAATTAATTAAGTACATCAAACATAATCATAATTAATTAGTACTAATCTAAAAAAAATTAAAGCCAGCAACCAGACTAAAGATATGATGAACCTTTAGTCCCGGTTGGACGCACCAACCGGGACTAAATGTGGATGTGGAGAAAACATATCGACACTATGTCCTCAGTGGGCAGCACTAAGCTAGTAAATTAAATGACTCTACTATTTTGGGTGGGTGGCAGCATAATCATAATTAATTAGTACTAATCTAAAAAACAAAATTAAAACCAGCAACCGGGACTAAAGATATGATGAACCTTTAGTCCCGGTTGGAGGCACCAACCGGGACTAAATATGGATGTGGAGACAACATGTCAACACTATGTCCTCAGTGGGCAGCACTAAGCCAGTAAATTAAATGCCGACACTATTTTCGGTGGGTGGCAGCACTATGCCAGGGTGAGTGTGTCGACATTATGTCATCAGTGCCCGACACTATGTTGTGCTGCTTAATCTATAAATAGGTATGCATTCTTGTGAAGAACTGCAAGATGGTGTGCGAGACCAGGGACACCACTACGACGGAGCTTCTCGAAGATGTCTTAGGATCTCGTCCTCAGACATCTTCGAGGAGATCGCCGTAGAGGCACTCTCTAATATGTGAAATTAGTTAGCTCCACCAGCATACTAATTTAGCTAGAGAAGATATAAACCGAAAGATGGTGTGGGAGAGCAGGGACACCACTACGGCAGAGCTTCTCGAAGATGTCTTAGGATCCCGTCCTTAGACATCTTCGAGGAGCTCGCCATAGAGGCACTCCCTAATATGTGAATTGTGATGTCTTATTATCAAGCTTTTATGAATTAACCCTATCTTTGTTATAATTTTTTCAGTTTGTTAAACGCAGGTAGATGAAGAAGGATATTTTGCCCAGCTAGCTAGTTAGAATGATGAACTCACGCATGTGTGTGCTTCTAAAATCAAATTTTGAGACTATGTGCCAAAACAAGATATATATAGATAGAATCCACATATTGTGATATTTACCTTAGAGTTCCTTACATTAATACAAGATATAGATAGAATCTAAACATCGATCTCATGCTATCATTGCAAAAATTACTACCAAACTAAATCCACAAATCCATCTATAAGATAGAGCATGAAATGAGCTAATATAGCAATGAGAGTTCAAAGGATGAAGTTGCTCACCTTTTAGAACCTTTGAATAGATGGGGTACCACAAAATATAGACAAATCTTGAGGAAAAAAAGGGCATGAACTCGATCTTGAAGCAAGAAAGAGAGAGAGAGAGAGAGAGAGAGAGAGAGAGAGAGAGAGAGAGAGGAGAGAGAGAGAGAGAGAGAGGAGAGTCACCAGCTTGAATGGTGGCTCGGGCAGGGGAAGAAGTTATAGCCAGACCTTTAGCCCCGGTTCGTGTCTAGAACCGGGGCTAAAGGTCCACCTTTAGCCCCGGGTCGTATAACAAACCGGGACTAAAGGGTCTAGCGCCCGACCTGGCCTGCCTGAAACCCTTTAGCCCCGGTTTGTTACACGACCCGGGGCTAGAGGTCCCGTTCGAACCGGGGCTAGTACCTTCCACCCCCCGGGGCCAGTTTTAGCCGTTGGACCGGGGCATTAGTCCCGGTTTTCAGCAAAAGGTCTGTTTTCTACTAGTGGCCTTCTACAAACACAAATGCGAAGTCTACATGAGTGGTACATGAAAGTAACAAAAGGAAAAGAGCGGCCAAATGCGCTGTCTGTGAGAGTTAAAAATGAGAATTTCGTAGGTGAATACGAGATCCAAATTCATCTGGAGGAATTATATATGTTATACAAACTGGACGCCCTCGACTTGCGTCTCGTAAGTTTCTATTGTCTTTTTTTGACATATTTACCGTAGGGGAAGCCCCTATGGTGTAAATTTTATAAAATAAACAGACGGGAAAATACAAAGGAGGTTACATCATGGGGGAGGAAATTTCTAAGGAAAAGGACAGGTACTATATAAATAAAAGAGAGAGCCATTCAACTAGCGGTTGGACGTGCACCACCTTAACTCTGTACTTACGAAGAAAAAAATCGTTTTGGAAGCCAGCTTTCAATCTGCCAAACGAAATAGGAAAATCTCTAAATATAAAGTCGTTACGTATCCTCCAAATATTCCAAGCGGCACAGGTGAAAACCTCCATAAAACATGGGCCAACGAAAACTGACTTGGCAGCAAAAAAAACCTTCAGAAAACGAAGAGGAGAAATCCCAATGAATACCCAGGAAGTCCCAGCATCGGATGGCAAAAGGGCAATAGAAAAAAAGGTGGTCTTTAGTTTCCAATACCACTCCCCCACAAAGATCACATCCGGACCCAATTTCCAAGTGCCATTGTTTTCTGATCATCAAGTCTCTAGTGTTCAATCTGTCCATCATGAGCAGCCAGTTCCTATTGTATGTAATTGATTCATTTATTTTTATGGTAAAGTCTCTAACTCAGCTCGTTCATAACCTGTAATTATCCTCATTACGCTATTATACAGAATGAAGAGTGAGGAATGTGACCGAAGAGCCATCTTTGACACTAGGTTCATCGATCAACACCGAGTTAATGAACGATTGCTACGTGAATACTCCGAGGAGACGGAGGAGAACTTGTAAGGTTCATAACGAGGCAACATTACAAAAAGAGAATAATATTTCCTTACAACTTCGGGTGAGAGTGTTACTGGCTTGTACACATTTACTTTTGTTACTCGATGTTAAATGTAATTGATGAGTTACTGACGTATATAAACGTGTGCAGTTTCCATTACATTCTGCTAATCAAAGATGACGCTGAAAGAGTTGAAATTAATAACTCACTAAAGAAAGAACAAAAGGAGTACAAAAGCATTATAGATGCGCTCCAGAGATAATTTCAGTAAATTATCGCACTATATTGGTCTCTTTCATTCATTTCCTGAGATATCAAGTAACTAAAAACTCATTTATTCATTATTTTACCGGGCAGGGTTTGGAAAGAATTCACCAAGAGAACACTAGGTGATTTTAAAGATGAGCTTAGTTTTCATGCGATTGAGGTAAGTAGTACGAGCTAGATCCGTACATCTCTTTAATACTAGTTATACTTGATTTTTATTTGATTGTATTCTATTCTCGTAAAGTGCTACATATAGCCATCAGAGACTAATTTGTGTGGATACTTCGTTTGCGAGTTCATTCGCTCGGAGATCAGTGAGCGGGACGGATCGAAACTTATAGAATTACGTGAAAAATATATTCACAATTTGATTTTATTACCATCGGTTGTGTTGACTGTCATTTATAATATTTGTTATGATGATTGATATTCATGTTGGTCTCCTTCTTTTATATATATAGTTAGAAATACTGCGGGAGAAACTCGAACCGAGCGTCTAGTTGCAATTCAAGAGGAATTGCTAGGATTTTTGGTTGACCATGTCATAGATCCAAGGGAAAAATTCCATACCACGGGATTATAGTGATTTAATGATCTTCATGTAATCGAATAGATGAGCTCTAGTCCTAGTTGTGATCTCTATGTAATTAAATTGTATATATATATATATATGTATGATTGTAAGACAAGTTATATTATATATGTATGTATGATTGTAAGACAAGTTATATTATATATGCATCAACATGTATATTATATGTTATATTATATATGCATCAACGTGCACGACATTCTAGTGATTTAATGATCTCCATACATGCACCAAATTGTATATAAAATAAAAAATAATTGAAAATAACCCTAAAAACCTTAAATCCAGTGTCCAGGTCTCTAATCTATTACCAACCGGGACTAACGATCCTCCCGCCAAGCCAAGCCGCTTTGCAGCTGCAATGTGGGTGGACTCTAATCCCGGTTCGTAACCGAACCGAAACTAGAGATCTGAGCCTCTAGTCCTGATTCCGTAGTCCCAATTACAGAACCGGGACTAAGAGACGTTCTCTACTAATGAGCGATGTAGTGGGCAATTTACGTGGATTATGCCCTCCCTTGAATTGCTCGAGTGTCGTTTCTCGCAATGGCAAATGCAACAAAGATAGCACTTCTCGTCTCTCCGTGCACACCGAGAATATAAGTCGGCTACATATGTGTTGGTAATATGTACGTAATTCGGGACAAATTTGCTAGGATTTACCATTTTTATTTGTTATATCATCTTTAATCCTTTATGATCTGAAAAAATCAAAGGGTGTTTGTTAGACCATAGAAATATAGAAATTCTAGACACATAAAATGATCGAATGAATTCTGTAAAACATTATTTATAAGGTTCACTAGAATTTTTCAAAGAATTGCATTCCTCCAAAGAGCACATGCTCTATCTCCGAGGAAGAGGCTAGAAGTGTATGTATGCATGAATCAGGTACTTTATTTTAGGGGCTATTATTCAAAGAATTTCCAAGTAATTGTATTTTTTTTAACTTGATTTATTTGTGTTTTTTGAAGTTTTTGTAATTTTTTGTTTGCAGAGTATTTTATGGAAAAGAACCCATCGCACTCACATCCAACAGAACCTTCCTTTCCAAAATGTCGCTTAAGAATTAGTTAAAAGATAAATTGTACAAATTTGGACCAAATATTTAAAAAAATATCTACATCTTCAATAGTAAATGGACACATTAAGAAAATATATTTTATGGTGAATCTATTGATGTTGATTCAGTAGTGTAAATTTTCATTTTTTGTGTATAATTTTGGTCAAACTTAAAAACGTTGACTTTTAACTAATCCTTAGGAGCCTTATATTTTCGGACAAATACTATTAGAAAAAAGACTATAGTTAGATCACATACCCGTGACGCACCGAAGAGTGGATGCCCCATGGGTAAATAGTTGTAGCGCACCACTATGAGGTGCTCCACTTGTATACCACTTACTCGTGGCGCATGCCTTAAGTGGTGCGCCACCACTATGTGTGAGGCATGCCGCCAGAAAACGCCCCACTTACCCATAGGGCACCACATAGCGGTGCGTCGTGGGTACCCATGGCGCATCACTATGTGGTGACCTAAGGGTAAGTCTAGCCAGCCACCAACTCGCTCCGTTATAAAAAATAAAATCATTTTAGATATACGTAGGTAATATAGGTAATATGATCTAGTTTGTAGAAAAGTTAACAAACATGAATTTTGACTTTTTTTTGAAAAAATAGGTCATGCCACGGTAAAACGGTTATAACTTTTGCATACGATATCGAAAAAAATTTAACATATCAAAATGGCGAGCACGAAATTCTACATCCATTTGCAACGACCTTAGGTCGTTTAGCGATTTTTTAGATTCTTAAAATTCGAAAAGGAAAAAAGTTACGGCCAAAATAAGATATTTTCCTGTAGAAATTTTTTGAGGCCATTTACCCGTGGGGTGTGCCACATGTAAGTTTGGGCGAGATTCAAAATTCAAATTCTACCTGACCTCCTACCTCCCTCTCCTAATCTTCTCCTCGACCTTTCCCTCACCTTCTCCTCCTCCACCTTCTCCTATATCCTCCTCTCTCTTCCGATCGCATCGCCCTCCTCCGGCCGCGGCGGCACCTACTCCGGGCGCGCCCTCCTCCAGCAGCCACGGGCGCTAGCTCCTACCGCCTCGGCCTACCACCTCCTGCTCGCACCCGCTCGACGCAGACAAGCACTAGCGCGGTCACGGCCTCCCGCACCTTTCTACGGTGGTAGGTTTTGGCCACGTCCACCATGCTCTGGCGAGCCAAGGAAACGGTGGCGAGCGTGGGACTCGACTGCTTTTGTTTCCAAAATTAGGGTGTTTTCTATAATTTTTTTGTTTTTCAAAAAACTTACCCTATGGCTGGACTAGTGCGCCACGGGTAACGGCGCACTAGGTAGTGCGCCAAGGCTAATTTTTACCCATTGCACGAATCCCGTGGCACACCGGTAGTGCACTATGGGTAACCAAAATCGGTGCGCCATGGGTAAGTCTTTTCTTATTAGTGAGAGGCAGTATCTTTCATGTGGGGTGCACCACGGGTAGGTCAAATTTAGGAAGCGTTGACTTTTAACTAATTCTTATAAACGCTTTATATTTTAGGTGGGAGGGAGTATCTTTTATGTGTGGTGTATCAAACATTTTTTGTCTCTAGAGGCCGTTGTGTTTGGGATTATTTATGTGTTTTCATAATCTTAGAAACCAAGAGCCCCTTAGAGATGAGAATGCTAGAAATGCAATATGAGTTGCTGTAAGTACTCCCTCTGTTTTAAAATATAAGATGTTTTAGCTTCGTGAAGGTAACGTATCTAGATAACTTTTAGTGTGTAGATTCGGAGTGGTTCTCACCTACACACCAAAAGTCATCTATATACATTACCTTCACAAAACTAAAACATCTTATATTATAAAATAACGATTTTGCTAATTCTCAGGCGTCTGAGAATTAGTTAAATCTCAGTCACCTAATACACCGTAGGATCTTTTGCTTTATGATCGGTGTCGTTGTGTCGCACGCGCTCGTGTTGCTTTTTCGCCCGCGTGCACGTTTAGCTTCTTTGTTTTTGTGGGCTCGTTCTGTGTTCTCTTTTTTGCTATCACCGATATGGGCTATCACACCGATCTGTGAGTTTGTTTCTTTCTTGTTTTTTCTTTGTTTCTTTTTGTGGTTGTTTCATTTTTGCCGGCAGTTATTTTTTTCTTCGGGTGAATTTAAGATTAGCTTAAGTGTTTGATTTGGTTGTTCAATCGAATTTCAATTGAGTTTTAATTTTCAATTTTTCCTTAGCTGGTTGTAATTTCTATTTTTTAATTGTTTTTCCTCTAGATTTTTATAGTTGTCATTGTTTTACTGCTAGGACGATATTTAGACTGTAAATTTTGTACTAGACTGAACTAACTTATATTATTAACATGTACTCCCTCTGCTTTCATAATATAATATGTTTTTAGCTTAAATATGTAGATTCGAAGTGAACCTACACACTGAAAAGGGTCTAGACACACATTTTTTAGAAGCGAATTGCCACTTCATCGTAACTGAGCATTTTTTCCTAAACTTTTGTTGGACTTTTTTCCTTTTCGTCGAGCCAATGATATCTTGGTTGTAACTTTTTTATGCCAGATGCAATATTGTTGAAAGAGAATTGTCATTGAGCCCCTCGCGAGGGCCAGATACAACTAGCCCCCCGCCGAGTGTCGTTTGGAACTTGCTTGTAACTGAGCTCCGCCGGGGGGGGGGGGGGGGGGGCGTCGAGGGGGGGCTTGTTCGTCTGCGGTACCAAAGTTGGCAGGCTAACGCATGGCGGTACCTAAGTTGCCTGAAATTACCGCGTTTCGAAAAGTTGGGCTGCCAACTACTGAGAGGGGCCATTTCGAGGCAAACTCATCTCACCCCTGCCAAATACAAACATTCCATTAAACGACCCCGTGAAGTAGATGGTCGGGACCCACATGTCGGTTATCTGTCCGTGACGTGAGCGCCAACGCGGCAACCTCTTAGGCAAATCGAGCAGCTAAGTGGATTGGATGCGTTGACCAATTTCACAAATCCATTCCTAGCTTTCCCCTAGCACCGGCGGCGTCGGAATCCACCCTCCAGGCAGGACGATCCCTTCGGACATTTGACTTCCGCGGCCAAGTTGCTGCGCCCAGTCGCTGATACCGAGCTCCAATGGCACATGTCGTAGCCGCCGTTGCGAGGCTCTAGCCCGCCTCCGCCGCCGATGAGCCGAGCAGCTCGGAGGATGGCAGATCCTACTATCAAGAAAGAAGAAGTTATGTCTACAAGCGGGTGATCTACCCTTCTCTTTGCTATTCGCACTAGTTACAACTGCTAGCTGGCTACTGAACCTCAAATTGTTTGTTAGCCCATCGCTGACAAACATATTTTGTCCATAGTTTTCTGTCAAGTGGGATCTGCGCGGACCCCCTTACCTGGTTACTGTAGTCCTCTATAGGTACGACTCTAAGGGCAAGAGGTATGGACACCATTGTTTCACGATGGAAGAAGTGCCTGCGCAGATCTGCACTATATCTGGTATGGTTGCTGCTCTGTGTAATCATGTTGAATTATGGCCAAAGCAGACTGCAAAGTTCAGCTCATGGATGAACGTGGCATCATGGTTCCTATAACGTGTGACAGTCAGCTAATTGGGTTGATGAAAAGGTATGCTTTGGCTGCCATGTTTGAGCTGAAATGTGATGTACTGGATGTGGAAGCTGCTGTAACTAGGAGTCGCCCTTCTATTCTTGGACAGGGTGGTTGCTCGAACCCAATTAGCTCCCGGTAAGCAAAGGTCTCTTAGGGTTCGCATGTTTTTGCTAAATTGTAATTTTTGTTTAATTTACTCTGTAGATATTGGGCAGTTATGCAACAGTCTTGTTTCTTTGATAGGAAGCGTCGCAAGGTTAGAAACATGACTGTCAGGTCAGTCATTTTGCTGCCCGAAGAAATTAAAAACGAGTGGAAAGATGTCATTTTGCTGCCCGAAGAAATTAGAAACGAGTGGAAAGATGATGTTGGACACGATTCTGGTACCCATTGTCCCGGCGATGCAGACTACGTGAAGCTAAGAAAATTGGCACTGAGGAAGAGGAAGAAGGCAGGAAATGAAGAAGTCATTGGACATGAAAGCTTGGCACCCAGGCTACGGAAGAAGGCTGCTGGCAATGAAGATGCATAGTAATGTGTTGAACTTGAACCTATATATGTAATTCTGTTAAATTATGATCGCTCTATGTGTGGCACGTTGCTGGGCGAAACAATCTACCCACGTTCTCTGAGTAAAATGTACCGCGACTTAGGGTTTGGAAACGCCCGAGTCGGTAGTTGAATCCGAAATTGTGATTGTGCCACTGCTATCTAAAAATAAGGATCCACCGGTTCCACAATTGCTGAGGGGCAGGAGGTCTCCAAATACGACGGAATGTAAGTGACACATAAATAAATTATTTAAGCTGCCACACTTCACGAAGCAGCAACTTATTTCAGATTCTGCACAACGACGTGGCAACATAAACAGCAATGTTCTCACCGATAATGCCCAGATGAGAAGGAAATGGGTACCACTTTCTGGCATAATCTTGAGCCCGTCTATCTCACCGCCTCTCTGCTCCGGCATCCCCTGCATCTGGCGAAGCTCCCGGATCTCCAGTAACAGGGTGTACGTGCTTCCACTTTATAAATTGTGGTTGTGCCATTTGTATGCGGCACAATCCACGTAGATTACGTTTAAACAAACCACCAATGTCAGAATACACTAGTAGAAAAGGTGTCTTTGGTCCACGGTTACGTTCCCAATCCGGGAAAGAGATCTAAATCGAGGCAGAAATTGATCTAAATCACAAATTCTTACACAAATTAATGCGGGGTCAGAGCAATTTTTTTCCTCCCTAGAATCCGGGACCAATAGTTCAGACCGCTAGGTCAACAAGTACAAATATTACAACTTAAAAAGGCACGGAGCTTAAGCTAAATAGAACTAGTTATCACACATCTCCTTGATCTTCCTAATCTTCGCCCGATGCGCATCTTCCTGCGAGAGCAAGGATCGAATTGTCTGCTCCTTCCTTTTAGCATCTTCCTTGCACAGCTTCAATTGTTTCTCTGCATTTTTCCTCATGCACTTGTCAATACTCGTAGTTGTGTACTGCAGGACTTTGGCCTGGTGGAGATCGTTCCTTGATTGAGTCAGTTCTTGCTCTGCTTTAGCCTTCAGGGCCAACGCCGCGTCCCTCTCCTTCTCGACCTTGATAACCTTGTCTTGCACCCACCTGAGATCTCGCTTATGCTTGGTCGTGTCAACTTGTTCCCATAGCTTCATCTCAACATTGTCAAGAAGTGAGCTGAATACGGATTCTTTCAACTCGACAGTTATTTCCCATAGTTTGTCCAGCGTTTTCTGCATTGATTTGGGCCACTCTGGATCTACCCATTTGACAACACCGCAACTTCCGCCTTGCATCATTGCACGATGTCCTTGACACCGTAGAAACCCCATGCCTGCGTTTTGTCCTTCGAAGGCTACAAATTTAGCGGGCACGTATCCATGTTTACATACTAGAGGACTGTCTTCATCCTCTAAACCGTGATAGTCGAAGTCATACATCATCTGGTTGGCCTAACACATCATACGCGCATGAGTAAACAGATTAGATCTAGCTCAAAAAATAGATAAATGGCCACATATGATAGAAATAGAGATGAGACGACTCACATCGAAATCACCGTCCCTGACGTCACGACGCGTTTCCTCGCCATCTCCCCTTGAACCCATGGCGAGAGGGGTGGGGGGTGGCTACCGAAGAGGGGATTGGGATGGAGGCACCGTCAGCTTGCGGCTACGGCAGGATGGGAGTGAAGTAGGGAAAGTGGCTTCGAGGGTAAGGAAGAGAAGTACGGGGAGGAAGAGAAGTAATGAGGACGTGACACTGCAATGTGGCCCACTGAACTCGTGAGATGTGACACTCGCAATAGGGGAGCGCCCGGTGTTGCTAGTTTGTCCAGAGCAAGCGTGGACAATCATGTCGCAGAACAGCCTACTCGCGGATCGCTCTCACGAAGACCATCCCAATCGTCCAAGCGCCCCAATCGAACGGTATGTAACAATCGTCAAGCAGAACAACTATGTTAGGGCGTGCCTTCTAGAAGACTCGGTCTAACGAATACCCATGCAATGACACTGGTGTATCCATGTGTGGTTTGTGAAAAGAACAGACATGCAATCACACTAGGTGGATCCATATGTGGTTTATGGAAGTAACACACATGCAATGACTCTAGCTGTGATTCATGAAAAGAACTGACATGCAGTGACACTGGGTGTGGTTCATGAAAAGAACAGACATGCAATGACATTGGTGGATCCATGTGTGGTTTATGGAAGTAACAGACATGCAATGACTCTAGTCGCGGTTAATGAAAATAACACGCATGCAATGACACTGGGTGTGGTTCATGAAAAGAACAGACACGCAATGACACTGGTGGATCCTTATGTGGTTTGTTTAGAGGAACAGACGTGCAATGACACTAGATATGGTTCATGAAAAGAACAGACATACAATGACACCGGGTGTGGTTCATGAAAAGAACAGACATGCAATGACTTATGTGGTTTGTTTAGAAGAACACACATGCAATGCCACTAGGTGTGGTTCATGAAAAGAACGGATAGGAAATGACACTGGTGGATCCTTATGTGGTTTGTTTAGAAGAACACACATGCAATGGCACCGGGTGTGGTTCATGAAAAGAACAGACACGCAATGACACTAGTGGATCCTTATGTGGTTTGTTTAGAGGAACATACATGCAATCACACTAGGTGGATCCATATGTGGTTTATGGAATTAAAAGACATGCAATGACTCTAGCTGTGATTCATGAAAAGAACAGACATGCAATGACACTGGTGGATCCACGTGTGGTTCATGAAAAGAACAGACATGCAAAGACACTAGTGGATCCTTATGTGGTTCATGAAAAGAACTGACATGCAGTGACACTGGGTGTGGTTCATGAGAAGAACAGACATGCACTGACACTGGGTGTTCATGAAAAGAACAGACATGCAATGATACTGGTCGATCCTTATGTGGTTTGTTTAGAAGAACACACATGCAATGATACTGGTGGATCCATGTGTGGTTTATGAGAAGAACACACATCCAATGAACTCTAGTGGATCTATCTTGGCATAATTTGATGTATTCCACGATGTATTTCATTGTACAAGACACTTTCCATTTTTATACTACTCAGTTTTGCCCTTGGTTTTATGTGGTACTACTTAGTTTTGCCCACCCCCCTCTCTATCTTTCGTAGAAGCCCAAAACTATGCTCACCCTGTCTGCTACTCCCTGATTGGTTGTCACAGTTGTCACGCGGATCGTGCGCACCAACCGTTGATTCTGTGCGATCCAACAATGAGCGTTGCACACCTCGTGCCCTTCACAGTACAGCGTGAGACAGCACAGACGTCTCCCTCCGTGAGACTTCTATAGGAAGGAAGACGATGCCGTCCATGGAAAAAGTCGTTGAGCAGTCATGTCAAGTTTAATCAAGTCTGAAAATCCTACTACTGTTACTACAACTCATGCACAGGGCAACGGGGTCATCGAGTGCACGGTTGTTGACGGGACGCTGCAATTTATTGCCACTTGATTTTAATCAGACGTATCCCATTTTTACGCAGCGCTCTCAATCTCACTTCCAACTGGGCCCTACCGCTAGTAAATTCCATGAGTCAAGGGCCCCCTCGAGTAGATCTAACGTTGCTAGAATTTAGTTCCGCGCCACTTGCATGTAGTGGAATCGAGGTCTGCCATGAGCGTGTTTTCAATGCAACTCTAAAGTGGAGATCGTGCCTGTTTCAAAAAAAAGGGAACCAAAAAAAGGGTGGAGATCGTGGTAGCCCCCCGCCCTCCCGCCCACCACACGTGTCCACTCGAGGACTACGAACGGTCCGATGTTTATAACCCCCCTCGACCTTCTTATTCCATGAGCTCATGTCATTTCCCCCAGTTTGTCTAGTCTCAAGACCCCAATCTACACCTGCCGCGTGCGCCGAAGCTCCCTCGTTTGCACTACCTCCTTCCCTTGGTGCGCCATGAAGCGTACGCGTGGAGAAGATCCGGAGGTGAATCCAGTTGAAGGCGCAGCATCAGGTGGCTCGATCATTGCCAAGCAGGCGGAGGCGTCTTCTCCGGGCACGAACGCCGATCGGTGCCGCGCCATCGAGGGTGTGAACTCATCCGTCCAGCTAGTAGCCGTCGCCGCCGAGCAGCAGGTGGTAGCCGTCGCCGCCGAGCAGCAGGTGGTAGCCATCGCCACCGAGCAGCAGGTAGTAGCCGTCGCCGCCGAGCAGCAGGTGGCCGACAACGTCGTGGTGCCAGCGGCAGATCTGGATGGGGGGTAGGCGGCAGGCGGAGGCAATCCGGTGATCTACATCGACGACCCCATCACCGTTCAAGAAATCTTCGACGCAATCACGGAGAATAATGAGTTCGAGGAGGAGGTCCCTGATGAGGAGTCTGAGGTACTACATTGCTAGGTTCTCTAGTCACAGCCGCAGTTTTCACTGTTCATACATAGGATTTTCTCAATTGTGTACAGATTCTTTTGCTCTTGAAGTAGGGTAGTATATATATGATTTGATCGGTTGATTGATGCATCTGCCATCTAGTCACAAAACCCCAATCCGTCTAGTCACAAAACCGGAATCTGCTCATCTGCCATCTAGTTGAGTTTGCTAGTTGAGTGTTGATTTCGATACACAGCAGGCCTATAACATTACATTTCCATTCCTTACTGAGCCCAATGATTCAATTTTGCCCCAAAATAGTGCAAGGGCATCTGATGGTCTCGTTTTCTTAGGGATGGTTAGTGGCCCTGAGGCAGCAATGCACATAAACAATATAGGTTGTGTTGTTGGTATTTTGGTTCTCCGACTCCATCGCTGAAAAAAATGAGGCCTTAATTTTTTCTCTCATATGGACCCTAAATATATAATATTTGTATTTTTTCTGATCTATGAATGCGTTGTATGATGCATTTGTATATCCCTGAATATTGTTTGGTACGATTACATTTCAATTTCTTATTGTGGCCAATGATTCAAATTTGCCCCAAAGAGAGGCAGACACATTGGTGTAAAAATTTTACAGGGATGAGTGAGCGAACCTGGGGCCATGTACAAGATCAATATAAGCTGTGCAATTGTTACTTGGTTCACTTACGCCATCTCCGTAGAAACTTATGAGGCTGCAATCTTTATTCTACATTCATAGAACTATGATATTTGAATTATCTATTCCATGCATTCATAGTGTATAAGAATTACATTTTAGTTTGTCACTGAGGTCGATGATTGAAATTTGCCCCAAAAGAGTTCAAGTGGAGACATGTATGATGGTGTCGTGTTTTAGGGATGGGTTGGTGAACCTGAGGCAGCAATGCACACAAACAATATAGGTTGTGTTGTTGGTACTTTGGTTCCCCAACTCCATCTCTGAAACAAATTATGAGGCCCTTGATTTATTCTCATATGGAACTACATATATGATCCTTGAATTGTTTCTGATATTTTAATGATTGGTATGATGCATATGTATATGAATAGTTTTGATCATAAGTATTTTTAACATGTACCTGAAGATTAATTGTTTGGTTTTTTATTTATAATTACAATATTTAGGCTTGTTTTTGTACCTGACTATGTATATCCCTGAATAATGTTTTGTACGATTACATTTCAATTTCTTATTGTGGCCAATGATTCAAATTTGCCCCAAAAGAGAGGCAGACACATCGGTGTCAGATTTTTTTTAGGGACGAGTTAGTGAACCTGGGGCGATGTACAAGAACAATATAGGCTGTGCAATTGTTACTTGGTTCACTTACGTTGTCCCTGTAGAAACTTATGAGGCCTTAATCTTTATTCTACATTCATAAAACTATGATATTCGAATTACCTATTCAATGCATTCAGTGTATAAGAATTACATTTTAGTTTGTCACCGAGGCCGATGATTGAAATTTGCCCCAAAAGAGTTCAAGGGGAGACACGTATGACGGTGTCATGTTTTTGGGATGGGTTGGTGAACCTGAGGCAGCAATGCACACAAACAATATAGGTTGTGTTGTTGGTACTTTGGTTCTCAAACTCCATCTCTGAAACAAATTTTGAGGCCCTAGATTTATTCTCATATGGAACTACATATATGATCCTTGAATTGTTTCTGATCTTTTAATGATTGGTATGATGCATATGTATATGAATAGTTTTGATCATAAGTATTTTTAATATGCACCTGAAGATTAATTGTTTGGTTTTTTATTTATAATTACAATATTGAGGCTTGTTTTTGTACCTGACTATGTATATCCCTGAATAATGTTTTGTACGATTACATTTCAATTTCTTATTGTGGCCAATGATTCAAATTTGTTCCAAAAGAGAGGCAGACACATTGGTGTTAGATTTTTTCAGGGACAAGTTAGTGAACCTGGGGCGATGTACAACAATAATATAGGCTGTGCAATTGTTACTTGGTTCACTCACGCCGTCCCTGGATAAACTTATGAGGCCGCAATCTTTATTCTACATTCATAGAACTATGATATTCGAATTATCTATTCCATGCATTTATAGTGTATAAGAATTACATTTTAGTTTGTCACCGAGGTCGATGATTGAAATTAGCCCCAAAAGAGTTCAAGAGGAGACACGTATGATGGTGTCGTGTTTTAGGGATGGGTTGGTGAACCTGAGGCAGCAATGCACACAAACAATATAGGTTGTGCTGTTGGTACTTTGGTTCGCCAACTCCATCTCTGAAACAAATTATGAGGCCCTAGATTTCTTCTCATATGGAACTACATATATGATCCTTGAATTATTTTTGATCTTTTAATGATTGGTATGATGCATATGTATATGAATGGTTTTGATCATAAGTATTTTTAACATGCACCTAAAAATTAATTGTTTGGTTTTTTATTTATAATTACAATATTGAGGCTTGTTTTTGTACCTGACTATGTATATCCCTGAATAATGTTTTGTATGATTATATTTCAATTTCTTATTGTGGCCAATGATTCAAATTTATCCCAAAAGAGAGGCAGACACATTGGTGTCAGATTTTTTCAGGGATGAGTTAGTGAACCTGGGGCGATGTACAACAACATTACAGGTTGTGCAATTGTTACTTGGTTCGCTAACTCCATCCCTGAAGAAACTTATGAGGCCGCAATCTGATGCAATTATTTGTCATTGTGTTGAGATGAAATGATATATGAACCGATCAAACTATTGCTGAGATGCTTTATCTTTGATATCCACGGATATATTGTCTTACATATACATGTTGTCAATTCTTGAGTTGTAATGCAATTCAATCATATGTATGAGTTCTAAGTTATGTTCTTAAAAATCAATAGGAGGATGATGATGAAGTGGACGATAGCAAGGTATCCAGGGACAACAAGAGCCGCTACATGCTGAGGCGGTTACGGTGTGGGCTAATCTGTTTCCACCGTAGGTGAGACTGTTTTGCCCATTCTGTGGCAGAGCAATCAACGTGGACCTCAACAGCATGATCCAGCATGCTAAGGGCGTTGGCAGAGGCGGAGGCAGAAGCCATAGACCGATTACCTTGGCACGACACGCAGCCTACGGCAAATTCCTTCGGGAGTATGTCAGGACTGGCCTGTATCCCATCGACTAGGCTGTCGCTGCCTCCTGCTGATAAACCGCTGCCCTGCTAGGCGTCTCAGTATCCCGGCCTCCTGCTGCAGCCCCTGCTTTTATTTTGTTCTAGTTAATTATTACATGTGTGTGGCATGTAAGACAATATATCCGTGGTGTCTCTGGTGAACCTTATATATTAATCTACTCCTTTATATGGAGTGCCTTAAAGTTTCTAATGTTCAATTATATTTACTGATCATGCTCATGCACGCTACAAAATATTTCTAGTGCTCGATTATATTAAAATTGTCAAGAAATACATCAACAAGTTAAATTGGTCGAAATTTTGTATTAAAGTAACTAAATGTATCACACACATAATAAACTAGAAACTAAAATCTAGTTCAAACACATAATGTATCACCACCACTTGTTGTCGTCCTTGACTTGCTTCCCCTTCAGCCGCTTGATGTCGCCACCGTCCCAAGATCCCTGCTCGTCCTGAAACCGCTTTCTGTCCTCCTCGCGCTTCTTCTCCTGGGCTAGCTTGCAACCAGGGCATAGCTCTCTCGTGAAAAACCCTGCCTTAATCATCCCATATTTCATGGTAATGATCTTAGTGTACAACTCGTACGCCATGTAGGCGTCTCTGGCTGCATACTCGAGGCGCACCTGGCTCATCGGCTTCCACTCCTAGTAGTCGTGATCGAGTCGCTTCAATTTCTTCAGTTTTTCATAGGATTTTTCGATGATTTCCGCTGCCAGATCACCCATGCCATCATTCGCTTGGTATGATTTGATCTTGTACAGATTTTGGGTGTCGATGTGGTGCCCCTCTAGGAATTTTATCAACGCACGAGAAAGCATAATTGTGTCATTTGTGATATCCACGCTAGTGAAAGTTATCCCTTTCCTACACAAGAACTCGACCAGAGACGGACAACGCATCTCAGTTGGTTTACTCCTACACTTAGATGGTTCTAGGGATGTAAGGGAACAAGGGATGCAGAAGTGGTGATCTCAAATTTAAATTTCACATACATGCAGAAGTGGTAAACGAGGACCTCCTCATGTATGGGGATTTGCACGACAACGATCTCTTGTGGAGGATTTTTTCGCTTATTTGCACGGGTGTACTCCAAGTCTAGCCCCACAAACTTGTGCTTCTCTTTCTCAAGCAATTGCTCAAACCTGGCGAGAGTTGTCTCCACAGTCGCTTCATCATTTGTGTACACCACTGTCAAAGTCGTGGTGCCATGGGCAGGGACCAAGTGGGTCTCTATTGTGCGTTTCCCATCGTCCATGCCTGCAAGGAACTTCCTGCAAGAGGAAGAAGAAGATGAACCGACGGTTCCAGAACAGAGCAAGAAGAAGCGCCCAGGAAAAACTGCAGAGGAATGACTGAGGAAAAGGAATGACTGCAGAAGAAACATGGTAACTGCAACTTTCGGTTCGAGAACTCACCGTGGTTACGTGGAGATCGTGGCAGTGCCGCCGGTTCAACAAGTGGGGCAAGTTCCTGTGAGAATATGAAATTAGCTGTGCATTTTTCTATGCGAGAAATTGAGAGAAGTCATTTATATTTTGTCTTCCATAATTAAACACAATGAAGTTGGTACAACCCAAGAGATTTGAACAAAAGAGTACAGGCCCAACATGGCAGAACCTGGAGAGCCCCAGAACTTGAGATACCACAGAGACCTCGGCAGAGGTGGCAGAATTGGTGCGGGTGCAACCACGGCGACGGCGAGCTTGGATTCTAGAGGAGGAAAACAGAACCGAGCATGGTCAACAAGGTGATAGATCTCACTCGAAACCAATTCTCGTCCCCGACCGTGCCATGGGTGCGTCCACGATGAGGGCGAGCTCTGACTCGGGATGGGGAGGAGAGCGGGGCCGAGCAACTTCGTCACTTCCTAGCTCTGCGCCATGGCTGCGACCACAGATTGCCGCTCCGGGGAAGAAGACGAGTAATGGAGGCGCCAACGCTGCAAGCCTATAGGGAGGGGAGCCGGGCCGAGCAGGTTCGTCCACGTCCCAGCTCTGCGCCATGGCTGCGACGCCCCACAGATTGCCACACCGGGGAAGAAGAAGACGCGTAATGGATGCAGGCGCCAACGCTGCAAGCCTAATTGACACCTAAGCGACGGGAGCGACATGAGCGACATAACGGCGAGAACTGACAGGGGGGCCAACTTGACGTCCGTTAGCCTGATTTTTTGTATTGAAACATAAAGTTGAATTCGTGCCGAAAAAGACCCTCTGAGTATTTGGCACACCAACTGTAGTCATCGCGGATGATTTCAAGGAACTTGGGTACCGCGTTTCCTAGACACCCCAACTTTCGGGCCGCAAAATGATATTCTCGTCGAGGGAGGGTAGTTGTCTAAGCCCCGGCGAGGGGGGCTAGTTACAACTTTCTTGTAATTGAGCCCCCCACGAGCGAGGGGGAGGGCAGTCGCAACTTGATTGCAACCGAGGGACCCCCGTTAGAAGGACAGTTGCAACTTGCTTGTAATTGAGCTCCTGCCGAGGGCCAGTCGCAACTTGATTGCCACTGGGAGGCCCTCGTCGGCAGGCCAATTGTAACTTTCTTATAACTGAGCTCCGCGGTGGGTTAGTTGCAACTTGTGTGTAACTCAGCAACCGCCAGGGGGGCATTTTGGAACTTGCTTGTAATTGAGCCCCCGCCGGGCTAGTTGCAACTTGATTGCAACCGGGGGACCCCCGTCGGCGGGCTTGTTGCAACTTGCTTGTAATTGAGCTGCGTTGGGGGCCAGTTGCAACTTGATTGTAACTGTGGGGCATTTGAACTTGCTTGTAATTGAGCCCCCGCCAAGGGGCTAGTTGCAACTTGATTGCGACTGGGAGACCCATCGGTTGCAAAGTAACTGAGCTCCGCCGGGGGCCAATTGCAACTTGCTTGTAACTGAGCACCCGTCAGGAGGGGCAGTTGCAAGTTGCTTGTAATTGAGCCCCCACATAGGGACCAGTTGCAACTTGATAGCGACCAGGGAACCCCATCGGTTGCAAAGTAACTGAGCTCCACTGAGGGGCCAGTTGCAACTTGCTTGTAACTGAGCACATGTCGGGAGGGGGGCATTTGCAACTTGTTGTAATTGAGACCCCGCCGAGGGGCAGTTGCAACTTGATTGCAACCGTTGGGGGACCCCATCAGTCTGCCACTTGATTGTAACTGAGCTTCGTCGGGGGCTAGCTGTAACTTGCTTGTATCTGAGCTTCGTTGGGGGCTACTTCTAACTTGATTGCAACCGGGGGGCCTATCGGTTATAACTTGCTTGTAACTGAGCTCCGCAGGGTCCTAGTTGCAACTTGCTTGTAACTGAGCTCCGTCGGGGGCTAGTTTCAACTTGCTTGAGGGCGCATTTTTGCAACTTGCTTGTAATTGAGCCCCCGGCGAGGGCCAGTTGCAACTTGATTGCAACCGGGGGACCCCCACAGTTGTAACTTACTTGTAACTTAGCTATGTCGGGGACCAGTTTCAACTTGCTTGTAACCGAGCTCCGCCAGGGGCCAGTTGCAACTTGATTTCAACCAAGGGACCCCCATCGGTTGCAACTTCATTGTAACTAAACTCTGTCGGGGGCTAGTTTGCAAATTGCTTGTAACTGAGCTCCCATCGGTAGGGGGGAGTTTTCGCAACTTTCTTGTAATTGAGCCCCCGCAGAGGGCCAGTTGCAATTGCAACCCGGGGACCCCATCGGTTGCAAGTTGCTTGTAACTGAGCTCCGCCAGGACCAGTCGCAACTTGCTTGTAACTGAGCACCCGTCAGGGGGCATTTTACAACTTGCTTGTAACTGAGCTCTGCCGAGAACCAGTTGCAACTTGATTGCAACCAGGGGACCCCCATCAATTGCAACTTCATTGCAACTGAGCTCTGTCGGGGCCAGTTTGCAACTTGCTTATAACTGAGCTCCCGTCGAGAGGGGGGCATTTTTGCAACTTGCTTGTAGTTGAGCCCCCGCCAAGGGCCAGTTGTAACTTGCTTGTAACTGAGCACCCATCGGGAGGGGGCATTTTTGCAATTTGCTTGTAATTGAGCCCCTGTTGAGGGCCAGTTGCAACTTGATTGCAACTGGGGGACCCCATCGGTTGCAACTTGCTTGTAATTGAGTTCCACTAGGGACCAGTTGCAACTTGCTTGTAACTGAGTACCTGCCAGGGGGCATTTTGCAACTTGCTTGTAATTGAGCCCCCGTTGGGGGCCAAGTGCAACTTGATTCCAACCGGGGGAGCCCCCGTTGGGGGGCTAGTTGCAATTTTCTTGTAGCTGAGCTCCGCCAAACGCCAGTTGCAACTTGCTTGTAACTGACCACCCCCCGGGGGGTAACTGGATTGCGACCGGGGGACCCCATTGGTTGCAAAGTAACTAAGCTCCGCCGAGGGCCAATTGCAACTTGCTTGTAACTGAGCACCCGTCGGGAGGGAGCAGTTGCAAGTTGCTTGTAATTGAGCCTCCGCCGAGGGCTAGTTGCAACTTGATAGCGATCGGGGAACCCCATCGGTTGCAAAGTAACTGAGCTTCGTCGGGGGGGGGGGGGGGGGCAGTTGCAACTTGCTTGTAACTGAGCACCTGTAAATAGGGGCATTTGCAACTTGCTTGTAGTTGAGACCCCACCGAGGGCTAGTTGCAACTTGATTGCAACCGGGGGACCCCATCAGTTTGCAACTTGATTGTAACTGAGCTCCGCCGAGACCAGTTAAAACTTGTTTGTAACTGAGCACCCGCCAGGGGCATTTTGCAACTTGTTTGTAATTGAGCCCCTACGGAGGGGCAATTGTAACTTGATTACAACCGGGGGTCCCCGGTCGTCGGTCTAGTTGCAATTTGCTTGTAATTGAGCTCCTCCGGAGGCCAGTTGCAACTTGCTTGTAATTGAGCTCCGTCGGGGGTCAGTTGTAACTTTTTTTCATCTGCATGCTGTCGTGTGGAGCAGCTAGAGGGCACAGGAAATTCAATCGACATTCTGATGTTTTGTAAATATTTTTATGAAAGATGTCTTTTTAAAATTTTATGAAAAATGTTTAAGAAACAAAAAGAGAAGTGGCAGTTTTTACAAAAAAAAACAAAATAATACTTCCATAGGTTTTTATTGACAAATTTAGTGAGCCACGAGATTAAATTCATAATTTTTTGAATTTTTTAATGCATTTCGTTTTATTTTAGATTTTCGTTCATTACACAATGTATTGTTCACGTGGTATGACACAATAAAGTTACCTTTGCTACTTTTTATTCTTAATTTTTTTGATTCTGTCAAATATTATTACAAGGAAGACAATTATATGTGTGGGACTAGGGTTGCGAAGCGGCAACCCGCGAGAGCCCGTGAAAGCAAAATTTAGTTCAAACTAGAGAAACTTTAATGGAAAATTTTGAACTAGACTAACAAATTGCCTACAAAGTGGCGCTGGTCGGGTGTCGCTTCGCAACCCTATGTGGGACCACAATAGCTGTTAAGTGGGTAGCCGTAGCGCTAACACCCGCTGTACGCGCGTAAGGAGAGAGGGGAGATGAAGATCGAGTCAATACAGAGAGAAGGAGGGAAACACAAGGGAGAGGGCGGGGAAGAGAGTGGGATAGTAGCGGCGACCGCGACGGTGGCGACCGCGACGATGCCGACCGCGATGGACGCGCCCCCGACAGCGCACTGCTTGCAGGATCACCACGCGCCGCCGAGCAGCCCCCGCTCTCCCGGTAAGTTCCTTGTCAAAATCCCACCCATCTCAAATCCCTCCACCCTAGCATTGTTCCGACCTTCTTCAGTCTTAGATTTTCTAGGATTTTGGTCTGCATCATACGGACCGATTGGATTCGTTGTTGTTTGGCGAAGCATAGTGTTTTGAAATTCCAAATCGAGCGGGTCAAACTACCTTCCGAGCACAGCAAATTTCAAGTCCAAAAAAGAGCAAAAAAAGCCCAACAAAAGATAAGGCGCGCGGCCAGAAACAGGGACCGGTGTGTACCGTGCAGCGATGGAACCGGGCTAAAATTCTTAGTGTGACGTCAGGCGACTTAAATCTCAGTCGGCTGAGATGTAGACACGCCCATAAAACAAAGGGAGTATGTGAGAATGGAGAATATATGATCAACAATTCAAACATAACCGGATCCACCACACCAAATAGTGAAGTTTACTACTCTGTCCGTCTAGAAAATATAAGACGAATGTATCTAGACTATTTTTGTGTCTATTAAAGTGAATCTATACACTAAAAAACATTTAGATACATTCATTACATAAAAACATTTAGATACATTCATTACACAAAGATAAAATGCCTGATATTTATGAAAGGAGGGAGTACTATATGACTTTGGACTTGGGATCAAACTTGAATAGGTAGACCCACAAGCTCATTTTGAAGCGGTTTAACCAAACAAAGAAAGCAGAGTAGCAACCATGCCGATGGACATCGCCGTGATCCACGCGGGAACTCTTGCAGGATCCCGCCGGAGGAACATGCCTTGAAGCAGCGGATAGCTCAGCACCGCGACGTAGCAGAGGAGGAACAGCTCGGCGGACACGTCGCCCCAGCCGCCGCGGCTGATCAACATCTTCCAGACCCCTCCGACGAGCGCCGCGTCATTGAGCAGGCAGAGCGTGGTGGCCGGCAGGAGCACCGTCGAGCACCCGGCGAAATCGAACACGCCGTCCCGGTACAGCCTGCCGCCGTCGGACGTCTTGCTCGTGAGGTCAAAGTCCACCGCATGGCCGCCGGCGCCAACCAGGTCCAGCGCCACGGAAAGGCAGGCGAATAGCTGGCCCGTGATGGCGTTCAGCGCCCAGAACCTCTGCTCGTTCCACAACGTCCTCACCGCCAGGCTGCGCTTCGCGACCGACACCTCCACCAGGTGCTGCAGCAGCGATGACACGAACACGGCGGCGAACCAGAGGCTCGAGGCCTCGGGGAATGACGTGGCGCCGCTGCCGCGGAAGAAGCGGAGCTGCGGCACGGTGGCGTAGCAGAGCACGGGGAAGGCGTAGAGGGCCATGAAGGCGTAGTAGGCGAAGCCCATGCTCTGGGGCAGGGAGACGGCGAGGGCGGAGGCGAGGGGGCAGTGCTTGGAGAGGCCGACGGCGAGCATGCCGGACATCCACCGCTTGTTCTGCACCAGCACGTCGTTGAGGTTGGTGGGCACGCTGCCGAGGAACGGCGCCGGCCTCGAGGGCGCCGGGTAGCAGTAGACGGACGTCCACCCTCGGCAGTAGAGCTGCCGGTAGCCGGTGAAGTAGTCCTCCACCACGGACTGGTACAAGAAACCCACCTGCACCGAGTCTAGGCGTCATGTCACGTGACCATGGGATGGGGGGGATGGCAATCAATGGCATGAGCTTGAATTGCAGTTTCTGAACTTGCCTCCTCGCCCCATTTGGTGCCCGTCTCGTAAGCGCAGGAAGCCACCAACGTTGCATCGGCCTGTGGGAGAACATTGCGTGCAACCGTGCTCCTGGATCGGCGTAACGACGTTATGTGGCCATTGGAGTGGCCAAACCTTGTCTTCAGCTCGCCGACCTCCATGGAAGAGAACTCGTCTATACAGTTCAGGAACAGTCATGCATGTCAGCGAATTGCAGCAACCAACCAGCCATCTGCGCGGTGAAGAAGGAGGATTGCTTGCTATGCTGACCTTGTGGGCTGACCGGCCGGGCACCGTAGACAGCGTCTCTCCTGAGGCAGAAGCCGGTGCCGGAGAGGATCGGCCCCCGGAGGCCGTCCAACCCTTTCCACCGAGTCTGCAATTGCTCCAGCAAGGTTAACAAATCGTTTGCCAATGATGATACATGGTCGATCGATTTTCTTACCGAGAAGATGGATCTGAGCTCGTTGGCATAGATGTCGTTGCTGCTGAGATTGTGGAACATCTGAGGGAACTGCACGAAGGCGAGGTCGTCGGCACGGCGCCGGCGATCGAGGTGGAAGCACATGGCCTCCAGGACGGAGCTCCGGGTGTTGCAGTACATGTCGCAGTCCAGCACCAGCACGTACGGCGCGTTGCTCATCAGGCTCGACACCCGGAGCTGCATTGCGCAGGAACACCAATGTGGCGCATCACATCAAAGAAGACGAGATCGGCATTGCCAACCAAAACACACACGTGCTGAAGCTCTGATCAGCGATGGAAGAAGACTCACAAGGACGTTGAGTGCGCCGGCTTTGAAGTGGTGGGCCCACGCCGGCCGCTTCTCGCGGGACAGGTAGACCAGCGACGCCATGGCGTCTTCATCGTCGGAGTCGCTGCCGCTGCTGTCTTGCTGGTCGGATATGATCTGACATGTAGTACATGGTGCGGATTACTGAGAACAACCGATCGGGTGTAGCACTGTCTGCGCGGGCCGGCTGCTTCGAAGTGTCACTAGAGGTACAGGTACTGGCATTTACCTCGACGTGAGCATGGTGATCCTGACGTGCTGCTTTTGTCCAACTTTGAGAAAGAGCTGCGTCGTGCGTGGCCTCCTCGACACCCTTTTTGAACGTCTCGTACATATCCTGCAAAAAATCGAGCGAAGATAAATGTTTTGAATCGGTACAGCGCCAACACACATTTTGATGATTTAGTAAAAATCATTAATGATGATGCTCCATATATGATGATTTAGTAAAAATCATTAAGCCGACACATTTTGTGAAACTGAGATGAAAACTTAACAAATAGAGCGTCACAAATAAACACATTTCTTGTAGTCTTATATTATTTTCCATAAATATGACTTTATACTAACAACGTGTATTTATAAAAGCGTTCACATGTTGAGAAAAGATGTTTAAACCAACATGAATAAATTTTAGTATTTTCGTACATAAATTTTCATGTATATCTTAATAAATGTTTGAAAAAAATTACGTGCATGGTAAAAAGAAGTTCACATATGTATCAAAATGATGTTCATACAGAAAAAGTATCCCTCAAAATTGGCAAAATGTTCAGAATATAAAAATGTGTGGGTAAAGAAGAACAAAAACAAAAACAAATAAAAAATCCATAAAAAACATAAAGGTAACCAAACAACATAAAAATGAAAAATACTTAAAACAGTACAATAAAAAAATCTAGAAACCGCAGAACTGGACAAAATCCAGAAGAAATCGACATAAACACAAACAAAGGATAAAATTACAGCTTGTCGCGTCGGTATCAGTACTCCGTGACCAGAGTCACCCTCAACATCGATTTCTCCACTGATTATCTCGTTGCAATCCACTCCCTTTTAAAATATAAGATTTTTTTCTAGACGACATTATTTAGACGTCTTTTAGTGTGTTGGTTCGGAACAATTGAGTGAACCTACGTACTAAATGGCGGCGAGATACATCTATATTAGAAAAGGTCTGAAACATCTGAAACGGAGGGAGTACAATTTGTCTATGTTAGTACTCGATCCGGTGTGGATTTAGGTGTAGATTTAGATAAAAGCTACAACTAATAGCACAGTGCAATGAAGGGTTGTTGGCCACTTAGACTCAATCTTTTATTCACTGTTTCAAGTGAGTTCCCCGTGCTATCCTTTTTATTCATGACCCAAGAAGTGGACATCTGGAGGCAGCTCATAGAATCTTGCAATCAAAAACAGAGCGAGAAAACGCCTAAGGTAGCTAGCTGTTAGTTCCACTCTGGACCCAATCCTTTGCTCCTCGCGTACTTGGGAAAAAGACAACAGCGGGTGCAGGTGAAAGAGGGGGTTTCGTCATATCCGTATACGCACTTGCACTTTTGCTTCAATTGACTTACTGTGTGGGTGCGAGATCCTTTAGTGCATTGTGAGTGTGGATAATACCGTCGTGTGCATACAGAGCACCTACGCATGTGCCAAGATCGATGAGTGCAGGATCTTATTTTCAAACTTTAGACTGCTGACCGTGGAGAACGAGAACAAATGCAACACTCAATCCTTAGACTGGTGACGCAGTTTTGTTTGCTACTGACTTGTTGGTGAATCTGTGTGAGGTCGACAAATATGTCCACACTCTTCTGGGTCGAGTTGACTGCGTAGAAAAAATCCGTGGTTCTAAAATGATCTGGTAATAATCTACTATATCTATACTACAGTTCGACTAGAAAATTTCAATGCCAATCAAATTACGTACGCACCTTGACTCTTATCTTGTCGTGGGCGAGTTCATGGTGGTGATCCACGCCACCACCACCGTCGAGCTGGTCATTGCCGGCGAAGAACCTCTCCGGGCACGGGCACTGCACCCCGTACTTCCTGCAGAAGGGCACCCAGGCCCTGGCGAAGCCGTACGCCTTCCTGGCCGCGAGCAGGGTCAGCGGCGACCCGGCGTCGTCGGAGAGGTACACGCTGAGCCTCCTGCCTGGGTAGTCGAGCGCCATGGCGGAGATCACCGTGTTCATCACCTTCACCGCGGGCTCCTTGTCCGGGTCGGCCGTCACGACCATCACGTCCACGGCCGGGAGCGCCGGGCGCGAGAGCCTGCCGGGGAAGGCGGCGCGGGAGACCGGGCGCAGCATGGGCGCCTGGGACAGCAACCAGAGGAAGAGGAGCACCAGGTCCGCCGCCAGCATGATGCCGTGGACGCCGCGGTGGGCGATCGCTGTGGCAGCGAGCGCGAGGTGGAGGCCGGCGAGGAGCCGGTTGACGGTGGCGAGAGGCTGGTCTACTTCCACGGTGTGGAGCTGGTGCGGTGCATCTTGCAAAGGCTCCGCCATTTCACAATGGATAGTGATAGGTCGCAATTGGTAACAGGAGACTCGTCCAGCCGCTTATATAGCACACACAGCTTGACATCCTTTTTTGGACAGAGAGGAAGCGTTTTATTTTTTGAACACACGCAGCCACAAACAGATCTATATAAAAACGTTGAGCCCGGGGATGGATCTTTCGCGGGCTGTACGTTGTTAGGTAGAAGAGATCTCTCCAGCCAGTGAATTAAACGCGCTCTGATAACACCCTCTTTAATTCGGTCCCCTTGGACGCCTACCAGGTCAGCTTTTGGCTGTTTACTTGATTTTGTATCGTAAGATCACCGGTTGGGAGAACAGGGCTCACCGGAGTCAAGGGGGTGACATGAAGACAATAGGCTTATACAGTACAACCTGTTAGCACAACCACTGATGAATTGATAGAGCCGGAGGAGTGAGCCAGGATCAATTGATTTACATCATTGATAATTATACAGGAAATGATACCTATCCTCCAGGGGATTGAAGGAAGCGATCCCCCGGTCGCTGGCGTGAGACACATTCGGTCGTGGGTGGGCCCGCCACCACCGCCTTATCTCGTTTGTGCTTCTCCGAGGAATCCAAGGAAAACAACACCGCCTAGCTTCCTGCCCTGCAGGACACCGCCGCCCAGCTGTTTGCAGGATGCCGCCGCCCAGCTCCTTGATGTCCGTCGTCGCCCTAATTCCATGGAGCCCCGCCGTGGACGGAGATGGAGGTCGCCCTAGATCTCTGTCCCCAAAAATAATACCATCCCTGCCATGCGCCACCGGGTCGTCGCCGACCTAACTCCACGACGCCGCTGAGGGTCGCTGCTCTGCGCCGTCGGACGCCCTAGCCCCACGGCCCCGTCTCTGCCGCATCCCATGGCGTTGGCCATGGACGGCTAGCCCAGAAGCCTCTGCCGAAGATGCAGGCTACCGGACCATGGCCGTCGCGCCCGGCCTCCCTGCAAAGCTCCGCGCCTGCTGTGCTGCCATAAGCGAGCTCCGATCGGATGTGCGGTCGTCGCTGGCGACCACGACAGATGCCTCCTCACGAGTTTTGTTACATGTGGTATCGGGTTTTGGTACATGCGACCGGTAGGGATGCTACAAACTTTGCATAGGTTTGCCAGAATCTTCGGTGAGATCTCCGGCGAAAGTCTTGGGAAAGTTCGTTTTGCTGCATTAGAACAAATTTTTGCTATTAAGTGTCCTGCTCCTTTTTGCTACATTATCATTTTTATTTTGCTGCTACCAGCAATTTTTTTACTACGAGCTATCCACGCCCCTAGTTATACTCCTCCTAGAAGAGGTACCGAATTCGATTAAGAATAGCACCGTTCAGAACAGGGTGTCAAAGAGTTGAATTGATGTTGGTTGGGGTGCGCCGGGCCCAGGCAGCAGTGCAACGCCTGGGCGACACGTAAGGGCCCCGGCAGCAAGCTACCATGGTGGAACCTTCTCCACAAAAAATAAATTTAATATCGTTGTGAACCAATGGCTCACATATAAGATACTAGTAAGTTTGCACGTGCAATGCACGTCTATATAAATTTAGTCAAGCATATTAGCAACCTTAAATTTTAAACTGTTGTGTGCCATGAAACAACATAACAACCTCATGCGCGTTGCTGGCCAACGTACCATTAGACTGAATACTTGTGGTACTTCCCAGCACACTGTCCCAGCACTGACACTACTTGGGAGGTACTTGGGAGGTTTGGTTGCGATCTTTCTGAAATTTAGCTAAACCTTCTTTATGTTCCTTCTTGCTCTGCTAAGAATAGGACCATAGTAGCAGGGTGTCCAGCTCTATGCAGTGCCTCGAGAACAAGCAAGCATCTCCAACAGCTATCACAATAATGCCTTGCATTCATTTATGAAGAGAAGACCATTAGTATAAAGATACCATGGATTTGATCTCACGTTTTATAAATTGAAATAATATGGAACATGTTTAAAAGGGAGGATTAGTTGAGTATATGATGCATGTTTTTTCTAAACCATTATCTGGTGCAGACTATTAAGTTATTGTCTCACACCATGAAAACCAAGAAAATGTGGAGCTTCTACCCTGATTTTACACTCATATAACTCTTATGACCACTTTCCACTTCTTTTATCGAACTTGGAGTACCTCTGAACAACCTTTAAAGCTCCTAGCCAATACTGAACAAATATAACCGAGCATGAGCCATATATTAAAATGAAACTATCAATACATAGAACTTTTATCTATGAACAATTTAAATGCTGACACAAAAATCTGGAATAATATGGCTACATGATGCATGTAAATATGCTTCCCATTATATATGTCATGGGGCAATGTGTGCTGATTTAGAAAACAATTGCAGAAAACAAGTGAAATAGTAACCAGCTGCAGAAGACCGAAGGAACTTATCCTCTCATGTATATGCATAGCACAAATGCCAAATTGGGAGTCCTTTTTACCTCGTGTTAGATGTTAGATAATTCAACATATATGGCAGTAAATATTACAAATTCATATTTAAGAAAACCAAGACAAAACTGATTGCATGAACCTCCTGGCTTGTAAATCTTTGAATAAAACATCATAAGATTAGCAAATTGTCAACAGCAAATTATAAGAAGCTTGTAAATCCTTTCAAATAAAACATCATAAGATGTCGTATGTGATTGCATTGTGCAAGATCCATGACAAGCAATCAGGTTCATATGTTTACCAAAAAGCAAATAGAATGTTAGAACAAAAACAAAAACAAAAACGGGCCTAGCTAGCTCAGCTGACACTTGAATAGTTCACATCATAACAAGGCAAATAACAACAACTTGCATGCTTGAGGCTAATCTGATTCATAATAGCTCAGGCACATGAGCAGATGAGCTCTGGATTCAGAAAACGCAAACAAAATCTACACGCAGCAACATATTTTCTCATCACCAACATAGAGGTACAATGGGAAGACCTGTTTGGGGTTTAGCAATAACCGAATTCCATCAAGCCAAATAGATCTATCAAATGCCTGATAACATCATTAGAAAATAGTATACATTCTTATAATGCAGAATACAGATTCTCTCAAAGTAGGTTAGAAAACAAAAAATGATGGGTCAATGATGAATTCATATGCGGTGAGCATAGCAACCCAGATTCAGCTGGAATAAAATGAGAAAAAAGAAGAACGTAAGCGTTGGTGAGGACTATTGTCGGAGGGTGGTCGATGGTGGCACGTGGGCAATGCTGGGAGGGTCAGCGGGTGGGTGGCGCGAGACCGCCGCTGCAGGGGCTGGGGGTGGGCACGCAGGACGCGTTGCGCCACAGGGGCTGGAGGGCACGTCGGCTCGGCGGCACAGTGTGGCGGTTCGTGGAGCTTGCTGGAGCGAGTTGGATGAGCCGGAGAAGCCAGAGAGCTCATCGGCGCAGGGCGTGAAGCGTGCAGAAGGAGCCCAGGTATGTAGGAGAAACATGCCAATAGCTGAGTAACTGGCGGGGGTAGTCTTGTGTGCAGTTATAGACTGAGGAGGGATTATAGGATCCGGACTTCAAGAGTGGGGTGGGGAGAACAAATGAATATCACCCGTTTGATGGACGTGTATGGATGGTCAAGATCAAATTTTCCCACACAAGTTTGTGCTTTTATAAGTAGTAGAGATAGAGATAGAGGTACAATAGGAAGACCTGTTTGGGGTTTAGCAATAATCGGATTCCATCAAGCCAAATAGATCTATCAAATTCCTGATAACATCATTAGAAAATAGTATACATTCTTATAATGCAGAATACAAATTCTCTAAAAGTAGGTTAGAAAACAAAAAATGATGGGTCAACGATGAATTCATATGCGGTGAGCATAGCAACCCAGATTCAAGCTGGAATAAAATGAGAAAAAAGAAGAACGTAAGCATTGGTGAGGACTATTGTTGGAGGGTGGTCGATGGTGGCACATGGGCAGTGCTGGGCGGGCCAGCGGGTGGGTGGCGCGAGACCGCCGCTGCAGGGGCTGGGGGTGGGCACACAGGACGCGTTGCGCCACAGGGGCTGGAGGGCACGTCGGCTCGGCGGCACAGTGTGGCGGTTCGTGGAGCTTGCTGGAGCGAGTTGGATGAGCCGGAGAGCTCATCGGCGCAGGGCGTGAAGCGTGCAGAAGGAGCCCAGGTATGTAGGAGAAACATGCCAATAGCTGAGTAATTAGCGGAGGCAGTCTTGTGTGCAGTTATGGACTGAGGAGGGATTATAGGATCCGGACTTCAAGAGTGGGGTGGGGAGAACAAATGAATATCACCCATTTGATGGACGTGTATGGATGGTCAAGATCAAATTTTCCCACACAAGTTTGTGCTTTTATAAGTAGTAGAGATAGAGATAGACGTACAATGGGAAGACCTGTTTGGGGCTTAGCAATAACCGGATTCCATCAAGCCAAATAGATCTATCAAATGCCTGATAACATCATTAGAAAATAGTATACATTCTTATAATACAGAATACAAATTCTCTAAAAGTAGTTTAGAAAACAAAAAAATGATGGGTCAATGATGAATTCATATGCGGTGAGCATAGCAACCCAGATTCAGCTGGAATAAAATGAGAAAAAAGAAGAACGTAAGTGTTGGTGAGGACGATTGTCGGAGGGTGGTCGATGGTGGCACGTGGGCAGTGCTGGGCGGGTCAGCGGGTGGGTGGCGCGACACCGCCGCTGCAGGGGCTGGGGGTGGGCACGCAGGACGCGCTGCGCCACAGGGGCTGGAGGGCACGTCGGCTCGGCGGCACAGTGTGGCGGTTCGTGGAGCTTGCTGGAGCGAGTTGGATGAGCCGGAGAAGCCGGAGAGCTCATCGACGCAGGGCGTGAAGCGTGCAGAAGGAGCCCATGTATGTAGGAGAAACATGCCAATAGCTGAGTAATTAGCGGAGGCAGTCTTGTGTGCAGTTATGGACTGAGGAGGGATTATAGGATCCGGACTTCAAGAGTGAGGTGGAGAGAACAAACGAATATCACCCGTTTGATGGACGTGTATGGATGGTCAAGATCAAATTTTTCTACACAAGTTTGTGCTTTTATAAGTAGTAGAGATAGAGTTTAAACTGATAAAAACAAATACTACACTTGATCTTAGCCAAAATGCAGAGAAAGGTATGCTTTTTTTCAGCGCCCAGGGTCTCCTCATATAGCGTGGCCTCGGCTGCGTTGCTGTCTGGCTGCGCGAGGTGGGACTAGCGCGGTACGGCTGAACAGTACGTCTCTCGCTGTTCCGAGCAGCTTCTAGTCGGCTCGTTTGGCATAATGCACAAAATTAACCCAAATTCGAAAGGATTTCACAAAATGAACTCGTGACGAAACTATTTTACTCAACTAACCCTTTTATGTAGCGCCTAACGGAAAGGCTTGACACTTCACGGTGTAGCGCCTATGCCAAATGCGCTACACTTCTTGCCGGCGTGACACGCGGGTCCCAAGGGACATTCCGGTAGCGTCTCAATATAAGACGCTACAGTATGTAGTATATCGCCTAAGCGATAGGCGCTACACTACTGTTATATAAAGTGTACTTCTAGACTAGAAAAATATTGTCTTAGCTAGGATGGTTGTTTCCTTTGGTCTTGACTTGTTAGGTCCTAGGTTCAACTCTCCACCCAACCAATTTTTTATTTTTATTTTTGAGCTTTATTTTTTAGCGAAGCTGTTAAACGTACTTAAACATCCACACGTGGGCTGTTGAAAGGAGCTAAGTCCATAACTACAAGGTACGATGGTCGTCGCGCTCAGGTTTACGGATCAACTGATGGATCTGTGCAAGGCAAATGAAAGATTAAATTGTCCAGTTCATTTAGTCTTACCACATTTAAGATTAGCTTATATTATCCTGTTAATTTAGTCTTACCACGTTTAAGATTAGCTTAAATTTTTCCGTTAAATTAGTGTGTCACTGTCCACCCAACCAATTTTTTATTTTAATATTTTTGAGCTTTACTTTTTAGCGAAGCTGTTAAACGTACTTAAATATCCACTCGTGGGCTGTTGAAAGGAGGATTTTTCTCCAGGTCCATAACTACAAGGTATGACGGTCGTCGCGCTCAGGCTCACGGATCATCTGTGCAAGGCAAATGAAAGATTAAATTGTCCAGTTCATTTAGTCTTACCACATTTAAGATTAGCTTATATTGTCCTGTTAATTTAGTCTTACCATGTTTAAGATTAGCTTAAATTGTTCCGTTAATTTAGTGTGTCACTCATACATGTGCCTAGCCGGAGTTAAGTTGCGTGTGTGTGGCAGTTGACAGGTCGGCCCATTTCAATAAACTGGCTCAGGTTTTTATATCTAGTCTGGTCCAATCCATCAAAATATCTGGCTATATACATTTTTTAACCACGTAATATCTGATTATATTTGTGATGCAAGTTGCAACAGTATTAAAATAGTGTGCAAAGTGCAATTGTGTGGAATAGCAAAGCCAAGGCACAACAATGCTGTTCTTGATTGTGTAATTCAAAATAGCATATTTAACTGTTTTTCTTTTTGCAGACTATTGGATTGCCTACTTCGTCAAAGGAGAAACATACAATTCAATACCATCTGAAAAACATGTAGAAGCAGTACAAAATATGTTGAGTAAGGCCTTAACTCTTCCTTCATTTTGCCTTGCAAACATACGTGACATTTTTCGGGAGAAGTAGGGATATTTATAGCTAGCTCACCGGCTGATTGTAAGTTTCGCCCTTAAATGGAACACATCTATTTTGTAGTTGTACCAGGTTGTGAGGATATTTAGAGCGTTAAAGTCGGGATATTTAGAGCTAGCTCACCGACTGATTGTAAGTTTCACCCTTAAATGAAATACATCCATTTTGTAGGTGTCATGTTGTGAGGATATTTAGAGTGTTTAACGCCCTTGGAGTTATGGACTTAGAGAAAAAGTTTTTATTTCTTTGGACAGCCCACCCTTGTATGTCCAAGTAAGCTTAACAGCTTCGCCAAAAAATACAGCTCAAAAATTAAAACAAACGATTGGTGAAATGGAGAACTCGAACTTATGACCAACTACTATCAAGACCATAGGGCACAACCATCCTAGCTAAGACATTATTTTGTCTAGTCTAGAAGTGGACTTTATATAACAGTAGTGTAGCGCATATCGCTTAGACGCTATACTACATACTGTAGCGCCTTACGTTGAGGCGCTACCGGAATGTTCCTGGGACTCGCGTGCCACACTGGTGAGAAGTGTAGCGCCTTTGACATAGGCGCTACACCGTGTAGTGTGAAGCCTTTCTGTTAGGCGCTACACAAAAGGGTTAGTTGAGTAAAATAATTTCGTCGCGAATTCATTTTGTGAATTCCTTTTAAACTTGGGTCAATTTTATTCGTTCTGCCGGCTCGTTTGGGCTGCGGTAGAACAATGTCCGACGTAAATGGGCTGGTGAATCCCGCAATGTCTAGCCCGTCAGTGTGTATGCCAGATTGTATTCCTTCCAAGTCACAATCCCTTGTGAACCTGAGAACCAAAAAAAAAAGCACAGAACAGGTGGAAAATAAATGTTTTCGAAGCGACGAGCAAATACTAGTTCCCGCAACCTGCCACGTTTACTGTTCCAAACGCAAATATACTAATTTGGCAAAACTGTTGAGCACACCCCGGATTTTGTTCCTCTCGCCGGTGGCGCCATGATCCGATCCGCCTAAGGTGACCGGTGTGGCGGACCGCGGGCTGTGTCCTCTTGCCGACATGAGGGTTTTCCGTTCTTTATTTAGGTTGTTTTTCTATCTTTTTCGGGACGGTGAGGCGATGCCTACATTCTGGAGTTAGAATAATTTCCTTCTCGCCCAATCCTTGCTCCGGTAGTGCATCTAGCGCTGGTGGAGGGCGAGTGGAGCCCTATATCCGATGGATCTCCAAGGATTCAGTCGGTTTTCATGTTTATTGATGTGGTTTTATATTAGGTCAATATCTTTCGATCTATGGTTGTCATCATTAACGATGATTGTTGCTCTTGTGCATTGGTCATTTGGGGTTTTAGCACGACGAGTTCCTAGCATGGACTTACGACGGCATGCCCAGACGACCTTGAAATGAATCCAAGCTGAAAGCCTAAAACTGGTGGTGCCCGTTGTCGAGTCCATCAACGGCGGGCTCCAGAAGCAAGGCGGGAAACCTTCCTAGCATGAACTTCTCCTCTTGTTACTACTGCCCTACCAAGGGGTGGCACCCGCCAGGTTCGCCCCCCCATACCCGCCCCGACTCCGTAGTCGGGTCTAGAATTCCTCCAGACCCGCCACCTGCCATGGACCTGAGACCTGGCGGGTACCCGCTACGGCGACGACAGTGGCGCAACAACAACAACAACACGCGAGGCGACAGCAGCCGCGAAGGAGGGCGGCGACCTTGGCGGTGGAGAGAGGGGGCTACTGACGACGGTGGTGGTGACGGGGATTGAGGAAGCACTAGAGAAGCAACTGAAAGAACATTTCATGATTTCCTATGTTTTGTGTATTAAATAACAATACCATGGAAGTTATAATGTGTACTAAGTGTTGCATGAAAGTTTTGTGCATTTGGGGGGGGGGGCGGATTATTCGCCCCATCATGGGCCAGATAAACCGGCCAGACTGTTTTGGCCAGGACTGGCGCCACGCGAGCTTCTGTCTGGGGCGGATTTTCCCCCAGACAGTCCGGCTCTAGGGCAGTTTTTCTCCCTGGACCGGATAATCTGACCTTCTTACTGGACTGGATAATCCGGCCCCAGGGGAATCGCCCAAGAGAGTGTCTGCGCGAGCTTCTGTCTAGGGGCGGAATTTTCCCCAGATATTCCGTGGCTGGGGCGGATTTTGTACCCAGCCGGATAATCCGGCCCTAGGGGAGGGCCGGATAATCCGGTTCCCAGGAGAAGGTGTCAAGGGCCAGCCTGCACGAGCTTCTGTCCGTAGACGGATTTTCTGCCGGATAATCCGAGTCTGGGACGGAGTTTTCCCCAGGCCGGATAATCCGGCCCTGACTTTGGCCGAATAATCCGGCCCCTAAATGCTCCAACGGCTTGGTTTGTAAAGGGGGTATAAAAGTCCCTTCATCCCCATCGTGCAGAACTCTTGATTCATTCGAAAATTGTCAGACCCTTTGCAAGAGCTCTCTCTAGATCTCCCACTTCAACCACCCGAAGGCTTTGATCTTTGGGGGAATTGAAGGAGGAGACTATCTTTATCGCCATCACGAATCAAGCGCATCAACTCCTCTCCATTCATTTGGAGAAATCCCCAATCTAGTATTCTTACTAATATCTAGATCCTGTATTTTGTTATTGATAACTTGTTCTTGTGGCAGCTTGTTGTCATTACGGGAGCCTCCAATTTGGTTGTGGAGTTGTGCCCCGCTAGTTGTGTAAAGGCGTCGGTACCCGCCTCGAAGGGTCCTATAGTGGAAAGGTGGATCAAGCCTTTGGTGGTGGGATCCATCGGAGAACAGGGTGAGGCCTATTGTGGCGTGGTGGTCTTAGTATCGCCCACCCCTCCAACGTAGATGTACTTCCCTTAACAAGGAAGGAACTGCGGTAAAACAAATCATGTGTCTCCGCGTGCTTCACTACGGTTCACTCGTTCCTCTTTCCACTCGCCTCTTACTCGCTAGTAGATAGGTTTGCATATAGGGAAATTCTTATAAATAGTTATCTATAGAATTTACCTTTTATGTTAAGCCTAAAATTGAAAAAGCATTAAAATTTGAAGTAGCACCTATTAACCCTCCTCTAGGTGCCCATACAATCCATTTCAATTGGTATTAGAGCCCCGGCTCTTTATTCGGGCTTAACTGCCTAAGAGAAGTATGGGTACTAAGTAGAATGGGAATGAGGCTGTGGATAAGGTCACAATGGATGACCTCAAGACGTTGGAAACAATCTTGTTGAAATCCTTTGAGACCAAGATGGAAGATATCCATCAGATAATTGCTCGCCTCACATCATCCGTAGCCCCATCTCCATCCTCCTCTGAGGCCGCCACTCCCTCATCCAAGGATAAGGCTAACACCAGATCCAAGGAAGATGAAGTGGTAGGTGAGAAACATAATGGTTCCACCTCCAAGAAGGGAAGTGGTAAGGAGGAATATAGTGAGGTTCATCACTTATATTCCCCCGACCCACCTATCCCTCATCCTCATATAAACAATAGGGGTGATCCACCCAAGCTTACTGCATCTTCATTTAATCAATGGCAATTCTTAATGAAGTCTCATGTTTGCAGCTCTTCTATTGAACTTTGGAGAATTATCGAAGAGGGTCTTCATATTGGAGATCACACCAACCTGACAAGAAGAGAAGTTGTGGATAGCCAACTGAATGCTATGGCCCTTCACATGATACAGCTCGGAGTGGGTCCCAAGGACATGCCCCACATTGAACATCTCAACACAGCTAAAGAAGCTTGGGATGCTCTCATCGATCTCTTTATTGGAAATGAAAGCATGAGAAGGAATAGGTATGATGCCCTTAGTAATGAAGTTGAAGGATTTTACATGTTGGATGGTGAAAACCATGAAGACATGTATACAAGACTAAAGGGCATCGCAACAACATTTAGAAAGCATGGAGCCATTCACATTGATGATGCTTGGATAAAAAGGAAATATGTGAGTGATCTAATGCCTTTTGAGCCAACGGACTTGAAGAGCTTGCAAGGTAGACACAACTACCATCAAATGATGTCCAATGAAGTCATGCAAGAAATGGCATCATTTAAGGTTGCTGCAAAGAACGCGGAAGATGCCCGTGCCCGTGCCATTGGAATGCAAAAGAGGGTCAATGTTGCTCTAAAGGCTAATGTTGTTGAGCAAGATGAGGACGCAAGAGCTTTCGAGAGTGCCTCCATGGACTGCCTCGATGAAGTCAAACGTGCTCATGGTGAGTACATGGCGTTTTACGCAAGGAACTTTTCGAAGGATCCTGCCAAGGCCAAGTCGGAACTCGAGCGCAAGAATGGGTCAAGTGGAAGAAGAGAAAGTGGCCCAAAACTGAGAACATGCTACAATTGTGGAGATTGGCAGCACTTTGTGGCTGAGTGTCCATATCAAAATAGAGAAGACAATGGTGGCAGGCTCATCCTTAAAGAAAAATCCAAGGCACCTAAGAAGAAACCATTTATCAAAAAGAATGGCCCTTACAAGAAGCAGCCCAAGATTGTCTTGGTGGCACAAGAAGAATACTCCTCTGCAAGTGAAGATGAAGAGGATGAAGATAGTTCTCACGAGGTGGCTGCTATAGCTACCACATTGACTCCATCATCTCTCTTCGACTCGTCGAATGAAAACGTCATCAACAACAACGTCACTTGTCTTATGGCAAGAGGGTCCGAGGTATCAACTTCTAGTTCTTCATTCCCTAAGACTAACATAAATATGGATATGGATGATCATACTAGCCTTAAAATGAAAGAAGATTGCTTTAGACAACTTTTTCACTAACTTGCAAGGTGAACACAAACTTCATTTTGATGCTCTTATGAGTCAACTTTCCCAAGCTGAAGATCTCCTTGAAGAAAAGGGCAGAATTGAAAGAGAAGATGCCTTGGAGATAGCTTCCTTGAACAATGCCTTGGAAGAAGAAGAGGAAGATCGGGTATCTCTGGAAGAGAGACTCGAATCCATTGAGGAGTCACATGATGAAGTTGTGGCTCAGCTCATCAAAGAACGTGACAACGCTCTTGCCAAGGTAAAGAAACTAAAGAAGGAAAAGATTGATTTTTGGGGCTGCTCATGCCAGACTCTCGGAGAAGTTTGAGAAACTTGACATTGCTCACAAGGCATTGGAGAGTGAACACTCTACTCTAAATGAGTCTCATGATCAGCTCCAAAATCAATTGAGAAAGTATGATGTGCCCAACACCTCCACATCATCTTATGGAAAAGAAGAACTTGCAAAAGGATCTCAACACAAAGGTAAAGAAGTTCTAGATGAGATACTTAGCAAGCAAAGAACAAACAATGAAAAAGAGGGTCTTGGTTATATTCCTAAGACAAAGAACAAGAAGAACAATAAGAAGAAGAATAAGAAGAGCAAGACTGCTCAACCAAAGACTAGCACCATCACCAATGACATGTCTAATTATGATGGTTTTGCAGGGGCTAACAATCCTAACTTTGAATTATATTGCGATCATTATGGTGAAGTTTATGCTAGTTATGTAGGTCCTTATGATTGTTACATTCCTTGGTCTATTTGGGTTCTCAGGACCCTTGTCACTAACGTGAGAGGACCCATTGAAAAATGGGTACCTAAAAGCAAAAAGTAACTTCTTGTAGGGCTATGCTTTCGGTGGGTCTAAACGGGTACTCGATAGAGGATGCACGAGTCATATGACCGGAAGCAAGGAGATCATCACTGAGATGCGGCCAAATCATGATCATATAACCGTCTCCTATGGTGACTAGTCTAAATCTGAGGTATTGGGTCTCGACAAAGTTGTGGTGGCTCACGATATCTCTCTCGTGGACGTCATCCTTGTTGAGACCCTCGGTTACAATTTGCTTTTGGCTCGCACCCTTGGTAAGATGGGATTTACAGTTTTTATTGATGCTGATTTGGTGGTACTCTTGTGGAGCAAGTCTCTAAAAGTCACTTTCGTGGGATATGTCGAAAATGACCTGTACGTGGTGGACTTTTTGGGGAAAACCACTACATGCCCGATGTGTCTTTTCGGAAAGGCTGACGCGGGTTGGTTATGGCATCGCCGACTAGCCCACGTCAATATGAGAACTTTACAAAGTCTCCACAAGGGTGGCCACATCCTTGGACTAAAAGAAAATGTCTCCTTTGCCAAAGATCGTGTTTGCAGGGCTTGTGTTGAAGGGAAAATGCATGACTCTCCTCATCGAAGGAAGACAATTATCTCGTCAAAAAGGATCTTAGAGCTCCTTCATGTGCACCTCTTTGGACCTCCATCTCATGCAAGCCTCGGTGGGAAGAAGTGATACATTGCAAATGTATCTATAATTTTTGATGTTCCATGCTTGGTTGTATCTACTTTCTTGTGTTTTGTCCACACTTTGGAGTACTTTTCATATAATTTCTTGGACTAACCTATTAACAAGAGCTACAGTGCTAGCTGCCTGTTTTCTGCTGTTTTTGGTTCCAGGAAAGGCAGAAAATGAATATTCTCGGAATTGGACGGGACAAAAGCCAAAAATCCTATTTCACCAGAAGACTCCCGGAGCCAGAATATGAGACGGAGTGGGGCTGAGGCCCAGCCACACCACCTAGCCGCGCGGGCTGGGCCTGGCCGCGCCAGGGGGTGGTCTGGCCGCCCCAGAATCCCCCTCGGTCTCCCTCTTCGCCTATAAGTTGCCTTCTGACCTAAAAACTCCGGGGGGGTCGACGTTTTTCTTGAAGGAGTTTCGCTCCGCCGCCACCACCAGATTCCACGAAACAGCACTAGAAACTCCGTTCTGGCACCCTGCCGGGACGGGGAATTGGAGGAGATCATCACCATCATCATCACCATCGCTTCTCCATCGACCATCCATGTTTCCCCCATCTATGAGTGAGTAATCCCCCACTATAGGTTGTGGCTATGGTAGGGATTGGATGAGATCGTTCATGTAATGGCATCAGATTGTTAGGGCATGGTGCCTAGTATCTTTTATTAGTGCTTTATGACTTTGTTGCGACTTGTTATGCTTAATGCTTGTCACTAGGGCCCGAGTGCCATGATTTCAGATCTGAACATGTTATTGATTCATTATGATAGTATTGTTTATGGTCTTATCTGTTGTATATACACGTTGTTGTCCGGAACCAATGGCCCTGAAGTGATAGAAATCGGGATAACCGGAGGGAATGGCTTTGATGTGAGGATCACATGTGTTCATGGAGTGTTAATGCTTTGCTCTGGTGCTCTATTAAAAGGAGCACCTTAATTGCCAGTAGTTCCCTTGAGGCCCCGCTACAAACGGGCTGGCAGGACAAAAGATGTTGTGCAAGTTCTCATTGCGAGCACGTATGACTATATATGGAACACATGCCTAGGATTATCTAGTACTTGGATGTTTTATCTTATTTATCTGCAATTGCTCTATGTTCTGATTGCTATGTGAATTGTCTTGTCCATGCAACACCCGTCCATCCATCCCTATGCCTACCACACTCGAATCCTATTGTTTACTGCTATTGTTACTGTTGTCTTTACTTTACTACTATTGTTACTTTACTATTGCTACTGATAAACTGTTGTGAGCAAGATTGTTTCCAGGTGTAGCTGAATTGACAACTCAATTGTTAAGGCTTATAAATATTCTTTGGCTCCCCTTGTGTCGAATCAATAAATTGGGTTTCACTTTCCTCGAAAATACTGCGATACACCCCCTATACTTGTGGGTCATCAATACTATTTTCTGGCGCCGTTGCCGGGGAGCATAGCTTTATTTATCAACTTCACTTGGATTCTCTATTGTTCGTTGCTATCCATCCATCATGGGTAAGTCTCGTGATGGCAAGGTTCCTATTTTACCATCCACTACAAGAAGAGGTATGGTTCTGAACACCTCTGCTGCTCTTGATTCACCATCTGTTATAAGTAAGCTCGTTACACCACCACATACACATGCTACACACACTGCTGCTACTGTTGAATCTGAAACTTCTGATGCTTATGATGTTGCTTCTACTGTGCTTGATAAGAGTGGTTCATTAGGTCCTTTCCTAGATGCTACGATTGCTAGAACTATAGCTGGAAATACTGAAACTCCTAATGAAGATACTACTAAACCTGTTTGTTCACCTGAGTCTAGTAAAAGTTATGATATTGAAGATGGTTATGTTGAGATGACCTATGAATTTATTAAAGAATGTAAAAACACCCATGATAGGAGCGCTGCTAAGAGTCTCCTTGAGAGGCGTACTATTAGACCCAAATTGTCTCCTATTGCTAAGTTTGTTGCTTCTCCCATAAACATTATAGATAAAGATTATGATTTCTCTCTCGATCTATCTTACATAGCTATTGTTGAGAAAGAACCTTTTTGTGGGACTAAGAATGAAAGTGCTGTAGCACATATGAATGAACTTTCTACCATGAGTGGCTTGTTTTCTGATGATATTAAGATGCGTACTTACTTTGTTGCTAAGATTTTCCCCTTTTCACTGAAAGGAGAAGCTAAAACTTGGTTTAGTAATTTACCTCCTGGATCTATTGATAGCCTTGATTGCTTGATTAGTACCTTCCTATAGAAATATTTTCCTCCTAGTGCTAGACATGCTATTTTGCAGGAACTTTTTGATTTTAAACAGGGAGAAAAAGAGGTATTGCCTGAATCTTGGGCAAGGTTTTGTGCTTTGATTCATGCACAAGCTAGAAGTCCATTACCTAAGAATGAGCTTCTTGATATATTTTATAATGGACTAACCGAAGAATCTAGGACATACCTAGATAGTTGTGCTGATTGTGTTTTTAGGAATAGGACTCCTAAGGAAGCTGAGGGATTAATGGCTAAAATAAGTAAGAACTATGAAGATTGGACTCCTCCTGAACAAGCTATACCTGAAGTAATTGTACCTAAACCTACTATACCAGTGCCTATTCCAACATCAAAGAAGAGGGAAGTTATTGAATTAAATGATGAAGTGATGAAGGAAGCTAAGAAATGTCTTAAAGAGAAGGGAATTAAAATTGCAGATGACAAGAATTTACCTCCTATAGAAGAATTATGTAAGCCTATTCCCTACTCACCCAGTATTGAGGTACACTCTCTCCAACACTTTGATGAAGGTGATATCCCTTACTCTAAACCTGCTGATCAATGCTTATAAGAATTTGATATCTTTATTGTTAAGCAAGATAATTTTAATAAAAGGGTGCAAAATCATCTAATGGAAAACACAAGAGCTATTGTTGAGTTGAAGGATATTGTGAAAGAACCGCTAATGATGTTAAAATGATTGTTAAACACTTTCAAATGGTTCAAACTCAAATAGATCAACTCATTAAAGTGCAAAAAGACTTGCTAGTTAATGCTGCTAAAGAAAAATATGCTTATGAAATTAGAACTAGAAGTGGAGCTGCTACCTAGGATCCTCTATATCTTGAGAGGTCCCCCAAAAGAATTGAGCAGGATTCTCAACAAGCTGAAAATAGTGGTTCTACTCGTAAGAAAAGGAAAAAAGAAACATAAAACTGTTGTAGAACCCTCTGAACCTGCTATAGGCCAACTTCTTTTCAGCTTATGATTTCAGAGAAGCTGTGGTGGGGAGAAGCTGACAGAATCTATTGTTCTCTATTCTTTTTAGCTTCTAGGCATTTGGCTTGTTTGATGGGTTGAGTGATGAAATGTCTGTAATGCCCCTAAATTTCATTTGTATGCTAGTTTTTAGTACAAATAAGATAAAATGAATATAGAAGATTATGAATACAGACAAATGAGATAATACCATACGTTGTATAATTCATTACATGCCAAAATAAAATAAAAGTATTTCTTAGTGATTCAAGAATTACAATTAGAATACTTCTCAAGCAACTAAACTTTCAGCAATTGCCTGTCTAGTCGCACGCATGACGTCATCGGAAGAAGATGAGGCGTTTCCCCCGACATAAGATGCACTATCCTCATGGATATACAAGCCTCGCTCAATTGTGTCGAAATGGTCGTCATATAGTTTACTATCACGTATGAAGTTATGCAAACACATGCATGCAGTGATGGTCTTCGACCGAGTCTCTTCGTCCGGATAAAATGGTATAGAAAGAAGAATACGCCACTTCATCTTAAGAACGCCAAATGCTCTTTCAATGGCATTTCGTAGAGATGAATGAAGATGGTTGAATTTCTCCTGCATGTTCTGCGGAGGCGCACCTTGGAAGTTAGGAATATGGTAGCGTTGCTCTTTGAATGGGGCAAGATAACCAGTTCTATTGGGATATCCAGAGTCGACCAGATAGTATTTTCCTAAGAGTAGCAGAAACATCAGAACATAAATATATATTACGAGAATAAATTATGTGTGCATAGTACGTATGCAAAAAAAATACCGTGAGGAGGGTGTGGATAGTTGGCGAACCTAGGCCGAGCATCAGTCCATACACGATTATCATGAGCAGACCCAGGCCATCCAGGAATAGCAAATGTGAACCTGAGGTCAAAATCACAAATTGCAAGGACGTTCTGACTTGTATAGCCTTTCCTATTAGTGTATCTTTGCTTGTCCTTCTCAGCAACTAAGACGGGAATATGTGTTCCATCAATTGCTCCAATAGCATTCTTGAAATGGGGCCAAAATCTTGGTTGTCTAATTTTTTCATGAACTTGGGTGAAAGTAGGATCATAAGGTCTAATGTAATCACCCGCCATACGGTCTACACAGTCTAACACCTCATGAAACTTCCTGCCGACAGTAGAAACACTACGCTCGAAACGATCTGCAGCCTGACTATTGGACTCAGGTGCCCCCAACATCCACATAAAGAGAGCTAGTGATTCTATACTGGACATCTGAGAAGTCGACTTTAGTCCATATTTATCAATAAGAGTTTCATGCAACATTCTGAAAACTGACCTCCTCATTCTAAAACACTTGTAGAATTTCTTTGCATCCTTCATCCTTTCCTCAACCCATTGTATCCCTGTCATCAAAGGCAGTCTTCTAGCCGCATAAGGTGCCTTTTCACCCTCTTCTGCAAGAGCAGCCGCAAGCATGTAGTACATGTCCAAGTCGTTATCATCCGAATCATCATTTGAACAATTCATCTGTAAGTACAGAAAAATATGTAAATCATTCATATGTAAGTACACAAAAAAGGCAAGCAGAAAACAATTGGGTCATACGTAGGTTCAAACAGACAAGTTACTAATAAAATATGGTCATCCGAGATACAAGCTCAAAGTAAATAAAATATGGTCATCCGAGATACAAGCTCAAAGTAAATAAAATATGGTCATCCAAGATACAAGCTCAAAGCAATTGAAACATAAATAGACGCATCTCATCCTAAGCCAACTTCTTGTTATGCTGCTCCCATGTCATCCTAAGCCAATCAAGCCTCTGCTCTGGTGTAGCATCCTCCTCCAAGCAAATGAATACATCACGATACTCCTGTAGAATGAACAACTGTGTGGCATAGAAATATTCCAACATCCCGGGCTTAGCTCCATCTTGAACGATTAATGCACCCATCCGCCTAATCTCCTGCCGAGTAGAATCCTTATTGTCCTCCTTTCTTTTAGGAGATGTCACAGAGTTCCTACTCTTCTCTTCCTCCATTCAACCTCATCTTCTCCTTCTTCTCCTCCTTCTTTTCAATGAGATCCATCACACGGTCAAACCTCGAGGCACTCCCAGTGCTCGCCTTTGGTGTTGGTGTGGGGCTAGGTGAGTAAGGACAGCTTCGCTTGTTCTTTTTACCTTGTGCACGCAAAGGTGTAATATTAGTGTCCTCGTCACCTTCACAACCTGAACCGTCAAGATCCTCAACATTGAAAACATTGGTCTGAGAAGCAGCAACCATAGCAACACGGTCATGAGATGATGGAGGCACCCTAGCAGTCGCATTTGTCACAACATTCTTGTCAAATATTGTCTTCAAGTCCTCATCATCTTGTAGTGGGGCTATGCGAAACTTGGCTGCCTCTGGACACATCTGCATTCATAAAGAAACATCAATACAACATATAAGAAAAAACAAATAAGCCAAACATATAAAAAGTGCACACCAATATCATTACCTGCAAGTTCCCACCAACCGTCATCGGCATCAATGGTATGAGTGACAGGATCTCTTCCTAGACCAGATGCATGTTGAAGCAATCCCTTCCAAACAGTGTAATCCTTTTTCAGTGTGTCCCACCTATTTTTCAATTGACTCCAAACATAGTTTCTCTTCGTGCGCTTGTTGAAGTTTGTTGTCATATTGGCTTTACCATTGGCATTCAAAACATTAACCAGACGATTATGTTTATTTACTTCTTCGATGCACACGTCAAGAAATGCACGATGAGCTACCGCATCCCAGTTTGCTTTCACAATTTTCACCTTCTCTTTCTACATACATACCATAACAATAGCAATGAAAGATTTTACACTGTTAGCTACTGCAAGAACAACAACAATGAAAGAACAGACAGTCACATAAGTTCAGCTGCTAAGTTCAGCTACTGTAAGAACAGACAGCCACACATGTTCATCTTTAGCTATTTCTAGGCACACCACGAATCTGTAAGTACACTATAAATAGACTACACCGAAATAAACTAGACTAAAAATCATTTGCTCATGCCTAATCAGTTTAGCTGCAAATAAACTAGACTAAAAATCTTGTCTTACTACCAATACCTGAAATAAAAACAACTAGTGAAATCTAACAGAGGGTCGAACAGAGGGATTTCTTACCTAGGGCAGCGATTGAGATGACGCCATGGCGTTGCTGGCTTGCGGGCGGCGGACAGAGACGCAGGGCCTCCGTTGGCGGAGTGGCGAGCTCGCAGGTCAGGGCGACGGTGGCGGTGGGCGAGCAGATGGACGCGGCGGGCGAGCAGATGGGCGGCGGCTGCGGGCGCGCTGATGGGCGGCGGCGTCGAGCGAGGAGCGGTGGGCAAGTGGGAGGGGAGCAGATGGAGCGGCGGCGGGCGGGAGTGGCGGCGGGCGCTGGCGGCGGCGGCGGGAGCTGGCGGCGGCGATGGAGGGCAGCGAACCCTAGCTCCTCGATGCGTGCGAGATGAACGGGACGGGCCAGCGCGATGCGAGCGAGGCTTTTTTCTTTTCTTTTCTCCTAATCTCGCCAGTGGCATTTTTCTGTAAATATGATGCAACCAAATGTCTAAAGCATGGCAGCCTTTCTTTTCACTGATGGGAATCGCGGGAATCGCTGGAGAAGCTAGCACGGACCTGATTCTCGGTACAGGAAGGAAAGGAGATTCCCGGTGAAAATAAGCTACCCAAAATCTGACCCCTTCTTTTGGGCTTTTGTGATTCTAGGCCCAAAATCTGTCTGAGAAGCTGAAAAGAAGTGGCCCATAGATCCTAATAGTATATCTATTTTTGATGCTGAAACTGAAAGTAGTAATGAAGAAAATGAAGTTCCTAATAAAGAAAAAGTTGAAGAAGAACCTGAAAAGTACACTAAGAACACCAAATACACTAAAGAAGATTTTTCTGCTAAGAAACATGGTAGTGAAAGAGAACCTTGGGTCCAAAAACCTATGCCTTTCCCTGATAAGAAACACAAGTCAAAAGAAGATGAACACTATAATAAGTTTTGTGAATGGATGAAACCTTTATTCTTGCAAATTCCTTTGACTGATGCTATTAAATTGCCTCCTTACTCAAAGTATATGAAGGATATTGTCACGAATAAAAGGAAGATCCCTAATGAAGAAATTTCCACTTTTCTTGCTAATTATTCCTTTAATGGTAAGGTTCCAAAGAAACTTGGAGACCCAGGGATTCCAACTATCCCTTACTCTATTAAGAACAGTTATGTTAGAACTGCTTTGTGTGATTTGGGAAATGGAGTTAGTGTTATGCCTTTCTCTCTATATAAGAGGCTTTAACTAGAAAAATTAATACCAACTGATATATCTTTGCAAATGGCTGATAAATCTACCACTATTTCTGTTGGTATATGTGAGGATGTACCTGTTAAAGTAGCTCATAATTGCTTGATATTAACTGATTTTATTGTGCTTAAAATGCCTGAAGATGATAATATGTCTATTATTCTTGGGAGACCTTTTCTTAATACTACAGGAGCTGTTATTAATTGTAATCAAGGAAAGGTGACCTTTAATGTTAATGACAAGGAACACACTGTCTATTTCCCCAAGAAGATTGAAAGGACTTATGGTTTGAATTCAATTGGACATGTTGAGGGCATTCAAGTTGGAGAAATATATTGTCCCATACCAAGAGAAAAATTTGAAACTATTATGATTGGGACCATTGCTATCAAAATTGAGGTAACATAATCACTAGTGAAATACAAAGTTTTGTCTCATATGGAATTGTTTTGGTAGCAAGACCTGATTAATCTTGTTAACAAAAGGATTTCATTGAATAAAACAATGTTTTCACCATGATTATCTCCGCTTACTTCTATTCTATCCATTTTAGTTTTTGCTTATGCCTAACTTAAAGGCGTTAAAGAAAAGTACTTATTGAGAGATAACCCAAAAGTTTTAGACGAGTCTTGGAAGTTATTACCTCAGTAATAACCGCTCCTTATCCTTTTTATTTGCTTTTTGTGCCAAGAGTAACCTCTAATGAGAGAGAAGTAATGGTTGGGAAAGTTGTTGTCCCGAAACAGATTTCTGTGCTTCACCGTAAAAATTCGTGTAAAATCTCTGTACGTCCTTTGAGGCGTGAATTTTTGTGCTTCTGTCCTAGGTTGTTATCTAACTTTCATTAGTTCAACACTTTTTGATTTGAGCAACAGAAGGTCTTAAAAAAAATTGTCTTTACCTGCTGGTCTATTTTGACAGATTTCTGCCATTTTCTACATTTGCTTCTTGTCGGTCCTTTTTGAGTTCTTTTGGGGAATTGAGATTTTTGAGGCAAGTGCTACAGTAGCTAGTGTTTTAATGGAAGTTTATTGGTGTTAGACATGAATCTAAAGACTTATTATCTTGAGTACACTAATGTTGCTAATAAAGATTGTGTGAAGTTTTGTATGAAGGAAAATTTCAGGTGTATGGAAGGAATGAGTAATGAGATGAAGGATGGACTAAAGCTCAAGCTTGGGGATGCCACGCGTGTCACCCCAAGAAATATCCAAAAATTACAAGCGTCAAAGCTTGGGGATGCCCAAGGCATCCCCCTCTTCATCAATAAAAATCCTAGGTTTCTTCCAAACGCTTCATTTTTATTGTTTCATGCACAGTTGTGTTGTTCTTGGAGCGTCTTCGTTTTTCGTTTTTGGTTTTTCGTTCGCTTGGTTTTCTTAGTTTGCTGAATAAATTGGTTAGACCCCCTCTTTCATACCTTGGTTTTCAAATAGTTTGGTTTGGATTGGAAAAGGGCAGAAAAGTTCATGCTTAAGTGGTAAAGAGAGCTTGTTTTTGACTGTGGCCTATGCTTTGTCATGCCATGCTTGATATTGTTTTGACTTTATGCTTACTATTCTTTTGGCTTTATGCAAATAGTTTGGTTTGGTTTTGGAAGAGAGTAGGAAAGTTCATGCTTATGTGGTAAAAAGAGCTTGTTTTTTATCTTGGCATATGCTTTGTCATGCCATGCTTGATATTGTTTTGGCCTTATGCTTAGTATTCTTTGCTGTAGCATGACATGTTATAAACAATTGAGATTGCTTAATGTTCCTTGGATGAATCATGCGTTGTTTTAGCATATTAAAGCATAGTATAGTGGTATTTCTCCTTTGATGCTTTATTTGGGTTGACTTGGCGCATGCTCACACCATGTTATGACTATCCAAAGTCACCATAGCCTTTATGATCCTTTAGTTTTCAACTTGTAGTATCACTTTATGCTTTGATCAATGATTTTTTGTCGCTCTGCATTATTATGGCCATTATTGCTCTCTTAGTTTGTTGCTCCTAGTCTTTTGCTAGCCTCCACAACCAAGTATGAGTTCCACTCATGCATCCAACTCCCTAAACCAAGTTATTCCAAAGAGTCCACCATACCTACCTATTAGCATATGCTATTCCAAGTATATTCATGTTTTTGTTTACCTTCCAAATGAAATTTTTTATGAGAAAACTAGTGATTAAAGCTCTCACGAACTTGATGGCACACTTTACTTTTCTTGCCCTTAATAAACTTGAACCATTGTGTCGTCTATGTTGTATATGTTTGCAGTTATTTGTTGGGAATTAGCAGAACCATGCTGTCATGGAGAACGCTTTCAACATTGCATTGGTACTTTGTACCTAGTTGATATCATGCTCTTTTGTCTATGGATGTCGTCGGTGTGAAATGAAAGGGGAGCTTGTAAGTCCATGGAGTTATGTATATGTGTTAGATAAACGCCTGGGCCGCTAGTCTAATCCATGCTGACATGGTGGAAACCTGCAGCGTAACCATAATGAGCTGTCTATGAAGCATTCTTCTTATAAAAAAAGAGTCTATTATTGAGAAAAAAAGAGAAAAAGAAAAAATGAGATTATGAAAAGAGGAAGGAGAGAAAAAAGCGCCATATTCCCATGGTAAATAAGAAGATTGCTGAGATGCTTGTTGTCTGCTTGCCTTGTCATTTTGATATGGGGATTCTTCCGTATCATCGGGCAAGGGGTACCCCGTTGGCGGTTCTCTATGATACACATGTACTTATGATGACAAGAACTTACCGGTGACTAAACTTGAGTAGCATGAGGAGTGGCCCTCGTATTCAAGGGACATGAGATTTCCATCTTATACTTTGTCAAGCATATACACCATAGTTTGTTCACTTTAACCTTAATCACTTCAATATGCTTATGATAGGGGCAATGAGAGCTGAAAGCTATAAGTACCGTAATTTTTGGAAGCTCTTTATGAGACTTGAATCCCTACTTCCTTCTATGAAGGCCCTTCTTCCACTATTATATTGAGTCTCCACCTTCTACCTTTATGCACTTACTTTGAGAGCATAGTGGCCATTCTTAGTTCTATGTGCATTGTACGAAGACTAGTTGATTGATGCATAACTTGATATTGCTTGTTTTAAACTATTTGTATCTAGTCACTCTTATGAACTTTGAAGGTGTCCTATGCAATTATATTTGCTACTCTATGAGGGACAAGCTGAATGCTTTTATGCTACGTTTTCTTTATGTGAAACAAACAAACGTCTTGCAAAGCATTGTTATTCATGAATCTTTTGTTTGTGCCATTTCATGTTGCATCATAGTTTCTTTGTATTATTGCTAGAACTTTTTCTTTCATGTTATGATTGAAGTACTATGATCCCAGCTTTGAATGTTTTACAAATACTTTGATCAAGTCTTTGATGGTGCATGTCACCTCAAAATTTATTCTCTTTTTTTCACTTACCTACTCAAGGACGAGCATGAGTTAAGCTTGGGGATGTTGATACATTGCAAATGTATCTATAATTTTTGATGTTCCATGCTTGGTTTTATCTACTTTCTTGTGTTTTGTCCACACTTTGGGGTACTTTTCATATAATTTTTTGGACTAACCTATTAACAAGAGCCACAGTGCTAGCTGCCTGTTTTCTGCTGTTTTTGGTTCCAGGAAAGTGAGAAAATGAATATTCTCATAATTGGACGGGACAAAAGCCAAAAATCCTATTTCACCAGAAGACTCCCGGAGCCAGAATATGAGATGGAGTGGGGCTAGGGCCCAGCCACACCACCTGGTCGCGCGGGCTGGGCCTGGCCGCGCCAGGGGGGTGGTCTGGCCGCCCCAGACTCCCCCTCGGTCTCCCTCTTTGCCTATAAGTTGCCTTCTGACCTAAAAACTCCGGGGGGTTCGACATTTTTCCAGAAGGAGTTCTGCTCCGCCGCCACCACCAGATTCCACGAAACAGCACCAGAAACTCCGTTCTGGCACCCTGCCCGGACGGGGAATTGGAGGAGATCATCGCCATCATCATCACCATCGCTTCTCCATCGACCATCCATGTTTCCCCCGTCTATGAGTGAGTAATCCCCCGATGTAGGCTATGGGGATGGTAGGGATTGGATGAGATCGTTCATGTAAGGGCATCAGATTGTTAGGGCATGGTGCCTAGTATCTTTTATTAGTGCTTTATGACTTTGTTGCGACTTGTTATGCTTAATGCTTGTCACTAGGGCCCGAGTGCCATGATTTCAGATCTGAACATGTTATTGATTCATTATGATAGTATTGTTTATGGTCTTATCTGCAAGTTGTATACACATGTTTTTGTTCGGAACCAATGGTCCTGAAGTGACAGAAATCGGGATAACCGGAGGGAATGACTTTGATGTGAGGATCACATGTGTTCACGGAGTGTTAATGCTTTGCTCCAGTGCTCTATTAAAAGGAGCACCTTAATTGCTAGTAGTTCCCTTGAGGCCCCGCTGCAAACGGGCTGGCAGGACAAAAGATGTTGTGCAAGTTCTCATTGCGAGCACGTGTGACTATATATGGAACACATGCCTAGGATTATCTAGTACTTGGATCCTTTATCTTATTTATCTACAATTGCTCTATGTTCTGATTGCTATCTGAATTGTCTTGTCCATGCAACGCCCGTCCATCCATCCCTATGCCTACCACACTCGAATCCTATTGTTTACTGCTATTGTTATTGCTGTCTTTACTTTACTACTGCTGTTACTTTACTACTGCTACTACAAAACTGTTGCTACTGATAAACTATTGTGAGCAAGATTGTTTCCAGGTGCAGCTGAATTTACAACTCAGTTGTTAAGGCTTATAAATATTCTTTGGCTCCCATTGTGTCGAATCAATAAATTGGGTTTCACTTCCCTCGAAAATACTGCGATACACCCCCTATACTTGTGGGTCATCAAGAAGTATTGTCTTGTGATCGTTGATGATTACTCAAGATACACTTGGGTCTATTTGTTCAAGTTGAAGAGCGAGACTCAACAAACGGTCATCGACTTTGCCAACGAGGTTCAACGTCAACACAACGTCCCTATTCTGGCAATAAGAAGTGATAACAGCTCCGAGTTCAAGAAATACACCTTAAATGAGTTCCTAAGGGAAGAGGGGATAAGTCATCAATATTCCGCTGCGTACACCCCTCAACAAAATGGTGTTGCCGAGAGGAAGAACCAGACTCTAATAGATATGGCAATGTCTATGCTAGCCGAATTCAAGTCTTCATATAACTTCTGGGCTGAAGGAATCTCTACCGCTTGTCATTCATCCAACCGGTTATACCTCCGTAAAATCTTGGACAAGACTCCGTATGAAATACTTACTGGTAACAAGCCAAACATCTCATACTTTCGGGTTCGTGAAGTGTTTCTTTCTCATAAAGGGAGTTTGTTTATCAAAATTTGAGTCTAAGGCTTTAGAAGGTATTTTTGTTGGGCATGGTGCCGAATCTCACACTTATAGAGTCTACAATAAGCTCTCCGGAACTGTTGTAGAATCTTGTAGTGTGGTGTTCGAGGAAAATGACGGCTCTGGTGCGGGGCAAGTTGATGTTTGTGATGCAGATGTTGAAATACCCCAAGATGCCATAAGAATGATGGGCGTGGGATTTTTCCGCCCCATTGAGGAACCCCTTGTGGCGGATCGGGAAGGACAATGCTCTACTAATGAAGAGCACTCATCTACACATAGTCAACATGCTCCAACCACGGGAGTAACTTCTACACCAACTCCACCAATTGCTGAAGGTCAACATGCTCCTGGATGCTCCAGGCCGGATTATCTGGTCGTCACCGGATTCTCCGGCCACCTCTCCCCTGACGACCAATCTGCTCATCATACCGAAGAAACAACAGCAAGCTCCAGGCCGGATTTTTCGGCTAACCCCGGATTATCCGGCGCCTCGCCAATTCAAGCAAGTTCCAGACAACCCGCTGATATTGCGTCAAGCTCTCCCAGGCCGGATTATCCAGCCTCACCCTCGGCCAGATTATCCGGCCCTGAATCTCCTATTGATCAGCAGCCTCCTGTTATGGCTGTTGAACCACCTCAAGGGCATGTTTCGTCATCTCCAACTACTGATAATCAGACTTCAAATCAAGATCAAGCAAATGATTCCAACGAAGACTCAAGTGATGAAAATATTCCACCGAGAGACAACAAGCTTATTGAACTTCGTCGCAAGGCTCGTGGTGATCGGAACCTTGAGTTAAGGGGTCATACCCTTGACAAAGTTCTAGGTGATCTTCCACGAAGGGTTTCCACAAGAAGGGAATTGGAAAGTTTTGGTGAGCATCAAGCTCACATCTCAATGGTGGAACCTAAGAAGGTGTTTGAAGCTCTCGAAGATCTGGACTAGGTTGTTGTTATGCATGAAGAGTTGAATAACTTTGAGTGCAACAAGGTCTGGAAACTAGTGGAGAAGCCCAAGGATTGCCGCAATGTTATCGGCACTAAATGGATATTTAAAAACAAGCAAGATGAGAATGGCATTGTTGTAAGGAACAAGGCGAGACTTGTGGCACAAGGCTGTTCCCAAGTTTAGGGCATTGACTTCGGCGAGACCTATGCTCATGTGGCTCGTCTTGAGTCCATTCGTATCCTTCTTGCTTATGCTGCCCATAATAATTTTAAATTACAGCGAATGGACGTTAAGAGTGCTTTTCTTAATGGTCCTCTACATGAGATGGTATATGTAAAGCAACCCCCGAGATTTGAGGATCCTAACTTCCCGAACCATGTCTACAAACTCGATAAGGCACTCTATGGCCTTAAACAAGCCCCACGTGCGTGGTATGAGTACCTTAAAGAGCTTTTGCTAGACCGTGGCTTCGAAGTTGGGCAAATCGATCCCACTCTTTTTACTAAGAAGGTTAAGGGGGAGTTCTTCGTATGCCAACTATATGTAGACGACATCATCTTTGGTTCTACTAATAAAGCTTTTAATGATGAATTTTCAAAGCTTATGACTGACATGTTTGAGATGTCTATGATGGGGGAGTTACGGTTCTTTCTTGGATTCGAGATCAAGCAACTTAGAGAAGGAACCTTCATCAATCAAGATAAATACATCCAAGACATGCTCAAGAGAGCCAAGATGACGGATCTTAATGGCATCGCCACTCCGATGCAAACAAAATGTCACCTTGAACTTAACCCCCACGGTAGACCAAAAGGTATACCGGTCCATGATCGGCTCTCTTCTTTACCTCTGCGCATCTAGACCCGATATTGTGTTGAGTGTGGGGGTGTGTGCAAGGTATCAAGTAGCTCCTAAAGAAAGCCACTTAGTGGCGGTCAAGAGGATCTTCCGATATTTGGTTCATTCCCCTAACTTTGGTCTATGGTATCCCAAGGGCTCCAATTTCTCTCTATGTGGTTATACTGATTCAGATTGGGCCGGTGATAAGGATGATCGGAAATCAACTTCTGGTGCTTGTCAGTTTTTGGGAAGATCTCTATTTTGTTGGTCTTCTAAAAAGCAGAATTGTATTTCTCTCTCCACCGTCAAAGCTGAATATGTTGCTGCTGCTAGTGCCTGCACTCAGTTATTATGGATGAGGCAAACTTTAAAGGAATACAATGTAAATTGTGACAAAGTGTCTATTTTATGCGATAATGAAAGTGCAATAAAAATTGTGTACAATCTGGTACAGCAAACAAGGACAAAGCATATTGAGATTCGGAATCATTTTATTCGGGACCATGTTGCTTGATGCGATATTGATCTATCTTTTGTGAGCACGAAGAACCAACTTGCTGATATTTTCACGAAGCCACTTGATGAAGCAAGGTTTTGCTACTTGAGGAATGAGCTAAATATCGTTGACTCAAGGAGTTTGTCTTGATTGCCCATGCACTCACTCGTACATCTCAGTCTTATTTGGTCTAGATGTGGGCATGGATATAGGGGGAGTGTGGTCCTAATCGATTGGGCAAACCCTCCCCCCATAATGCCAAAAGCAAGTCAAATCATTTCTCTTAATATCATTTTGTGATATGTGAGCTTATTGATGAGTATTGGTTATGAACCCAAGATATATCTTCGCGGTGTCATACCATACACTCCAACAAGGTGGCTTCGGCCACCGCCCTCTTCCATGAGAAGAGTTGGATTTATTTGGAACTTCCTTGATTGTTTTTAGCTCCTCTCATGTCTTTATGGGAAGCACACTCACTTTTGGCTTTTAGTTGTTTTGATTCTTGCAAATTTGAGTGTGTAGTACCATCTCAGTTTGGCTCTCTTAATCCTAAGCCTTTCTGTGGCGCCCCGCTAAAACCACTACTAGAAAATCGCTGTGTTTTTGTGCATTGCATCATCATGACCGCATGCTCATGTCATCATGCAACATTGCATTTGAGCATCGTCATCATCTTGCATGGTTTGTTTAAAAACTATTTTCGAAAAGCCTAGTTTTGGTTTTCTAAATATCCCGCCTTTATTTCAAATTAAAAACCCGGGTCTCTGGGATATTTTGGTTTGTCTAAATACGGTGTGCAAAAGCCCCGTTTGAAATAAATAAAATTTTCAAATTGTTTTTGGGAGGCAGCCCGCTAGGCCCGAAAGCCCGGCCGGCCACCTCCAAACCCTAACAAAAATGGCCCACCCCAAACCCTATCTACCCTAACCCCACCTACCTTTCTCTCTCACGTCATAGCCGCCGCACCAAACCCTCCTACACGCACACTCCCCTCACCAACCCCCACCCGTACACGCTAGCGCACGCAGCAACCCCAGCATCTGCTCCACCTGGCCCCACCACCGCTCCGCATCGAGTCGTCCTAGTCCGCTGCTTCTGCGCGTCGCACGCTACCACAACCGCTCCCGCGTGCTGGTCCGACTCCACCAGACCACCATCCCATGACAACCCACCCCATCTTGCGGTGCCGACACATCCTGGCCCCACTACTCGGCCCACCTTCCTCGTGACGCGCCCCCCACAACCCGCCGCGATCCCCTCCGCCTGACTCCCTCATTCGCCATCCCCGCCTCCCGTCGCCGCCCGGCCACCTCTGTCTCCATCCTCGGCCTCCCTTCTCCCGCGGGCCCGCCACCAGCAGGGTCCCCCTCCCCCATCGTGTCGCTGCCCCGCCACCGCTGCAAGCTCGCCAGCCCTCCCTCGCCTCTCTGTTGCACAGCACCGCCGGACCCTCCTTGCGCGAGCCCGCGTTGCGGAACCCCAGCTCCCTCGCCTCCATCCGCTCTGTGCCCACCTCTGGCCGACCAGGCCTCTGCCCGACACAGTGTCGCCGTGCGCCCCCTCGCCTTCCTTGGCGCCCACTGCGCCCGTCCTCGAGCCCCAGAGCCGCCAGGAGCCCCGCCTCCTCGCTGTAGGCCGCCATTTCTCCGCCCTGCGAGGTCACCGACAAGCCACCTCTGCACCCTCTCTGCGGATCACGCCCATGCCCCACACAGGTGCTCCGGCCGTCGCCTCGCCAGTAGCCGCCTCCGCGCCCTTGACCCCTCGCGAGCTCGTCCTGGCTCCTCCTTCTCTAGAGCTCGTGGCCGTGCTCGCCCGCACCCCTGCCATGGCCGCCGTGCGTGCGCCCTCCTCTGCCTGGATTCGCACCGCTGTCACTAGAGAACCACCACCACCGAGCCAGCTTTTTGCCTTTTGGCCGTGCCTCTGCTAAGCGTTCGGGTTAATGCCTGGACGGGACATGGTCTCCTCGCGCTGTGTTTTTATTTCGTTAGGTGTTTGCTTTCTACCGTGCACTTGTGTTGTGACCCCAGTGAAGACTGCTACAAGCCTCTCGAAGCCACCAAGATCGTCACCAAGATCTTCCGAAGTCCAAGTGTCCCTGAGATGGCGTCGAGTACCATCGATAGTTCCAAGCCCACCATATGTAGCAAGTCTGAACCGAAAGCGGCGAAGCCGGTCCGAAGACCCCTGTACCCAAGACCTTCGATGCGAACATAAAGCTCTTCTCCCCGAGTCCGGAGACCGAACCCCGGCGCGCCAAGTTCTTCCTCCCGGAGCTGGCCGGATCGCCTTCACGGACCCAGAGAATCCCCGATCATGGACGACAAGGTCTTCTTCTCGGACCCGAAGACCACTAGTACCTGATCCATTCAAGTTCGCCATCGACGACAAGGTCGACCGCTTGGAACCCAAGTTCTCCGTCACGACACGACAAGTTCTCTATCTTGTATTTGAACCTCGCCGTTCCTGTCAAACCCTGAGACCGGACCCCGGACCCCCGGAATCCAAGATCTTCCGAACCCAGATGTGTGCCCCTAAGCCCCTATTTTTTTATAATATGACATTATCAACTGTCGCATATTAAATTGTTCATGCATGCATCCTTGTCTGTGGTTTGGGGGAATTATGCCGAGTCACCTCATAATTAAATATGGAGTCCATCTGCGGGATATCTTTGTCTTATGCCGGACTTCATTTAAATTGCTTAGCGAACCGATGCCATGTTTTGCCTTGTTAAGCCAACCTTTAAATTGCGGGGTAGCTAAACAACATAAACCTCCTAATTAATTGTTGGGACCCTGGTTCCGCTTAATATGGCCTAATTGCACCGCATCTGTGTCATGCCATGCATCATATCATAATCATGCTAGATCTTCTGTCGTCGTATTAAATAGTGCATCCAGTGTTTCTTTTAGTGCTTTGCTTCTTCGCAGATTAGGCCGTTGAGTGGATGCGAGTATCGACAAGTTCCCCGGATATGATCCTTCGGCAGTGTTTCCCAGGCAAGCATCTCTCCCCCTTCTACCTATTTTGCATTTATAGTCTTTATTTCCTCCCGTTGATCTATTGCTCTCCGTGTCGCGATGCTCTAGATTCCGTGCACCATTTATACTCCTTGCAGCCCCTAGATTGCCATGGACACATCCTATTGCATGTTGTTTGATAGATAGTTGGCCTTGCGAGTCGTAGTTGCTTGCTTATGTGCTACTTCGCGTCGTTGACGTTCCACCGTTGACGGCAAGTTGGCACATGATAAATGGTGGAGATGCTTAATGGAGGAGAGGATCATGACTTTAAATACAACTATTAAATTGCTGGGATAACTAATGAAAGAGGCACCGGTGGGCAATATATGCTATTTGATTTTTATGTCCGCTTGTGTCCCGTAGGCCCCGAGTACTTGATACCTGTTCCTCGACTATTCGCACTATCCACATACGGGAGATTCTATAAATCCCCCTTAGCCAGAGCTTGATTCATTTCTTATTTTTTGGGGCCACAAACTAATTTGGGGTTTTATTACTATCATGTACTTATGTCATGCTTTACTGCTTTATTTACGATTGTATGTGGAGCACCTGTACTGTTTAGGATCGTGACACGTTTTCGCTGTATCGACAAGCCCAGTCATACTTTCGGGTTCCCAGTCGTTTACAGCCGTCCACACAAACCTTGGGTCCGTCTCGGAGCCGGACAACTTCGTTGTGGGTATCTTAATGGGGTGGCCCCCTGAAATATTTTATGAATCATGTGATTTCTTTGTCGTGAAAGCCTTGTTGGGTTTTGAGTTGGTTTTTCCGAGGTTGATCGTGTGTGTATTGCTATTTGTGCACCCCTGCAGGGTAAATCTTTCTGAAAGCCGTGTCCGCGGTTATGGACGACTTGAAGCATAGTATCTCGATCGTAGACAAGCATAATTAAAGTAGTTCTATAAACTTGACTTAATACATGACTAGTAATCAGATTCAACTATCACGGAATGGATATTAAAATGCCAACAACTGGTGGATCTGGGGTTGTTTTGTGACATGCTGTACCTGCCTAGTAAGTATTGCAACTCCAATGGAATGAAATAAAAGTGCCAACAGCTGCTGGGTTGGGATGTCGCCTGCTAATTGTATCTGACTAGTAAGTGCTGCAACTACCACTTAATGGTTAACTAAAACTGCCCAATACTTATGCTATCAGGATGACTCATGATATCTATATCTGACTAGTAAGTGCTGCAACTATAATGGAATGAGTAAAACTAGCAACAGTGTGAGTCCCTTGGTCCGACTTCCTCGTTTGGTCTCGAGGGGGAAATACCAGGATGGGTATGTTTGGTGTTAGTATCAGGTAGGATCCGAATAGGTCTTTCTTATCCCTCTCTAATAGCCGCCAGTTTCACTGAGTCTCTATAGGTTGTTTAGTGTTGCTGCGCTGCCGCTTTAGTCCACCATACCTATGTAGGCGAGGACCGCCGAATTCTAGCATCGTAGTGTACTAGCCTCATTATTGACGCTCCTCTTTTTCCTTTGCCCTTTGTCGGCACCCCTTTTGTTTTAGCAGGTTTGAGATCGACGTCGTTAGCAGGTTTACCCTTCCGGCTTGGCCTGGGCAGGGTTATGGATGCCATTGGTTATTCTTCAGGGCTCTTAGCCCCATTTGCCTCTTGTCCGTAGTCGGACGCTCTATCGTTTTCAAGGTGATTTGGATCTTTGTATAGCATATATGTATTCTTGACTCATGGAGTCATTGTTGTATATATATATATGTTCTGTGGGTTCCATCGTGGACTAATGTGTAAGGGTATTACTTCGTTCTCCACCCGCACGCAAGTGCCTGGTGGGCATCCTTGAATCGTTTCTATGCAGGTTTTGGCGGAAAGCGCTAAAACTTGCATAGGGCCGATTCGAGGGTGTTACAGAGTGGTATCAGAGCTCAGCAGTTGCGATACCCCACAAGTCCAGCATGTAGGATAACCTAGCTAACGGCCGAAGTAGAGTGTCAAAACTATTTTGGAACGGTTGGATAGATCTGATTAGGTCTGCTTTTACTCCTTACCCTCTGCTATTCTCCTCTAACCTCTGCGTGATTTGGATCTGTCCTCTTATCTTTTATCGAGTCCAGGAATTCTCGTGGTTGGGTTTCCGTCGTACCTTCAGGGTTTCACTTCCTTCTTTGGTAACGATGCTTCTACATCCGGTCTTCGTGCTATCTGAGGAATCCTTCATCTGTTGGACTTCTCTCTGTTCCTTCTTGTGCCTTCCGGTGTTTTCCAACACGACGACCTCATCTACATCAGATCCGATGAAGCCCTGCATCACTCCTTTGTTTCTGAACCCCGCCTGTTGAGATCTTCAGTCTGATTTCGAGAGTTGATTGCATAATTCAACTATTCATGTACAGAGTAATGTTTTGAGTGCGGGATGGAGTCATGACCATACCACTACTCTTATCATTCGCTTTGTACATTGAATTGGAGGAACAATGCAATTTTCACTCCTTCCACGGAAGTTAAAGGTGGCCTTATCTTTTGAGACCTTTATCTTCGTCTTTGTTTCTCCGGAGTGTTCTCTCAACGAACGCGAGCAATGACCCCTTGTTGGTGGTGTCGCCGATTCAAGACGAAGAAGGAAACTTTGTTAGTGGTGTCGCGAGGATCGACACGAAGCGAGAAGATTCAGATCGGCGACCTTCTTCCCGGTACCATGAGGCGGATCTCGAGGGCGAGATCCCTTGTTAGTGGTGTCAAATTGTGGCGCCCCGCTAAAACCACTACTAGAAAATCATTGTGTTTTTGTGCATTGCATCATCATGACCGCATGCTCATGTCATCATGCCATATTGCATTTGAGCATCGTCATCATCTTGCATGGTTTGTTTAAAAACTATTTTCGAAAAGCCTAGTTTTGGTTTTCTAAATATCCCGCCTTTATTTCAAATTAAAAACCCGGGTCTCCGGGATATTTTGGTTTGTCTAAATACAGTTTGCAAAAGCCCCGTTTTAAATAAATAAAATTTTCAAATTGTTTTTGGGAGGCAGCCCGCTAGGCCCGAAAGCCCGGCCGGCCACCTCCAAACCCTAACAAAAACGGCCCACCCCAAACCCTATCTACCCTAACCCCACCTACCTTTCTCTCTCACATCACAGCCGCCGCAGCAAACCCTCCTACACGCACACTCCCCTCACCAACCCCCACCCGTACACGCTAGCGCACGCAGCAACCCCAGCATCTTCTCCACCTGGCCCCACCACCGCTCGGCATCGAGTCGTCCTAGTCCGCTGCTTCTACGCGTCGCACGCTACCACAACCGCTCCCGCGTGCTGGTCCGACTCCACCAGACCACCATCCCACGACAACCCACCCCATCTTGCGGTGCCGACACATCCTGGCCCCACCACTCGGCCCACCTTCCTCGCGACGCACCACCCACAACCCGCCGTGATCCCCTCCACCTGCCTCCCTCGTTCGCCATCCCCGCCTCCCGTCGCCGCCCGGCCACCTCCCTCTCCATCCCCGGCCTGCCTTCTCCCACGGGCCCGCCACCAGCAGGGTCCCCCTCCCCCATCGTGTCGCTACCCCGCCACTGCTGCAAGCTCACCAGCCCACCCTCGCCTCTCTGTTGCACAGCGCCGCCGGACCCTCCTCGCACGAGCCCGCCTCGCGGAACCCCAACTCCCTCGCCTCCATCCGCTCCGTGCCTGCCTCCGGCCGACCACGCCACTGCCCGACGCAGCGTCGCCGTGCACCCCCTCGCCTTCCTTGGCACCCACCGCGCCCGTTCTCGAGCCCTAGAGCCGCCAGGAGCCCCGCCTCCTTGCTGCAGGCCGCCATTTCTCCGCCCTGCGAGGTCGCCGACAAGCCACCTCTACACCCTCTCTGCGGCTCACGCCCATGCCCCGCACAGGTGCTCCGGCCATCGCCTCGCCAGTAGCCGCCTCCACGTCCTCGACCCCTCGCGAGCTCGTCCTAGCTCCTCCGTCTCCGGCGCCCGCGGCCGTGCTCGCCTGCGCCCCTGCCATGGTCGCCGTGCGTGCGCGCTCCTCTGCCTGGATTCGCACCGCTGTCACCAGAGAACCACCACCACCGAGCCAGCTTTTTTCCTTTTGGCCGCGCCCCTGCTAAGCATTCGGGTTAATGCTTGGACGGGACACGGTCTCCTCGCGCTGTGTTTTTCTTTTGTTTGGTGTTTGCTTTCTACCGTGCACTTGTGTTGTGACCCTAGTGAAGACTGCTGCAAGCCTCTCAAAGCCACCAAGATCGTCACCAAGATCTTCCGAAGTCCAAGTGTCCCTGAGATGGCGTCGAGTACCATCGATAGTTCCAAGCCCGTCATATGTAGCAAGTCTGAACCGAAAGCGGCGAAGCCAATCCGAAGACCCCTGTACCCAAGACCTTCGACGTGAACATCGAGCTCTTCTCCCCAAGTCCGAAGACCGAACCCCGGCGCGCCAAGTTCTTCCTCCTGGAGCTGGCCGGATCGCCTTCACGGACGCGGAGAATCCCCGATCATAGACGACAAGGTCTTCTTCTCGGACCCGAAGACCACCGGTACCTGATCCATTCAAGTTCGCCATCTACAACAAGGTCGACCGCTTAGAACCCAAGTTCTCGTCATGACACGACAAGTTCTCCATCTTGTATTTGAACCTCGCCGTTCCCATCAAACCCTGCGACCGGACCCCGGACCCCCAGAATCCAAGATCTTCCAAACCCAGATGTGTGCCCCTAAGCCCCTTTTTTTTTATAATATGACATTATCAACTGTCGCATATTAAATTGTTCATGCATGCATACTTGTTTGTGGTTTGGGGGCATTATGCCGATTCACCTCATAATTAAATATGGAGTCCATCTACGGGATATCTTTGTCTTATTCCGGACTCCATTTAAATTGCGTAGCGAACCGATGCCATATTTTGCCTTGTTAAGCCAACCTTTAAATTGCGGGGTAGCTAAACAACATAAACCTCCTAATTAATTGTCGGGACCCCGGTTCCGCTTAATATGGCCTAATTGCACCGCATCTGTGTCATGCCATGCATCATATCATAATCATGCCGGATCTTTTGTCGTCGTATTAAATAGTACATCAGGTGTTTCTTTTAGTGCTTTGCTTCTTCGCGGATTAGGCCCTTGAGTGGATGCGAGTATCGACAAGTTCTCCGGATATGATCCTTCGGCAGTGTTTCCCAGGCGAGCATCTCTCCCCCTTCTACCTATTTTGCATTTATAGTCTTTATTTCCTCCTGATGATCTATTGCTATCCGTTCCGCGATGCTTTAGATTCCGTGCACCATTTATACTCCTTGCAGCCCCTAGATTGCCATGGGCACATCCTATTGCTTGTTGTTTGATAGATAGTTGGCCTTGCGAGTCGTAGTTGCTTGCTTATGTGCTGCTTCGCATCGTTGACGTTCCACCGTTGACGGCAAGTTGGCACATGATAAATGGTCGAGATGCTTAATGGAGGAGAGGATCATGACTTTAAATACAACTATTAAATTGCTGGGATAACTAATGAAAGAGGCACCGGTTGGTAATATATGCTATTTGATTTTTATGTCCGCTTGTGTCCCGTAGGCCCCGAGTACTTGATACCTGTTCCTTGACTATTCGCACTATCCACATACGGGAGACTCTATGAATCCCCCTTAGCCAGAGCTTGATTAATTTCTTATTTCTTGGGGCCACAAACTAGTTTGGGGTTTTATTACTATCATGTACTTATGCCATGCTTTACTGCTTTATTTACGATTGTGCGTGGAGCACCTGTACTGTTTATGATCGTGACACGTTTTCGTTGTATCGACAAGCCCAGTCACACTTTCGGGTTCCCAGTCGTTTACAGCCGTCCACAGAAACCTTGGGTCCGTCTCGGAGCCGGCCAACTTCGTTGCGGGTAGCTTAATGGGGTGCCCCCCGAAATATTTTATGAATCCTATGATTGCTTTGTCGTGAAAGCCTCGTTGGGTTTTGAGTTGGTTTTTCCGAGGTTGATCGTGTGTGTGTTGCTATTTGTGCACCCCTGCAGGGTAAATCATTCTGAAAGCCGTGTCCGCGGTTATGGATGACTTGAAGCATAGTATCTCGATTGTAGACAAGCATAACTAAAGTAGTGCTATAAACTTGACTTAATACATGACTAGTAATCAGATTCAACTATCACGGAATGGATATTAAAATGCCAACAACTGGTGAATCTGGGGTTGTTTTGTGACATGCTGTACTTGCCTAGTAAGTATTGCAACTCCAATGGAATGAAATAAAAGTGCCAACAGCTGCTGGGTTGGGATGTCGCCTGCTAATTGTATCTGACTAGTAAGTGCTGCAACTACCACTGAATGGTTAACTAAAACTGCCCACTACTTATGCTATCAGGATGACTCATGATATCTATATCTGACTAGTAAGTGCTGCAACTATAATGGAATGAGTAAAACTAGCAACAGTGTGAGTCCCTTGGTCCGACTTCCTCGTTTGGTCTCGAGGGGGAAATACCATGATGGGTATGGTTGGTGTTAGTATCAGGTAGGATCCGAATAGGTCTTTCTTATCCCTCTCTAATAGCCGCCAGTTTCACTGAGTCTCTATAGGTTGTTTAGTGCTGCTGCGCTGCCGCTTCAGTCCACCATACCTATGTAGGCGAGGACCGCCGAATTCTAGCCTCGCCGTGTACTGGCCTCAATACTGACGCTCCTCTTTTTCCTTTGCCCTTTGTCGGCACCCCTTTTGTTTTAGCAGGTTTGAGATCGACGTCGTTAGCAGGGTTACCCTTCCGGCTTGGCCTGGGCAGGGTTATGGATGCCATTGGTTATTCTTCAGGGCTCTTAGCCCCATTTGCCTCTTGTTCGTAGTCAGGCGCTCTATCGTTTTCAAGGTGATTTGGATCTTTGTATAGCATATCTGTATTCTTGACTCATGGAGTCGTTGTTGTATATATATATGTTATGTGGGTTCCATCGTGGACTAATGTGTAATGGTATTACTTCGTTCTCCACCCGCACGCAAGTGCCTGGTGGGCGTCCTTGAATCGTTTCTATGCGGGTTTTGGTGGGAAGCACTAAAACTTGCATAGGGCCGATTCGAGGGTGTTACACATTCCCTACCCCTAAGACATCTATTCTTGCACACAAGTACCTTGTACATCTTGTGGGGGTGTTGTTTGGGGTCCCACGGGCCTGACTCTGTGTGTAACAGAAGTTCAGAGTTTAGGCCAGATAATCCGGCCCAAGTACGAGTGATACCTTGGGGCGTAGAATCGCTCTTCTTCCTTTTTGGCGTCTCGATGCTAAAGGGGGAGAAGTAGTTCTATTAGGTCTCGGGGGATTTGCATGGGTCGGGCACAAGTATTTGCACTTTTTCGTTCGTCGTTTTCTTGTTTGTGCCCATTTAGCGTTGAACTTTAATTTGTGGTTTGTGTGAAACTTTGTGTCTGTGGAATACTGGATTTATCTCGTGGATTACGCCTATGGATTCATCTATCATATCCTATAATGTTGGGGTATCTATCTCGAGGAAGGCGCTTATATTGGTTATCACACTATTAATAGTGGCTATATCAAGGGCGCCTCTCCCTATCTCGGTGGTATGATTATGCTGTTCATATTTCAATGGAATAGACTCACACCTATTTGTGTGCATTTGTATTCAAATACAAATTTCTAGTATGCACATTGAGGGGGAGTCTATTTCATGTATTCTTTGTTGTTGGTCTTGTGAACTTTCTTGCAAATCATAGTATTGTCATCTAACACCAAAAATGGGTAGATTGAAAGAACATTTCATGGTTTCCTATGTTTTGTGTGTTAGATAACAATACGATGGAAGTTCTAATGTGTACTAAGTGTTGCGGGAAAGTTTTGTGCATTTAGGGGGCCGGATAATCCGGCCAGACAGTTTTGGCCAGGACTGGCGCCGCGCGAGCTTCTGTCTAGGGGCGGATTTTCCCCTGGACAATCCGGCTCTGGGGCGGTTTTTCTCCCTGGACCGGATAATCCGGCCTTCTTACTAGACCGGATAATCCGGCCCTAGGGGAATTGCCCAAGAGAGCGTCTGCGTGAGCTTCTGTCTGGGGGCGGAATTTCCCCCGGATATTCCGTGGCTGGGGCGGATTTTGTCCCCAGCCGGATAATCCGGTTCCTAGGAGAAGGTGTCAAGGGCTAGCCTGCGTGAGCTTCTGTCCGTAGACGGATTTTCTGCCGGATAATCCGAGTCTGGGGCGGAGTTTTCCCTAGGCCGGATAATCCGGCCCCCAAAGGCTCCAACGGCCTGGTTTGGAAATGGGGTATAAAAGCCCCTTCATCCCCATCGTGCAGACCTCTTGATTCATTCGAAAATTGTCAGACCCTTTGCAAGAGCTCTCTCTCCAGATCTCCCACTTCAACCACCCGAAGGCTTCGATCTTTGGGGGAATTGAAGGAGGAGACTATCTTCATCGCCATCACGAATCAAGCGCATCAACTCCTCTCCATTCATTTGGAGAAATCCCCGATCTAGTATTCTTACTAATATCTAGATCTTGTATTTTGTTATTGATAACTTATTCTTGTGGCAGCGTGCTGTCATTACGGGAGCCTCCAATTTGGTTATGGAGTTGTGCCTCGCTAGTTGTGTAAAGGCGCCGGTACCCGCCTCGAAGGGTTCCTATAGTGGAAAGGTGGATCAGGCCTTTGGTGGCGGGTTCCATCGGAGAACAGGGTGAGGCCTATTGTGGCGTGGTGGTCTTAGTACCGTCCACCCCTCCAACGCAGATGTACTTCCCTTAACAGGAAGGAACTGCGGTAAAACAAATCCTATGTCTCCGCGTGCTTCACTACAGTTCACTCGTTCCTCTTTCCACTCACCTCTTACTCGCTAGTAGATATGTTTGCATATAGGGAAATTCTTCTAAATAGTTATCTAGAGAATTTACCTTTTGTGTTAAGCCTAAAATTGAAAAAGCATTAAAATTTTAAGTAGCACCTATTCACCCCCCTCTAGGTGCCCATACGATCCATTTCAGCAACATGCAAGGCGGCAATGCGCGACAACGCAAGGCGGCAGGGACCGCCATGCCGCGGGGGAGGGTGATGACTTTGGCAACGGAGAGAGGGGAGCTGACGACAACGGCGGTGATGGGGATCGAGGAAGCACTGGAGAAGCATGGTGCGGTTGGTCGTGTCTGGGAAGGAGATGGGGTGATGTGTGGGAGTCGTGGGCCTAGCGTGCGGCAGGTCTGGCTGGCCGCTGGGTAGCTATGGGCCGATAGGTGAGCCCATTTTTTTACCCTAGACAAGTTGGGCCAAGTCCTACGTCATGGCGGGACCGTGGATCTGCGGGTACAGGGGCTGGCACCCCATACCTGCCCCGTTTAAATTTGACGGGTCTAATTTTTTACTAGACCCGCCCATTACCCGTCGGGTTAGCGGGTTTCGGGACCCATTGCCATATCTAGCCCTACTAACCGCGCACGTTTCGCTGCAAGTTGAGTGGCCACCTAAAGCGTACTGTACTTTGCAAATGGAGACGTTCACTCGGACTCACTTTAGTTGGCTTCACTATATATGGCTCGCCGACCACCTCCCGAGTTTGAACCGAGAAGCCTTCTAGAAAAGAATCACCGATGCCACCAAACCTTCTAGAACAGGGTTGGGATTTACTTGGAAAATGGATACACCTGTCGGGACTGAATGACCACCGAGCCACGGAGCACTAACTGACTAGCTACCTTCAGCATTCGCAACCCGCTACAGCTTCGGACTAGCATCAGCGTCAGCACCATGCATGGAAGCCGTTACTTTTTGCCAAGAAAGGCCGCTTTATTATTTAAAAAACTAGTATCTTACATCTGGTCCTGCATATCCATGATGCATACAACTGAAATTATCCAAATTAAAAGTTTAGGCAAAATACAAGAAACATATGGGGTTTGTGTATGAGCCCAATCCATAGGTCATTAGGTCATGTTGTCATCCATGTGGAAGAAGATAACGCCGGCCTATACTCCAGCCGATGTAGAGAATTTTAAATTGGTTGAGATCTCCATGCGTTATACAGATAACCACAAGCAGAGGAAATGAGTAGACCCGTAGATGACCTGCATAAGAGAAAAACTTACCATTAAAAGCACATCATTTCAATATAGCCACAACGATCACATAACGGCAAGCGCTTCCACCCTAATAAGAATTATAAACTTGTGATCTATGTTGTATAACCAATTGCCAAAACCATTGGCAACAGCAGCAGATATACGATGAAGGTTACTTGGATGAGTGACCATGTGGACCACCCAAAATTATAATGGAAAAATATGTATTTAATTGTCTGATCATGATAGTAAAATCCACACTTTGTGCTCTCGTGCCAGTTGAGTTTTGCAAAGTTGTCTTTCCTAAGGATTACTCATTTGCAAAGGTACCAAGAAAAAAAGTTTTTTTAGTGATACCATACCGTTGTTTAAACCCTTTAACAACAAGTCGAGATTTGTAACTATCAATGGTTCCACCTGCATTTTTCTTGATTCGATAAACCCACTTGCAATCAACCATATTCTTGGTCGAATTGGGAGAAAGAAGGTGCCAAGTTTTATTCATCATTGAGGTATTAAATTATTCTTGCATTGCACTTCGTCATTGAGCATTATCTAGTGCATCAGAAAGATTACAGGTTCTCATGTAGTTGTAAGTAATCCATAGTACTCCCTCTGTTTAGAAATATAAGATGTTTTAGCTTTATGAAAGGAGTGTATCTAGACCCCTTTTAGTATATATGTTCACTTCGAACATCTTATATACTAGAAGATGTCTAGATACATTCGATTCATAAAGGTAAAACATCTTATATTCCTAAACGGAGGTTGTATATTTTATCGGACGTGGAATACCTTTTAGTAGATGTGTGTCTTGCCGATGTTGCACAGGAGGTGGAGCAGGATTATGAGCCGCAAAAGATCCAGCATAGTCTGAGTCGGCAGGTGACAAATAGATGTCCTTAGCCACAGATGATCCCAACAAGCTGGACGTAGCCACGTAGGTGTACTGGATGCAGAAGATCTAGAGGACTAGGACAGCGCGGGGTTCGTGCATGACATGGCCGCACCAGAGAGGCGCGGGCCGGAAGATCTAGACACAGGCGTGTGTGGCTTCCATCACCGCGTCGCTGTCGGCGCCAGGGTTGTCGGGGGACACCATGGTCAACATGTCGCCACGGGAGTGGGAAGACCAGGACACGAACGAGTGATATGAGACGGATTACCTCGGTTGTTGTTCCGGTGACGCGCGACAATCCAAGGAAAATTCTGCGAGGGAATCGGCATGGACTCCAGATTATCCCCTGGGATGATTTCATATCCGTATTGACTATTTTGTTCACCGGTTGCAATATTTTCTGATGCACTTTGAGCTGGAATATGCACTTCCTTGAAGGTATACCAGCGGTAGGGTTAGTAACATGAATAATAGCAATACTGTCATTAGTATGCAACCCTTCACTACTACATAGTGTGGAAGATGTATAAGAAGGAAGAAGCATAATTTCCTCTCGAAGAAGAGGTCCAACATTTGGACGAACTGAGGCAAAAGGAAAAACGGTCTTGTCAAACACGACATCGCGGGATATATAGGTGCGTACAGTAGATATGTCGAGAAATTTGGCACATTTGTGGGGGGGACTATTACCTAGGAAAACACATCATTTGGAGCGAAAATTGAGCTTGCATGTATTGTAAGGACGAAGATTGGGCTAACAAGCACAACAAAAAACACGAAGAGCATCATAGTTGGTCTTGACATGAAGCAACTTTTTTATAGGAGTTTCAAAATTAAGCACCTTGGTTGGAAGCAAATTTACAATAAAAGTGACAGTACGAAAAGTTTCGTCCCAATATGTCAATGACATAGAGGCATTAGCAAGCAATGCAAGACCAATTTCAACAATATGATAATGCTTACGCTCATCTGAGCCATTCTGTTGGTGAGCACGAGGGTTGGAGACAAGATATGTAATGCTCACTTTGCGAATGAAACCATGGATTTTTTTCATATTCACCACCTAATCAGTTTGCATAGTAATTATTTTTTATCGAACTTTCGGTCAATCGCATTGAGGTAAATTAAGAAAAACTTGATATACATCAGAACACTACATGAGTAAATAAAGCCAAGTAAATTTATTATAATCATCAATGAAGCTTACATAATATTGATGTTTGCCAATATAGACCGGATTTGGACCCTATATATCATAGAAAACTTGTTCCAAACGAATAGTAGACACACTACTTGAGACTGTATAGGGTAATTGGTGGCTCTTAGCTTGTTGACAAGGATTACATATGTAAGAATTTATTTCAGGAGTGTACGAAATCAAAATGTCACCTAACCTTCTAGAAGCCTTATAATAGAGTTGAATTAGTATAAATTTACGAACACACGCTAGCGCGGTACAGTAGCATCATCACTCGCACCCACCGGTGTAGTTGTTGCGTCATGGAGCACCGTGCATGGAAACTTCGCTCCATCGTTACGATCGAGCCGGTGTAGCCGAAAAGTTGGGGCCGGGCCGTTATCATATTTTGATCTTATATATAATAACTGGTCAGTTACTAAACAAATTTGACATTGTGCTGCACCAAGCAGACGTAGCAGATGGACTTCGTCAAACCTTTTAGAGAGTATCAAAATCAAAATGTCACCTAACCTTCTAGAAACCTTATAATAGAGTCAGAGAGTTAGTATAAAATTAAGAACACAAGCTAGCGCAGTACAATAGCATCATCACTCGCACCCACCGCTGCGGTTGTTGCGTCATGGAGCCTCGTGCATGGAAGTTTCGCTCCATCGTTACGATCGAGCCGGTGCAGCCGAAAAGTTGAGGCCGAAACGTTATCATATTTTGATCTTATATATAATAACCCGTCAGTTAGTAAACAAATTTGACATTCTGCTGCACCAAGCAGGCGTAGCACCAGAAACCGAGCAGAATGTCGCCCAAGGGAACACACCACTTTAGCAAGAAAGGAGAACATGAAAAAGGTAGTAGTGCTTTTGTTGGGAAATCCATCGGAAAATATCTCACACTTTGCCAACCACACCTACCAAAAAAGTAGTTAAGCAACAAAGACCTAATTAATGTACTAGCTACGTACGAACTCCGAAGAAAGTTGCAGAAGCTAGCAGACGGGTTATATATAAGCAGAGTTGCAGAAGCAGGGAGAGCGACAGAGTCGGAGAAGCCGAGAGCCTGAGATCTAGCTAGAGAGACACACATTATAGCGATGGGGTTCGGCGTGGTGTCCATCCTGAACGCCGTGTTCCGCCGCGCCTTCACCTCGGCCGGCCTCCGGCCCAGCTCCGCCGCCGTGGACGCCGACACCACGCTCCACTTCTGGGCGCACCCCTCCCTCCTCCCTTCCTCCCCCAAGAACTCCAAACCCAACACCAAGAACGGCGGAACAAAGCAGCAGAGGCGGCCGGTGGTGGTGCTGATCCACGGCTTCGGCCCGGACCCGACGTGGCAGTGGGCGTCGCAGGTGGGCCCGCTGTCCCGGCACTTCGACCTGCTCGTCCCCACGCTCCTCTTCTTCGGCGCCTCCACCACGTCCGCGCCGGACCGCTCCGACGCGTTCCAGGCCGCCGCCATCGCCGCGCTCGTCGCCGGCATCGAGGGGCGGCGGGAGGTGCACGTGGTGGGCACCAGCTACGGCGGGCTGGTGGCGTACCACCTGGCCCGTGCGCTGCATGTGCAGGGACAGGGAGGAGGAGGGTGGAGGGTGGGGAAGGTGGCGCTGTGCAGCTCGGACCTGGCCAAGGGCCCCGAGGACGACCGGATTCTGGCGGCCAAGGGCGGCGTGGCGGAGGTCACGGACCTCATGGTGCCGACCGACACCAAGGCGCTGCGCCGGCTCATGGACATCTGCGCCCACGGCCCGCCCAAGTACCTCCCCGAGTGCCTCGCGCGCGAGCTCCTCCGGGTACGTACCGTACCAACATCCACCGTACAAATGTACTCCAATAATATACATCCTCCATGCATGGTGCTAATAGCCAGTAGGTAAAATAGTAAAGGGTACTTTCACATTGAAGCTAAGCTATACGTCAATTCAAAAGGTGGTGCTGCAATAATCGACCCCCATGATTAAAGCTATAACTACTAGTCGTGCACACCCTAGCTTGAAAAAAGGTTTATGAATCATCACCAACAACGCACCAACGATTTGGTGGACAATCACATCCGGGATCGATCGATTAATTCCACTATACTACTCAAACTCTCAAAGTATCATTCGGCACCATGTGTCAACGTTTATATAATGTACTTTGGAGTAATTTCGTAGTACATAAAATATCTGGTGTAAACCACCTTACGGTGAAAAACAAGTGAAATTGATGTTTTATAACTTACAAATTTCACAATAATATCACATATGTTGGGCAGATGATGTAAAATTTTAAGTTAAAAACCAGATCCATTTAAGAGGATTTAAATGGCAAATTCAGCAATGAATAGTGCCAAATAGTAGATCATCATCACCACTCATGCATGATTTGTTTCCCTCGCAAATAAACATGAGTTTGAATTTGATATGGTAAACATTTACAGAATCACATATCAACCATGCCACATTTTGTTCGAGAGAGAGCAAGTTAGAATGTCCCATTTTGTTTGATAGATTGCAACTATATTTACTTAACTACGTACGCAATAATGCAGAAATGCTTCGCTAACCAAAGAGAAGGGAAGATACAACTCATCAAGGGAATCGCCACCGGGCATGGCTTCCAAATCGCTCCTCTACCTCAGGTAACTAAAAAAATTACCACCATTACTTACCACAACCATGTTGATTAACCGGCTAGTAATGTTCGCATGATCACACCATATTTGAATCTTGCAGGAAGTGTTAATCGTTTGGGGAGAGTTCGACCAGATTTTCCCGGTGGAGAAAGCGCACAAGGTCAAAGAGTAAGCTCCATCTGATCCTCCCTGCTAATAATTTCTTCGGTGATCTCGCTCCCTCGAGCGGTGAACTATCGTGTGACTTACAGTGAAGCCATGAATCTATATGCGCAAACTAATGGAATGATCCAATTAATGATGTGTAGGAAGCTTGGTGAGAAGGCGACGCTGGAGATCATCCCCAACACGGGGCACCTACCACATCAGGAGGATTCCAAGCTCTTCAACCAAATCCTCCTCAACTTCTTGCTACCTTCGCCACCAATCTCCACCTCTACGAAATAGCACATGAGATGTGAGTTGCAGCGAGTATACAGTCTTGTAACAGGGGTATAAGAAGCAAATCACGCATTCTATTTTGCACCCGTTAATAGATTTTGGTCCTTCTATACATCCCATTGGATTGGCATTTGTTGATTTCTGAATTGGTTATAAAAGGTTGCATTTGTTAGAATTGCCCTTTTTAGAAATCGATTTAGAATTAGCCAAAGTGTGTTTATTATTCTTCCCCTTTCCAGTCTCACTCCCGTGGGGTGTTGTATCGCTTCTTTTTCTGTTTTGGGCATGCTTGACGTAGTTGTTTTATTTACAAAGCGGGGCGAAAGCCTGTTTCAGGGAGAGGGGGACATAGAGGAGGAGAGAGGGGAACGGGAGCGAGAGATTTTCAAGGAGTGCGAAAAATTTGGTGATCTTTTACATATTTTTTACTTCCTCCGTCCTAAATAAGTGACGTGGGTTTGTCTAGATTCACATGTATCTATATACTAAAATACATCTAGATACATCCGAATCTGGACAAACCTATGTCAACTATTTTGGGACGGAGGAAGTATTTAAAAAGTGGTGCAGGGAAAGGGTGTGATTTTAAGGTTTTGATATAGTGGGAAGAAATGTATGAAAATTTCAACAAAAGGTGTCATACGGAGATAGGTGGCTTTGTTAGTATGCTGTAGTACCTAGGTGTCGTTGCTAACTTAGGGTCATCAACATCTTATATTCACTATTTAAACCAGTAGAGATTTGTTGCCCATGGGCACCAGTAATCCCGTTTAAAAAGATTCAAAAATCATATTTTCGAGATTCAAAATATTTGAAAACATATCAGGAATGTAACTAGTGATGTATACTGCAAATGTGCAAACTATCAATTGGAAATAATGCGTATTTTGAACTTCACAAATGTCAAAATTTTGGATCCGAGTATCACATTTTTCAATCTCCAAAAATATCAAACTTTGTCATTTTTGTGTAGCCTGTAATAAAAAGAATTTTGTATTGCGAGTTGGCATGCTTGTAGGATAATATCATTGAAAAAGTCCATACTTATTTTAAAAAAATAAACTTAAAAATGTGATTTTTTGGTTTTCTTTAATATAGAGGATCACAGGAGCACATGTGCCAGAAGAGCTTCTCGCATTTAAACCCAGAACTATGTGATACTTGTTTGTAAGAGACTAGAGAATAGTAGTATAATCATATTTTAAATACAAACTTAGAACTCAACGAAAATGTATGAAAAAAAGTGTAATATGTAATATAGCTATACATGAACAAGTGTCGGTAGTTCCTGGTTCAAAGCGAGCGAATGAGTGTCATCCTTTCGTAAACAAAATATGTAAGCCTACAACTTAGCTTTAACATCAATTGGGTCCATAGCTCAGTGGTAGAGCAATTGACTGCAGATCAATAGGTCACCGGTTCGAACCCGGTTGGGCCCTTCTTTATTTTCTAATTTTTTTCGTAAATTATTTCACTAGTGCGGTGAGCAACATGAGGCAACGAAGCATCGTGTCTCGAGACATTCCATCAATGTGAACATCAGAGATCGGGAGGCAAACACATAATATATCAGAAGCAGCAGTTCATCAACATGCTCTGCTAATACAGTCCGTACGATTTTGCAAAAATCTGTACTAATTTAATTACTGCCGTCACAAAGTCCAATAAATTTGAGCGGAGAAAACGCATTATCTAGAGTAAATAAATTCACACAATAATATAGTATATACTTGTACAGACGAAGTATGACCTATATGTCATATACCTTGTGGGATTATAATCATTCTTTATTTTTTTGAATCGGGAAAGGCCCCGAAGGGACTAGACTCTGCATTAAGCGGCAAGGGGTGTACAACTTACAAAGAGGACTTTGAGAAAAAAGATAAATACAGCATGGTCCACAACTTTTGCACCTAACACCCTACAAACGATCACAGCGACGCGATCGAGTCATTGGACGTCGCCAATAGCTGGCCTTTGAATCCGGCCACCGCGCCGGGAACAACACCACTTGGGCTCGCATCAACAACGAATGTCGGACAGAGGGAGAGAGAAGGCCTCCATGCTGGAGGTTCAAGACGCTTTGGCCATCATGGCCATCGAGCCCGGCCTGGCCTGAATCTCGGCCAAAGATAGCGGTTACCCACCCGGGCTCCGCTTGGGGAACGTCGGAGTTGTAGCAAAGTCGCCCGGGGTTACCGGGCCATCCCCTTCACCAGCCAGAACCACCTTCTAGCACCTCTTCGCCGCTCGCCCTCGCCGCCATGGCTGGCCACGAGCCAAGAAATGATGCCGTTCCCGTTGTCCCATCGGTGAAGCTCGAGCAGATCATCCCAGTTGCAGCCACCATCCCATCCGCCATCGGCTTCCACCATAGGAGCGTCGAACAGAGGCCGCGCTGCAACCTCCTGGCGCTGCTCCAGCGCGCTGTGGACTAGCCGGGCAACAACATGTAGGCCTGCCACACGTCGTCACCATCTCCTGAAGGGTTCGCAACATAGAAAACAAAAAAATTCCTACGATGGGAACTACTAAGCACCAAGATCTATCTACTAGATACAAGCTACAGGTGGATATACATTCATAGAGAACATACCCTTGTAGACCGACAAAGTGTAACAAGGTTGAACTCGTGGACGATATAGTCGAACGCTTGCCAACCTCAGGATCGAGAAGAAGTCCAGCGCCGCAACTCAGCAGCGCATCCGTGATCGCACACACGTTCAGGCCACCGAACAACCTCCACCTCCTCGCTCTAGCGATGCAGCGGAAGCAGCAACTCCTTCTAGAAGAAATGCCATCGGGAACATGTATCTCGCTAATCCGATACCATGGGGAAATAATTCTAGAGGGAGAGAGAGATCCTTCACAAGGAGGTGTTCTTTGTGAGGGAGGAGAGGGGGGCCTTTTATAGGGGAGAGGGGGCAGCCCCTCCCATGGCCGGCGGCCAAGAGGAGGTGCCCCCACCTCTTCCATATTCATGTGGTGAAGCTCCACTCACATCAATTTTTCCTCCACTCAAATTCCCACTCACATGCATTAAATTTTCACCAAATTTAATGCAACTCTCATTTAATAAAACTCTTTTATTTATTTATTCAGAATTTTGTTAATTACTTTAATTAACAAACATTCACATAAAACCCCCTACAACATTTCAATATTACATGCAGAACCAATTTCAACAATTCACCTAAAACAATTTCGGTGTCCATTGGAATAATTCCAACGCTTTGCAATTATTTCATCTAGAACATATTTGCTCCAAATGGTGTTGATATCCCTTAAGTGTGTCACCCTACGGTTCACGAATAATGCAGACATAATCGAGACCCCTCTCAGATCAATAATCAGAAGCGGGACCTGGAGATCCATACCGACCCCCACACATTCAACGATGACTTCTGCGATCGTGAGAACCTTTAACGCTAGTAACTAAATCCCTTTCTCTCGCGATATATTACATGTCCGGGATTCGATCATCGGTATCTCTATACCTAGTTTGATCTCGTTACCGACATGCACTCTTTTCTCGTTCTCCTGATATAATATTCTAGTGATCATATCACTTGGTTGCAAGCTATCTTAATATGATATCACCGAGAGGGCCCAGAGTATATCTATCCGTCATCGGGATGGACAAATCTCACTCTTGATCCATGAGCCTCTACATAACACATTCGTAGCACTGAACCCACCTTTATAGCCACCCTGTTACGGTGTGACGTTTGATGTTATCAAGATACTCTTCTAGTGTTAGTGATTGACATGATCTCATGGTCTAAGGGTTAGGATTATTTCGTATGATGTTATAGCAATATAAACATAATGACTTTGATCGTAATGCTATACTTCGGATGAATGTTCATCACATCATTCAATTAATGTTGTGACCTTGTTATTAACAACATCCAATATCCATGATCAGGAAACCTTGATCGTCTTGTTAATCAACGAGCTAGTTTATAGAGAAGCATAACTAGGAACTTTCTATTTGTTTATTAAACACACATGTATTAAGGTTTCCATATTAATACAATTATAGCATGCAAAATAAACATCTATCATATACTTGAAATACATATAATAACAACTTTACTATTGCCTCTCGGGCATATTCCCTTCAGTCTCCCACTTACACTAGAGACAATAATCTAGTTACATAGTGATAAATCCAACACCCATGGAGTTCTGGTGTTGATCATGTTTTGCCCTAGGGAGAACTTTAGTCAACGGATCTACTACATTGAGATCCGTGTGTCTTTTACATATCTTTATATCTCCATCCTTGACATGCTCGTGGATGGAGTGAAACCGGCGCTTAATATGCTTAGAATTCTTGTGAGACCTTGGTTCCTTGGCGTTGGCTATGGCTCCATTGTTGTCACAATATATCACCATTGGGTCCAACGCACTAGGAACCACACCTAGTTCGGTTATGAACTCCTTCATCCAAACCGCTTCCTGCGCTGCTTCTGAAGCAGCAATATATTCTGCATCCGTTGTCGATCTTGTCACCACAGGTTGTTTGGAGCTCCTCCAACTAACTGATGCTCCGTTCATGAGAAATATGTATCTAGATTGAGACTTAGATTCATCCGGATTGCTGTCAAAACAAGCATCGACATAACAATTAGCGACCAACTCTTCTTCACCTTTGTATACAAGAAACATTTCCTTAGTTCTTCTTAAGTACTGATACATTGCAAATGTATCTATAATTTTTGATGTTCCATGCTTGGTTTTATCTACTTTCTTGTGTTTTGTCCACACTTTGGAGTACTTTTCATATGATTTCTTGGACTAACCTATTAACAAGAGCCACAGTGCCAGCTGCCTGTTTTCTGCTGTTTTTGGTTCTAGGAAGTCAGAAAATAAATATTCTCGGAATTGGACGGGACAAAAGCCAAAGTCGCTATTTTACCAGAAGACATGTGGAGCCAGAATACGAGACGGAGAAGGGCTAGGGCCCGGCCACACCACCTGGCCGCGCGGCCAGGCCTGACCCGCGCTAGGGGGTGGTCTGGCCGACCCAAGCACCCCCTCGGCCTCTCCTTCTGCCTATATATTGCCTCTGATACCAAAATCCTAAGTACCCGATCAAAAATCCACGAAAGAGTCTGTAGCCGCCGTCATCTCCATCCCTAGATCGGGAGGGATCTGAAGCTCTTCATGGCACCCTGCCTGAGAGGGGAATTCACCCTGGAGGCCTTCTTCATCATCATGCAAGCATTCGGTGTGATGCGTGAGTAGTTCATCTCTGGACTACGGGTCCATGTAGTAGCTAGATGGCTGGTTCTCCTCCTTTGTGCTTTCATGTTTAGATCTTGTGAGCTCCGTTCATGATCAAGATCATCTATCTGTAATCCATACATGTTGTGTTTGCGGGGATCCGATGGATATTGAGATGCTATTATAGATGGATTATTGATTCTATCGTGTCTTTGTTATTTGTGATCTTGCATGCTTTCCGTTGTTAGTAGCTATCTTGGCCAAGTAGATGCTAGCAACTCCAAGAGTTAGTATTTATGCTCGATAGTGGGTTCATGCCTCTGGTAATCTGGGGAAGTGACAGAAATCTTTAAGGTACTAGATGTGTTGTTGCTACTAGGGAGAAAACAACAATCATTTGTTCATAGAAGAATCGTATTGTTTACTTTACACGCAATTCGTAAAGCAATAATCTGTTGCTTGCAACTTAATACTGGAGGGGGTTCGGATGATAACCTGAAGGTGGATTATTAGTCATAGATGAAGTTGGATGGCGGTCTATGTATAATGTTGTAATGCCCAATCAAGTCTCAAAGGAGTCAAGATGATTAGTATATGCTTGTATGCTTTCTCGATGTTTGTCAATTGCCCCACTGTAATTTGTTCACCCAGCATGTTATCTATCTTAAGGAGAGCCACCTCTAGTGAACTATGGACCCCGGTCCTTTCTTTTACATACAATCTACAAACTGTTTACTACTTTGTGTTTACTTTCTACAAACTATTACTTCCTTCCATTTGATACGTTTAATCCTTTGTTTTCAGCAAAACTGGTGAGAGTGACAACCTCATCGCAAGTTGGGGACAGAATTCCGTGGTTGTGTTGTGCAGGTCTCCACGTTGCTGCTGGCACCGGTAGTGCGCCCTGCCAACATTCAGCTAGCTACACCTTTGGGGTTTTTCCTTGCTCCTACTAGATTGATAACCTTGGTCTCATAACTGAGGGAAACTTACTGTTGTGCTCATCATACCTTCCTCTTGGGGTTCCCCAACGGGCTCGACGTCAACACGAGCCAGCAAGTATTTTTCTAGCGCCGTTGCCGGGGAGTCAAGGACATCTTTACAAGCGGAGTCCCTCATAACCAATCTCTTTACTTTGTTATTTTTGTTTTTCTTAGTTTCTTTTTGCTTTGTTTTCTTGTTTTGTTATAAAAAACACAAAACATTAGTCTTACAAGGTTGCTCTCTTTATTAAAAACACACACAAAAATTAGGTCTTTCTATAGTTGTTACCTCTTCCTTAGCTCACCATGTTGATCCCTAAATTAACCCTGAAAGACCTTTCAATAGGTAGTGGTTCTATACTTGGAAAAGATAATATTGAAGAATTCTTTAATCATGTTAGCAAACATGAGGATATTGAGGATAGATCCCTTGCAGAACTTGCTCCAAACTATGAAATTGCTGCAGCTTCTTTAGTTCACATGTTGGAAGCTAGGTTTGTTAACCTTAACCCCTTAATGCAAGTAATGTTTCTTAAACTTAAAGAAATTGAGGACCCTGAAAAGAGGGATTTTATTCTAGAAACTTTGTTTAAGGAATTCTATGATGTTGCCAATGAAGCTAGAAAAGTCTTTGAACGTTTTGATATGCTAGGCTCATGCGTAGATGTTATTGGTACACGAGAAAAGATGGACAAAACCGAACCTAATGGGGAGGAACCTAAGATACCGATACCTTTTAAACTCGTAGCAATGCATGAAGCCATAGAAAAGAATCTTGATTGGATTGTTCCTAAAAACCCTTCTGATGAAAATAGTGAACCCAAGAGCATTGAGAGAGGATCCTCTAGAACTTATTTGGATGATATACCTTGCCTTGTTGAAGATATTTCTGGTATTGCTGTTAATGCTCCTTCATTTGAGAACAGTTGATTCTTTTTCTTGCTTCTTATGCCTAACTTAAAGGCGTTAAAGAAAAGTACTTATTGGGAGATAACCCAAAAGTTTTAGTTGAGTCTTGGAAGTTATTACTTCAGTAATAACCTCTCCTTATCCTTTTTATTTGGTTTTTGTGCCAAGAGTAACCTCTAATGAGAGAGAAGTAATGATTTGGAAAGTTGTTGTCCCGAAACAGATTTCTTTGCTTCACCGTAAAAATTCGTGTAAAATCTCTGAATGTCTTTTTGAGGCATGAATTTTTCTGCTTCTTCTCCAGGTTGTTATCTAACTTTCGTTAGTTCAACACTTTTCCATTTGAGCAACAGAAGGTCTTTGAAATAATTCGTATTCACCTGCTGGTTTGTTTTGACAGATATCTCCCATTATTTGCATTTGCTTCTTGTTGATTCCTTTTTATGTTCTTTTTGGGGAATTGAGATTTTTGAGGGAAGAGCTACAGTGTTGGAACTGAACCAAAAGACTTATTATCTTGAGTACACTAATGTTGCTAATGAAGATTGTGTGAAGTTTTGTATGAAGGAAAAAATTCAGGTGTAAGGAAAGAATGATGTAATGAGATGAAGAATAGACTAAAGCTAAAGCTTGGGGATGCCACCCGTGTCACCCCAAGAAATATCCAATAAGTACAAGCATCAAAGCTTGGGGATGCCCAAGGCATCCCCTTCTTCATCAATAAAAATCTCAGGTTTCTTTCAAACACTTCATTTTTATTGTTTCATGCACAGTTGTGTTTTTCTTGGAGCTTCTTTGTTTTTGTTTTTGGTTTTCGTTTGCTTCATTTGTTTGGTTTTCTTAGTTTGCTTGAATAAATTGGTTGGACCCCCTCTTTCATACATTAGTTTTCAAATAGATTGGTTTGGATTGGAAAAGAGTAGGAAAAGTTCATGCTTAAGTGGTATAGAGAGCTCGTTTTTGACTTTGGCCTATGCTTTGTCATGCCATGCTTGATATTGTTTTGGCTTTATGCTTAGTATTCTTTGATGTAGCATGACTTGTTATAAACAATTGAGATTGCTTAATGTGCCTTGGATAAATCATGCGTTGTTTTAACATATTAAAGCATAGTATAGTGGTATTCTCCTTTGATGCTTTATTTGGGTTGACTTGGCGCATGCTCACACAATGTTATGACTATCCAAAGTCACCATAAGCCTTTATGATCCTTTAGTTTTCAACTTGTAGTATCACTTTATGCTTTGATCAATGATGTTTTGTCGCTCTGCATGATTATGGCCATTATTGCTCTCTTAGTTTGTTGCTCCCAGTCTTTTGCTAGCCTCCGCAACCAAGTATGAGTTCCACTCATGCATCCAACTCCCTAAACCAAGTTATTCCAAAGAGTCCACCATACCTACCTACTAGCATATGCTATTTCAAGTATATTCATGTTTTTGTTTACCTTCCAAATTAAACTTGTTATGAGAAAACTAGTGATTAAAGCTCTCACGAACTTGATGGAACACTTTACTTTTCTGCCCTTAATAAACTTGAACCATTGTGTCGTCTATGTTATATATGCTTGCACTTATTTGTTGGGGATTAGCAGAACCATGCTATCATGGGGAACGCTTTCAATATTGCACGGGTACTTTGTACCTAGTTGATATCATGCTCTTTTGTCTATGGATGTCGTCGGTGTGAAATGAAAGGGGAGCTTGTAAGTCCATGGAGTTATGTATATGTGTTAGAGAAACGCCTAGGCCGCTGGTCTAATCCATGCTGACATGGTGGAAACCTGCAGCGTAACCATAATGAGCTGTCTATGAAGCATTCTTCTTATAAAAAAGAGTCTTATATTGAGAAAAAAGAGAAAAAGAAAAAAAAGATTATGAAAAGAGGAAAGAGAGAAAAAAGCACCATATTCCCATGGTAAATAAGAAGATTGTTGAGATGCTCGTTGTTTGCTTGCCTTGTCATTTTGATATGGGGATTCTTCCGTATCATCGGGCAAGGGGTACCCCGTTGGTGGTTCTCTATGATACACATGTACTTACGATGACAAGAACTTACCGGTGACCAAACTTGAGTAGCATGAAGAGCGGCCCTCGTATTCAAGGGACATGAGATTTCTAACTTATACTTCGTCAAGCATGTACACCATAGTTTGTTCACTTTAACCTTAATCACTTCAAGATGCTTATGATAGGGGCAATGAGATCTGAAAGCTATAAGTACCATAATTTTTGGAAGCTCTTTATGAAACTTGAATCTCTGCTTCCTTCTATGAAGGCCTTTCTTCCACCATTATATTGAGTCTCCACCTTCTACCTTTATGCACCTACTTTGAGAGCATAGTGACCATTCTTAGTTCTATGTGCATTGTCCTAAGACTAGTTGATTGATGCATAACTTGATATTGTTTGTTTTAAACTATTTGTATCTAGTCACTCTTATGAACTTTGAAGGTATCCTATGCATTTATACTTGCTACTCTATGAGGGACAAGCTGAATACTATTATGCTATGTTTTCTTTATGTGAAACAAACAAACGTCTTGCAAATCATTGTTATTCATGAATCTTTTGTTTGTGCCTTTTCATGTTGCATCATAGTTTCTTTGTCTTATTGCTAGAACTTTGCCTTTCATGTTATGATTGAAGTACTATGATCCCATCTTTGAATGCTTTACAAATACTTTGATCAAGTTTATGATGGTGCATGTGACCTCAAAAATTCTTTCTTTCTTTTTATCACTTACCTACTCGAGGATGAGCAGGAGTTAAGCTTGGGGATGTTGATACATTGCAAATGTATCTATAATTTTGATGTTCCATGCTTGGTTTTATCTACTTTCTTGTGTTTTGTCGACACTTTGGAGTACTTTTCATATGATTTCTTGGACTAACCTATTAACAAGAGCCACAGTGCCAGCTGCCTGTTTTTGGTTCTAGGAAGTCAGAAAATGAATATTCCTGGAATTGGACGGGACAAAAGCCAAAGTCGCTATTTTACCAGAAGACATCTGGAGCCAGGATACGAGACGGGGAAGGGCTAGGGCCCGACCACACCACCTAGCCGCGCGGCCAGGCCTGGCCCGCGCCAGGGGTGGTCTAGCCGACCCCAACACCCCCTCGGCCTCTCCTTCTGCCTATATATTGCCTCTAATACCAAAATCCTAAGTACCCGATCAAACATCCACGAAAGAGTCTTTAGCCGCCGTCATCTCCATCCCTAGATCGAGAGGGATCTGAAGCTCTTCATGGCACCCTGCCGGAGAGGGGAATTCACCTTGGAGGCCTTCTTCATCATCATGCAAGCCTCCGGTGTGATGCGTGAGTAGTTCATCTCTGGACTACGGGTCCATGTAGTAGCTAGATGGCTGGTTCTCCTCCTTTGTGCTTTCATGTTTAGATCTTGTGAGCTCCGTTCATGATCAATATCATCTATTTGTAATCCATACATGTTGTGTTTGCGGGGATCCGATGGATATTGAGATGCTATTTTAGATGGATTATTAATTCTATCATGTCTTTGTTATTTGTGATCTTGCATGCTTTCCGTTGTTAGTAGCTATCTTGGCCAAGTAGATGCTAGCAACTCCAATAGTTAGTATTTATGCTCGATAGTGGGTTCATGCCTCTGGTAATCTGGGGAAGTGACAGAAATCTCTAAGGTACTAGATGTGATGTTGCTACTAGGGAGAAAACAACAATCATTTGTTCATAGAACAATCGTATTGTTTACTTTACACGCAATTCGTAAAGCAATAATCTGTTGCTTGCAACTTAATACTGGAGGGGGTTCGGATGATAACCTGAAGGTGGATTATTAGTCATAGATGAAGTTGGATGGCGGTCTATGTATAATGCTTTAATGCCCAATCAAGTCTCAAAGGAGTCAAGATGATTAGTATATGCTTGTATGCTTTCTCGATGTTTGTCAATTTCCCTGCTGTAATTTGTTCACCCAGCATGTTATCTATCTTAAGGAGAGCCACCTCTAGTGAACTATGGACCTCGGTCCTTTCTTTTACATAAAATCTACAAACGGTTTACTGCTTTGTGTTTACTTTCTGCAAACTATTACTTCCTTCCATTCGATACGTTTAATCCTTTGTTTTCAGCAAAACCAGTGAGATTCACAACCTCATCGCAAGTTGGGGACAGATTTCTATGGTTGTGTTGTGCAGGTCTCCACGTTGCTGCTGGCACCGGTAGTGCGCCCTGCCAACGTTCAGCTAGCTACACCTTTGGGGTGTTTCCTTGCTCTTACTGGATTGATAACCTTGGTTTCATAACTGAGGGAAACTTACTGTTGTGCTCATCATACCTTCCTCTTGGGGTTCCCCAACAAGCTCGACATCAACATGAGCCAGCAAGTACTTTAGGATATTCTTGACCGCTATCCAGTGCTCTAAACCTGGATCAGATTGGTACCTACTAGTCAAACTAATAGCATGTAACACATCCGGTCTTGTACATAGCATGTCGTACATTATAGAGCCTATGGCTGAAGCATAGGGGATCTTATCCAGTATCTCTCTTTCTTTCGCTGTATCCGGACTTTAAGTCTTACTCAAGGTCTTTCCTTGCAACATAGGTAAGAATCCCTTCTTACTTTCATCCATTTTAAACTTCTTTAAAATCTTATGAAGGTATGTACTCTATGATAGCGCTATTAGGCGCCTTGATCTATCTCTATAGATCTTAATGCCTAATATATATGATGCTTCACCAAGGTCCTTCATCGATTTTTTTTGTTTAGAGAACTTTTAACACTGTTTAAAATATCTATATCATTTCCAATCAGTAATATGCCATCCACATATAATATTAGAAATGGCGCATTGCTCCCACTCACTTTCTTGTAAATACAAGCCTCTCCATAAGTTTGGACAAATCCAAACTCTTTGATCACCTCATCAAAGCGGAGATTCCAACTTCGTGATGCTTGCTTCAGTCCATAGATGGATCGATGAAGCTTGCATACCCTGTCAGCATCCTTAGGATCGACAAAACCCTTAGATTGTATCATATACAACTCTTCTTCAATATCACTATTGAGGAACGCAGTTTTGACATCCATCTGCCATATCTCATAATCGAACTATGCATCAATTGCTAACATAATCCTAACCAACTTTAGCATCGCTACAGGAGAGAATGTCTCATCGTAGTCAACTCCTTGAATTTGTCAAAACCCTTTTGCGACAAGTCAAGCTTTATAGATGGTCACATTACCATCAGCATTAGTTTTTATTTTGAAAATCCATTTATTCTCAACGGCCTTTCGGTCATGAGGCAAGTCCACCAAGGTCCAAACCTAGTTTTCGTATATGGATTCCATTTCAGATTTCATGGCTTCTAACCATTTGTTGGAATCCGGGCTCATCATCGCTTCTTCATATGTCGTAGGGTCATCTTTTTCATCAACCATGAAATTCATAACAGGATTTTCGTACAGTTCAGGAGCTGCACATATCCTGCTTGACCTTTGAGGTTCGGTAGTGTCCTGTTTCAGAGTTTCATGATCATTATCATTAGTTCCCTCTTCATTCGGTTAAGTTAACTCCGGAACAATTTCCGGCGTTGTGCCACTGGCCATTTCATGAAGAGAAGGTTCAATAACCTCTTCGAGTTCTACCTTCCGACTACACACGCCTTTCGCGAGAAACTCTTTCTCTAGAAAGGATCCATTCTTGGCAACGAAAACCTTGCCCTTGGATCTGTGATAGAAGGAATACCCAATTGTTTCTTCAGGGTATCCTGTGAAGACGCATTTTTCCACTTTGGGTTCAAGTTTATCAGGCTGAAGTTTCTTCACATAAACATCGCATCCCCAAACTTTAAGAAATGACAGCTTAGGTTTGTTTCCAAACTACAATTCATACGGTGTCATTTCAACGGATTTAGATGGTGCCCGATTTAAAGTGAATGCAACAGTTTCTAGTGCATAACCCCAAAATGGCAGTGGCAAATCAGTCAGAGACATCATAGATCGAACCATATACAATAAAGTGTGATTACAATGTTCCGACACACCATTACGTTGTGGTGTTCCGGCAGGCGTGAGTTGTGAAACTATTCTACAATCTTTCATATGTGCGCTAAATTCGTAACTAAGATACTCTCCTCCACGGTCGGACTGCAGAAATTTGATCTTTCTATTATGATGATTTTCCACTTCATTCTGAAATTCCTTGAACTTTTCAAAGATTTCGGACTTGTGTTTCATCAAATAGATACACCCGTCTCTACTCAAATCATCCGTGAACGTAACAAAATAACGATATCCACCACGCATAGACACACTCATTGGACCGCATACATCAGTATGTATGATTTCCAATAAATCTGCCACCCGTTCCATTGAACTGGAAAACAGCGTTCTAGTCATCTTGCCCATAAGGCATGGCTCACATGTATCAAATGATTCGAAATCAAGTGATTCCAAAGGTCCATCAGAATGGAGCTTCTTCATGCGTTTAACACCAATATGACCTAGACGGCAGTGCCACATATATGTAGATATATCATCATCAAGTTTAATCCTTTTAGCATCAACATTATGAATATGCGTAATACTATTATTGAGATCCAACATAAATAAACCATTCATCACAGGTGCATGACCATAAAAGATATCATTCATATAAATCGAACAACCATTGTTTTCAGACTTAAATGAATAATCACTTCACATCAAACACGATCTGGATACAATGTTCATGCTTAGTGCAGGCACCAAATAACAATTATTTAGATTTATCACTCATCTCGATGGCATATGGAGAGGCAGCGTTCCAACGGCGATCACATCAACTCTTGATCCATTGCCGACACGCATCATGACCTCATCCCTTGCTAGCTGTCGCTTGTTTCGCAGCCCCTGAATCAAGTTACATATATTAGCAGCTGATTCGCTATAAAATACCCAGGTGCTACTGCGAGTACTAGTCAAGTACATATCAATAACATGTATATCACATATACCTTTGTTTGCCTTGCCGGCCTTCTTGTCCGCCAAATACTTGGGGCAGTTGCGCTTCCAATGGCCAGTCCCCTTACAATAGTAGCACTCAGTATCAGACTTAGGGCCAACTCGGAATTTCTTTTCAGGTGCGGCAATAGATTTTCCGCCCTTCTATCCCTTCTGTTTTACCTTCTTGTCTTTCTTGAAACTGGTGGTCTTATTGATCATCAACACTTGATGCTCTTTCCTGATCTCCACTTCTGCAGTTTTAAGCATTGAAAGAAGCTCAAGGAGAGACTTCTTCATGCCCTGCATGTTATAGTTCATCACGAAGCTCTTGTAGCTAGGTGGCAGATATTGGAGAACACGGTGTATGCCTAAGTCAATGGGAATCGTTATTCCCTAGGACACAAGCTTATCGGCGTACCCATATATTTTGAGTACGTGCTCACTAACGAAGTTGTTCTCTTCCATCATGTAGCTAAAGAACTTTTCAGAAGCATTATAACTCTCTATGGTAGCATGGGTATCGGAAATCATTTTCAATTCACACATGGTATCAAAGGCATTGCCATTTTTGAAACGCTTTCGAAGTTCTGGCTCTAGCCCATATAGTATATCGCAATAAACTAAGTTGTGGTACTGCTGACGAGTCAAATATACGTTCTTTTCCTCGTTAGGGGCATCAGGAGCTGGTGGGGGGCCTAGCGGCGCTTCTAGCACATATTTCTTTTGTGCAACAGTGAGGAGAATCCTCAAATTCATGGCCCAGTTGGTAAAGTTGCTACCATTTGCCGCAAGTTTCTCTTTCTCCATGAAGACATTGAAATTAAAAGCGGGTGGTGCCATCTACGATAGAATTTGTGAAGTTTAGACTAAGTTTATGATAGATTGAGTTCAACTAATCCAAATTACAAATAAACTCCCACTCAAAAACAACATCCCTCGTGTCTTTTTGGTGATTACATGAACCAAATCCACTACACCAAGTCTGATCATCACGTGAGTCGGTGTAGTCTCAAAGGAAGCATCAATATGGGCATCATATCAACTATATGAATCATGCTTAACCTTTCGGTCTGTGTTCCGAGGCCATGTCTTTACATGCTAGGCTCGCCAAGTAAGAACCTTAGTACTCGCGTGTGTAAAACTATCTTACACCTGTTGTATGAAAGCATAGAGTCGAGTACACCCGATCATCACGTGATGTCTCGAAACACGATCCATAGAACGGTGCATACTAAGGAAGACCACATTTTTATCTTGATATTTAAATGAGGAATCATCTTATAATGCTACTAAAACACCAAACAAGCAATATAAGATGCAAACATCATATGTGGAAAGTGAAATGATATGGTTCTTGCACTTGATCACTATCATGTGCATCATGGTATGATCTTTATCATTCCTTTGTGTGTAAGGCTGATGACCCACAAGTATAGGGGGTGTATCGCAGTATTTTCGATAAGTAAGAGTGTCGAACCCAACGAGGAGCAGAAGGTGCTGGCTAGTGGTATGGATCAGGAATTCTCTTCAAATATAGCAAACGGATTTTTAGGGGTTTTTGATAAAGCAAGTAAACAAAGTACGAGTAAACAAAAGACGGTAGGAATAAATGCAGCAAGTGGCCCAATCCTTTATGCAGTAAAGGACAAGCCGGTTGTATTACTTAAGATGAACAAACGTTCTCGAGGACACATGGGAAGACTGTCAAGTGCTTTCGCTTCATATAGTTGATTAATCTTCTTTAGTTTGCTAAGTGTTGTGTGGGTGAACCTGTGCTAATGTACCGACCTTCCTAGGACTAATACATACTTGTGATTATACCTCTTGCAAACATCCATAAGTAGAAGAAAGTAATTAAGGTAGAAACCTAACCACAACTTTAAACTCTAAGACCCTTATGTCCCTTGTGCAATGGTTTCCTAACGGGGGTTCAGGTTTCTGTCACTCCGGCAACCCCTACGATTAGTAGCCAGATACACAATGCATTCCCCTAGGCCCATATAGGTGAAGTGTCATGTAGTCGACGTTCACATGACACCACTAGAAGAAGTACACCACAACTTAAATAACAATCTATTGAATCTTTCTCAACACAACTCCACTACTAACAACATGACTTCTCCTATGTCCTCAAGAACAAAACGAACTACTCACAATACATCATATGGATCATGATCAGAGATGGAATAATGATGTATAACAATCTGAACATAAATAGTAATTCAATGGTTCACTCAATAGCATCAACTACAAAGAATAATCAACACCGGGAAAGTTTCCCCTATGAACTAATGCAAGATTTAACCCAATTGTTACAGCAATATGGAGATGGTGATGAGGGTGCTGATGGTGGTGATGGTAGTGATCATGATGATGATCCCGATGAAGTCCAGCTTGATGGTGGTGTTGATGGCGACGATCTCCCCTCTCCGGGAAGGAATTCCCCCGACAGAAATCTGTCTGCCGGAGAGATCTTTCTCTCCTGGTGTTTTCCGCCCCGCAGAGGCGGCGGAATCTTTCTATGGTCGCTCCCCGAGTCTTAGGGTTTCGGGAGGATGATATACGCCAGAGGAGAGAGCCAGAGGTGGGCCAGGGCGGCCACACCACCTGCTGGCGCGGCCTAGGTTTGCCCGCGACAGGGGGTGGTGTGGGTCCCCTGTGGCCCATCTCCACTCCGTCTTCTGGCATCCTTAGTCTTCTGGAAAAATAGGATTTTCCGTATATTTTCCTGGATTTTCTGATCTTCGCGAATTTTGCCTCCAAACAACACCTTTTCCATCAGAATCCTAACTACAGCAGTCCATGCTCCAAAAGTCATCAACCATGCAAAAACAGATGAAATAACATAAGTATCACCTCTCAATACGAAATATATCAATGAATAATAGTGAATTAAGATATATAATAGTGATGCAAAATGGACGTATCAACTCCCCCAAGCTTAGACTTTGCTTGTCCTCAAGCGAAACTGAGCTCAATAAACATGGCCTCAAGTTTATGGAGTGAAGAGTCGATAAAAGAATACGGACAAGGAGCATCACATTCATCAATACATAGATCATAATAGCAGACAACTCACTATTATATAACGCAACTTGTAATAGGTAAAGGAAACACAATAAAGATGCATAAAGTGAATCATAATTGCTAATGGCAAACTTAGCTCTTGGTCAAAGAATAGTTGATAATTTGCTGGAATTCACAAATAACTGGTTTTCAATGATAGCTTTCAAAGTAATAAACATCAAGATAAGAGCAACATGCAAAGCAAGGAACATAAGACATGATTGAATAAATCATCATATGAATGAATGGAACACAACAACTCAAAATACTTGCTGAGATAGAAGGGAGTAGGTTTACTGACTCAACTAAAAAGTAAAATAAGGGCCCTTCGTAGAGAGAAGCAGGGATTGCAAGTCTCATAAAGAGCTCCCAAAAATTATGATACTTACTAGCTTTCAGCTCTCATTTCCCCTATCATAGGCATCTTTAGGTGATTAAGGTTAAAGTGATCAAATATGAGGATATGCATTGACAAGTTGTAAATTGAGAATCTCATGTCCCTTGAATACGAGGGCCGCTCCTCATGCTACTCAAGTTTAGTCACCGGTAAGTTCTTGTCATCGTAAGCATATGTGTATCATTGAGAACCGCCAATGGGGTACCCCTTGCCCGATGATACGGAAGAATCCCCATATCAAAATGACAAGGCAAGCAGACAACAAGTATCTTAGCAATCTTCTTATTTACTATGGGAATATGGTGCCTTTTTATCTCTTTCCTCTTTTCATAATCTCTCTTTTTTTCTTTTCTCTTTTTTTCTTCTCAATATCGGACTCTTTTTTATAAGAAGAATGCTTCATATATACTTGTTATGGTTACGCTGCAGGTTTCCACCATGTCAGCATGGATTAGACCAGCGGCCCGGGCGTTTCTCTAACACACATGCATAACTCCATGGACTTACAAGCTCCCCTTTCATTTCACACCGACGACATCCATAGACAAAAGAACATGATATCAACTTGGTACAAAGTACTAGTGCAATGTTGAAAGCGTTCCCCATGGTAGCATGGTTCTGCTAATTCATAGCTTACAAAGCGCAAGCATATACGCAACATAGGTGAGAACAATGGTTCAAGTTTATTAAGTGCAAGAAAGTAAAGTGTGCCATCAAGTTCGTGAGAGCTTTAATCACTAAATTTCGCATAACAAGTTTAATTTGGGAGGTAGATAAAACAAGAATTTACTTGGAATAGCACTAATGCTACTAGGTAGGTATGGTGGACACAAATGACAAAGGTTTTGGTTTTAAGGAGGTGGATGCACGAGAAGAATACCCTCTCAGTACAGGTTTTTGGCTAGCAAGGCTGGGTAGCAAGTATAAGAGTTGAAGGAAACAAAGAAACATACAAGTGATAAAAACAAACATGCAATCTTCCTTGGAAGCACAAAAGATCTTAACTAGAGAATACTAGACTTATGAGAAAATCAAGAAAGAAAGATGATGAAATTATATTTCTTTAGAGTACTTCTATCTTTTTCATTCAACTCTCAATAATAGTGTTGTTACTGACCGAGCCAGGTTTGCCAAAACCAACTAAATTAACTCAATGATCCCAAAGTGATACCAATACTAACAACAATATCAATCATATAACCACGAATTGAAAACTAACATAAGCTATGCAAAAGAGTAAATGATAGAACTTCTCATTAATATTCCATAACGGAAACTCACGCCAAGGGATACATATCTAACGAGAGAGGGGACACTTCCATAATGCAAACAATACTACATAATAACTTCTCTATTCATGATATGACTCTACTAATAAGGTAAAAAGATAGAAGATAGTGATATGATACCGCGGCACTCCCCCAAGCTTGGAACAAACCAAGGGGATGCCAAACCTGATGACGAATTACTCTTTCGGTGATGGTGGTAACATTTTTTTAGGTGACCTGAGGAAATCTTCTAGCATCTTGCGAAGCCTATTATTCTCCCATTGAAGCATGTCCACCTTCCTCCTCAAATCTCGGTACTTGTCGCAAAACTCCTTAGTGACTCATAGGGCTTCCGTTGATGCGGGGCAAGAGACTAAAGGTACCAGCCCCTACTTGGGGTCTTGGAGATCTTCCTCCATAGGCTCCTTCCCTTTATCCTTGACGGACACCATTGTGCTTCTAAACTTTCAAAGAGTATGTCCTGGCAGAAACAGATCGAAACAAAAACACGACAAAAACACGATATACGAACCTCGGGGGATCCGTGGGGTTATATATTACGAAATTTCATGTCAAAAGGAAGGTACTGGGAGAAAACAGGTCGGATGCGGAGTTCGGGGTGGACTCGCCACCTGGTGGCGCGGCCTAGGGAGGGCCCGCGCCACAGGGTAGTGTGGGCCACCCTAGCTCCGTTTTCGTCCCTTTTTCGCGTTGTAGCTTTCCTTATTGACTGAAAACCGCAGAAATATAGTTGGATTGTATTTTCACGGAACTTTTCTTACCGGAACTGTTACCTATTTGAAAACAGACTATGCAGGTCTCTGAATTTGGTGTCTAGTAGATTCTTCCGGATTCACCACTTGAATATCATCGATATCTTCATCTTCATACAATTATTATTTGAGTCATAAAACCCTTCTCTTCTTATTACACCATTATCTTCACTTCCTGGAAATTTCTTTCACACAAAACTTCACACAGTTCTCATTAGCAACATTAGTATACGTGAAGTGATAAAACCTTTTGAGTCCAACTTCAACTGAAAACCATCAAACATAAGCTACTATAGCAACTCCTTCTGAAAACCCAAAAAGAATTCAAAAAGGGAATCGAATAAAGAAGCAAATGCAAGAGTGGAAAAATCTGTCAAAACAGACCAGTAGGTAAAGATCAATTTTTCGACAATCTTCTGTTGCTCAAATCAAAAAGTGCAAAACTAACGAAAGTTAAATAACAACCTGGGGCAGAAGCACAAAACATTATAGCTCAATCCGACATAGAGAGATCTCTCACGAATTTTTACGGTGAAGCACAAAAATCTGTTTCGGGACAGCAACTTCCCCAAATATTACTTCTCTCTCATTAGAGGTTGCTCTTGACACAAAAACCAAACAAAACGGATAAGGAGCGGTTATTACCGAAGTAATAACTTCCAAGACTCAAAGAAACAAACACAAACTGAAAGCAAAAACAAATTGGGTTGTCTCCCAAAAAGCTCTTTCTTTATAGCCATTAAGATGGGCATGATAATTTTGAAGATGCTCACATAGGAATATGAATTCAAGTGAAAGAGAGCATTAAGAAGCAAACACACACACACATTTAAGTCTAACCCACTTCCTATGCAAGGGAATTTTTTTAGTTGAAACCAGAGGCTACAAGCATAGGAAGGAAAAACAAGTGCGACATGAAAACTTTTAGCGTAAAACGAGGAAACTTGATATTATTGAGATGCATAAGAACACTTTTCCCTCTCTCATAATAACTTTCAGTATCATGCATAAACTTAACAATATAACTATCACAAGGGCCATCATAGCAATGATCACTTATTCTAACAGAAAACACAGGAATACTAGCTCTCATAACACTACTTTGTAAAACAATATTAGAGGTATCCTTATAAAGGATAGTGTGTCCCTCTTCTTCATATTTAGTAACAAAGTCTTTCACATTTGCTATTATAGGTTCATCAACCATTTTTTTATCAAGTTCAACAACTTTATTTGTACTTTCATTAACCATACTAGCTATCATAGAATGTTCCTTTATCTTACATGGGAAAGGGATTTTCTCAATGTAAGGTTTAGGTAAAACATGATTAGCAGTATAAACTTCAGTATTTCTTGCAGGAACACTCTTAGCAACATCTTTATAAGGTTCATGATACTTATTCCACTTCTTTTTAGGCACTTCAATGTAGGAAGCAAAAGCCTTAAAATAAGAAGCAATAGCTTGAGAGTCTAGACCATAAGCATTTTTAATATTTTGAAAGTCATCAGTTCCCATAAAAGATTCAATGCATTCATAATCATAATTTATACCTGACTTTCTACCTTTGTCATTCTCCCATGCTTCAGTATTGTCTTGAATACGGTCCAGAAGATCCCATTTAGCTTCTTCTTCCATACGAGTGAATGATCCAGCACAAGAAGCATCCAATAAATCCTTGTCATGTAGAGGGAGCCTTGCATAAAAGTTGTTGATAATAATATTGTTGGGGAGCTCATGAATGGGACATTTGAGCATTAATAACTTAAATCTCCCCCAAGCTTGAGCTGTACTCTCTCCATCAAGGGGCCAAAAGTTGTATATTTGATTCCGATCTTTATGAATCTCACTAGGAGGATAAAACTTTGAATAAAAGAGAGGCACTATTTCCTCCCATTCCAGAGCTTGACCATTCTTCAGCAGCTTATACCATTCCTCAGCTCTTCCTTTCAGTGATAATGAAAATAACTTCTTCTTAACTTCATCTGTAGTAATACCTGCACACTTGAACAACCCGCATAATTCGTGTATAAAGAGTAAATGATCACTGGGATGGACACTTCCATCCCCAACATAGTTGTTATCCATAACATGATCAATAATTCTTGTAGGTATTTAAAAAACATCATTCTCAGCAGGTGGTGGCTTATCTACTACCTTAGTAGTGGTAGTAGCATTACCAAATAAGAAACTCAGCGAATTATCCATAACGAAAATAAAGCAACTAGCAGAAGTAAACAATACCCACAGTAGAAGTTTCCTTTACCAGTTCCACTCTCCAATAGCGCTTCGCTCCCCGGCAACGGCGCCAGAAAATAGTCTTGATGACCCACAAGTATAGGGGGTGTATCGCAGTATTTTCGATAAGTAAGAGTGTCGAACCCAACAAGGAGCGAAGGTGCTGGCTAGTGGTATGGATCAGGAATTCTCTGCAAATACTTAGCAAACGGATTTTTAGGGTTTTTTGATAAAGCAAGTAAACAAAGTACGAGTAAACAAAAGACAGTAGGAATAAATGCAGCAAGCGGCCCAATCCTTTATGCAGCAAAGGGCAAGCCGGTTGTATTACTTAAGATGATCAAACGTTCTCGAGGACACATGGGAAGACTGTCAAGTGCTTTCGCTTCATATAGTTGATTAATCTTCTTTAGCTTGCTAAGTGTTGTGTGGGTGAACCTGTGCTAATGTACCGACCTTCCTAGGACTAATACATACTTGTGATTATACCCCTTGCAAACATCCATAAGTACAAGAAAGTAATTAAGGTACAAACCTAACCACAACTTTAAACTCTAAGACCCTTACGTCCGTTGTGCAATGGTTTCCTAACGAGGGTTCAGGTTTCTGTCACTCCGGCAACCCCTATGATTAGTAGCCAGATACACAATGCATTCCCCTAGGCCCATATAGGTGAAGTGCATGTAGTCGATGTTCACATGACACCACTAGAAGAAGTACACCACAACTTAAATAACAATCTATTGAATCTTTCTCAACACAACTCCACTACTAACAACATGACTTCTCCCACGTCCTCAAGAACAAAACGAACTACTCACAAGACATCATATGGATCATGATCAGAGATGGAATAATGATGTATAACAATCTGAACATAAACAATAATTCAATGGTTCACTCAATAGCATCAACTACAAAGAGTAATCAACACCGGGAAAGTTTCTCCTATGAACTAATGCAAGATTCAACCCAATTGTTACAGCAATATGGAGATGGTGATGAGGGTGCTGATGGTGATGGTGGTGGTGGTGATGATGATGATGATGATCCCGATGAAGTCCATATTGATGGTGGTGTTGATGGCGACGATCTCCCCTCTCCGGGAAGGAATTCCCCCGATAGAAATCTGTCTGCCAGAGAGATCTTTCTCTCCCGGTGTTTTCCGCCCCGTAGAGGTGGCGAAATCTTTCTGTGGTTGCTCCCCGAGTCTTAGGGTTTCAGGAGGATGATATACGCTAGAGGTGGGCCAGGGCGGCACACCACCTGCTGGCGTGGCCTAGGTTTGCCCGCGACAGGGGGTGGTGTGGGCCCCCTGTGGCCCATCTCCACTCCGTCTTCTAGCATCCTTAGTCTTCTGGAAAAATAGGATTTTCCGTATATTTTACCGGATTTTCTGATCTTCACGAATTTTGCCTCCAAACATCACATTTTCCATCAGAATCCTGACTGCAGCGGTCCATGCTCCAAAAGTCATCAACCATGCAAAAACAGATGAAATAACATAAGTATCACCTCTCAATACGAAATATATCAATGAATAATAGTGAATTAAAACATAGAATAGTGATGCAAAATGGACGTATCAAAGGCCAAGGTCTATGGAACTTACACGTTAGGTGTGTTGTAAGAGTATGAACTATACATCAACTTACAACATTATCATATCACGACACCAGCGTAGCAACAATATAAACTAGATGCTTCTAATTTATCCATTGCAAGTTTTACGTGGCTTAGGGCTTTCGAAGATAGAACTGGTCTTACCTACGAACATGGAACCACAACGATGGTAACCAAATTATTAGCAACTCGTTGTAAATCAGGTATTGACTATAGTAGAAGGGACAAACACCTGCTAGCCACTTATGCAAAACTAGTTGCATGTCAAGCGTGGAACATGTCTCATGTGCGAGGACATGTAAAGTTAGTCTGGGCCGCTTCATCCCACTATGCCACCAATATCCAAAATACATATAAGATACAATAACATGATCATCATCGCCCACATACTCATATGTGTACTACCCGTGCAAATCATCTACGCATATGTAACACCCCAAAACATCTAATCAAGATTATCAAGTTCAAATCACCCAAGTTTACGGTTAACAAAAACTTTTATTAATAATTTGAATATGAATGCATGTGTGATTTGCATTAGTGTAGAATTGATTGAAATTTGCCATGCTTGATTGCTACAAAAGATGAGAAATGGTTTAAAGGTGAATGATACATCATCTAGACCAATTACAAACAAAATCAAAAGAAAAAGAAATCAAATATGAATTAAATAAGCTAATGGCCATTTTGACCAAAGTTAACCACTAGGCCACTTTGAGTGTTCCTAGAAGAGAAATTCTAACAGAAACAATTCTATTTCTTTTCACCCCTTGCTAGACCAAGTAAAAGTGAACCAAGGCCCACTTTAAAAATTCACAGAAACTATTTCCAAATCAATTTAATGGACAGTTCAAATTTGAATCTAGTTCATATGGTAAGATCACACTTTTTCAAAAACCACTCAAACCAATTCCATTTAACTTATCCAAGCAATCATAGACACTCAAGCTTAAGTTAAGACCACTCACCAAAATTCCAAATTCAAATTCTTTCGGCCATTTCCTCAAACACCTTGCTTACACTAAATAATCATCTGCCTAACTTCACTGTTGGAGTAGTAATCCTAGACCAATTTGGTCCCCTCTTCACTCCCTGGTCTCCCCTAGTGTCGAGCAGCACTAGACCAACTCCCCCTTAGCCGTTGTGCATAGTATAGCACCGCCAGAATATGGTCGTCACCGGCCGACAGTGGACAGCATGCCAGAAGCCATGCCGCCCTCGCCCACGACACCCACCAGACACGCGACCATCCACCGCCACCCCCTGTCCAAGCCACGACCTCAGCCAAGCCCTGGACCACACTAGCGACGTCATGCCCACTGTCTCTACGCCGTGCCCAGAGCGCGCCGCACCTGACCACCTCACACAGACCGCACCTCGCCCTCTCCGCGCACGCGCCCACTTGCCATGATCACCACAACCTCCCAGACACCCTTGTTCGCCGCCGCACGACCCGTAGCACCTGTGCGCTGTTGCAAACACCTCCGCCCCCGCGCAGAGCACCGCACGCTCCCAACCAGCCTAGACCGCCCCGTGTCGCGCCATTACTTCCATGATGATCGCCAGGGAACACTGCATCGTCCCCTACCCTCAGTCGCGCTGCTAGCCACATGTACCATCATCACCGACGAGCCCGAGCCCATGCCGTTCGGTCCCCTCACTGCAGTATAAGTAGAGGCCTCCCTCGCCTCCATTCTCCACACCAACACCCTCACCACTCCTCACTGACACTCCCTCACCCTTCCCCGGAGAAAGGCGAGCTCTCCTTCACCAGAATTTGGCCGGAGCCCGCCGCTGCAGGAGGAAAAGGGTGCTCGATTGGAGCCGCCCCAGGAGCTGCCGTGACCGCGCCTCGAACCGCCGTCCATGACAACCCCATTCGCCCCCATCGTCGACCCTAGCTGGAGCCCAGGTGAGCCTCCTCGGACCCCCACCACCATGTTAGGTTATATTCCTCGCCGGAGTTTTTCATCGTCGACGATGCACCTCGGACGTTAGATTAGATTTCAATCGTAGGGCCTAGATTCGCAGATACCGTTTCGGTTAGTTTAAGTCGCTGACGAGTGGACCCCTGCTGGCAGCAGCCCGCTGCGCTGTGCTGTGCTGATTGGGTCGGCCCGTTTATTTTCCCGCGCAGCCCAGTGAATTCAAATAATGATTTTCCAATTTAGTTAAAACTAGTTTTTGTCCATAAATTCAGAGAGATTCACTAAACCAAATTGCATGATTCAAATTTTATTAGAAAGATATTTAAATTATCTATCAAAGCCCGTTGGATTTAAATCATTTGGGGTTAGAGATCAACTATAGTAAAAATAACAAGACAGAGGCTTTTGCAACTTCAAACATTTTTCAAAAATCAACCGTAAATGCTTTTGAGTTGATTCCAACTCTAAAAAATCACATTTGATGAGATCTATCTGAATACGTAAAAATATTTAGGTTTGCATGCAGTGACTTTGTACTAGTACCAAAATAATGCTATATAGGCATTTCTAGTCACTTTAATTGTATTAAATGATAATCTTAAACTTTATGAAACTTGACGCTTTAAATCACATTCCCATGTATTAGAATATGTGGTGTGACATGTGTCCACATGATCCCATATTTTAATTGGAGAATATTAAATCTTAATTATTTTCAATGAGTAGAAATTACTTTTCTAAAATAAACTAAATAAGATTCAGCCTTTAATTCATGTGATGATTTTGAAGATGCTAGATCATCAAGTGTGAGACTTAGTGTGCTAAATAGAATTAGTTAAGTATTGTTTGGTGATTGTGTACTCTGTATTTATTTATAGACCATAGTACCGACCCCAGATACGAGGAGGAGGAGTACTACCAAGAATAAGAAGAAGAAAACTTCAACCACTGCTCTACTCAAGGCAAGCTAACACTTGCAAGTTTCTTAACTATGCAAGCCATCACTAATTGCAAGATAACCTAAGAAAGATGCATTAGGCATGCTTTGATTATATACCTTTGATTTATACCAATCCCAAGTTTTACTTGCAAGCTTTATTCTTTTACTTTACCAAAGTTCTTTACTTTTAGTTAGTGCTTTGTAAGTATTGGAAAAATGGTATATATAGCATAAAGAGTATAAAACTAGGCCTAGACTTAGATGTCATTCTATGGCATGAGATTGAATATTAGCACCGCTCATTAGTGAACATTCTTAACTTTAGTGGCTAGTGCTAAGCATAAAAGTTGATCACTTTAGATGGGAATACTTGGTGAAAATGATTATGAAAACCTTGGAATGATGAGTCATTCTATTGAAATGTTTTGACATGTGTTATGGACACAAAAGGACTTGATGATGAAAATGTTGAGGCATGAGCCTTAGCCCTTTTATAAAAACTGATGGTTGGGTTCGAATGGATACAATTCCAATTTTACCGTACAACCACAATACCCGAATTGGGTAGGGCTTAGCCGGAAGTTTATATGCATTAGTATGGGTTCCCTCGCGGAGGAGGTTTGAGCTGAGGCTACCTCGTGGGTGTGAATTGTCCACCTATGAGTGCCCAGGATGGCAGATGGCCATGGCCGGGAGGCCAAGCTCATAGGGGAGGTGCCTATACTAGAGTGTGTACTTAAAAGGTTATGATTGATTATCTGCATACTAAGTATGATGATTCAAGGTTATCCCTGACGGATGTATCGAATTTTGTGGTGAAAGTGTACCACCTCTGCAGAGTGTCAAACTATTCGAATAGCCGCGTCCGCGGTCATGGACAGTTGGAGTGGCCATACTGTTCCGTCGTCAGATGTTTTCAAAATGACTTGTGAAGTGAACTATGATTTTTGACTTGACCACAACAGGGTTATGAATATGAAAACTAGGTTCCCACTTAAAGTGCTTTAGAACATTAACTTAGTTTTCTTTACTTCTAAACTCAGTTTAGATAAACCTGGGTTTTTGCAAATGAACCTAGAGCTTAAGATCCCTACTGGAACTACCTTACTTGTTAGTGATAGTTTGCGAGTACTTAAAGAGTACTCATGGCTTTGTCCCTGGCTATTCCCGTGGCCAGACTACGAGGACTATCAGGATGATGGGCAGTAGGACGTCTACGACAATTAGGATCATCTCCCATCGTTAGCATTGCCTGTGACTCTGAAGAGGGAGCCCCTACTACGTTTCTTTCTGCTGCTTGAATTGTATTAATACTGGATCATGAGATCCTCTATTTGTAAGACCTTATCATGGTTTGTAATGGATGATGTACTATGATATCCAATTGTTATGTCTCGAAAAAATGGTAATCCTGGGATTGCGAGGTATGGCATAACAGGCATCTGGGATTAAAAATCCGGTGTTGACAGCATAGATCAGGCTCTGATACCACTAAAGGGTTCGCATCATAGAAAACAAAAAAAATCCTATGGTGGGAACTATTAAGCACCAAGCTCTATCTACTAGATACAAGCTACGGGTGGATATACATCCATATAGAACATACCCTTGTAGACCGACAAAGTGTAACGAGGTTGAACTCGTGGATGATGTAGTCGAACGCTTGCCGATCTCAGGATCGAGAAGAAGTCCAGGGCCACAACTCAGCAGCGCATCCGTGATCGCACACACGTTCAGGCCACCGACCAACATCCACCTCATTGCTCCAGTGATGCAGCAGAACCATCAACTCCTTCCAGACGAGATGCCACTGGGAACATGTATCTCGCTAATCCGAGACCCTGGGGAAATAATTCTAGAGGGAGAGAGAGATCATTCACGAGGAGGTGTGCTTTGAGAGGGAGGAGAGGGGGCCTTTTATAGGGGAGAGGGGGTAGACCCTCCCATGGCCAGCAGCCAAGAGGAGGTGCCCCCACCTCTTCCACATTCATGTGGTGAAGCTCCACTCACATCAATTTTGCCTCCACTCAAATTCCCACTCACATGCATTAAATTTCCACCAAATTTAATGCAACTCCCATTTAATAAAACTCTTTTATTTATTTTATTCAGAATTTTGTTAATTATTTTAATTAACAAACATTCACATAAAACCCCATATAACATTTCAATATTACATGCAGAACCAATTTCAGCAATTTCACCCGAAACAATTTCGGTGTCCATTGAAATAATTCCAGTGCGTGCAATTCTTTCGTATAGAACATATTTGTTCCAAATGGGGTTGGTACCCCTTAAGTGTGTCACCCTATGGTTCGCGAATAATGCAGACATGATCGAGACCCCTCTCAGATCAATAATTAGAAGCGGGACCTGGAGATCCATACTGACTCCCACACATTCAACGATGACTTCTGTGATCGTGAGAACCTTTAATGCTGGTAACTAAATCCCTTTGTCTCGCAATATATTACATGTCCAGGATTCGATCATCGGTATATCTATACCTATTTGATCATATTACCTACATGCACTCTTTTTGCATTGTCGTGATATAATATTCTAGTGATCATATCACTTACTTGCAAGCTATCTTAATGTGATATCCCGAGAGGGCCCAGAGTATATCTATCCGTCATTAGGATGGAAAAATCCCACTCTTGATCCATGAGCCTCTACATAACACTTTCGTAGCACTGAACCCACCTTTATAGCCACCCTGTCATGGTGTAACATTTGATGTTATCAAAATACTCTTCCAGTGTTAGTGATTGACATGATCTCATGGTCTAAGGACTAGGATTACTTCGTATGATGTTATAGAAATATAAACATAATGACTTTAATCGTGATGCTATATTTTGGATGAATGTTCATCACATCATTCCACTAATGTTGAGACCTCATTATTAACAACATCCAATGTACATGATTAGGAAATCTTGATCATCTTGTTAATCAACGAGCTAGTTTATAGATAGGCATAAACATGAACTTTCTATTTGTTTATTAAACACACATGTATTAAGGTTTCCGTATTAATACAATAATAGCATGCAAAACAAACATCTATCATATACTTGAAATACATATAATAACAACTTTATTATTGCCTCTCGGGCATATTTCCTTCATCTCCTTGCCCCTGCCACCATGATCGGCCAGCAGGAGAGAGGAATCAGGCAGCAGCAACCCAACCCCGCCACCAGAAGTAGCTATATTTGCAAAAGTTGTGGCATCCTTCGTCGTCATACGCCTGCCACCAAGCAGAAGAAGGAAGAGAATGAGGACCCCTACACCACCCTAGATCTGTCTATTCAGATCCCAGGCGCAACTTCTCTCTACGGGCATCGAGCCCACACATTGTAACTCACCGCACACCCTATCTACAAGGAAGGATCCTCCCCTCCCCCCAGCCGATGAGGCCGCCGGAGAAGGGGTAGGAAGGAGTCGTAAGGCGCTATAGAGCTCTCAGAAGCCTACCTCTCGTTTCATGTGAGAAACCCGGGTTTGCGGTTTCACGGTTTTGCTGTGCTGAGAAAGGGTACGCATTATCATCCTCATTTTGTCAAGAATTGTATCTACTCTCTACCCTGTATCTCTATTTCTATCTCTACTACTCCCTCCGATCCATAGCTGACACTTATTATGTATCGGAGGGAGTATGTAAAAAGAACATTGAGTTCCGTCCTCGATAGCCTTAGAATACAAGGGTCGCTTTGTCGCACACCCACTCGTCAATCCCCCCGGCCATTTTTTGGTCAAAGGTTTTTACTCGCCATGAGTTTCGCTCATGCATTAACTACCAATTGAAACCTGCAAGCCCATAGATATTTTCTCGTTGCATTCTCACGTATTAACAGTAACAACCTGCTTGCTTGCATATGAATTTGTTGCCGGATCAATCTCTCCCATAACCACATTGGGACTGAAAAGAAATGGCATGTCCATCGATCGCGGTGCTCCTTGTCGTCCCCAGTGTTAGGCTGCTGTTGACCGATGAGGCTACACGGAGTTTAGTTCCACCTTGCCTACGGAAGGAGGCCACACCTAGCTTATAAGGGGGAGATTCCTTCCTCCCTTCAGTCCGGGATTTTGGGATGGAGTGGGCTTTCTTCTTATTATTGGGCGGTGTGCGCATAAACATCCAGAACGTAGGCTGAGTAATGAGCTAGACCAAGTGGACGCTAACATCTAGTATCAGAGTCATCGATCGCCATGCCTTCCCGAGGGGCTTCTCAGGGGGATGGGATGTTAGGCTATTGTTGACCGGTGAGGCTACACGAAGTTTAATCCCACCTCGCCTACGGAAGGAGGACACACCCAGCTTATAAGGGGAAGATTCCTTCCTCCCTTCAGTCCGGACTTTTGGGATGGAGTGAGCTCTCTTCTTATTGTTGAGCTGTGTGCGCATAAATGTTCAGAACGTAGGTTGAGTGTTGGGCTGGGCCAAGTGGACGCTAACACCCAGTCCATGCAAAGCCGCCGTTCCCTTGTCCGCCACCGGGACATCGGCACTTTGACGCCGCTCCCCGCGATGCTCATGTCATCGCGCATTCGGCTCTTCCGCTACCGTCCGTAGCACCTAGCTGCTGTCGCTAGTGTGTCAAGTAGGATTCCACCAAAATCCCACTTTTAGTTCAATTGCCAAAATCTAGTGTAAATTTTTGCTCAAAATTAATACTAGATTTTAGCAAATGACTTAAGGTAAAAATTTGTTAGGATCCAAGTGGAATTTTGATGGGATCCCACTTGACACCCTAGATGCCGCCATTCCCATGTCCTACTCCATAGCCAGGACGCTGCCACCACTAGAGGCACGCGGACACGGCAACCTCCGATCCCGTCGTCTGCCTCCCTGCTGACCCACTCCCCGCGCGTGCGCCAAGGACGGCAGGCCGCCACCTCAACAGTTCGACGACACGCATGGTTCAGGTAATTCTGAAATTCTCTTTGCATGATGGGACAAGTGCAAATATCCTGTGATGGTGAACACATGTACTATATGACCCTGTAGCATTTTCTCATAGCTGTTTGTGCTACCAAACCTGATGATTGATTTTTTTAGAAAATAGTATATATTAATATCACGAAGATACCAATTAAACCCAGCCTCTACAACAACGTATGCCCTAACGGTCTTACGGATGCACACAGCTAAAAAAAAAGAAGAATTACAAAAAAAGAAAAGTCTCGCTACAGAGAACTATTCCTCAAAGCAACGACACTAACACCACCAGAACAACATTAGTAGTCCAACCACTCCAATAGCAACGCCTTGAAGAAGGAAACAGTGCACAAGCGTCGTCATCGCTCGATCAAAGATCTTAGGTTTTCACCCTGGAGAAAGTCCTCGCTCGCAAAACAATGCCTTCAACAAGGCCATTGTCAGGCACAGTCAATTAAGGGCAGACCTTGAATTTTCACCCTGCAAGGTAAGACTAGGAACTCCTAATGTGGTGTCACCCCCACAAATACGCTGCTGCGAGTCACGAATCACACAGCCAGTTCCTCGACACTACAAACACTCAAACCACCATCACATCTCTCATGTTCCTCCTTTCTTGACATTCTCCACCTTTGACTTCACCATGGATCGTCGAAGACATGACACATGATGGTAACAGATAGCAGAGCTTCGTACGCTCCCGTTGAAACCAAACGGCCAGAAAAAATAGGTACACACAACCGAATACCTTCCGATCCAACAATCTCCAGACATATTCGCCCATGGGAGTTCGCTGGCGGAGCCTTCCGGAACACGTCGGTCCAGATCAGATCAACGAGGGCAACTAACAAGCAGATATTCGTCTTGGCGTTGAAGGAACTCTAGACCACCCATCTTTGTTCGCAAGACTCGCAGCCCCCATGCCGCTAGTCACCATCCAGCAGGAGAGGGCAACATAGGAGGGGCCAACAAGTACTTGGCTGCAGAATCACCAGCATGACCGAGGTCACCACCAGAACCCACGGCCGAAGCCCTCGCTGGACCGAACGACCCAGATCTGACCAGATCTTGGTCATCCAGGCATAGACCACGCCGCCGCCTTCTCGTTGGAATGGATGCACGGCGACGTGTCGCCACCTCCTCATCTCCTCTTCGCTGGAGGGCCTCTGGGCCCGGCCTCCCGGCCACGCTGCCTAGTGCCCACCACCGGCGCCCCATCATCCCTCATGCAGCACCGCATGGGACACCTCCCCTTCCCACCGTCAGTTCCGACGAGATGGGCGCCGCCACCGCCGTTGGTGTCGGCAGCAGCGACGGCCAGGAGGATAGGGATCGGGGGGGAACTAGGGAGGGAGCCTCCGGAATCGCTCGAGGGAGGAGCGACTCGGGAGGGAGGGAATACTAGATGTTTTGACTATGTGCATGTATAACAAAAAATAGATGCTCGGTGTGATCATTGGAAAACAGGAATCTCTTCAAAGAATTACGTACATGCAAATCATTCGGCAAGGAAAATAAGAGATAGTCTCGGTGGCGATGATAGCTGGAGATCATATACTTCTCTGTCATGTCCTATTAATAAATCCTAGGAAATCACTCATTGCAATTCTGATTGTACAGGTTTTCACTCAGCGTGTATTTCATTAAGTGGATTACCCATTAGAAGTATATTTAAAATATTTTAGTATGTTAGTTTTTATTCATGTTTGTAATACAATATACCTGCAGAGACTATAGCTCTTCGTCACTGACGTTGTCCCGCTCTCGACCCTTCTACGCGGCGCCACCCACAATCCTACCTTCATATTGCTCGCAAGATGGAGCTCCCACTTCCGTGTCGCCGCCAACAGATGTGACGCCCACGGCTAGGTGCACCTCCGGGCCCGACACCATCCACAACCACCTCTTCTCATCTTCTTTCCTCATCATATGACATGGGACTCTGCTCCGGGCCAAGACCGGGCAATTTGGCATTGCCAATCTCGCCAACGAGCACCCGGGTGAAGAGGGTACGCCCATCCTCACACGCTTCACCTCTCCTTCTCCCTCACGGTCTCACACTCCATCGCTTACACGAGATAGATTCCACATCTTGCTCACCTCCTGTATGCAGGCACGTCGAGATATGTAGGCGCATTGTTGCTGATGGCAGAATAGATGGTGTACTCGAGGATGACAGCAATTACAAACTGACTTTGGTTTGTTTGACACCGGATAGCAACTTGTGATGCCTAAGCAATCATGATCTGATGGGATTCCGTATATTTTTCTAGAGGATGCAGTATTTTAACCATCCAGTGTCACTCGCTCATCACTGGTTCCTCTCTATTTGCCAGCTTCTCCTGGAAATTTGATCACGGCAAAAAAGAACATGACGAAATTTGATCACGGCAACAAAGAACATGACGACATATATACCTCCAATAATTTTCGTTGAAATGGGTTTTATTATGTGAAGCACCTATGGAAACACACCGCACTGCTTTGCATCATAGGAAAGTAAATACATGGCTCTTCTTTAACTGAATTGCATCCTCTTAATGATTATTTTTATCTACATTAGAATTTAGAGTCCGCAGGCAGTAATGTAGTATTTAGTTGATGCATAGGTCCAGAGGTTGCTACCTATTACTAAATCTGAAATATTGTAGTTGAACTCTCACATAAGGCCATCAGATCCTTGGACAATTTGCACTATACTTCTTAGCACTATCCGGTTGGACATGGTAGGTCTTGCTGCTCAAACATATCTATGGACGGGGACAAGCATGAGGTGTCTAAACTGAAAGTTTAGACTGAGCTCATGCCAAATTGAGCATCAGCTTCCAAGTTTATTAGGACATTGTGGCTATAGGCTACAAGTCATAGGTTTATGTCTACATTCAATATTGATTAATTTTTCGGAGAAGCAAGGTTTTAGCACCCTTTAATTGCATTTAATAAAAATATTTTAACTCTTATCAATGTTACACATTCTTGAGAAAACTAACTACAATCCTTGATAAAAAATTAAATACTAGGGTTTGTGGACCTCAGTTACTTGAGCATAAATGGTTTTTAATTAAATGTTCAATGAAATTCTAGGAGATTTTCAGCTCAAAGTTGTTGATTTCCACTTATGTATTTCTCAGATTAAATATATCCTCTTCTTTGCAGGGATGTTATGGGTAAAATGTGTAAAACCTTTCTGCACTGCTTCATATAACTAAGTTTTTTTCAAAAAAAAAAATGTTATGCAGAATTTTACTTTTATATCTATAGCTATACAACTCTCATGTGATCTTGTTTTTGCATCTTTTTCTATCATGGTTAATTTGCGGCTCGGCATGCAACTACATTTCACAAGACTTGTCCTCCTTGAGGATTATCAACTCTCTTAAAATTTTGCGTACTTTGAAGAAAATAGAGGATATATCTCCAACAGGCTCAAGGACTCCTTCCCTCAAGTACGAATTTTGCTTCCTACTAACCAAGAGCCATATCTTACGGTAAAATCTCTGGCGTGAAGATGTACGATAGTCACCATGATTCAAGCTAACATAGTTAGCAATCAAGCATGGGAAGTAGAACAAAATGTATACATTGCCTTGTGGAAAAAATCTATCAGTTACTCCTTGTCAATAACCGTTGAGACTTGAGAACCACGATATATTTATATCTGATGTATGGTTCAGCGGGCTAAGATGTACAAATTATGATGTCATATGGGTAGACATCTTAAATTATTTATTACTTTTCAGGAGGATATGAAAATTTGAAGAAAATTAGTTGGCATATTGTATGAGTCGGACCCGACTATGATAAAAGAAAGTCTATATACAAACGTGGAGCTGAATATGATGTAGTATCTGATTCTGATATTGTGTTTATGTCTTGTTCAAAGCGACCACTCAACCGATGGAGATGGAAGAAAAATGTCCCTTTCGGTAATGTCAAATTAGTTTATAAGAGATATAAATTGCCAGGTTATTGTTTTCTATGCATATGATGCCCAATCATGTAAAGTGAAAATATTAAGTGGACACCTTTCCTATATAGTAGACCACAGCACCACACCGGCATAATACTTGCAATGATACCTCATGAGCATGATAACTCTAAACCACTAGAATATTTATGACCCATTGCAAAGAACGGGCCAGTTATCTAGCATATATACATATATGAAAGTCATTTTGGCTCCTGAGGTCCAGTGCTCCCTGCATATTAAAAGAATTTAAAACCATATTTACAAGTTTTAAAAAATTGTGAAACAAAATCTTAAAAGTATCTAATGTTCTATCCCACAAACGTGTAAAATCTTGTTTGAATTCTGAGGTACATAAAAATGACAAATTTTAGATTTATTTTAGAGTTGAAATCACTATACTTAGATCTATGATTTTATTATTTTTGTGTATCTCAAAATACATATTATTTTCAATTAACATTTTACATGTTTTTTGTATACATCACTAGCTACATGCCGATTTATTTTTAGAATTTTTGGAACTCAAAAATAATATTTTTGATTTTCTTTAAAAATAGAATAACTGATACCCATATGCACCAAATCTCCACTCATATAGAGAGGCAACATAATCATTGTAACAAATTGCAAGTGTGAGATCAGCAGATCCGCTTATAGTTGCAAGTAATTGTGCAGACCTAGAAAACAAGCACATCGGAGTTCCTTATACGCATGGATAATCCCCGATTAGGCAGGGGGCAAATGCCCCCCCCCCCTCGCCCTATTCTAACTTTGGCTTTCTAGATTGGGCGATCTCTCGATAAGTACAAACAATTTGATTAAACATCCATGTTGGGTGTGCGTCGCTAGTTGCGGCAACCAACAACGTTGTTCACTACGCTGAGGTTGGATGTATTGGGCAATCGAGACAGTTTAGCATCACACTCATGATAGCAAGCGTGCCCATGATAGCAAGTAGGCTATGTTTGTGGCTATATTACTATCTAGGGTAGTTTTGGGGTTCTCCTTCTCTAAAACTTTGGTTTGGTAAATTGTGGCAGGGAACAACACATGATTTCATCTTTGACCGTGGCCCTAGCTTCCACAAGAGAAGCCTCTTCCACCTCATTGGTATTTGTAATTTCGCTTGGACCAACGTCTACGTTGATTATATGTTTTGTCCAGTTGTTTGTCTCAAAGGTTACGTCATGCATGAATCAATTAAATCCCTGTTTGGGACAACACCTGAGAATTCGTTTGCATTGGATGAGTCCCAAACAACGGATATTCCTCAAGTTTCTGTTGAGGAGAACAACTTTCTAACCGCTCCTTATACGGAGGAGGAGGTCAAGAAAGTGGTTTTTCAAATGGAACATAACAAGGCGCCAAGGCCTAATGGCTTTCCAGCAGAATTCTACCAAAAATTATGGAAAGTCATTAAGGAGGACCTGATGCATCTTTTTGAGTTCTTACATGCTGGTTAGTTAGATATTTTTAGTCTTAATTTTGGCAACATTATTTTATTACCTAAGGTTAATGATGCAGAACGAATACAGCAGTATCGTCTGATTTGTCTTCTTAACGTTAGATTTAAAATCTTCACAAAAGTTGGTACGATTAGATTAGATTAAATTCGATTGTTGATCATATTGTACTCCCATCTCAAACCGCTTTTATGCAAGGAAGAAACATCCTAGACGGTGTAGTAATCCTGCATGAAACAATCCATGAACTACACTCAAAGAAATTAAATGGTGCATTGTTCAAAATTGACTTTGAGAAGGCTTATGACAAGGTTAATTGGTCTTTTCTCCAGCAGACACTCTGAATGAAAGGTTTTTCGGAGGAGTGGTGTGCTCTCATACAGACTTTTGAGTCTGGTGGTAGTGTTGCTATTAATGTCAATGACGACACTGGCAAATACTTCCAAACAAAAAAAGGACTAAGGCAAGGGGATCCACTATCGCCTATACTATTTAACATAGTGGCAGATATGTTGGCGATCCTAATCGAGAGAGCCAAGGCTGATGGCCAAGTTGAAGGATTAGTTCCCCATCTGGTTGATGGTGGTCTCTCTATTCTTCAATACGTGGATGATATAATCTTATTTATGGAACATGGTCTGGAGAAATCTAGGAATCTGAAGTTAATTCTATCAGTATTTGAGCAACTCTCCAGATTAAAAATTAACTTCCATAAAAGCGACTTGTATTGTTTTGGCGAGGCTATTAACGATGCCCAACTATATGCTGATCTTTTCGGCTATGGTCTGGGGCAATTTCCTATCAATTATTTAGGAATACCGATCCATTATCGGTTTGCCGACCAAAAGAGTATGGTGGACTGGGCATACATGATTTGCAAGTTGAAAACACCGCACTGTTGAGTAAATGGTTGTTTAAACTACTTACTGAAGATGGTGTCTGGCAAACCATTATCTGGAGGAAGTATGTTGGCTCCAAAGCTGTGTCTCAAGTGGTTTGAAAACCTGGAGATTCACATTTTTGGGCGGGACTAATGGATCCAAAAAAACACTTCTTTCGTTTTGGTACTTTTAATATTAGGGATGGTTCAGAGATTCGATTCTGGGAAGATAAATGGCTTGGCCAATCTACTCTTCGGGAATAATATCCAGCTCTTTATTCGATTGTTAGACACAAAGAGGATACACTTTCCACAGTATTGGGAACTAATCCACCTAATGTGGCTTTCAAAGAAGTCTCATAGGCCCAAGACTACTGTCGTGGAACAATCTTTTATTATGATTAGCCACGATACAACTGTCGGAGGGTGTGGACGAGTTCAAATGGAATTTACTAGAGAGTGGTAAATTTTCAGTGGACACAATGTATAGAGCTTTGATCCAACCTGATATTCCAGTCGATAATAATAATAAAATTTGGAAGATAAAATTACCCCTTAAAACGAAAATATTTGCATGGTATCTTCGTAAAGGGATAATTCTCACAAGGGACAATCTTGCTAAGAGGAATTGGCATGGAAGTACACAGTGTGTTTTTTGTCATCAGAATGAGACAATTCGACACTTATTCTTCCAGTGCAAATTTGCTCGTACTATATGGTCAATCATCCAAATGGCCTCCGGTTTATCGCCTCCTCAATCGGTTGCCAATATTTTTGGTAACTGGTTACATGGGATAGAGAATAAATATGGGACTGTGTTTAGGGTGGGAGCGCTTGCCATTATTTGGTCGTTTTGGCTGTGTAGAAATGACAAAAATTTTAATAACACCGTGTCTTCTTCTTTGCAGGTTATCTATCGAGCTACGGGTATTCTCTGATCATGGACTACCCTCCAGCGTATGGAGCTTCGCCACTTATTTGTGGAGGGGTGTATGCGATTGGAGGCCACGGCGAGGGATATTTTCTCCTGACATGGATGGTAGTGTGATCTCCGTATTGATCAACATTAGCTCGCGACGCTTTATTTTAGTATGTTTTGTAATTTTCATACTCTTGAGTTAGACCTTTGGTGTGTGGTTGTCGGCTGTGTGCATCCTAGTTATGCAGAGACCGGGTGTAAACATTGCTTTAAGTAATATATACGCCTATTTCCAAAAAAATGCATGAATCAATTTGAACTATGAAACTATGAATGGCTTATTAAATCGGTTACAATTTCTTTGATGGTACGTCCTACTCGGATAGTCGTACTAATTTTAGAGCTAATACGTTCAACAAATCCTAACACTGGGAGGCTGTATTTATTAGATAAATGGCTGACACGGGCTCAGCCAGGTGATTCATGATAACTCAAGAAGTGAGCAGACTCACTTGGTTAGGAGAGTGGATATACGATCCTATGATACGTCCATGGCGTATCTATAATTGTTGATGGTTTTGTGCTAATAATATGCTTTTGACAAATCCTTTATGTATAAAGTTTATGATTTATTTGGACTAACCTACTAATAGTTACAAAAGTGCACAATGTTCTTGTTTTACACTTTGATCTGTAGGAATTACCAAGAATACAAGTGGAAACCTTGTTGGAGTCAAATTAGGATTTTTTTCAGAAATCTGTCTCAGAACTCTTTTTCACGATGGTCATGTTTCAGGTTGAAGACTGCGTCAAACAGAAAACTCTTCAACTACGAAGTTGTTGGAAATTTCGCGACAAACGTTCCAGATATAAAATTTAGCTGATTCCGAGTCCGGACGGGCCTTTTAGACATGATTTACTGCAACCCAAAATGGGGGTGACGGGAATCCGAGAAGCTATATGAAGAGGAAACCTAATTCGCCCAGGGCATACCCACCTACGAATTTGCAGCCATTAAAGCCACGTTTTTGCCTCCTCCATTGATCCCATCTCCATGGGGAAGGGCTCCCAAGAAGCCATGAAGGAAGGGGCTAAGGGGCAGTGCTCCCCCATGATACCGGCGACGGTGAAGGAGTCCCCCACGCCGCCGCCGCTGCCGCCCTCTTCACCATCTTCACCGCCATCTCCATCACCTAATCCTCATATTATAAAGTGGTTCATCCTCCCACACACCTCTGTACCATCCTATGTAAACATGGTGTTTGATGCTATAAGTTATAATCCTATGATCTATGTCATGTTTGCGTAGTTTCTTTGTTCTTAGATTGAATGGTTGAAAGTCTTTGGTTCATTAGAGTTGTATGTTGATATGGTACAGTCCTTTGGTGCCCAATATATTTGTGTGCGCATGGATTAAACATCATAGGGATTGTAGTATGTGTGAAAGGAAGGGGGAGTTCTGCCGGAGTGACAGAAACCTGAGGACGCGATCCGGAACGTTGCACGTATGGGTGTAAGAGGACCATTAAACTTAAGGCTATGGTTGGGAAAACCTTAATTTATTGATTAGTACTTACGGATGTTTGCTAACAATCCAATCATATAGTACATGTAATTCCAAGTAGTGAAGCGCATGTATATTTAGCCTCTCCTACATAGAAAACTACATCGAAGTCAATGAACCTGATCTATTCGCTATTTAAATTTGGACAAAGCCACCATAATTACCACCACTATTCTACACTCATGGTTCTGTTAGTTTAATGTATTTTATTGCTGCAGCAACTAGCTTTACTTTCTTGTTATTTATTATCATGCAAAGCTATCTCTATTACTCGTACTGTTGCTCTAGTTTTATTTCCTAGATAATGCAAACGTTTAGTGTGCGTACAGTTGTATTAGTGGTTGATATAACTTGAGAGGATATGTATCCTACCTTTAGCTACTCGTTTGGTTCGACACTCTTACTTATCGAAAAGGCAACACACGATCCCCTACACTTGTGGGTTATCAAGACCTTTTCTGGCGCCGCTGCCGGGGAGCAATAGCGTATGGGTGATATTCTTGTGTGCACTTGTTTGCTTTATCTCTAAGTAGGTTTACTTTCAGTTTTAAGTTGTTATATATCTTAGTATGGATAGGGAATGCGAATTACAAAAAAATAGTTGTACTTGTTACCTAAAAACGTTTTTAAAAAGGAAAGTGATTGGAAAGATGAGTAATGGTTAAGTGAGGGTCGACCTTGAACACTTGTGTTCATGCCTATGAAACCAAAACAAATCTATCCATGGAAGATTTTCAGTTAAAAACTTGTAAGAATGCATGAAGCCTTGAAAAATAAAGATATTTCTAGTATTGATCTTAATGCTTATTCGTTCGAAAATACTTGAATCTTGCTCCTATGTCTAACTTAAAAGCGTTAAAGAAAAGTACTTATTGGGAGATAAACCAAAAGTTTTAGATTAGTCTTGGAAGTTATTACTTCTGTAATAACCTCTACTTATCCTCTTTATTTGCTTTTTGTGCCAAGAGTAACCTCTAATGAGAGAGCAGTAATGCTTGGGAAAGTTGTTGTCCCAAAACAGATTTTTCTGCTTCGCTGTAAAAATTCGTGTAAAATCTCTATACGTCGATTTGAGCTGTGAATTCTTGTGCTTCTGACCCAGGTTGTTATATAACTTTCGTTAGTTCAATACTGTTTTATTTGAGCAACAGAAGGTCTTTGAAAAAATTGGTCTTTACATGCTGGTCTGTTTTAACAGATTTCTGCCATTATTTGCATTTGCTTCCTGTTGATTCCTTTTTGGGTTCTTTTTAGGGAATTGAGCTTTTTGAGGGAAGTGCTACAGTATCTTGTGTTTTAATGGAAGTTTTATTGGTGTTGGAACTGAACCCAAAGACTTATTATCTTGAGTGCACTAACGTTGCTAATAAAGATTGTGTGAAGTTTTGTATGAAGGTAAAAATTTAGGTGCATGGAAAGAGTGATGTAATAATATGAAGAATGGACTAAAGCTCAAGCTTGGGGATGCCACGTGTCTCACCCCAAGAAACATCCAAGAAGTACAAGCGTCAAAGCTTGGGGATGCCCAAGGCATCCCCTTCTTCATCAATAAAAATCTCAGGTTTCTTCCAAACACTTCATTTTTATTGTTTCATGCACGGTTGTGTTGTTCTTGTAGAGACTTCTTTTTCATTTTCGTTTGCTTGGTTTTCTTAGTTTTCTTGAATAAATTGGTTGGACCCCCTCTTTCATACATTATCAAATAAGTGTGGTTTGGATTGGACAAGAGTAGGAAAAGTTCATGCTTAAGTGGTAAAAGGAGCTCGTTTTTGACGGTGGCCTACGCTTTGTCATGTCATGTTTGATATTATTTTCTCTATATGCTTAGTGATTTTTTCTGTAGCGTGACATGTTATAAACAATTGAGATTGCTTAATGTGCCTTGAAAGAATCATACGTTGTTTTAGCATATTAAAGCATAGTATTGTGGTATTCTCCTTTGATGCTTTATTTGGGTTGACTTGGCGCATGCTCACACCATGTTATGACTATCCCAAGTCACCATATCCTTTATGAACCTTTAGTTTTCGACTTGTAATATCACTTTATGCTTTAATTAATGATGTTTTGTCGCTTTGCATGATTATGGCCATTATTGCTCTTTTAGTTGGTCGCTCCCAGTCTTTTGCTAGCCTCCATAACCAAGTATGAGTTCCACTCATGCATACAACTCCAAATAAAACCAAGTTATCCCAAAGAGTCCACCATACCTACCTATTAGCATTTGCTATTCCAAGTATATTCATGCTTTTATCTACCTTCCGAATTAAACTTGTTATGTGAAAAATAGTGATTAAAGCTCTAACAAACTTGATGGCACACTTTATTTTCTTGCACTTAATATACTTGAACCATTGTGTCCATCTTGGTTGCGTATATGCTTGCGCTTTATAAGTTGAAGTTAGCAGAACCATGTATCATGGGGAACGCTTTCAACATTGCACTTATATTCCGTTGATATCATGATTCTTTTGCTTATGGATCCCGACGATGTGAAATAAAAGGGGAACTTGTAAGATCATGGAGTTTGTATGTGTGTTAGAGAAATGCCTGGGCCGCCAGCCTAAGCCATGCGTAATCATGGTGGAAACTTGTAACATAACCATAATGAGCACTCTATGAAGCATCCTCAATAAAAACCTATGCAAATTGCAAATAAAAAGATCGCTGAGATGCTTATTGTCTGCTTGCCTTGTCATTTTGATTATGGGATAGCTCCTGTATCATGTGCAAGGGTTACCCTGTTGGCAGTTCTCTATGATACATATGTACTTACAATGACAAGAGCTTACTTGTGACTAAAGTTGAGTAGCATGAGGTTCAGATTTCAACTTATAACTTGCCAAGCATATCCTCTTAGTTGTGTCACTTTAACCTTAATCACCTAAAGATGCTTATGATAGGGGCAATGAGAGCTGAAAGCTAATCAGTGCCATAATTTTTGGAAGCTCTTTATGAGACTTGAATTCCTGCTTCCTTCTAAGAAGGACTTTCTTTTACTTTTATGTTGAGTCTCCATCTTCTATCTTTATGCACCTATTAAGAGAGCATAGTGGCCACTCTTAGTTTAATGTGCATTGTCCCAAGACTTGTTGATTAATGCATAACTTTGATATTGCTTGTTCTTAAACTATTTGTATCTAGTCACCCTTATGAACTTTGAAGGTGTCATATGCATTTATGTTTTGCTACACTATGAGGGACAAGCTGAATGCCACTATGCTATATTTTCTTTATGTAAAACAAACAAATGTCTTGCAAAGCATTGTTATTCATGAATCTTTTGTTTGTGCCTTTTCGCGTTACAACATAGTTGCTATGTTTTATTGTTAGAACTCTATCTGTCATGATTCATGTTTAGAGTACCTTAATCCCAGCTATCAATGCTTTTACAATAATGATGATCAAGATTGTGTTGTCAGCATGTCACTAATACATTGCAAATGTATCTATAATTTTTGATGTGCCACGCTTGGTTTTATCCACGTTCTTGTGTTTTGTTCCAACTTTGGAGTACTTTTCATATGATTTCTTGGACTAACCTATTAACAAGAGCCACAGTGCCAGCTGCCTGTTTTCTGCTGTTTTTGGTTCCAGGAAAGTCAGAAAATGAATATTCTCGGAATTGGACGGGACAAAAGCCAAAGTTCCTATTTTTTTGGATGTCATCAAGTGCCAGAATACGAGACGGAGAGGGGCCAGGGGGCCACCACACCACCTGGCCACGCGGCCAGGCCTGGCCCGCGCCAAGGGGTGGTGTGGCCGCTCCCGGCACCCCCTCGGCCTCTCCTTCCGCCTATATATTTCCCTCGGGACGAAAACCCTAAGTGCCCGATCAAAAATCCATGAAAGAGTCTGTAGCCGCTGTCATCTCCATCCCTAGATCGGGACGGATCTGAAGCTCTTCCCGGCACCCTGTCGGAGAGGGGAATTCACCCTGGAGGCCTTCTTCATCACCATGCAAGCCTCCGGTGTGATGCGTGAGTAGTTCATCCTTGGACTATGGATCCATGTAGTAGCTAGATGGCTGGTTCTCCTCCTTTGTGCTTTCATGTTTAGATCTTGTGAGCTCCGTTCATGATCAAGATCATATATTTGTAATTCTGCATGTTGTGTTTGTGGGGATCCGATGGATATTGAGATGCTATTTCAGATTGATTATTGATTCTATCATGTCTTTGTTATTTGTGATCTTGCATGCTTTCCGTTGTTAGTAGCTATCTTGACCGAGTAGATGCTAGCAACTCCAAGAGTTAGTATTTATGCTCAATTGTGGATTCATACCTCTAGTAATCTGGGGAAGTGACAGAAATCTCTAAGGTACTAGATGTGTTGTTGCTACTAGGGAGCATCCTTTGTTCATAGAACAATCGTATTGTTTACTTTACACGCAGTTCGTAAAGCAATAATCTGGTGCTTGCAACTTAATACTAGAGGGGGTTCGGATGATAACCTGAAGGTGGATTATTAGTCATAGATGCAGTTGGATGGCGGTCTATGTATTATGTTGTAATGCCCAATCAAGTCTCAGAGGAGTCAAGATGATTAGTATATGCATGTATTTCTTTCTCGGTGTTTGTCAATTGCCCTGCTGTAATTTGTTCACCCAGCATGTTATCTATCTAAGGTATGATGAGCACAGCAGCAAGTTTCCCTCAGTTATAAAACCAAGGTTTAATCGAACCAGTAGGAGCGAGGAAACACCCCAAAGGTGTTATTAGCTGAGCTTTGGCAGGGCACACTACCGGTGCTAGTAGCAACGTGGAGACCTGCACAACACAACCACAGAACTTTGTCCCTAACTTGCGATGATGTTGTCAATCTCACTGTGTTTTGCAGAAAACAAAGGATTAAATGTATCGAATGGAAAGAAGTAAAAGTTTGCAGAAAGTAAACACAAAGCAGTAAAAGATTGTAGATTGAATGTAAAAGACAAGGACCGGAATCCATAGTTCACTAGAGGTGACTCTCCTTAAGATAGATAACATGCTGGGTGAACAAATTACAGCGGTGCAATTGACAAACATCGAGAAAGCAATACATGCATATACTAATCATCTTGACTCCTTTGAGACTTGATTGGGCATTACAACATTATACATAGACCGCCATCCAACTGCATCTATGACTAATAATCCACCTTCAGGTTATCATCCGAACGCCCTCCAGTATTAAGTTGCAAGCAACAGATAATTGCATTACGAACTGCGTGTAAAGTAAACAATACGATTGTTCTATGAACAAAGGATTGTTATTTTCTCCCTAGTAGCAACATCACATCTAGTACCTTAGAGATTTCTGTCACTTCCCCAGAATACCAGAGGCATGAACCCACTATCAAGCATCAATACTAACTCTTGGAGTTGCTAGCATCTACTTGGCCAAGATAGCTACTAACAACGGAAAGCATGCAAGATCACAAATAACAAAGACATGATAGAATCAATAATCAATCTGAAATAGCATCTCAATATCCATCGGATCCCCGCAAACACAACATGTAGGATTACAAATAGATGATCTTGATCATGAACGGAGCTCACAAGATCTAGACATGAAAGCACAAAGGAGGAGAACCAGCCATCTAGCTACTACACGGATCCGTAGTCCAAGATGAACTACTCACGCATCACACTGGAGGCTTGCATGGTGATGAAGAAGGCCTCCAGGGTGAATTCCCCTCTCCAGCAGGGTGCCGGGAAGAGCTTCAGCTCCCTCCTGATCTAGTGATGGAGATGACGGCGGCTACAGACACTTTCGTGGATTTTTGATCGGGTACTTAGGGTTTTCGTCCCGACGGCATATTATAGGCGGAAGGGGAGGCCGAGGGGGTGTCGGAGGCGGCCACACCACCCCCTGGCGCGGGCAAGGTTGGGCTGCACGGCCAGGTGGTGTGGTGGCCCCCTAGCCCCTCTCCGTCTCGTACTCTGGCACTTGATCACTTCCAGAAAAATAGGCACTTTGGCTTTTGTCCCGTCCAATTCCGAGAATATTCAATTTCTGACTTTCCTGGAACCAAAAACAGCAGAAAACAGGCAGCTGACACTGTGGCTCTTGTTAATAGGTTATTCCAAGAAATCATATGAAAAGTACTCCAAAGTTGGAACAAAAAACAAGAAAGTGAATAAAACCAAGCATGGAACATCAAAAATTATAGATACATTTGCAATGTATCAACGTCCCCAAGCTTAACTCCTGCCCGTCCTCGAGTAGGTAAGTGATAAAAAGAAAGAATAATTTTTGAGGTGACATGCACCATCAAAGACTTGATCAAAGTATTTGTAAAACATTCAAAGCTGGGATCATAGTACTTCAATCATAACATGAAAGACAAAGTTCTAGCAATAAGACAAAGAAACTATGATGCAACATGAATAGGCTCAAACAAAAGATTCATGAATAACAATGCTTTGCAATACGTTTGTTTGTTTCACATAAAGAAAACATAGCATAGAAGTATTCAGCTTGTCCCTCAATAGAGTAGCAAATATAAATGCATAGGACACCTTCAAAGTTCATAAGAGTGACTAGATACAATAGTTTAAAACAAGCAATATCAAGTTATGCATCAATCAACTAGTCTTGGGACAATGCACATAGAACTAAGAATGGCCACTATGCTCTCAAAGTATGTGCATAAAGGTAGAAGGTGGAGACTCAATATAATGGTGGAAGAAGGGCCTTTTTATAAAAGGAAGTAAGAATTCAAGTCTCATAAAGAGCTTCCAAAAATTATGGTACTTATAGCTTTCAGCTCTCATTGCCCCTATCATAAGCATCTTGAAGTGATTAAGGTTAAAGTGAACAAACTATGGTGTACATGCTTGATGAAGTATAAGTTAGAAATCTCATGTCCCTTGTATACGAGGGCCACTCCTCATGCTACTCAAGTTTAGTCACCGGTAAGTTCTTGTCATTGTAAGTATATGTGTATCATAGAGAACCGCCAATAGGGTACCCCTTGCCCGATGATACGGAAGAATCCCCATATCAAAATGACAAGGCAAGCAGACAACGAGCATCTCAGCATTCTTCTTATTTACCATGGGAATATGGTGCTTTTTTCTCTCTTTCCTCTTCTCATAATCTCTTTTTTTTCTTTTTCTCTTTTTTCTCAATAGGACTCTTTTTTTATAAGAAGAATGCTTCATAGACAGCTCATTATGGTTACGCTGCAGGTTTCCACCATGTCAGCATGGATTAGACCAGCGGCCCAGGCATTTCTCTAACACATATACAAAACTCCATGGACTTACAAGCTCCCCTTGCATTTCACACCAACGACATCCATATACAAAAGAGCATGATATCAACTAGGGACAAGTACCAAGTGCAATGTTGAAAGCGTTCCCCATGAAAGCATGATTCTGCTAATTACCAACAAATAAGTGCAAGCATATACAACATAGATGACACAATGGTTCAAGTTTATTAAGGGCAAGAAAAGTAAAGTGTGCCATCAAGTTCGTGAGAGCTTTAATCACTAGTTTTCTCATAACAAGTTTAATTTGGAAGGTAAATAAAAGCATGAATATACTTGGAATAGCATAAGCTAGTAGGTAGGTATGGTGGACTCTTTGGAATAACTTGGTTTAGGGAGTTGGATGCATGAGTGGAACTCATACTTTGTTGTGGAGGCTAGCAAAAGACTAGGAGCGACAAACTAAGAGAGCAATAATGGCCATAATCATGCAGAGCGACAAAACATCAATGATCAAAGCATAAAGTGATACTACAAGTTGAAAACTAAAGGATAATAAAGGCTATGGTGACTTGAGATAGTCATAACATGGTGTGAGCATGTGCCAAGTCAACCCAAATAAAGCATCAAAGGAGAATACCACTATACTATGCTTTAATATGCTAAAACAACGCATGATTCATCCAAGGCACATTAAGCAATCTCAATTGTTTATGACAAGTCATGCTACAGCAAAGAATACTAATCATAAAGGCAAACCAATATCAAGCATGGCATGACAAAGTATAAGCCACAGTCAAAAACGAGCTCTTTTTACCACATAAGCATGAACTTTCCTACTCTTTTCCAAACCAAACCAAACTATTTGCAAACCAATGTATGAAAGGGGGTCCAACCAATTTATTCAGCCAACTAAGAAAACCAAAGCAAACGAAAAACCAAAATGAAAACGAAAAAGAAGACGCTCCAAGAAAAACACAACTGTGCATGAAACAATAAAAATGAAGCGTTTGGAAGAAACCTGGGATTTTTATTGATGAAGAAGGGGATGCCTTGGGCATCCCCAAGCTTTGACGATTGTACTTCTTGGATATTTCTTGGGGTGACACGCGTGGCATCCCCAAGCTTGAGCTTTAGTCCATCCTTCATATCATTACTCATTCCTTCCATACACCTGAAATTTTTCCTTCATACAAAACTTCACACAATCTTTATTAGCAACATTAGTGCACTCAATATAAATAAGTATTAAGGTTCAGTTCTAACACCAAATAAACTTTTATTAGAACACTAGCTACTGTAGCACTTCCTTCAAAAATCTCAATTCCCCAAGAGGTCAAAAAGGAACCAACAAGAAGCCAATGCAGAAAATGGCAGAAATCTGCCAAAATAGACCAGCAGGTAAAGACGAATTTTGTCGAAGACCTTCTGTTGCTCAAATAAAAAAGTGTTGAACTAACGAAAGTGATATAACAACCTGGGTCAGAAGCACAAAAATTCACGCTTCAAAAAGACATTCAGAGATTTTACACGAATATTTACGGTGAAGCACAGAAATCTGTTTCGGGACAGCAACTTTCCCAATCATTACTTCTCTCTCATTAGAGGTTACTCTTGGCACAAAAAGCAAATAAAAAGGATAAGTAGAGGTTATTACAGAGGTAATAACTTCCAAGACTCATCTAAAACTTTTGGGTTATGTCCCAATAAGTACTTTTCTTTAACGCCTTTAAGTTAGGCATAAAAACCAAAGAAAGAATCAAGTGTTCTCAAATGAAGAAGCATTAAGACCAAATTTTGTTTTCATAGGAGAAGCAAAAGAAATCTTCTCTCTCTTCTTAGGGAAGTGTTCTATACCTTTCTTGAGTGGGAGTTGATATTTAATGGTGCCTTCTTTCATATCAATGATGACACCAACAGTTCTAAGAAAGGGTCTTCCCAAAGTAATAGGACAAGAAGCATTACATTCAACATCCAAAACATAGAAATCAACGGGGACATAGGCATTGTTAACCATAATAAGAACATCATTAAGACTCCCCATAAGTTTCTTTTTAGCATTATCATCAAGTGGGACATTCAAATAACAATCTTCAAGAGGAGGCAAATCAAGCATATCATAAATCCTTCTAGGCATAATAGAAACACTAATATTAAGATCACATAAAGCTTTGAAATCAAAGTCATTCACTTTCATATTAATGATGGGTTCCCAACCATCTTCTTGTTTTATAGAAATAGAAGCTTTATGTTTCATCTTTTCTTCTTTAATCTTTATGAGAGCATCCGTAATGTGTTTTGTAAAAGCCATGTTCATAGCACTAGCATTAGGACTTTTAGCAAGCTTTTACAGGAACTTAATAACTTTAGAGATGTTGCAACCATCAAGATCAAAATCAAATTTATCATCTAGAGTAGTAGAACTATTACTAGCATCAACATTAGTGGTGGTAATAGTAGAAACACTAATGTTTCTAGCAATTTCATCTTCTCTTTCCCACTTAGCATGTAATTTCAGCTAATAGTCTAACATTTTCATCAATTCTTACTTGTATGGCATTAGTAGCTGCAAAGGGATTATCATTAGTTTCAGGTTTAGCAGCCATTTTATTCAAAGAAGATTGAGCTTCAGCCAAGGATGCTATATTTCTTTCAACATTAGAGAGTTTTTCCTCAATAGTTTTATTGAAAGCAGTTTGTTTACTAATAAAGTCTTTAAGCATAAATTCAAGTTCAGAGGGTGCACTCCTATTATTGTTGTAGGAACTTCCATAAGCATTACCATTGTTGGGAGGATATGGCATATAATTGTTGTTACCAAAATTGTTCCCATAAGCATTATTACCATAAGCATTGTTGCCAAAATTATTATTTCTTATGAAGTTCACATCAACTTGCTCTTCTTGAGCAACTAAAGAAGCCAAAGGAACATTATTTGGATCAATATGGGCTTTCCATTAACAAGCATAGATATAATAATATCAATCTTATCACTCAAGGAGGGGGTTTCCTCAACAGAATTTACCTTCCTACCTTTTGGATCTCTCTCAGTATGCCATTTAGAATAATTAACCATCATATTGTCCAAAAGCTTTGTTGCAGCACCCAAAGTGATGGTCATAAAGGTACCTCCAGCAGCATAATCCAATAGGTTCCTTGAAGAATAGTTCAATCCTGCATAAAAAGTTTGGATGATCATCCAAGCAGTCAGTCCATGAGTGGGACAATTCTCTACCAAAGATTCCATTCTTTCCCAAGCGTGAGCAACATGCTCATTATCAAGTTGTTTAAACTTCATTATTTTACTTCTCATGGATATAATCTTAGCAGGAGGATAGTATTTTCCAATAAAAGCATCTTTACACTTAGTCCAAGAATCAATACTATTGCTAGTTAAGGAATTCAACCATTCTTTAGCTTTTCCTCTCAAAGAGAAAGGAAACAATTTCAGCTTAATAATATCACCATCTATATCCCTATGCTTTTGCATCTCACAAAGTTCAACAAAGTTATTTAGATGGGAAGCAGCATCTTCATTACCAATACCAGAAAATTGTTCTCTCATAACAAGATTGAGTAAAGCGGGTTTTATCTCAAAGAAAGTATCTTCAGGCACAGGTGGAGCAATAGGTGTGCTCATAAAATCATTGTTGTTGGTGCTAGTAAAGTCAGACAATTTAGTGTTTTCAAGAGTAGTCATTTTTTGGGGGTTTTCAAATAAGAAAGCAAACTAGTAAACCTAATTTTTTTGTGTGTTTTTGATAAAGAAACAAGCAAACAAAGAAAAAATAAACTAAGCAAAACAAAAACAACAAAGTAAAGAGATTGGTTATGAGGGACTCCCCTTGTGAAGATGTCCTTGACTCCCCAGCAACGGCGCTAGAAAAATGCTTGATGGCTCAATGCACGGCGCCCGGAAAAGTGCTGGTGCGTGGTTGATGTAGAGCTCGTTGGGAACCCCAAGAGGAAGGTATGATGAGCACAGCAGCAAGTTTCCCTCAGTAATGAAACCAAGGTTTAATCGAACCAGTAGGAGCAACGAAACACCCCAAAGGTGTTACTAGCTGAGCTTTGGCAGGGCGCACTACCGGTGCTAGTAGCAACGTGGAGACCTGCACAACACAACCACAAAACTTTGTCCCCAACTTGCGATGAGGTTATCAATCTCACCGTGTTTTGCGGAAAACAAAGGATTAAACGTATTGAATGGAAAGAAGTAATAGTTTGCAGAAAGTAAACACAAAGCAGTAACAGTTTATAGATTGTATGTAAAATACAAGGACCGAGATCCATAGTTCACTAGAGGTGTCTCTCCTTAAGATAGATAACATGTTGGGTGAACAAATTACAGCGGGGCAATTGACAAACATCGAGAAAGCAATACATGCATATACTAATGATCTTGACTCCTTTGAGATTCGATTGGGCATTACAATATTATACATAGACCGCCATCCAACTACATCTATGACTAATAATCCACCTTCAGGTTATCATCCGAACCCCCTCCAGTATTAAGTTGCAAGCAACAGATTATTGCTTTACGAACTGCATGTAAAGTAAACAATACGATTGTTCTATGAACAAAGGATTGTTGTTTTCTTCCTAGTAGCAACAGCACATCTAGTACCTTAGAGATTTCTGTCACTTCCCTAGATTACCAGAGGCATGAACCCACTATCGAGCATAAATACTAACTCTTGGAGTTGCTAGCATCTACTTGGCCAAGATAGCTACTAACAACTGAAAGCATGCAAGATCACAAATAACAAAGACATGATAGAATCAATAATCAATCTGAAATAGTATCTCAATATCCATCGGATCCCCGCAAACACAACATGCAGAATTACAAATAGATGATCTTGATCATGAACGGAGCTCACAAGATCTAGACATGAAAGCACAAAGGAGGAGAACCAGCCATCTAGCTACTACATGGATCCGTAGTCCAAGATGAACTACTCACGCATCACACCGGAGGCTTGCATGGTTATGAAGAAGGCCTCCAGGGTGAATTCCCCTCTCCGGCAGGGTGCCGGGAAGAGCTTCAGATCCCTCCCGATCTAGGGATGGAGATGACGACGGCTACAGACTATTTCGTGGATTTTTGATCGGGTACTTAGGGTTTTCGTCGCGAGGGCATATTATAGGCGGAAGGGGAGGCTGAGGGGGTCCCGGAGGCAGCCACACCACCGCCTGGCGCGGGCCAGGCTGGGTCGCGCGGCCAGGTGGTGTGGTGGCCCCCTGGCCCCTCTCCGTCTCGTACTCAGGCATCTGATGACTTCCGGAAAAATAGGCACTTTGGCTTTTGTCCCGTCAAATTCCGAGAATATTCATTTTCTGACTTTCCTGGAACCAAAAACAGCAGAAAACGGGCAGCTGGCACTGTGGCTCTTGTTAATAGGTTAGTCCAAGAAATCATATGAAAAGTACTCCAAAGTTGGAACAAAACACAAGAAAGTGGGTAAAACCAAGCATGGAACATCAAAAATTATAGATAAATTTGCAATGTATCAGGGTCGACCTTGAACACTTGTGTTCATGCCTATGAAACCAAAACAAATCTTGACATGGAAGATTTTCAGTTAAAAACTTGTAAGAATGCATGAAGCCTTGAAAAATAAAGATATTTTTAGTATTGATCTTAATGCTTATTCGTTCGAAAATACTTGAATCTTGCTCCCATGCCTAACTTAAAGGCGTTAAAGAAAAGTACTTATTGGGAGATAACCCAAAAGTTTTAGATGGGTCTTGGAAGTTATTGCCTCTGTAATAACCGCTCCTTATCCTTTTTATTTGCTTTTTGTGCCAAGAGTAACCTCTAATGAGAGAGCAGTAATGCTTGGTAAAGTTGATGTCTCAAAACAGATTTTGGTGCTTCGCTGTAAAAATTCGTGTAAAATCTCTGTACGTCGATTTGAGCTGTGAAATTTTGTGCTTCTGCCCCAGGTTGTTATAGAACTTTCGCTAGTTCAACACTTTTCGGTTTGAGCAACATAAGGTCTTCGAAAAAATTGGTCTTTACCTGCAGGTCAGTTTTAACAGATTTCTGCCATTATTTGCATTTCCTTCTTGTTGATTTCTTTTTGGGTTCTTTTTGGGGAATTGAGGTTTTTGAGGAAGTGCTACAGTATCTTGTGTTTTAATGGAAGTTTTATTGGTGTTGGGACTGAACCCAAAGACTTATTATCTTGAGTGCACTAATGTTGCTAATAAAGATTGTGTGAAGTTTTGTATGAAGGAAAAATTTCAGGTGTATGGAAAGAGTGATGTAATAAGATGAAGAATGGACTAAAGCTCAAGCTTGGGGATGCCACGTGTGTCACCCCAAGAAATATCCAAGAAGTACAAGAGTCAAAGCTTGGGGATTCCCAAGGCATCCCCTTCTTCATCAATAAAAATCTCAAGTTTCTTCCAAACACTTCATTTTTATTGTTTCATGCACGGTTGTGTTGTTCTTGTAGCGTTTTCGTTTTCGTTTGCTTGGTTTTATTAGTTTGCTTGAATAAATTGGTTGGACCCCCTCTTTCATACATTAGTTTTCAAATAAGTGTGGTTTGGATTGGAAAAGAGTAGGAAAAGTTCATGCTTAAGTGGTAAAAGGAGCTCGTTTTTTACGGTGGCCTATGCTTTGTCATGTCATACTTGATATTGTTTTGGATTTATGCTTAGTGATTTTTGCTGTAGCGTGACATGTTATAAACAATTGAGATTTCTTAATGTGCCTTGAAAGAATCATGCGTTGTTTTGGCATATTAAAGCATAGTATTGTGGTATTCTCCTTTGATGCTTTATTTGGGTTGACTTGGCGCATGCTCACACCATGTTATGACTATCCTAAGTCACCATATCCTTTATGGTCCTTTAGTTTTTGACTTGTAATATCACTTTATGCTTTAATTAATGATGTTTTGTCGCTTTGCATTATTATGGCCATTATTGTTGTTTTAGTTGGTCGCTCCTAGTCTTTTGCTAGCCTCTATAACCAAGTATGATTTTCGCTCATGCATCCAACTCTAAATAAAACCAAGTTATCCCAAAGAGTCCACCATACCTACCTATTAGCATTTGCTATTGCAAGTATATTCATGCTTTTATCTACCTTCCGAATTAAACTTGTTATGTGAAAATTAGTGATTAAAGCTCTCACAAACTTGATGGCACACTTTATTTTCTTGCACTTAATAAACTTGAACCATTGTGTCCATCTTTGTTGCGTATATGCTTGCACTTTATAAGTTGAAGTTAGCAGAACCATGTATCATGGGGAACGCTTTCAACATTGCACTTATATTCCGTTGATATCATGATTCTTTTGCTTATGGATCCCGGCGGTGTGAAATAAAAGGGGAACTTGTAAGATCATGGAGTTTGTATGTGTGTTAGAGAAACGCCTGGGCCGCTAGCCTAAGCCATGCCTAATCATGGTAAAAACTTATAGCATAACCATAATGAGCACTCTATGAAGCATCCTCAATAAAAACCTATGCAAATAGTAAATAAAAAGATCGTTGAGATCCTTATTATCTGCTTGCCTTGTCATTTTGATTATGGGATAGCTCCGGTATCATGTGCAAGGGGTACCTCGTTGGCGGTTCTCTATGATACATATGTACTTACAATGACAAGAGCTTACTTGTGACTGAAGTTGAGTAGCATGAGGTTTGGTACTCGTAAGTAAGGGGCATGAGATTTCAACTTATAACTTGTCAAGCATATCCTCTTAGTTGTGTCCTTTTAACCTTAAACATCTAAAGATGCTTATGATAGGGGCAATGAGAGCTGAAAGCTAATAAGTACCATAATTTTTGGAAGCTCTTTATGAGACTTGAATCCATGCTTCCTTCTAAGGACTTTCTTTTACTTTTATGTTGAGTCTCCATCTTCTATCTTTATGCACCTATTAAGAGAGCATAGTGGCCATTCTTAGTTTAATGTGCATTGTCCCAAGACTTGTTGATTGATGCATAACTTTGATATTGCTTGTTCTTAAACTATTTGTATCTAGTCACCCTTATGAACTTTGAAGGTGTCATATGCATTTATGTTTTGCTACACTATGAGGGACAAGCTGAATGCCACTATGCTATATTTTCTTTATGTAAAACAAACAAACGTCTTGCAAAGCATTGTTATTCATGAATCTTTTGTTTGTGCCTTTTCATGTTACAACATAGTTGCTATGTCTTATTGTTAGAACTCTATCTTTCATGCTTCATGTTTAGAGTACCTTAATCCTAGCTATCGATGCTTTTACAATAATGATGATCAAGATTGTGTTGTCTGCATGTCACCTCAAAAATTATATTGTTTTGATCGTTTACCTACTCGAGGACGAGCACGAACTAAGCTTGGGGATGTTGATACGTCCATAACGTATCTATAATTGTTGATGGTTTTATGCTAATAATATGCTTTTGACACTCCTTTTTGTATAAAGTTTATGATTTATTTGGACTAACCTACTAATAGTTGCAAAAGTGCACACAGTTCTTGTTTTACACTTTGATGTGTAAGAATTACCAAGAATACAAGTGGAAACCTTGTTGGAGTCAAATTGGGATTTTTCCAGAAATCTGTCTCAGAACTCTTTTTGAAGATGATCACGTTTCGGGTCGAATACTGCGTCAAACGGAAAACTCTTCAACTACAAAGTTGTTGGAAATTTCACGATAAATGTTCTGGACATAAAAGTTAGATGTTTCCAAGTTCGGACGGGCCTTTTAGGCCCGATTTACTGCAGCCCAAGATGGTGTTACGGGAATCCGAGAAGCTATATAAAGGGAGAAAACCTAATTCGCCCAGAGCATACCCACCCACGAATTTGCAGCCACTAAAGCCATGTTTTTGCCTCCCCCGTGGATCCCATCTCCATGGGGGAGGGCTCCCAAGAATTCATGAAGGAAGGGGGCTAAGGGAAGGTGCTCCCCCATGATACCGGCGGTGGTGAAGGAGTCCCCCGCGCCGCCGCCGCCGCCCTCTTCACCATCTTCACCGCCATCTCCATCACCTAATCCTCCTAGTATACAGTGGTTCATCCCCCCACACACCTCTGTACCGTCCTATGTAAACATGGTGTTTGATGCTATAAGTTATAATCCTATGATCTATGTCATGTTTGCATATTTTCTTTGTTCTTAGATTGAATGTTTGAAAGTCTTTGGTTCATTAGAGTTGTATGTTGATATGGTACAGTCCTTTGGTGTCCATTATATTTGTGCGCGCATGGATTAAACATCATAGGGTTTGTAGTATATGTAAAAGGAAGGGGGAGTTCTGCCAGAGTGACAGAAACCTGAGGGCGCGAACCGGAACGTTGCACGTATGGGTATAAGAGGACCATTAAACTTAAGGCTATGGTTGGGAAAACCTTAATGCATTGATTAGTACTTACGGATGTTTGCTAACAATCCAATCATATAGTATATGTAATTCCAAGTAGTGAAGCGCATGTATATTTAGCTTCTCCCACGTAGAAAATGCATCGAAGACAATGAACCTGATATATTCGCTATTTAAACTTGGACAAAGCCACCACAATTACCACTACTATTCCACACTCATGGTTATGTTAGTCTAGTGTATTTTATTGCTGCAGCAACTAGCTTTACTTTCTTGTTATTTATTATCATGCAAAGCTATATCTATTACTCGTATTGTTGCTCTAGTTTTATTTCCTAGATAATGCAAACGTTTAGTGTCCGTACAGTTGTATTAGTGGTTGATATAACTTGAGAGAATATTTATCCTACCTTTAGCTCCTCGTTGGGTTCGACACTTATCGAAAAGGCTACGCACGATCCTCTATGAATCGCATGGCGCCTCATATCCTAGACGCATCATTCAAATATCTGCCATATCAACTTTTGATGGTAGGATAGGGGTCAGCCATAGTGGTGACAGGTGACGAAGAATTAGGGTTCAATTCCGGAGGAGGAGCCTAAGAAATAGCTATCACATCCAAGGAAGGCAGCATGCAAGGAAATTACCTGATACGAAGAGATAGTGACAATAAATAACAATACTAGACGCATTAGTATATGATAATTAGAATAAGTATAATCTAAATCTCTTAACTAGGATCCCCTAGAGGAGAAGTCTGGTGGCTACCGCCGCAGTAATTCTAGCTCTAAATAGCATATACTTAAGTTTTTGCACTTAAAAAGCTCGTAGTTGGAGTTTGGGCCACGTCGGTTGGTCCGCCTCATGGCGAGCACCAACCTACTCGACTCTTCATCCGGTCATGCACTCCTAGACTTAATTGTACATGCCATACATCTTTACTTTACAAAAGTTATAGTGTTCATAACTAGCCATCGCTATGGATACATTAGCATGGGATAAGATCATAGGATTTTGATCCTAGTACGTTGGCCTTCTAGACCGGAGTAATGATTAATAGGGACAGCCAGAGACATTCGATATTTCATCGTTAGGGTGAATTTTTTGGATTTATGAATGAACAACTATGAAATCATTTGTCAATGATGTTTTCATTAATTAAGAAAGTAAGGTGGTGTCTCAAAGACAATCAAATATCGTTCTAGTCTCAACCATAAACGATGCCGACAAGAGATCTACGGATGTTACTTATAGGACTCCGCTGATACCTTATGAGAAATCAAAGTCTTTGGATTCAGGGAAGTGTGGCCGCAAGGCTGAAAATTAAAGAAATTGACGGAAGGACACCACCAGGCATGGAGCCTATGGCTTAATTTGACTCAGCACGGGAAAACTAACCATGTCTAGACATAATAAGGATTTGGTGCATGTCCATTCTTAGTTGGTGGAGCGATTTTCTTGGTTAACTCTGTTGACGAATGAGACATCAGCCTCCCAACTAGTTATGTGGAGTCATCCCTCCGTCTTAGAGGGACTATGCTGTTGTAGGACACCCGATGGCGCCCACCATGAGGAAAACGTGTACGAAGCACCACTTCCCGTAGGTGGGGTACCTGCACCTAGGCATTTGAAAGGAAACTCTAACAAAAGCCACACAAATGACAGGATACAACGTCACTAGTTGGCCACACGAAGACAGGGGACCTATCTATAGACACGGGTCCAAAATGGCTCATGCGCTTGCGTAGCCACAACGTTCAAGCCACCCAAACCTCCCGGTGCGTAGCATGGGGGAATTGTTGAGTCGTTCATGGCCACCTTCTCGGTCACACTTCAAATTGCCTTGCGTCCCTTAATCGAGCCCCTACACTTTGGCTATCATCACCTCATTCTGCTCATGGATGAGGGTTGTCGCGGCCATCAAAATTTCGTTATCACCGTCTAAGTCGTCGTCTGACATATCGATCACATGCTTGGAGAAGAACTCGACCGAGCTACTGTCCATCTATGCACAATGTAAAGGCATTGGTCATATAATGGTCATATATCAATATCTATGATGACGCCGGCCGCCGGTACAAAATAGAGGTTGTGTTGCGGCGAGGGATGGCGCGGGCAGGCGGTGGCAGTGCGGCTCAAAGGGAGGGGGTGATTCGGGTCTAGAAGTGGTTGGTGTGCCACTGACTGAAGGGCCCAAGGAGGACATGAGGGGGACGCACGCGGACGCTGGTGTGTCCGTTTGAACATATTATCAGCCCAATTTTTTATCGAAAATAGGTCGTTGCGGACCAGTCCGCGCCGCTCCGTCCGTTTGAGTTGCCGCGCAAATACATTGGGATGCCGCTGGATATGCCTTAGTACAACGTTATGATCGCCGATGATCGCAGCAGAGATGTTGACGACTCGAGGGCCACCAGCAAAACCAGCGGCTGTCCATCATGGAGCTCTGCAATTCCATAGGGTGTTCCCAAAAAATTCTGCACTACAAATCAGTTATTCCATCAGAGCGAATCTCCGGAGCATGCAGAAAATGTCTGGGACGAATACTCACAGCACCAATTCCGTCAAACTTGCACGGACAAAACGCAATCTACAAGGATTTCACACAAAATAGTACAGTACAGTATATGTGCGGACAGGAATCATGGTACCACCTCAAATATGAGATCAGCTGATTCGTTTGCAGTGCAAGTACATTGTGCAGACCGAGGCAACGACCACATCGGCGAGCATTCTGGCGATGATCGGTTCTGGGAAGAAATAAGCCAATCTATATTTCCTTTTTAGATCAAATGAAACCTGGGTACAGTGTCCAGAGTAATGTTTCTCATCAAATTTGGTAATACCGTGGTGACTATTACTCAACAGAAAAACTTTGGAGGGAACTCCTAATTATAACATATTTCACTCTGACCACTCGTGAACTTCTACATTCTCATATCAGAGTCAGAACCCAGGACTGAAAGAATGACAAATCAATGAAGAACAACAACAACAACCATAACTGAGGATGGGAAAGGGCAGAGCAGACTGGCTGCTCGCGCGGCGGCCGCCTCTTCTTTCCGGACCAGGGAGGCCTCGACTTCCTTCTCAGCATTATTCTGTTATAGACATCTATCCTGTTATAGACATCTGGCGCGTGAATTCTGCCTGTGTGCCTGGAGTAAATACTCGGTTAGCGGAGAGGACTCCGGTCAGCTGTACAGGAGCGACGTCATCGCCGGGTTAATGCTGTGCTAATCAGGAGAAGCACCGATGAATGATGCTTGTTGGAAAACATTTTTCCAGGAAGCATCGTCACAAAACATCTCTTAAACCCCCCATGGAACCAAGGCATTCTTGGGGATTAGCGTAGAAATAGTCCTCTTCCTTGGGCCGGCCAGGGATGGCTCTTCGGTCCGTGGGTTGGCCCATGTGATTCTGGTGCGCCGCCTTCACGGCAGCAGAGAATCCATCCCAGGACAGCGCACCTCCTTGGAAAAGATCTAGGAGTTCGACAAGTTTCACCCTGTCCAATAAGATGGTCTTGCGAAACCCCGTGTACCTAAAAAGGAACAACGAAAAAGGTTTTCATCAGCACTGCATCCAACAAAGTAGTTTTTTGGTCATTAGAAAGTACAGACAAACTTTTGTGGATTCTAAGAATGAAAAAACACACAACGCCAAACATTTCTCGAATAATGTACCGCGAAAACAGAGCTAGAATTGAAAAAAAATAGTAACGTTCCAAAGAGGCCAACCTGCGGTGCCCTTCGACAACTCTTGCCATATTCCCATCATAACTAGGGATAAAAACATCGCTTGCTATCGAAACCATGTAGTCCAGTGCCGCCATCTGTGTTGAATGGTTCTGGAATGGCCGCAATTCCTCGGGGGATAAAATCTTTTCCTTCCTTACCTAGTATAAGGTGATAATAAGATTAACACTCATCTCGGAAAAAAATGGTAGATGAAAGAAAAAGTGCTCACCAATTTAGGATAAGCAGCCTTCAAAGCAGCCAAACGCCTTTCGCTTCCATAGATTTCACCAGAGGCAATATATATCAATGTATCCTTCGTAAACCCTAGAGCTTTAAGCACTAGAGTAATTTCCTCGGGCGTGAGGGGGCAAAGCCCCTGAAGCCTTTTGAATTCCGAATCGATCTCCTTTTCTTTCCACCATGGATATGCATATCTACAGTTCAAATGCAATCAGATTATACCTATATTTAAGCAGCACCACCATAAGCACTAGGTAGTAACGCGAATACAAACCTCATTCTGGTGAGCTCCTCGGTTTCTTTAGCAGAACAGCCGTGTGCGCAGCCTGAAAAGGAGAGCATATCCATTTCATACCGTAAGTGAAGCACAACAAATTGCCCACTTTTCTGAAGGGTGGAGATAAGTTTTCTGCCAAGGGCCTCAATCTGTGGAGTGAATCTCAAAGCCTCGAAGTTGACATGGCAACGCAGCATTTGGAGATGCACAGGCAGGCCATTGTTCGCGAGGCGGGCATCTGTTTTATTGAAATGGATCACCTTGTGCTTCCTTGCAATAGGTAATACCTGCGGGAGAGGAGCTTTCAGACACAAATGGTTGTAACATTTTGATACTCAACGCAGTCTGCAGTAAGATAGACATTCATTACCCGCTTTAGGTAGTATGTATCGTTTGACCAGCTGATAGGGGGCATCGAATAAAGTCTTCTCCTAGTCTTTAGCTGGAGTTTCAACGGCAGCTGTTTGACAATCATAAGTTCATCTCTTAAGGAATTAATGAAGTGGTTCACATCAAATATATCTCCAAAATCACTGCACATGAAAAAAAACTAAGTATTAAATAAGCACCAAACAAGGAGTGCCATATTTCACACGCAAAAATCCTATTTTGCTGTGAGATATCGAGATGGTTATTGTATACAATATTACAAGATGGTAGCACATGTTTATGTGCTCTCAGGAAGCAATTTAGGACCAGCAGCTCATCGAACGAACAGGTATACTGCTGACCTTACTGAAACAATTATTTATGAAAACTATACCTTGGATCAGCCCAGAAAGATCTTTTATCCAGTTCAGGGACCACTAATGTAAGATTCAGATGGCGTGCTATCGTCACCATATCACATATCTGCAGCACACCATTTCGTAAGAAAAATTAGAATTGTACCGTGTAAACAACAAGAATCTACTATGATAGCTAAGGAACAAACCCCAGCTCGCATTTGATTGAGACCTCCATTGCAAGTCACTAGCAGATAGCCATTGCTTCTATAAACTCCTGCAGGAAGCAACAAGGCCCTAATCAGCGGAGCTCCGGTGCCAACGTAAGGACTGAGACAACAAGATACGTCAACTGTCTGCTAGCTACCCATCTCTACGCCGGAGCTGATTGAATGTTGCAAACATCTATTTTATCAAATTAAAGCAGAAAATGGTGCAAACCGGGAGAAGCAGCAAATGAGGCATGACCACACATTTAGGGCCGTGTTCAGAAAGACATCTGCTTAACTGGATAAACTGTACGATGCCATATGCCCGCATGCCAAGAAACAGCCAGAAATTCGGTACGTTTGCACCCAAATTGCAAACTGGGAGATCTCCTAATGTTGCAGAATTGGCCTGTAAAATCGCCATTTCGAGCGTGTTGACTCATGCTCCGCCCAAATCCGAGAACCACGAGCTCGCCCAGATCGCGCAGAATCCACCACTACGAAAGGGACAAGAAGCTTGGGGGAGCAAGAGGAAGAAGAAGGAGCGAGCACTTACTCCTAGGAACGGGCGCCAGAGGAGAGAGCCGGGCCGTGGTTCGGTCCTCGCCGGCGAGCGCGGCCAGGCCGGCTGCGGCGCCCCCGGAGCCTCCTCCTCCTCCCCAGCAGTCCGCGAGGGCCCTCGGGCGCCAGAGCCCGGCGATGGACGCCAGCTGCACCACGGCCGTCCACAGAACCGCGCTGGCCACCGCCCGCATGGCCCACCGCCACAACCGCCTCCGCCTTGCCACCGCCGCGGCCACAACCATCTCCACCTTCAACCCCAGCGCGCTCCCCTCTTCTCGCGCGACCCTGCAGGCTGCAGCCGCGGCCTCTCGCCTCCACCTAACTGCCAACTAGTACCACTGCCACAACCAGCGCCCAGCGGCACCAGCGGCGGGAGGCGAGCGATTAGAGCGGGCGGCCCCGGTTGTTTACGCCGGATTAACTGCGCCGTTAGGCTCTACTAGCTCCCTCCCCGTGATTAGTTTAGAACGGCGCCATTAATGGTCGTAAAAGCTTCGAGATTTTGCAGCAAGAAGAAGGAGAAATCGCGAGGAAATGAATGAAATGGGAACAGAGCGGCGGTAGGCAGGACGTTAGCATTTGGAGGATGCTGCTGGAGCCCCAAAAGGACTCTTCCTCGGTTGGTAGTAGACCAGTGAGTGCTAACCCTTAAACACGGCAATTAGTATTTTAATTAATTATCGCCAATCTTTCTCCTCGGTTCCTTCGAATTGTTGTTTTTGGCAATATCCAAAGTACTTCAATTTTTGGTCACTAATTTACTTCTAATAAATAGCATAATGTAATCCTCAAGATACTCCAAGTAATTCGGTTCCTTCGAATTGTTGTTTTTGGCCTTCTTCAAAATACTTCAAATTTTGCTCACTAATTTACTTCTAATAAATAGAATAATGTAGTCCTCGAGATACTCCAAATAATTCGGTTGCTTCGAATTGTTGTTGTAGGCATCCTCCAAAATACTCCAAATTTTGGTCACTGATTTACTTCTAATAAATAGAATAATGTAGCCCTCAAGATACTCCAAATAAGTTGGTTCCTTTGAATTGTTGTTTTAGGCATCCTCCAAAATACTCCAAATTTTGGTCACTAATTTACTTCTAATAAATAACATAATGTAATCCTCAAGATAAGTTCAACTATTTAGTCTCTAATAACTATCTAATTCGAATAATTCTACATATAATTTTTTTTTGTTCAGTACCTTGTAAATGTTGTTTTTGCCCTTCTCCGAAATACAAACTTTGCTCACTAGTTTATACTATGATACTCCATAAAATCAATGAAATAACATAACCTATTATATTCTCGAGATTGAGTTCAACAATTCAATTCTAATAATTTAAATACTTCTAAAGATATTACCAATTAATATCTCGAAACATGATATATTCCAAATGTAAAATTCTAGCCATTCTTTTGTTATTACTCTAGAGTGACAAGTGTCCCCCCCTTTTCTTGCCGAAAATTACATTTGGAGATCGGCTGCATTGAGGCCTTTTTTTCAAAAATTCAAAAAATGGCATTTTTAAGTTTCACAAAATCTGAAAAATATAAACGTATTCAGTCATGTATTCTACAATGTAAAATCTCAAATCGAAATAACTTGTATCCTCGGCTACACAAAAATGAAAGATTTTAGATGTTTGAAAATTCCAATGAATATTGTAGTGCTCAAATAAGTTCAACTATTTAATCACTAACAATCTTACTAACACTTCTAAAGATAATTTTTCTTTGGTTCCTTCGAAATGTTGTTTTTGCCCTTCTCCAAAATAAAAAAAACTCAACTACTAATTATTTTATACTGCAATAAATCCATAAAACCTAATAAATGGCATACCATAGTTGTCAAGATAAGTTTGACTATTTAAATTTCTTATAATGTAAATACTTCTAAAGATGTTAGTAGCTCAAATTTTGAGACATGGTGCATTCGAAATGTAAACTTTTAGCCATTCTTTACCATTAATCATTAGTGACAAAGTGTTCCCATTGTCCTTGGTGCTTACTATCAACTATAGAAAGTGTAGCTCTCTTAGCATTCACGTTATGGGCTTTAATTTATATAGTTTCTAACATTCAGATTATCAATTTGATGTGGAAAAATGTTTATGAAATAGCATGTTTTTAAAACCCACATATGTTGATCATCGCAAACTTCATGTTGAACTAGAATTCTTGTTCGGATTTTTTTCAAGATGATATACTTATCTCGAGAATTAATAAATGACATTTTTTGAAAAAATATCACGCAAAAGAACACAACTATGTAAGAAGGAAGAATAGTATTCTCATGCAAAAAAATAGTTAGAGAGAATAAATATAGGATAATTAATATTTTATAAGTATACGAGTGATTACCAACATTAGACTGCAACCATTGGGTATGTTATTATGAAATTGGATTAAATATGTGGATCCCTCATATCAACCTGAGATAGATATAAAAGGCGCAAATTTATTATGATGCTTTAATTCATAAGTATCCATCTAATGGTTGTAGAGAGGTAGTGTGTCTCCCTTCGTCATTCATGTCGATATGCTCCTAATTGTACTTATTATCTTCTAATAAATCAATCGTAATTTCTTGTGTATACGTGAAACTTTTGTTTTTCATCCTTAAAGAAATTATGTGCTATCTTTTAATTCAAATTGAAGTATAAAGCCTAACATGAAATTTTATGATGATTGATACATGTGTATTCAATTGTTTCTTTAAGTTTGTAATACATTTAACTTAGGAGCATGCGAAGTTACATGCTCTCTATACTTTCCATCCATATCAATCATAAATGTCATTTGCGGGCGGTTGCTACTATGCTAAATTCAGAAGACGGTACTAGTATCCTCGTATTTTGTTTTGGACTTCTCTATAATATAAACATTGGGCTATTGTTTTTGTGTTTGTTAGCCAGAAGATTAAGTGAAAGTAAATTTTGAAAAAAATCATCACAACGTTTGAGATGACAAATCGATGGTGAGAGAGCGTCAAATTTAAATTCTATATGAAATGTAGAAGTAAACATATAGAAATCCTATAAATAGCGGATGCAACACAAGCTCAGAAATCATGAAAATGAAAAAAATCAATGCGTCTTATGTGGACACTCTCTTGTGGTCTTGACCTACAATTCTTTGAGAGCATCCAAACATTTTTTTTTAACTTCTAAATCCTTGTACTATTGTTCTGTTCATGTTTTGCCATCATACCGTGCCTTTTTTTTTTGTGGGTATCATACCGGTCCTTTAGCATATCCCGTGTTACAAAGAGACCAAAACAGTACGAGTAGCTTAAGATAAACTAATGTTCTCTGACCATCATTGTTATTGTTATCATCTGAAGAAAAAAAATCCTCCTTGTGTCGGTTCTGCTTCGACGTCATGTATCACGGACGTTTGCTTCTTCGTCTGGAGCCGATGAAGTCAACTAACCAGACAAGTGTGATTACGCTACAGGCGGCTGCCATCTGTACAGACGTTTCGGTCCAAGGAAGAAAAAAAACATGAAAAGTCCAAAGGAACCTTAATTCCATGGGAGGACTCGTACAGTAGTAGTACGTCCTAATTAAACTCCAACCGTACGATTGCAGACAGATGAGAAAACAAACATCAAATGACTTTTTGCGGGAAAAACAAACATATATCAGATCAAACATGACAACATTCCTGCTCCTACTGCTTTCCAAACGGGCCTTATATAGTCAGGTTAATGGAATCCTTGACGGCAAACATAATTGCGTGATAATAACCGATAAATGACGACGGTAACCATGTAGTACTGCTTGTTCGTTCGTCAGACCTCTGGTTGATTTTAAGTTGCTCCCAGTTCACAGCAACGAGAAGTTGCCAGGAAATATTCTGCACTATCAAAGGAGAGGAAATAAGATGAGATGGGCACATCAGTAGGGGGACAGGAAAAAACACGGAGACGCAACCGCGACGAAGACGAAATAGATGGACACGACTGAGACGGACGGACTGCCCACCCCTCCGGATGGTTTTTTCATATCAGATCCGAGAGCGACCAAGGGCAAGCACCTGGTCAGATGTTGTTTTCACGAAAAGTTTACATGCACTGTACTTCAACCGGCCAAGCTGAAAGAACCACACCTAACAGGGGAGGCCCAGACTAGAAATATTCCACACACATATATAGGCATCTACTACTACTCCTACTTCACTTGGAAAATGGCAGGATCAGCAGTGGCATCAGTGCATTGCACGCCAAGGTAGCACTCACAAGGTCATATCTGTATTTCCTTCTTGGGCTATTTGTTACAAGTTACTACTCCCTCCATCCCAAAATAAGTGACTTGAGTTTGTCTAGATTCGCATGTATCTATATACTAAAACGTGTCTAGATACATCCGAATCTAGTCAAACCCAGGTCACTTATTTTGGGACGGAGGGAGTACATAATATATCAGTGGACAAGCTTGAGAATCGGCATACCAAGTCCAATAAACAATTACAATTCGGCTGCTGCAAAACAGGAAATGAGGCAGGTTGCGGCCAACAACGCTCCTTATTCCGGCGGCGAAAGAAAGGTATATACAACGGACTCGGCACGGCCTTCTATTTACAGGTCATGAAGGCGGGGTGGTGGTGTGGCATCATCATCATCACGGAGTCAACTTCCTCGAGGGGGCGTATTCAGCCTTTAGAAACCGGCAGTACTCCTTCTGCGTCATCTGCCCACCGTTTGCTTGGTCGAAGATGCATCTGTAGAAGCTGGAAATGGCAGAAGTCGATGTGATTGAAAATTTGATTCAAGCTGGAACAGGTCACATGCTACAAGAGAACAAAACACTGCAGAGTAGCTAAAGTGGAACGGCTTTAGCCAATAACAAAAACTGCCATGACTGGTAATAGTTCTCAGTAGCTAGATATGAAACAAATTATGTGCCGTTCAGAAGTAAAAATAACACGTAGTTTGACAGAAAATGTTGACTGAATAACATGTGGTTACAGCTTACAGGAATATATGTCGCTTATGTGTCTGTTTATCAAAAACGAACTCGGACGTTATAATTTGCTGAAAAGATTATCTTCAACTCCCTCCGCCCCAAATTAATTGACTCAGCTTTGTCTAGATACACATGTATCTACGCACTAAAACGTGAGTATCTAGACAAAGCTAAGTCAATTAATTTAGGACGGAGGGAATAATAAGTATTTAACCCACAGTGAGTACCTGCCATCCAATCCAACCATCATTACAGTGTTTTGAGCGCCAAAAGCTACAATGTAACGTGTGACTTCGGGTAAATGGAACTGAGCAAATGACCACTCTGAGCTGAAATACTTTGGCAGAATACCTGCAGAAATTCAGCAAGGAAATGTTAAAGACTTGAGTAATTTAATTCTCTGGGAAGCAAACCTGATATTTTTAGAACATGCATACTGCATACATACTAATCCAATTGGCATTGAAGAGAATCATGGGGAGTTCATAAATTATCAATGACACATGTGCCCTTTCTTTGCTGCTAGAATTTAGCTTTCTTCAACATCTCTTCTTTTTCATAGTAACAACAGAACAGAAGAGTAGCCGTTTGCATGTTTTCCTGTTGAGTTTTGACGTCCCTAGCTAACTACTTCAAATAATTTCATAAAACTCATAACAATGTCAATTATTCTATCTTCGGCTAATTATCCAGTTAAAGCTAGACTATTGAGCACATCAACCAGCATGCAAAATTGCAGAAAATTGTACAGTCCTTCATTTGTGCCAGCAGGCTTCAGAGAATTCCCAAGACCAGATCAACTATCAAACAACACAAGCAAAAGTACCAATCTAACCTTTCATAAAAGACAATGATGAGCTTGCATTGGATCCAGTATTCGTCTGTATAAGAGGATCCATAGAGCTAGAAGAGTTCTGGTGATCAATCCGTGGAGTATGCAGGTCATTACTTGCATCTTCACCTGCAACCCTGACTTTTAGACTGAAAATGTGAACTGTTCCTTTGTCACTGGACACTGCCAACCACTGCACATTGGGCGATAATGCGATGCTGTATATCTCTGCCTTATCAAGGCCTCTTCGCACCTACATACCGTTTGAGGTAAGGAGATAAATGTCTCAATATTTATTTGCAAAAGAATGAGATATCATCGAAGAGCGGTTGAAATATTACTCACCTCTTGCAGGAGACTGCCATCCATTGTGTTGAATATTCTAATCAGAGTACCCTTCATACTTGCTGTTGCCAGTAAGAGACCATCCATAGTCAAGGCCATGCAAGCAATGTGTGAATCATGAGCTGGAATCATCTTCGTCAAATTCAGCCCAAAATGCTCTACCCGAACATGCCCCTGGCGCAGCCCAGGGCAGGCTAACACTGAAGTATTAGGATGGTGAGAGAGACAGCACAGTCCTCTGGGATTTGGCTGGGTATCGATCTGATTGAGCATCTTCAAATCCGAGAGATTATGTACATATATCTTTGTCTCAAGGACAATCACAATGTTGTCCGACCCCAGTTTTACGGCCCGGACGTCAGAGCGGAAGGCAAACTCCCCAATACAACGGCTCTTGTGATCATCCCAGATGATCACCTTGTTGGAGGGATACTGCACATTGGAGCCACCACCTACAAGGGCAAGGATGTTGCAGCGGAAGAGCATCTCAACGATCCCAAACCCACCACTATTCAGATCCCTCCTAAAAGTCTCCCTAAAAGGATCGCAGTTAAATATTCTGAATCCATTGCTTGTGCCAGCAGCGAAGCAACCACAGTCCTGGTTCCAAGAAACCGACAACAGTCTAACATCCTGGTCGTCGTTGCTACCTGGCTCAGCCTGGCCCGTAGGTGCCGATAGTGGCCATGTGTGAGGGGACTCGAACGTCATGATTTTCCCAGGGGAATGTAAACCCCGCGACGTGGAGACTTGTGAGCTCATAGGCACACCAAATGAATATGACTCCAATTGCAATGAGCTCTGCTGCGCTAGAGGATACTGATGTGTAAACAACAGCTACGAAGCCCACGGGTCAAGTTTCCGGAGATCCTGTATTAAAGAGAAAACACCAATAGCTAGTTAGCAACTAAAACAGCACCTTACATTGTAGTGCAGAAGTCATTCGAACTACGTCCAAGCAAAGACATTAGAACCGGTGCTAAAAATGCAGGTGCAATGACAATATTTGTAGGACAGGCAAGATTCTCAATATTTAATCAAATGTGTAGCTCAACGTGCACGAGATTCTAGTAATATATTGGGGTATCCTGCACTTCACCGTGGTGCTTCAAAGTTTCTACAGAAGTTTAAGACTGAGAGATTAACTTGCTGAAAAGGATCATATGACCACAAAATTCTGCTTACTCACGAGCAGGGCTGCCTCACCTATAGCAACCTAGGACCGCACAATTTACACGAAACTGTTAACGGGACACTCTGAATGTTAAGAGCTCCGGCTCGGCGGCAGGGGAGATTCAGCAGTGCTCTGTTGCCTTTCACCTATGACAATCGAGGACGCCAAATAAACTGCTCCCGCGCACTCTATGCTCCAAATTCCGGTCCAACGCCGGGGGATTCGCGCCAGCGCCGCCGGGACCGTGACCCGACGGGGGAAGCCAACCGACGGCACCCTTCCTGTGGAAGAGGAGAAGGGGAGGTAACCCTACGCGACACAGGATCAACAATTCCCAATCCCCGAATCGACGGCCGCCGGACCGCACGCAAACCCAAATCCGCACGGCACAGGCATGCAAGGGAAGGAGATCCGGGTCCACCCAGGTTTCCGGGGAGGACACAGAGCGAGCGTGAGAGAGAGGGACGGAGGGAAGGGCGGGCGGCGGTACCTCTTGCGGCCGCGGGAGGCGACGCCGGGACGCGCTGGGCTGAGGACGAGGCCGCGCGTTTGCGCACCGGGAGCGGAGGGGAGGGGACGGCAGAGCGACGGAGGAAGGCCGAGTCGGCAAGGAAAAGGGTGCTCGTGGATTGACGCCTTCTCCCTCTTTCTTTTTTCTTTTCTTTTGAGAGAGGGGAAAAGGGATACGTTAATGGAAGAGGGCCGCTTCTTCTACGGAAAGTATGCGTTCGTCCATGTGTTCATTGTCAGCTTATAAGCTGTAATAAATTGACCTTTCTCAAAAATAAAAAGCTGCAATTGACCTTAATCTTAATCTTATCGTCAACTGCTACTCGACTCGTCATTTTCTTACTCCATCGTTTTCTTATCTCAATCTTAAATCTTACGTCCTAGAAATGATATCATGAATTTGTCTAGATTCATATATATAATATATAGACGCGGCATTTTTTTTTGGCACAGAGGGAGTATGATTCTTCTATATCCTCTTCTATTTTGGACTACTGTAATGGTCTTGAAAATGCAGATTTATTTTTTGTGAAAAGGCTAAATGCCATATATCAATTAGTACAACATAGTTCTCTGCAAAGTTTTAAGGATATATGTTTTCTTCTGGTCTGCCTGTTAGTTTCCACGTTTATTTACTCATGTAACTTGATTTTCTATTAATGAAATACGTGATTTCTCTAAAAGAAAACTAGTAGAACAAACCTTTAAAAAAGCCTTAAATAAACTACTCCATTGTCAATTTTATCCACCGACAGCAGCGTGCAAATGATGTTTGTTGATTGTCCCCCAAAAATAATTTTATATAGTGCATAGTCTTTTTCAGTTTTGATAAATATTCACGTATAAATTGATGGTCAAAACTATGCTATGGAGACCGAATAAACACGGAGAGCTACATTGAGTTCACGCGGGGCGGGGGCACTTGTCCCCCTCTTCCCATTAAAAAGCTGTGAAGGGGCCCTTCTGGAGTGGCCAATTTGTCCCTTCCATGAAGAAACCCTTCCCGCGGGGCTTCGGGCATTAGTGCAGTCATAGGCATAGGAAACAAAGCGAATAATGCATATAGAACATCAATCATCTTCACAGAATCACAACGGAAATAGATAAATGTCATAGCACATGCTTTCCAAAGACTTAAAAGCGGAACATAAACAAATCACCAACATATAAGAAAACTATCGTATGCCTTGTAAGTGACATGAGGTGATACAGGTACACCCAACGGATGTTCACCCTTGGCCTATCTAGCTCGGCCCAGCGGGAGGCTCATGTGACGATCTGCTGGTGATGGTGAAGCCCATGGCGATTCGGGTGAGACCATGCCCATGAAGGATTCGACTCCTTGGCGGACATGACGAGACTAGATAAGAAACCCTTAAGGTTACGCCCTCAAACCTATAACCAACTCATACATCTCCCGAGACCTAGCCTCCCCATATAAAGGCCGGGAGGGAATGATAGGGAGGATCATCGAAACTCTCATACTCACTGTGGCACTAACCAAAGCGGTACCACCACGGTGAAATTCTTCAAGTCCATCGTCTTTAGGTTCGGTGTGCCACACACCACCATCACCGATAACGGCTCCAACTTTACCTCAAAGGAAATCCAAGCCTTCTATGAGAAGATGGGGATCAACGTCAGCTACGCCTCGGTCACGCACCCGCAAACCAACGGCCAAGTCGAAAAAGCCAACGACCTCATCTACAATCACATCAAGAAAAACCTTAGAGAGGGCAGTTGGAGCATGGCCCGAGGAACTACCCTCGATGCTATGGAGCCTCCGAACGACCCCAAGCAACGCAATGAGATACACGCCATTCTTCATGGTGCATGACGCGGAAGCAGTACTACAGGCAGAATTACAATACAACACCCCTCGGATGGTCGCCTACAACGAGGCCAATTCTACGGCCGCACTTGAAGATGTCGTCGATCTACTCGACAAAGCACGCGACATTTCCTCCGCATGTTCGGATGTTATTGAGTGCAAACATGATGCATATTTAAGCATACAAATTATTCATATTGTCATTCATCACATGCTATATCTAGCTACAACTATACCCATTGTGCATAATTACTAGTTCTCATTCATTTTCATATGGACTTTGCAAAACTAGTAGTTTTAGTAGGATTTTATTACTTTTCCTTGTATTTGACTTGTGTGTAGGTTCTATGGACAATCATCATGGATAAAAGGAGCCAATTATCTAAAGGCTTAAGCTTGAGAGAAAGGAAGCATTCTTAGGGCTCCTGAGACGCGCCGTGGGGTCTTCTATCTCTGCCCGTGGGTCTCTGAACGTGGTTGTGTTTCCTCTCGCTGGTTTCCACGCTGACCCATCCTCTTTCTCCGTTCGATCCACGCGTCTTCTCCTCAACCATATCTTTCCCTTCTTCCAGATCTTCCTCTACCTACCTCTCCACACGACCTCCCGCTCGCCAACCCCATCCGTCGCTGAGGCCTGTGCCCTAGATCTGGTCGCCCCGTCACTACACGGACGACGGCTAGGTCGCCCGCGATGGAGTGGGCGAGCTGCTGCCGCCGAACCAGACGTTCATCGACACGTGTTCTCCTCATCCTCAGGGGATATACCGTGTGGGTGTTCGCCGTCCACCTCGCCGGAACCCGCGACGAACACCGACGACGACGAACTGCTCGCGGTGGAGTAGACAAGGAGGCACGTGTCGGGTCCGTGGAGGCGCAGCTGCGACGGGATAGGGGCATCCTGGCCTCGCTCTGATGCCCTACGTGCTCCCCTCCATCGGCTCACTCGCCGCCGCCGGTGGAATCAGCCCTACCGATGGACTGGCGGTCCACGGTGCCTTGCTCACCGCTGTCAGACGCCATGAAGGTTGCCATCAGTATGGCCGCGCTGCCGCTCTCTTCAGATTAGGTATATGTCAACTCCTCTCCTTTTCCTAACTCACTTCTCTGAATTTTCTCTCATGTTGTAGCTTGGATGTATGCCTAGCAGTCTAGCACTACAGGTACGTATTCTGATAATTGGTTATTCTACAGTCAGAATATACCTCCATGCAAAGGTAAACGTCTACTTACCGAAGAATAGCAAGCCAACAGTCAAAACATTGGGTCTTAGCTATTATCAGATGGTCATGTATATGACATTGTGTATTTCCAAGCGGAGGATGCCAAAAATTGATTTCAAATAGGATTTAATATGGAGAAGTTACAGGTGTCAGAATTAGCCATATGAGATGTGGAAAAGTCAAAAATTTCTATCATCTCATATTGTTGATCCAAGACTATCGTGTTGTATCCCTCGTCCATACGAATCCAACGAGTCAAAGAACACCTCAATCAGAGTCTGTATGAAGAAATAGCAGCCAAAATACCATAGAGTACTCAGGGTTTAACGACTTGCGATACCGTACAGTCATACTTACCTCTTTGTTTCGTCAAATGGAACAACATTAGTGGATGCCCAATGAGCATATTCATCCTCGAGCTCCATCGGTTCGCTAAACCGACCTACATAATGCCTATTTGAAGCAGGAACCCTAGCCGCCTCCACATCCATCCATTCACGCCTTAGGGACGGAGCCCTGCTGCTCTGGCACCTCCATAACTGTCACACACAATATCTCCACCACCATACCACTCAAGAGGAGGAGGAGACTCGCATCTTGAAGGGCTATGCATCGATCTTCATCATCATATTCATCAACAATGTCTCCAACATCGATCCCCTTTGTCTACAACATTGTAATCCAAACTCTATTATGGATTTGCATTTGTATTCAATTGTACTTTCATATGTCATCCATATTACTACTATGATGTTGATCCCATTCATGTATGAGTAGTTACCTTGTTCTTGAGGAGATATGGAGAAACCCGGGTATTATTATGCATTGAAATAAAGATGATCTATAACTTTGGTCCTTGATCTATTGATTTATGATATTGTGTTAGATCTCTCTCTCTCTCTCTCTTTAGATGGTATGTGAAGTCGACCACATAGCATTTGCCTTCGGGACTAAATAGAGGGATCTACCCTTGGGACGTGTATGAGAGTATGTCCAGTGCTATTTTGTAATTATAAGCATTGGCTTATAACCTACACGGTCAAAGGGGGATCAAGAGAGATTCACTAAGCTCATTACGATATCCATGGAGAATCCCTTAACTGTGGTGGTCTGTAGAAGTGGTTTGATCACAGCCATTGCAGTGGTTATTTAAAGATGACCCCAATACTTGACTTGTAGAAGCGGCTGCTCACGAGACTTGTAGTGAACATCTTATTATGGAGCTCTCTCCACACATGTCATGACGAAAGACATAGGTTATCTTAATCATACATAATTCTCCCATCCTAGTGCTGAATCCTACACTCCTCGAGAACCCCTCAATCACATCACACCACTTTTCATAAACACTCTCTTGCTTTAGTTTACTTTTGTTATTTATTTTGTTACTAGTTACTTTAAATCTATCTTGTTTACTAGTATTCTAACAACTTATAGTGTAAACTATTTCCAAATACCGTTTTGTGTGAGAACGTGGCCTCACTTACAACGTGGTTGCGAGGTTTTGCTATTTCCATCCACAAAGCTTTCAAGGGACGAACTTTATAAATAATATTTACTGCTACAAGTACTGCAATAACCATCATTGATGCAGGAACCCAACCATCAGATGTCTACTAGCAGAATCTTTGTGACTACCACAATCGTTGACTACGGCCTAGATCCTTCTCCGGAGGATACCTCATGGTACGGTTCATGCAGAAGGGCCACCTCAAGCTGGAATCCCCTTGGGATGGGCCCTACGTCTTCACAGAAATAATCCCATGTGGTGTCTATCGCCTCAAGGATTTAGAATCTGAAGTCGCATAGTCCAACCCTAAGAACATCGCGTAGCTGCGCTATTTCTACACCTAGATGTCTTTACTTTTCAATAAAACTACTTAGCCAGGCTACTTAGCTGAAACATGTACCTGCTACCTACTATCAATAAAAGATAAGTTCCTCTACTAGGAGTTGATTTCTTGTCCTTTTTTACTTTCTATGCATCTCACACTCGGGGGCTACGCCTCCTCGAGCACCATGACATTCTATCGACTTAACACACTCAAATACCTCTAGCAACAGCCCAAGTAGCTAACTCTGCTTACACATCAAATTCTTGAAAAACTCCAACCCAGTTACAGCTCAGCTGATAGGTTGGCAAGGCATTGAGACAAAAAAGGTCAGGCTAACGAAAAGGCCTAGCATACGTTGTTTTGGGTCAAGACACATGACAAAGAACAAATTAGGCCAACAGGCCAAAATTCTTTACATATTACACAAATTTTACACCACATACATTATGTGCAAATTACAACCAAAAGCACTTGATACACATGTGGATGGTTGATACGTTGCAAACGTATCTATAATTTTTGATGTTCCATGCTTGTTTTATATCTATTTTCTTATCTTTGGTCCACACTTTGGAGTATTTTTACACTTTTTCTGGAACTAACCTGTTAACAAGATGCCACGGTGCCAGCTGCCAGTTTTCTGCTGTTTTTGGTTTCAGAAAAACTAGTAAGGAAATATTCTCAGAATTGTACTGGACAAAATCCCAAGTCAATATTTCACCAGAAGGAAAACGGAGTCCGGAGGGGAGACAAAGCGGGGAACCAAGCCAGCCACACCTGGTGGTGGCGCGGCCAACCCTAGCCGCACCACCAGGGGGTGTGTGGGCCCCCTGGCGCTCCACCGACCTTGCCCCTTTGCCTATATATTGCCCTCGAGACGAAAATCCTAAGGATCCAATCAAAATTCCATGAAAGAGTCTGTAGCCGCCACCATCTTCATCCCTAGATCGGGAGGGATCTGAAGCTCTTCCTGGCACCCTTCTGGAGGGAGAGATCACCCTGGAGGCCTGATGGCTCTGAGTATGGCACCCAGAAAAATGCTGGAGCAATGATGATGTAGAGCTCGTTGGGAACCCCAAGAGGAAGGTATGATGAGCACAGCAGCAAGTTTCCCTTAGTTATGAAACCAAGGTTTAATCGAACTAGTAGGAGCAAGGAAACACCCCAAAGGTGTTACTAGCTGAGCTTTGGCAGGGCACACTACCGGTGCTAGTAGCAACGTTGAGACCTGCACAACACAACCACACAACTTTGTCCCCAACTTGCGATGAGGTTGTCAATCTCACCGTGTTTTGCGGAGAACAAAGGATTAAACGTATCGAATGGAAAGAAGTAAAAGTTTGCAGAAAGTAAACACAAAGCAGTAAAAGATTGTAGATTGAATGTAAAGACAAGGACCGGGATCCATAGTTCACTAGAGGTGGCTCTCCTTAAGATAGATAACATGCTGGGTGAACAAATTACAGTGGGGCAATTGACAAACATCGAGAAAGCAATACATGCATATACTAATCATCTTGACTCCTTTGAGACTTGATTGGGCATTACAACATTATACATAGACCGCCATCCAACTGCATCTATGACTAATAATCCACCTTCATGTTATCATCCAAACTCCCTCCAGTATTAAGTTGCAAGCAACATATTTTTGCTTTACGAACTGCGTGTAAAGTAAACAATATGATTGTTCTATGAACAAAGGATTGTTGTTTTCTCCCTAGTAGCAACAACACATCTAGTACCTTAGAGATTTCTGTCACTTTCCCAGATTACCAGAGGCATGAACCCACTATTGAGCATAAATACTAACTCTTGGAGTTGCTAGCATCTACTTGGCCAAGATAGCTACTAACAACGGAAAGCATGCAAGATCACAAATAACAAAGACATGATAGAATCAATAATCAATTTGAAATAGCATATCAATATCCATCGGATCCCCGCAAACACAACATGGAGAATTACAAATAGATGATCTTGATCATGAACGGAGCTCACAAGATCTAGACATGAAAGCACAAAGGAGGAGAACCAGCCATCTAGCTACTACATGGATCCGTAGTCCAAGGATGAACTACTCATGCATCACACCGGAGGCTTGCATGGTGATGAAGAAGGCCTCCAGGGTGAATTCCCCTCTCCAGCAGGGTGCCGGGAAGAGCTTCAGATCCCTCCCGATCTAGGGATGGAGATGACGGTGGCTACAGACTCTTTCATGGATTTTTGATCGGTCCCTTAGGGTTTTCATCCCGAGGGCATCTTATAGGCGGAAGGGGAGGCCGAGGGGGTGCCAGGGGCCACCACACCACCCCCTGGTGCGGGCCCAGCCTGGTCGTGCGGCCAGGTGGTGTGGCCAGCCTCTGGCCCCTCTCCGTCTCGTATTCTAGCATCTAACGACTTCCAAAAAAATAGGCACTTTGGCTTCTGTCCCATCTAATTCCGAGAATATTCATTTTCTGACTTTCCTGGAACCAAAAACAGCAGAAAACAGGCAGTTGACACTATGGCTCTTGTTAATAGGTTAGTCCAAGAAATCATATGAAAAGTACTCCAAAGTTGGAACAAAACACAAGAAAGTGGATAAAACCAAGCATGGAACATCAAAAATTATAGATACATTTGCAATGTATCAACATCCCCAAGCTTAACTCCTGCTCATCCTCGAGTAGGTAAGTGATAAAAAGAAAGAATAATTTCTGAGGTGACATGCACCATCAAAGACTTGATCAAAGTATTTGTAAAACATTCAAAGCTGGGATCATAGTACTTCAATCATAACATGAAAGACAAAGTTCTAACAATAAGACAAAGAAACTATGATGCAACATGAAAAGGCACAAACAAAAGATTCATGTATAACAATGCTTTGCAAGACGTTTGTTTGTTTCATATAAAGAAAACATAGCATAATAGTATTCAGCTTGTCCCTCAATAGAGTAGCAAATATAAATGCATAGGATACCTTCAAAGTTTATAAGAGTGACTAGATACAATAGTTTAAAACAAGCAATATCAAAGTATGCATCAATCAACTAGTCCCGGGACAATGCACATAGAACTAAGAATGGCCACTATGCTCTCAAAGAAGGTGCATAAAGTTAGAAGGTGGAGACTCAATATAATGGTGGAAGAAAGGCCTTTTTTCTATAAAAGGAAGTAGGGATTTAAGTCCCATAAAGAGCTTCCAAAAATTATGGTACTTATAGCATTCAGCTCACATTGCCCCTATCATAAGCATCTTGAAGTGATTAACGTTAAAGTGAACAAACTATGGTGTACATGCTTGATGAAGTATAAGTTAGAAATCTCATGTCCCTTGTATACGAGGGCCGCTCCTCATGCTACTCAAGTTTAGTCACCGGTAAGTTCTTGTCATTGTAAGTATATGTGTATCATAGAGAACCGCCAACGGGGTACCCCTTGCCCAATGATACGGAAGAATCCCCATATCAAAATGACAAGGCAAGCAGACAACGAGCATCTCAGCATTCTTCCTATTTACCATGGGAATATGGTGCTTTTTTCTCTCTTTCCTCTCTTCACAATATCTCTTTTTTATTTTTCTCTTTTTTTCTCAATATAGGATTCTTTTTTTATAAGAAGAATACTTCATAGATAGCTCATTATGGTTACGCTGCAGGTTTCCACCATGTCAGCATGGATTAGACCAGCGGCCCAGGCGTTTCTCTAACACATATACATAACTCCATGGACTTACAAGCTCCCCTTTCATTTCACACCGACGACATCCATATACAAAAGAGCATGATATCAACTAGGTACAAGTACCAAGTGCAATGTTGAAAGCGTTCCCCATGAAAGTATGGTTCTGCTAATTCCCAACAAATAAGTGCAAGCATATACAACATAGACGACACAATGGTTCAAGTTTATTAAGGGCAAGTAAAGTAAAGTGTGCCATCAAGTTCGTGAGAGCTTTAATCACTAGTTTTCTCATAACAAGTTTAATTTGGAAGGTAACAAAAGCATGAATATACTTGGAATAGCATAAGCTAGTAGGTAGGTATGGTGGACTCTTTGGAATAACTTGGTTTAGGGAGTTGGATGCATGAGTGGAATTCATACTTTGTTATGGAGGCTAGCAAAAGACTAGGAGCGACAAACTAAGAGAGCAATAATGGCCATAATCATACAGAGCGACAAAACATCATTGATCAAAGCATAAAGTGATACTACAAGTTGAAAACTAAAGGATCATAAAGGCTATGGTGACTTGAGATAGTCATAACATGGTGTGATCATGCGCCAAGTCAACCCAAACAAAGCATCAAAGGATAATACCACTATACTATGCTTTAATATGCTAAAACAACGCATGATTCATCCAAGGCACATTAAGCAATCTCAATTGTTTTTAACAAGTCATGCTACAACAAATAATACTAAGCATAAAGCCAAAAAAATATCAAGCATGGCATAACAGAGCATATGCCACATGCAAAAACAAGCTCTTTTTACCACATAAGCATGAACTTTCCTACTCTTTTCCAAACCAAACCATTTGCCAACCAATGAATGAAAGAGGGGGTCCAACCAATTTATTCAAAAAACTAAGCAAACAAAAGCAAACGAAAAACCAAAACGAAAACGAAAAACAAGACGCTCCAAGAAAAACACAACTGTGCATGAAACAATAAAAATGAAGCGTTTGGAAGAAACCTAGGATTTTTATTGATGTAGAAGGGAAAGCCTTGGGCATCCCCAAGCTTTGACGCTTGTACTTCTTGGATATTTCTTGGGGTGACACGCATGGCATCCCCAAGCTTGAGCTTTAGTCCATCCTTCATCTCATTACTCATTCCTTCCATACACCTGAAATTTTTCCTTCATACAAAACTTCACACAATCTTTATTGACAACATTAGTGCACTCAAGATAAAAGGTCTTAAGGTTTAGTTCCAACACCAAATAAACTTGCATTAGAATACTAGCTACTGTAGCACTTCCCTCAAAAATCTCAATTCCCCAAAAGAACTCAAAAAGGAACCAACAAGAAGCAAATGCAGAAAATGGCAGAAATCTGTCAAAACATACCAGTAGGTAAAGACGATTTTTTCGAAGACCTTCTGTTGCTCAAATCCTTTTCGGGACAACAACTTTCCCAATCATTACTTCTCTCTCATTAGCGGTTACTCTTGGCACAAAAAGCAAATAAAAAGGATAAGGCGAGGTTATTACAGAGGTAATAACTTCCAAGACTCATCTAAAATTTTTGGGTTATCTCCCAATAAGTACTTTTTTTAACGCCTTTAAGTTAGGCATAAGAAGCAAGAAAGAATCAAGTGTTATCAAATGAAGAAGCATTAAGATCAATACCAGAAATATTTTCAATAACGCAAGGTATATCATCCAAATAAGTTCTAGAGGATCCTCTCTCAATGCTCTTAGGTTCACTATTCTCATCAAAAGGGTTTGCAGGAACAATCCAATCAAGATTCTTTTCTATGGCATCATGTATTGCTACTAGTTTAAAGGGTATTGGTATCTTAAGTTCCGCCCCCTTATGTTCTGTTTTGTTCATCTTTTCTCGTGTACCAATAACATCTACACATGAGCCTAGCATATTGAAACATTCAAAGACTTTCCTAGCTTCCTTGGCAACATCATAGAACTCCTTAAACAATGTTTCCAGAATAAAATCCCTCTTTTCAGGGTCCTCAATTTCTTTAAGCTTAAGAAACATTACTCGCATTAAGGGGTTGAGGTTAACAAACCTAGCTTCTAACATGTGAATTAAAGAAGCCGCAACAATCTCATAGTTTGGAGCAAGTTCTGCAAGGAATCTATCCTCAGTATCTTCATGCTTACTAACATGATTGAAGATTCAATATTATCTTTCCCAATTATAGAACCCCTACCAATTGAAAGGTCTTTCAGGGTGAAAGTAGGGATCAACATGCTGAGCTAAGGAAGAGGTGACAACTAAAGGAGACTTAATTTTTTTTGTGTGTTTTTGGTAAAGAAAGCAAACTAGTAAAACTAATTTTTTTTATTTTTTTGTTAACAAAACAAGCAAACAAAGCAAAAAGAAACTGAGCAAAACAAAAATAACAAAGTAAAGAGATTGGTTATGAGGGACTCCCCTTGTGAAGATGTCCTTGACTCCCCGGCAACGGCGCCAGAAAAATGCTTGATGGCTCTGAGTATGGCGCCCAAAAAAATGTTGGAGCAATGATGATGTAGAGCTCGTTGAGAACCCCAAGAGGAAGGTATGATGAGCACAACAGCAAGTTTCCCTCAGTTATGAAACCAAGGTTTAATCGAACGAGTAGGAGCAAGGAAACACCCCAAAGGTGTTACTAGCTGAGCTTTGGCAGGGCGCACTACCGGTGCTAGTAGCAACGTGGAGACCTTCGTAACACAACCACTGAACTTTGTCCCCAACTTGCGATGAGGTTGTCAATCTCACCGTGTTTTGCGGAAAACAAAGGATTAAACGTATCGAATGAAAAGAAGTAAAAGTTTGCAGAAAGTAAACACAAAGCAGTAAAATATTATAGATTGAATGTAAAAGACAAGGACCGGGATCCATAGTTCACTAGAGGTGGCTCTCCTTAAGATAGATAACATGCTGGGTGAACAAATTACAGCGGGGCAATTGATAAACATGGAGAAAGCAATACATGCATATACTAATCATCTTGACTCCGTTGAGACTTGATTGGGCATTACAACATTATACATAGACTGCCATCCAACTGCATCTATGACTAATAATCCACCTTCAGGATATCATCCGAACCCCCTCCAATATTAAGTTGCAAGCAACAGATTATTGCTTTACGAACTGCGTGTAAAGTAAACAATACGATTGTTCTATGAACAAAGGATTGTTGTTTTCTCCCTAGTAGCAACAGCACATCTAGTACCTTAGAGATTTCTTTCACTTCCCCAGATTACTAGAGGCATGAACCCACTATCGAGCATAACTACTAACTCTTGGAGTTGCTAGCATCTACTTGGCCAAGATAGCTACTAACAACGGAAAGCATGCAAGATCACAAATAACAAAGACATGATAGAATCAATAATCAATGTGAAATAGCATCTCAATATCCGTCGGATCCCCGCAAACACAACATGTAGGATTACAAATAGATGATCTTGATCATGAACGGAGCTCACAAGATCTAAACATGATATCCCAAAGGAGGAGAACCAGCCATCTAGCTACTACATGGACCCGTAGTCCAGAGATGAACTACTCATGCATCACACCGGAGGCTTGCATGATGGTGAAGAAGGCCCCTACAGGGTGAATTCCTCTCTCCGACAGGGTGCCGGGAAGAGCTTCAGATCCCTCCCGGTCTAGGGATGGAGACGATTGCGGCTACGGACTCTTTCGTGGCATTTTGATCAGGTACTTAGGGTTTCTGTATTGGAGGCATCTTATAGTCGGAAGGGGAGGCCGAGGGGGTGCCTAGGGCGTCCAGACCACCCCCTGGCGCGGGCCAGGCTGGGCCGCGCGGCCAGGTGGTGTGGCGGCCCCCTGACCCTCTTTGTCTCGTATTCTGGCTCTGGGTGTCCCTCGTTGAAAAACTGACTTTGGCTTTTGTCCCGTCCAATTCCGAGAATGTTCATTTTCTGACTTCCTGGAACCAAAAACAGCAGAAAACAGGCAGCTGGCACTGTGGCTCTTGTTAATATCTTAGTCCAAGAAAGTGTATAGAAAGTACTCCAAAGTTGGAACAAAACATAAGAAAGTAGATAAAACCAAGCATGGAACATCAAAAAATATGGATATGTTAGCAACGTATCAATATCCCCAAGCTTAACTCCTGCTCGTCCTCGAGTAGGTAAGTGATAAAAATAAAGAATAATTTTTGAGGTGACATGTACCATCATAAACTTGATAAAAGTATTTGTAAAACATTGAAAGTTGGGATCATAGTACTTCAATCATAACATGAAAGACAAAGTTTTAACAATAAGGCAAAGCAACTAAGTTGCAACATGAAAAGGCACAAACAAAAGATTCATGAATAACAATGCTTTGCAAGACATTTGTTTGTTTCACATAAAGAAAACATAGCATAGTGGCATTCAGCTTGTCCCTCATAGAGTAGCAAACATAAATGCATAGGACACCTTCAAAGTTCATAAGAGTGAATAGATACAAATAATTTAAAACAAGCAATATCAAAGCTATGCATCAATCAACAAGTCTTGGGACAATGCACATAGAACTAAGAATGGGCACTATGCTCTCAAAGTAGGTGCATAAAGGTACAAGGTAGAGACTCAACATAAAAGTCAACATAAAAGTAAAAGAAAGGCCTTCATAGAAGGAAGTAGGGATTCAAGTTTCATAAAAATCTTCCAAAAATTATGGTACTTGTTAGCTTTCAGCTCTCATTGCCCCTATCATAAGCATCTTTAAGGTGATCAAGGTTAAAGTGACACAACTAAGAGGATATGCTTGACAACTTATAAGCTGAAATATCATGCCCCTTACTTACGAAGACCGAACCTCATGCTACTCAACTTTAGTCATGAGTAAGATCTTGTCATTGTAAGTACATATGTATCATAAAGAACCGCCAACGGGTACCCCTTGCACATGATACAGGAGCTCTCCCATAATCAAAATGACAAGGCAAGCAAACAATGAGCATCTCAGCGATCTTTTTATTTGCTATTTACATAGGTTTTTATTGAGGATGCTTCATAGAGTCCTCATTATGGTGATGCTGCAAGTTTCCACCATGATTAGGCATGGCTTAGGCTAGCGGCCCAGGCGTTTCTCTAACACACATACAAACTACATGATCTTACAAGTTCCACTTTTATTTCACACAGTCGGGATCCATAAGCAAAAGAACATGATATCAATGGGGTACAAAGTACAAGTGAAATGTTGAAAACTTTCCCCATGATACATGGTTCTGCTAATTTCAACTTATAAAGCACAAGCATATACGCAACACAGATGGACCCAATGGTTCAAGTTTATTAAATGCAAGGAAAGTAAAGTGTGCCATCAAGTTCGTGAGAGCTTTAATCACTAATTTTCACATAACAAGTTTCATTTGGAAGGTAGATAAAAACATGAATATACTTGGAATAGCAATTGCTAATAGGTAGGTATGGTGGACTCTTTGGATAACTTGGTTTAAGGAGTTGGATGCATGAGTGGAACTCATACTTGGTTATAGAGGCTAGCAACAGACTGGGAGCGACAAACTAAGAGAGCAATAACGGCCATAATCATGCAGAGCGACAAAACATCATTAATCAAAGCATAAAGTGATATTACAAGTTGAAAACTAAAGGATCATCAAGGCTATGGTGACTTGGGACAGTCATAACATGGTGTGAGCATGTGCCAAGTCAACCCAAATAAAGCATCAAAGGAGAATACCACAATACTATGCTTTTAATATGCTAAAACAACGCATAATCCTTCCAATGCACATTAAGAAATCTCAGTTGTTTATAACATGTCATGATACAACAAAGAATACTAAGCATAAAGCAAAAACAATATCAAGCATGGCATGACAAAGCATAGGCCACAGTCAAAAACAAGCTCTTTTTACCACTTAAGCATGAGCTTTCCTACTCTTTTCCAATTCAAACCAAACTATTTAAAAACCAATGTATGAAATAGGGGGTCCAACCAATTTATTCAGCAAACTAAGCAAACCAAGCAAACGAAAAAACCAGAACGAAAACAAAAAAGAAGACGCTCCAAGAACAACACAACTGTGCATGAAACAATAAAAATAAAGTGTTTGGAAGAAACCTGGGATTTTTATTGATGAAGAGGGGGGTGCCTTGGGCATCCCTAAGCTTTGACGCTTGTATTTCTTGGATATTTATTACGGTGACACGCGTGGCATCCCCAAGCTTGAGCTTTAGTCCATCCTTCATCTCATTACTCATTCCTTCCATACAGTTGAATTTTTTTCTTCATACAAAACTTCACACAATCTTTATTAGCAACATTAGTGCACTCAAGATAATAAGTCTTTGGTTTCAGTTTCAACACCAATAAAACTTTCATTAAAACACAAGCTACTGTAGCACTTCCCTCAAAAAGCTCAATTCCCCAAAAGAACTAAAAAGGAACCAACAAGAAGCAAATGCAAATAATGGCAAAAATCTGTCAAAACAGACCAGCGGGTAAAGATGAATTGTTTCGAAGACCTTCTGTTGCTCAAATCGAAAAGTGTTGATTTAACGAAAGTTAGATAACAACCTGGGGCAGAAGCACAAAAATTCACGCCTCAAAAGGACGTATAGAGATTTTACACGAATTTTTACGGTGAAGCACATAAATCTATTTCGGGATAGCAACTTTTCCAATCATTACTTCTCTCTCATTAGAGGTTACTCTTGGCACAAAAGGCAAATAAAAAGGATAAGGAATGGTTATTACAGAAGTAATAACTTCCAAGACTCATCTAATACTTTTGGGTTATCTCCCAATAAGTACTTTTCTTTAACGCCTTTAAGTTAGGCATAAGAAGGAAGAAAAAGAATCAAGTGTTCTCAAATGAAGAAGCATTAAGAGCAAATTTTGTTTTCATAGGAGAGGCAAAGGAAATCTTCTATCTCTTCTTAGGGAAGTGTTTTATACCTTTCTTGAGTGGGAGTTGATATTTAATGGTGCCTTCTTTCATATCAATAATGGCACCAACAGTTCTAAGAAAAGGTCTTCCCAAAGTAATAGGACAAGAAGCATTGCATTCAACATCCAAAACATAGAAATCAACATGGACATAGGAATTGTTAACCATGATAAGAACATCACTAATACTCCCCATGAGTTTCTTTTTAGCATTATCATCAAGTGGGACATTCAAATAACAATCTTCCAATGGTGGCAAATCAAGCATATCATAAATCTTTCTAGGCATAATGGAAACACTACTCTCAAGATCACATAAAGCTTTGAAATCAAAATCATTCACTTTCATATTAATGATGGGTTCTCAACCATCTTCTTGTTTTATAGGAATAGAAGCTTTATGTTTCATATTTTCTTCTTTAATTTTAATGAGAGCTTCAGTAATGTGTTTTGTAAAGGCCATATTCATAACACTAGCATTAGGACTTTTAGCAAGATTTTGTAGGAACTTGATAACTTCAGAGATGTGCAACCATCAATATCAAAATCATAATTATCATCTAAAGTAGTAGAGCTATTACTAGCCTCAACACTAGTGGTAGTGATAGTAGAAACACTAATGTTTCTAGCAATTTCATCTTATCTTTCCCACTTAGCATGCAATTCAGCTAATAATCTAATATTTTCATCAATTATAACTTGTATGGCATTAGTAGCAGTAAATGGATTATCATTAGTTTCAGGTTTAGCAGCCATTTTATTAATAGAAGATTGAGCTTCAGCCAATGATGCTATATTTCTTTCAGCATTAGAGAGTTTCTCCTCAATAGTTTTATTGAAAGCAGTTTGTTTACTAATAAAGTCTTTAAGCATAACTTCAAGTTCAGAGGGTGTACTCTTATTATTGTTGTAGGAATTTCCATAAGCATTACCATTGTTGGGAGGATATGGCCTCTAATTGTTGTTACCAAAGTTATTCTTGTAGGCATTGTTGCTAAAATTGTTATTTCTTATAAATTTCACATCAACTTTCTCTTCTTGAGCAACCAAAGAGGATAAGGGAATATTATTTGGATCAATATGGGCTTTCCCATTAACAAGCATAGACATAATAACATCAATTTTATCACTCAAGGAGGAGGTTTCCTCAACAAAATTTACCTTCTTACCTTCTGGAGCTCTTTTAGTATGCCATTCAGAGTAGTTGACCATCATATTATCCAGAAGCTTTGTTACATCACCCAAAGTAATGGTCATAAAGGTACCTCCAGCAGCAGAATCCAATAGATTTCTTGAAGAATAGTTCAATCCTGCATAAAAGGTTTGGATAATCATCCAAGTAGTCAGTCCATGAGTGGGACAATTCTTTACCAAACTTTCCCAAGCTTGAGCAACATGTTCATTATCATATTGTTTAAACTTCATTATTTCACTTCTCATAGATATAATCTTAGCAGGAGGATAGTATTTTCGAATGAAAGCATCCTCACATTTAGTCCAAGAATAAATACTATTCCTAGTTAAGGAATTCAACCATTCTTTAGCTTTTCCTCTCAAAGAGAAAGGAAACAATTTAAGCTTAATGATATCTCCATCTATATCCCTATGCTTTTGCATCTCACAAAGTTCAACAAAGTTATTTAGATGAGCAACAACATCTTCATTACCAATACTAGAAGATTGTTCTGTCATAACAAGATTGAGTAGAGCAGGTTTTATTTCAAAGAAAGTAGCTTCAGGAACAGGTGGAGCAATAGGTGTGCTCATGAAATCATAGTTGTTGGTGCTAGTAAAGTCACACAACTTAGTATTATCCAGAGTAGTCATTTTTGTGTGTTTTTAATAAAGAAAGCAAACTTGTAAGACTAATTTTGTGTGTGTTTTTGATAAAGAAACAAGCAAACAAAGCAAAAGTAAACTAAGCAAAACAAAAATAACAAAGTAAAGAAATTGGTTATGAGGGACTCCCCTTGTGAAGATGTCCTTGACTCCCCGGCAACGGCGCCAGAAAATATGATTGATGGCCCAAAATATATCGAGCTCATTGGGGAACCCCAAGAGGAAGGTATGATGAGCACAACAGCAAGATTTCCCTCAGTTATGAAACCAAGGTTATCAATCTAGTAGGAGCAAGGAAACACACCAAAGGTATTGCTAGCTGGACTTTGGCAGGGCGCACTACCGGCATCAGCAGCAACGTGGAGACCTGCACAACACAACCATAGAACTTTGCCCCCAACTTGCGATGAGGTTGTCAATCTCACTGGTTTTGCTTAAAACAAAGGATTAAACATATCGAGTGGAAGGAAGTAATAGTTTGCAGGAAGTAAACACAAAGCAGTAAACAATAGATTGTAGATTAATTGTAAAATAAAGGACCAAGGTCCATAGTTCACTAGTGGTGGCTCTCCTTAAGATAGATAACATGTTGGGTGAACAAATTACAGCGGGGCAACTGATAAACATCAAGAAAGAAATATGCATATACTAATCATCTTGACTCCTTTAAGACTTGATTGGGCATTACAACATTATACATAGACCGCCATCCAACTGCATCTATGACTAATAATCCACCTTCAGGTTATCATCTGACCCCCCTCCAATATTAAGTTGCAAGCAACAGATAATTGCATTACGAATTGCATGTAAAGTAAACAATACGATTGTTCTACGAACAAAGGATTGTTGTTTTCTCCCTAGTAGCAACAACACATCTAGTACCTTAGAGATTTCTGTCACTTCTCCAGATTACTAGAGTTATGAACCCACTATCGAGCATAAATACTAACTCTTGGAGTTGCTAGCATCTACTTGGCCAAGATAGCTACTAACAACGGAAAGCATGCAAGATCACAAATAACAAAGACATGATAGAATCAATAATCAATCTGAAATAGCATCTCAATATCCATCGGATCCCCGCAAACACAACATGTAGGATTACAAATAGATGATCTTGATCATGAACGGAGCTCACAAGATCTAAACATGATAGCACAAAGGAGGAAAACCAGCCATCTAGCTACTACATGGACCCGTAGTCTAGAGATGAACTACTCACGCATCACACCGGAGGCTTGCATGATGATGAAGAAGGCCTCTAGGGTGAATTCCCCTCTTCGGTAGGGTGCCGGGAAGAGCTTCAGATCCCTCCCGATCTAGGGATGGAGACGATGGCGGCTACCGACTCTTTCGTGGAATTTTGATCGGGTACTTAGTGTTTCTGTATCAGAGGCATCTTATAGTCGGAAGCGGAGGCCGAGGGGGTGCCTAGGGCAGCCAGACCACCCCTTGGCGCGGGCCAGGCTGGGCCGCACGACCAGGTGGTGTGGTGCCCCCCTGGCCCCTCTCCGTCTCGTATTCTGGCTCCGGGTGTCCCTTAGTGAAAAACTGACTTTGGCTTTTGTCCCGTCCAATTCCGAGAATATTCATTTTCTGACTTCTTGGAACCAAAAACAGCAGAAAACATACAGCTGGCACTATGGCTCTTGTTAATAGGTTAGTCCAAGAAAGTGTATAGAAAGTATTCCAAAGTTGGAACAAAACATAATAAAGTAAATAAAACCAAGCATGGAACATCAAAAATTATGGATACGTCAGCAACGTATCAGCCAGTTGCCTGTTTTCTGCTGTTTTTGGTTTCATAAAAACTAGTAAGGAAACATTCTCGTAATTGGACCGGACAAAAGCACAAGTCAATATTTCACCATAAGGAACACGGAGTCCGGAGGGGAGACAAAGCGGGGAACTAGGCCGGCCACACCTGGTGGTGGCGCGACCAGCCCTAGCTGGGCCACCAGGGGGTGTGGGCCCCCTGGTGCTCCACCGACCTTGCCCCTTCACCTATATATTGCCCTCAGGACGAAAACCCTAAGGACCTGATCAAAATTCCACGAAAGAGTATGTAGCCACCGCCATCTCCATCCCTAGATCGGGAGGGATCTGAAGCTCTTCCTGGCACCCTGCCAGAGGGGAGAGATCACCCTGGAGGCATTCTTCATCACGATGACTGCCTCCGGTGTGATGCGTGAGTAGTTCATCCCTGGACTACGGGTCAATGTAGTAGCTAGATGGTTGGTTCTTCTCCTTTGTGCTACCATGTTTAGATCTTGTGAGCTCCATTCATGATCAAGATCATCTATTTGTAATCATTCATGTTGTGTTTGCGGGGATCCGATGGATATTGAGATGCTATTTCAGATTGATTATTGATTCTATCATGTCTATGTTATTTGTGATCTTGCATGCTTTCCGTTTTTAGTAGCTATCTTGGCCGAGTAGATGCTAGCAACTCCAAGAGGGAGTATTTATGCTCGATAGTGGGTTCATGCCTCTAGGAATTTGGGGAAGTTACAGAAATCTCTAAGGTACTAGATGTGTTATTGCTACTAGGGAGAAAACAGCAATCCTTTATTCATAGAACAATCATATTGTTTACTTTACACACTTTTCTTAATGCAATTATCTGTTGCTTAGCTTACAACTTAATACTGGAGGGGGTTCGGATGATAACCTGAAGGTGGATTATTAGTCATAGATGCAGTTGGATTACGGTCTATGTATAATGTTGTAATGCCCAATCAAATCTCATAGTAGTCAAGATGATTAGTATATGCATGTATGCTTTCTCGATGTTTGTCAATTGCCCCGCTGTAATTTGTTCACCCAACATGTCATCTATCTTAAGGAGAATCACCTCTAGTGAACTATGGACCCCGGTCAATTCTTTTACCATCAATCTACAATCTTCTATCTAATGTTTACTTTTTGCAAGCAATTACTATCTTGCACACAATACGTTTAATCCTTTGTTTTCAGCAAATCCGGTGAGATTGACAACCTCATTGTAAGTTGGGGGCAAAGTTCTGTGGTTGTGTTGTGCAGGATTCCAAGTTGGAAACAACACCTTGGAGGTATTTCCTTGCTCCTACTGGTTCGATAACCTTGGTTTCATAACTGAGGGAAAACTTGCTGCTGTGCTCATCATACCTTCCTCTTGGGGTTTCCCAACGAGCTCGAGACCTATTGAGCCGTCATCAATGGTCGCGATGATGCCGAAGGAATATTTGCTCGCTCCGATCAAGGTGGCAGGCTATACTAATGGCCGGACCACGAACAACCTCGAAGTACGGAGCAAGCTCCCTCTCAGAACCATCTGGAGTCAGAGGAAGATATTGAGAAATAACACGCACATATAGCTTCAGATGGTGGATATGAATGAATATTAGAGTCATTTGTGCTCTAGCAACCAGTTGGGCACGAACAAAGGCCACAATTCGGTTGCAGTCGCAGAACCTCCACATCAGGCCCATCAAACTGGTGCGCCAAGAATCCAACAGAAACATAATATCATGCACTGTGACCAGAATGGTGCAGGCACCCTTCATGCACTTGAATTCCCGTCGAACGTGTTCATGAAGCTTGGCTAGCACATTGCCCCTATTTCTGTCTGCCTAGAAGGACCCGTCAACCTCGAAGTCCTCTTCGCTTGGGGAATTCATCTGGCCGTTAATGATATTCTCCTCTTCTTGCAGGTCACGACTGACAACTGCAAGAACAATGCAAGAATCTTGCTTACACCAACACAACAAACAAAAGGAATCCATGGAATAAACAAGTACTTACACTCCAAATATTCATTTATTTTCTCCAACTCATCAAGGAGGTACCCTTCACGCACAACTGATCTCTCCGCCCTGGATTTCCAAACATCCGCAAGGCCCTTGAGAGTCACGTGGCATTTCTCTAAACTCTTAACTTGGTCATGAAGCCGCAATTCAGCAACAACTCCGGAACCCTACTTGCCGACAGTAACCGAACTGAAGAAATCATGGAAACTAGAGCACTCGATGATCCCTTGGCTGCCTCCTGCACAACATAAGCGGGAAGCACTTCAAACACTCAAGCGGAAGAATTTTGGACATACGATGCCTCTTCGAGCCAAATACTCAGGGGCTAAACAGGAAAACAATGACAGGAAGTAGCTTAATAGCGTCACCAACATTTTGACTGAGTTATGGTTCTTTAGGAAAACAACAAAAGGAGAAGTTCAAATTACAAGGTGGAAAGATAAACAACAAAGGAGCTAAACTATTTCACTACTCTAAGACATAGTGTCCGATGGCTTCGCGGAACCTCCTGGAACACTAGCCTCAGTGAGACGCTTCTGCTCTTCAAAATACTGCTGAAGCAACAAGACCAGACGAGGACCATACTTATTTGCCCGCTTGATATTGATGACACACAAGTATAGGGGGTGTATTGCATTATTTTCGATAAGTAAGAGTGTCGAACCCAACAAGGAGTAGAAGGTATTGATGAGTGGTATGGGTTAGGAATTCTCTGCAAATACTTAGCAAACAGATTTTTAGGGTTTTTTGATAATGCAAGTAAATAAAGTGCGAGTAAATAAAAGACAATAATAATAAATGCAACAAGTGGCCCAATCCTTTCTTTAGCAAAGGACAAGCCGGTTGTATTACTTAAGATGACCAAACGTTCTCGAGGACACATGGGAATATCGTCAAGTGCTTTCACTTCATATAGTTGATTAATCTTCTTTAGCTTGCTAAGTGTTGTGTGGGTGAACATGTGCTAATGTACCGACCTTCCTAGGACTAATACATACTTGTTATTATACCCCTTGCAAGCATATGCAAGTACAAGAAAGTAATTAAGATAGACATCTAACCACAGCTTTAAACTCTAAGACCCTGACATCCCTTGTGCAAAGGTTTCCTAACGGGGGTTCAAGTTTCTGTCACTCCGGCAACCTCTACGATTAGTAGCCAAATACAAAATGCATTCCCCTAGGCCCATATAGGTGAAGTATCATGTAGTCGACGTTCACATGACACCACTAGAAGAAGTACACCACAACTTAAATATCAAACAATTGAATCTTTCTCAACGCAATTCCACTACTAACAACATGACTTCTCCCATGTCCTCAAGAACAAAACTAACTACTCACAAAAAATCATATGGATCATGATCAGAGATGAAATAATGATGTGTAACAATCTAAACATAAACAATAATTCAATGGTTCACTCAATAGCATCAACTACAAGGAGTAATCAACACCGAGAAAGTTTCCCCTAAGAACTATGCAAGATTCAACCCAATTGTTACAACGGTATAATGGTGATGATGATGGTGCTGGTGAAGATGATGGTGGTGGTGATGATGATGATCCCGATGAAGTTCAGCTTGATGGTGGTGTTGATGGCGACGATCTCCCCTCTCCGGGAAGGAATTCCCCCGGCAGAATTCTGTCTGCCGGAGAGATCTTTCTCTCTCGGTGTTTTCCGCCCCGTAGAGGCGGCGAAATCTTTCTGTGGTCTCTCCCCGAGTCTTAGGGTTTCGTGGGGATAATATATGCCAGAGGGGAGAGCCTGGAGTGGGCCAGGGCGGCCACACCACCTGGTGGCGCGGCCTGGGGTGGCCCTCGTCAGTGGTTGGTGTGGGCCCCCTGTGGCCCATATCCACTTCCCCTTCTGGCAATCTTCATCTTCTGTAAAAATAGGATTTTCCATGTATTTTCCCGGATTTTCTGATCTTTGCGAATTTCGCCTCCAAACAGCACTTTTTCCATCAGAATCCTAACTATAGAGGTCCATGCTCCAAAAGTCATCAACCATGCAAAAATAGATGAAATAACATAATCTCTTAATATGAAATATATCAATGAATAAAAGTAAATTATGATATAGAATAGTGATGCAAAATGGACGTATCACCCCCTCCCCCCCCAATCTTAGACTTCGCTTGTCCCCAAGCGAAACTGAGCTCAATAAACATGACCTCAGGTTTATGGAGTGAAGAGTCGATAAAATAATACGGACAAGAAGCATCACATTCATCAATACATAGACCATAATAGCAAACAACTCACCATTATATAACTTAACTTGCAATAGGTAAAGGAAACACAATAAAGATACATAAAGTAAATAACAATTGGTAATGGCAAACTTAGCTCTTTGTCAAAGAATAGTTGACAATTTGCAGGAGTTCAGAAATAACGGGTTTTAAATGATAGCTTTCAAAGTATTACTCACTAAGATAAGAGCAATGTGCAAAACAAGGAACATAATAAACATGATTGAATAAATCATCATATGAATGAATGAAACACAACAACTCAAAATACTTGCTGAGATAGAAGGGAATAGGTTTACTGACTCAACAAAAAAGTAAAAGATAGGCCATTCGCAGAGGGACTCAGGGATCTCAAGTTTCAAAAAGAGCTTCCAAAAATTATGGTACTTACTAGCTTTCAGCTCTCATTGCCCTTATCATAGGCATCTTTAGGTGATTAAGGTTAAAGTTACATAACTAAGAGGATATGCTTGACAAGTTATAAATTGAAATCTCATGCCCCTTACTTACGAGTACCGAACCTCATGCTACTCAACTTCAGTCACAAGTAAGCTCTTGTCATTGTAAATACATATGTATCATGGAGAACCGCCAACGGGGTGTCCCTTGCACATGATATAGGAGCTATCCCATAATCAAAATGACAAGGCAAGCGGACAATGAGCATCTCAGCGATCTTTTTATTTGCTATTTGCATAGATTTTTATTGAGGATGCTTCATAGAATGCTCATTATGGTTATGCTGCAAGTTTCCACCATGATTAGGCATGGCTTAGGCTACCAGCATAGGAGTTTCTCTAACACACATACAAACTCCATGATCTTATAATTTCCCCTTTTATTTCACACCGCCGGGATCCATAAGCAAAAGTATCATGATATCAACTAGGTACAAAGTACCAATGCAATGTTGAAAGCGTTCCCCATGACAGCATGGTTCTGCCAACTTCAACTTATAAAGCGCAAGCATATAAGAAATAAAGATGGACACAATGGTTCAAGATTATTAAATGCAAGAAAGTAAAGTGTGCCATCAAGTTCATGAGAGCTTTAATCACTAATTTTCACATAACAAGTTTAATTTGGAAGGTAGATAAAACATGAATTTACTTGGAATAGAAATAATGCTAATAGGTAGGTATGGTGGAGACAAATGGCATAGGTTTTGGTTTAAGGATTGGATGCACGAGAAGCATTCCTTCTCAGTACAGGTTTTTGGCTAGCAAGACTGGGTAGCAAGTATAAGAGTTGAAGGAAACAAACATACAGGTGATAAAAACAAACATGCAATCTTCCTTGGAAGCACAAAAGATCTTAACCAGAGAATACTAAGCTTATGAGCAAATCAAGAAAGAAAGATGATGAAATTATATTTCTTTAGAGTACTTTTTATCTTTTTCATTCAACTCTCAAAAATAGTGTTGCTACTGACCAAACCAGGTTTTCCAAAACCAACTAAATTAACTCAATGATCCCAAAGTGATACCAATACTAACAACAAGATGAATCATATAATAGCGATTGAAAACGAATATAAGATATGCAAAATAGTAAATGATAGAACTTCTCATTAATATTCCATAATAGAAAATCACACCAAGGGATACATATCTAACGAGAGAGGGGACACTTCCACAATGCAAACCATCCTACATGATAACTTCTCTATTCATGATATGACTCTAGTAAAAAGGGTAAAAGATAGAAGATAGTGATGTGATACCGTGGCACTCCCCCAAGCTTGGAACAAACCAAGGGGATGCCAAAACCTTATGACGAATTACTCCTTCGGTGGTGGTGGTGTTCTCTCGATGAGATTTTTGATTAATTTACCCAAGTCCTCAATCTCGAAGGTGAGAGTACGAATCAACTCCGAGTTTTGCTCAATGCGGCTCATGATCATGCCAGGTTGTGAATTCTAGCTCTTGTGATTCTTTCCCCACTCTTCCTCCTTGAAGTCTTCTTTTCCTACATGGTTAGAACGAGGAATATCCCAATTGGAGGGTAGTTTATCCTTGGGCATATTCTGGAATCGATGCTCATGGATAAGGGTATGGAAGGGATTGTTGGTGCATGGAGGAAGTGACCGTGTAGCCAAACAGTGACGCGGAGGCTTCCCTCCAGTTGACATCCGCGTAGTCCTTTTGATTTTGGCAGGGTTTACCAACACTCCAATGCTTGCAATAGTAGTGCCAGTGTGCGGATGCTGGCTTCTCTTTGCCTCCTCTTCATCTTCACTCTTGATCTCCTTCTCATGGCTAGGGTCTTGAGGATCCTCCTCCATAGGCTCCTTTCCCTTATCCTTGGCGGAGACCATTGTGCTTCTAAACTTTATGAATACTTCCTAGCAGAAACAGATCAAAACGAAAACATGACGAGAACACGATATATGAACCTCTGGGGATCCAGGGGATTATATATTATGAAGTTTTATAGCAAAAGGAAGGTACTAGGAGAAAACGAGTCGGAGACGGAGTCCGGAGCGGCCACACCACCTGGTGGCGCGGCCTGGGGTGGGCCCGCGCCACAGGGTGGTGTGAGCCACCAAGGATCCGTTTCCGTCCCTCTTTTTCTTCGTTGCTTTCCTTGTCAGATAAAAACTGCAAAAATATATCTGGACAACTTTTTCGTGGAACTTTTCTTACCAGAACTGTTACCTGTTCAAAAACGGACTTTGCAGGTCTCTGAACTTGGTCTTTGATAAATTTTTCCGGAGTTACCACTTGAATAATATCAATAGCTTCATCTTCATACACTTATTCCTTGAGTCATGAAACTTTTCACTTTCTTATCACACCATTTTCTCCACTACCCTGGAAATTTCTTTCACACAAAACTTCACACAATTCTCATTAGCAACATTAGTGCATATGAGGTAATAAACCTTTTAAGTTCAATTTCAACTGAAATCCATAAAACCATAAGCTACTATAACAACTCCTTCCGAAAACCCAAAAAGAATTCAAAAAGGAAATCGATTTAAGAGGCAAATGCAAGAGTGGTAAAAATCTGTCAAAACAGACCAGCAGGTAAAGATCAATTTTTTCGAAAATCTTTTGTTGCTCAAATCAAAAAGTTCTAAACTAATGAAATTTAAATAACAATCTAGGGCAGAAGCAAAAAAAAAGTATAGCTCAATCCGAAGTACAGTGATCTCTCACGAATTTTTACAGTGAAGCACAAAAATCTGTTTCGGGACAACAACTTTCCCAAATATTAATTCTCTCTCATTAGAGGTTGATCTTGACACAAAAACCAAACAAAAAGGCTACCGAAGTAATAACTTTCAAGGCTCAAATAAACAAAAACAAACTAAAAGCACAAATATATTGGGTTGTCTCCCAAAAAGCTCTTTCTTTATAGCCATTAAGATGGGCATGCTAATTTTAATGATGCTCACATAAGAATATGAATTGAAGAAAAAGAGAGCATCAAGAAGAAAAAATATATATGTTTTAGTCTAACCCTCTTCCTATGCAAGGGAATTTTGTAAGCAAACAAATTGTTGAAACTAGAGGATGCTAGCATAGGAAGGAAAAACAAGTGCAACATAAAGATTTTTAGCATAAAGTGAGGAAACTTAATATTATTGAGATGCATAAGAACACTTTTCCCTCTCTCATAGTAGCTTTCAGTATCATGCATAAACTTAACACTATAACTATCACAAGGACCATCGTAGCAATAATCACTTATTCTAACAGAAAACACATGAATACTAGTCCTTATAACACTATTTTGTGAAAAAATACTTGAAGTACCCTTACAAAGAATAGTGTGTCCATCTCCTACATATTTAGTGACAAAGTCTTTCACATGTGCTATCATAGGTTCAATAGCTACTTGTTCATCAGGTTCAACAAATTTATTTGTACTTTCATTAACCATACTAGCTATCATAGACTGTTCCTTTAGTTTAACTGGGAAAGGTATTTTCTCAATGTAAGGTTCAGGTAAAACATGATTAGTAGTATAAACTTCAGTATTTCTTGCTAGAACACACTTAGCAACATCTTTGTATGGTTCATGATACTTATTCTACTTCTTTTTAGGAACTTCAATATAGGAAGCAAAAGCCTTAAAATAAGTTGCAATAGCTTGAGAGTCTAGACCATAAGCATTTTTAATATTTTGAAAGTCATCAGTTCCCATAATAGATTCAATGCATTCATAATCATAATTTATACATGACTTTATTCCTTTATCATTCTCCCATGCTTCATCATTGTCTTTAATACGGTCTAGAAGATCCCATTTAGCTTCTTCTTCCACGCATGTAAATGATCTAGCACAAGAAGCATCCAATAAATCCTTATCATGAAGAGAAAGCCTTGCATAAAAGTTATTGATAATAATATTGTTGGGGAGCTTATGAATGGGACATTTGAGCATTAGTAACTTCAATCTCCCCCAAGCTTGACTTGCACTCTCTCCATCAAGGGGCCAAAAGTTGTATATTTGATTCCGATCTTTATGAATCTCACTAGGAGGATAAAATTTTGAATAAAAGAGAGGCACTATTTCCTCCCATTCAAGAGCTTGACCATTCTTCAGCAGCTTATACCATTCCTCAGCTCTTCCTTTCAGTGATAACGAGAATAACTTCTTCTTGACTTGATCTGTTGTAATACCTGCACACTTGAACAACCCGCATAATTCGTGTATAAAGAGCAAATGATCACCGGGATGGACAGTTCCATCTCCAACATAGAAGTTATCCATAACACGATCAATAATTCTTGTAGTTATTTTAAAAGTATCATTCTCAGCAGGTGGTGGTTCATCTACTACCTTAGCAGTGGTAGTAGCATTACGAAATAAGAAACTCAGCGAATTATCCATATTGAAAATAAAGCACTAACATAAGTAAACAATACTCACGGTAGAAGTTTCCTTTACCAGTTCCACTCTCCAATAGTGCTTTGCTCCCCGGCAACGGCGCCAGAAAATAGTCTTGATGACCCACAAGTATAGGGGGTGTATCGCAGTATTTTCGATAAGTAAGAGTGTCGAACCCAACGAGAAGAATAAGGTGTTGATGAGTGGTATGGATCAGGAATTCTCTGCAAATACTTAGCAAACGGATTTTTAGGTTTTTTTTATAATGCAAGTAAATAAAGTGCGAGTAAATAAAAGACAATAAGAATAAATGCAGCAAGTGGTCCAATCCTTTCTTTAGCCAAGGACAAGCCGGTTGTATTTCTTAAGATGACCAAACATTCTCGAGGACACACGGGAATATCGTCAAGTGCTTTCGCTTCATATAGTTGATTAATCTTTTTTAGCTTGCAAAGTGTTGTGTGGGTGAACCTGTGCTAATGTACCGACCTTCCTAGGACTAATACATACTTGTGATTATACCCCTTGCAAGCATCCGCAAGTACAAGAAAGTAATTAAGATAGACATCTAACCACAACTTTAAACTCTAAGACCCTGACATCCCTTGTGCAAAGGTTTCCTAACGGGCGTTCAGGTTTCTGTCACTCCAGCAACCCCTACGATTAGTAGCCAAATACACAATGCATTCCCTTAGGCCCATATAGGTGAAGTATCATGTAGTCGATGTTCACATGACACCACTAGAAGAAGTACACCACAACTTAAATATCAAACCATTGAATCTTTCTCAACACAATTCCACTACTAACAACATGACTTCTTCCATGTCCTCAAGAACAAAACTAACTACTCACAAGACATCATATGGATCATGATCAGAGATGAAATAATTAAGTGTAACAATCTAAACATAAATAATAATTCGATGGTTCACTCAATAGCATCAACTACAAGGAGTAATCAACACCGAGAAAGTTTCCCCTAAGAACTATGCAAGATTCAACCCAATTGTTACAGCGGTATGATGGTGATGATGATGGTGCTGGTGAAGATGATGGTGGTGGTGATGATGATGATCCCGATGAAGTCCAGCTTGATAGTGGTGTTGATGGCGACAATCTCCCCTCTCCGGGAAGGAATTCCCCCGGCAGAATTCTGTCTGCCGGAGAGATCTTTCTCTCTCGGTGTTTTCCACCCCGCAGAGGCGGCGGAATCTTTCTGTGGTCGCTCCTCGAGTCTTAGTGTTTCGTGGGGATAATATACGCTAGAGGGGAGAGCCTGGAGTGGGCCAGGGTGGCCACACCACCTGGTGGCGTGGCCTGGGGTGGCCCGCGCCAGGGGGTGGTGTGGGCCCCCTGTGGACCATCTCCACTCGCCCTTCTGGCAATCTTCGTCTTCTGTAAAAATAGGATTTTCCATGTATTTTCCCAGATTAACTGATCTTCGTGAATTTCGCCTCCAAACAACACCTTTTCCATCAGAATCCTGACTACAGCGGTCCATGCTCCAAAAGTCATCAACCATGCAAAAATAGATGAAATAACATAAGTATCATATCTTAATATGAAATATATCAATGAATAACAGTAAATTATGATATAGAATAGTGAGGCAAAATGGACGTATCAGATATAGGAGTGAATTCCTACATCCTGGCCTTCGACTGTCGTTGGTAGAGAGGAGGACACCTTGCGCCGCACCCACTGCAAAGGTTAGGGACACGCCAGCCGCCTTCTAAGGTTGCTTGTACTCCTTCACCGGATCTACCACTGCGTCTAGTGCATTCACTAGCCCGCCAACATCCTCAATAGAAATAGCCTTTGGGAGGATCTCCTTGTGGAAGCTCCCCAACACGGCCTTGGTCTTCACCAGCACATCCTTCAAGTGGGTGATGTGGTCTTCGACTGTTGCAACAACATCACCCAAAGGGTCCGCACCAACCTGGGCATGGAGATCCAGTGGAATCCCAACGGTGTTTGCGTATGCAAGAAGTAATACATTCAACAAATAAAACTACAAAGGCGAAGACAAAAGAACCTAGTAGTACACACTCACCCGATAAAGCTTGAGTTGCGGTCATGAGCCGCTCACTCAACGCCTCTTCACGTCCAGTGGATGTGGCCAGAAGTTCCTCTTCATGATGTTTGGCTTCAGCCTTGAACAGGTCCAGTGCATCCTTGGCGCTCTTCTCCTTGTTCTGAGAACCACCAAGGCTCTTCTCAAGTTCCTCCACGTGATGCAAAGCGTCATCCCTTTCAACTATCCTAGTTTTTAATGTCAGAAGGAAGGAAATGCCACTACATTAGCACGAAGTAGCAAAGATACACTTACACTGCATCTGGTCTTGCTCAGCCTCCACCCAAACATACCTCTGGCCCATCTCCACCATGTTGCGCAGGAAAGGCTGTGTAATATTCTAGTTAGCAAATAATTACTCGGGGGCTTCACGGATGACGCAACGCAACAAGCAAGTTCAACAAAATGGCAATGGACTTACATGATCATCAGTAGATGACGAAGGACCCTATGGAACAACTTGGGTGACAACCCTCTTTCGCTTTCGAAGCTTGGAGGATATGGAGGAGTTGCCGCTGTCAGGGGATCCGTTGCATTGGCAATCTCTACGAGCGCCTTGTAACCCGCATCCTTGGAGTCAACGACTCCTTCCCCCATTTTCTCTCCAGCAACACCACCATGTGGAAAATCAGTGCTACACAACATCACAATCATTACGGGCTGACGCGATAGTTCAATTCATTAATGAAGAAACAAGGAAGAACACTCATGAACTAATTTTGTAGAGGTCCCGTACAACCTTTGGCTTCTTGGATGAAGGCGCTGGAGGCACTGTTTGCAGCAGCACCGCCAGAATAGGCTCTAAATCATTCGAGGATGCATCGTCTCTCTTAGGATCTTGGGGCTTCGAAGCATCCGAATCCTTGCTTCGACTCCGCTTTCGGGTGCCCTCGTTTCTATCTTCTTCACTAGTGTGAACGGGAGGAAGGGTCGAGTCCGATTCATCCGGCTCGTTACCCTCCGCCACCTCATACTGCTCGGGAAGCGGCGGCAACAGTGGCTTAACTTTATAAATTTGCACCTGAAGACAAAACTCAGCACCAAATAAAACCCAACGCTACAAGAGAAATACAAAGACAAGGGAAGTGCAGAACCGAGCACCTTCTTACTAGCATCGAATGGTGCCATCGGTGAAGGCTTCGGCCTTCGGCAGTGCATCATCATTGCTCAAGCTATTGAGGGACTTAATCCTCTTGTCCAACTCGGTGGATGACAGGTTCTCCTCCTGACAGCACGTTGGATCTGTCTGGCTAGTATACATCCACATCGGATATTCTCTAGCCTAGAGTGGCTGGATGCGTCGCTCAACGAAAGCATCAATGATGTCAACTCCCTCCATGACTTAGCCAGGAATCAACTTGAGGTACTCGAGCATATAATGCTTCGAAATCAGCTTCTTCCATCAGGGCCACGGCGTTCCTCCACGACCTCTTCTTCTCCACTGGGGCACTCAGGTCAAAAGGAGCTAGGCTGTACTTCTGATCACCTACCTTCTGGTCTCGCATTTATAACCACTTGGCCCTCCACCCTTCTGCAGAGTCGACGATCTTGAAGGCAAAGTACTGCATATTTCAGCGGAAATATATGCCGCACCTGCCAACGGGATAGATCCCCTGATTACCGGATTGCCTCTTCACAGAGTAAAGCTTATTCCAGAGCCCAAAGTGTGGTACAATGTCGAGCCAGCACTCGCAAAGAGTGATAAAGCATGCAATGTGCAGAATTGAGTTTGGTGTCAGCTGATGCAGCTGGACACCGTAAAGAAAAAGCAGCCCATAGAGAAACTCGTGGGTTGGGAGGGATAACCCATGAAGAAGAAAGGCAACGAACATCACCCTAAACCCAGGAGTGGGGGATTACCTTCAGAATAGGAGCCTTGTAATCCTCTTCGGAGGGGAGCAGCCCAACCTGCTTCAATGAGCCACAGTTTTGAAGGCTTCATCATGGAACACCGCCAATCACCATTGGTGACCCTCGACGTGGCAGGGTTCTTCTTCTTGGCGGCGGTGACGATGCTAGAACCCACCACTCCGGTCTCTTTGGCTTCACCATCGCGACACTAAGCTTCCGCTTCAGTGTGGCGTGATTTTTCTTCAAAGAATGGAGGAAGGCGCTAGGGAATACCCTCAGTACGTCCAACGCGGTGAAAAGGAATGGCAATGGCGGGGCGCATAGAGGAACAAGATGAAGATTGCAAAGAAGTGGAGGATTTTTACTGTACCTTCTCCCTTTACATATACTGCGAACGGCTCAATCGAACGGCTCAATCCTGGCCGCAAGTTAGCGATCAAGGACGCGTGGCGTACATCTAGAAGGACACGTGGAGGGCGAGAAACAAATCATCGCCGCAGTAACTCCACTACACACGCAAAATCGAGGAACCACGGTTAGTATTCCGGTCTTCGTGCAACATGTGGTCAAGTCCGGGTCAGCTTTAATACCGGGGCCCACACCGTCACGTCCCATCAGCTACTCAGGCTGACGGTTGAGCTCACTTAACGTCATCTCTGACGTCAGCAATAATTCAAAACTGATCACATCTTACAGGAGGAGGCGCAGCATTCGACGGTGTGATCCAAGCAAGACATGTCGAATATTTATGTATCATATAACTTGCTTTGGTGTATCAGCAAAAAGGGGAAAAACTTGCTTTGGTGAAAAAGGGATGGAATTCGTGCCTCTTGTCCCAAAATTATTCCTCTGCGGTTCATGATAGGATGTTTGCAACCTTTGTTTCTGCTAGTTTCAACGAATAATGCATCTTTGGTTTACAGAAGTGTTTCTTTACTCACAGTTAGAGTTGGTTGCCTTACATTAATCCTAACTTTGTCCATTCTTACAAATAATAGCACGTGAAGTTTGAATGCTGATTTTTTTTGGTACATAAAAGAAATGTGAAGTCTTTGGCACTTTTGATCAATATATTTTTCCGTCCTCGTTCTTGCATGCTCCGTGCAAATTGGAAAGAAGTGGTATTTGATTATCAATTATTATTTAAACTCGGAGAAAGAAGTGTGGCAAGCTTCCTCCAGAATATTTAAAATGCAATTTGGGGGGGGGGGGGGGGGGGGGGGGGGTGGGGGGGAATTAGCAACATTAAGATACCAATGCTTTATAATAAGCTGGCTAAAAAACCAACTAACTTTGGTGGATTGGGTACATATAACAAAGTGGAACGGACCGAGTAGATATGAAAATCGTATTCATCCAAATATCAATCTATTCAAGGCTCTGATGTTGTTTAGTGGTAAAAGTACAGTACATACATTTCTTGCTTGAAACAAAAAAAAATATTCAGGAATTAGTATCATTCCTACTTTAATAAGACTTTGTTGGATTCAACAGATAAATGGATGGATGGTTAAATTAACTATACTAGCTCATATGTTGCTACTTGATCGATTAGAATTTGTCTTAGGAATATGTGCATGTATGTAGCAAAACTCAGTTCATTAAGTTAGTGTTACGATACATATACAAATGAAGTTCTTCCTTTCCTGAAAATATATTTTCTTGGGCAGTTCGTCTCCTGTAAGCCAAATAAAATCAGGTCAACTAAACATGATTTGCCTCAGCATAGAATACTTAAACAAAACCATTTTTACAGACTGCTGTACAGATAGGAATGAAAACAGAATTTGGATAATATACACTTCATAGAAACTAGGGTAGTTCATGCTTGTATCACTGTCATATTATACTGCCAGGAAAAAAACAGCATACCCAGTTACCCAGATATAGCTCCAAGCATGACATACCTTTCTGGAACTGGAAGAACCACATAATCCAAATGAACTCATCATCGACTCAAGCAGGAGCCAGACGGTTCATTCTGTCGTAGCTGTCACCACAAGCTCAGAATCCACTTACGTTGTATATATACTCGTTTCTATTTATGTAAATCATATATAGGGCAACGTAAAATCTCTCTTATAGCCTATACAGGGGATACTAATATGCACAGTCGAAACAACGCACTCATGTACTCCTTCAGCTAGTAAGGACGTGGAGATCCGTTTTCAGCACCTGACCGGGCCGCTCAGCTCGTAGACACGCAAACACACACGCACGCACACCTATTATCTGTCTTATCTTCACAGCATAGTCTAGAAAAGCTGGAAAAAGAGGCTTGTCGAACCGTCACCGAATGACCGGAGGTCTGCTGGCTTCACCAATGCCCTGCACAGCGGGCACGTCCGCTCCCTCTCGAACCTGCTCGTCCAGAAAAAACATTAGACATGAAACCGACAAGATGTTCTAGAACATTCATACCATGAAATTTATTACTACCTCTGTTCCAAATTATAAAATGTTTTGGTAGGCTAAAATAGCCTACCAAAACATCTATAATTTGGAATGGAGGTAGTAGTCAACAAATTTTGGAACTACAGGGGGAGGAGACAAAATGAATGTGGTTACCATTCAGAAACACAATCTTCACAGAAGACATGTTTACAGCGCAAAAGAATGGGGGCATGCATCTTCTCTTGGCATATAGCACACATGTCTCCAGCTGCAGCGACCTGAGTGCACACACACGATATTGGCAGTCAGGTTCAGGGAAAGATGAATGCCAAAAGTTCCACTACTCAACGCATATTTCACACGCCTACTTCTGGACAATGGACATTCAGTGACAAGTGACAACCAATAACTACTTAGTGGTTAAAGCATAATGTATTAGCTTAGTGCTTAAGGCACATCATTTACCTGTTCAGTCGTTGCATATGAACCATAGTGAAATTCTTTATGAGATAATGCTCTCAGTGCTGTCAAAAATGATTGAACCTGCCAAACAAACAGGTAAGTGTTAGAAGGCATTCCCTCAGTGCCACTTCTCAAATTGGATAGGGAAGGTATAGCACCTTTTCCACAACAGATGTCAACTTGAAAGTAAGGTATAGTCCAGTGGTTAGAGAAGAAAATAGGCTCCCATACTCCTTGTTCAAGAAAAAACGGTACCAGACAGGAGTAGGTACTAATGCACGGTACAGGAGCAGGAGATATTCAACAACTGTTAACATTTGACCCTGAACAAAAAAAAAGAGGAAAAAACGGTTACAGCTCCCTATTTATACCGAAGAAATAGCACTCCATATGGAGTGACCAGAAAAAGAAAACCAAGATACATCAGAGGAAATCTAAGATTACAAATGTACGAAGATGATCTACCTGCCTACGATAGCTACGTCCTCTGGTGTTCTTGTAGTACATTAGTAGTATGCACTTGACGACCATAGCGGTTTGGCGTGTCATTGTATCTGAATAAATTTTAGAAGGAATAGAGGTTATTATAAACCAAATGAAGAAAGTATCACACTGTCAGTTCTAAACAAAGTACGGTTAATTTTTCCTATGTTACCAAATGAACGTAAATGATCATGTTTGAAGTACAATGACACATTGTAGCAGTTGCAAACATAATAAACATCCCAATTTATTTGTACATATCCACATGAAGTAAAAGCAATGAACACTTAAGACAGTTCATACCTATTAAAAGACTCAAGTATCAGAAATTAAACGTTTTCAGGCAGTATGACATGAACAGAGAGAATTTACAAGCATGTCAGTGCCAAAATCAAAATATGTTCAAGCGTTGTAGGATAAAAGAAAATACCATTCACCAAGATGATGAATATTGCGTGCCAAAATGGTGGTATCTCTTTGGGAGGAAGCATCACCAGAGGTCTTATAAGGTCGCCATTCTTGTAACACCAGTAAACCCCAAATACATGAACGACAAACAATACTGTAATCCCAACAAGAACTAACATTTTTCTCTCCCCCTGCATCAAGCAGAAGAAAACAGGCAAAGTTAGTCGGATGTCATAAGGACCGTCTTTTAGCACTTACGCACCATAGTGTTTGTACTGGTAAACATGTTCATAGAAAGATCAAAAGCAACATTGCTCACGGGTTTCATAAGTTTAGACCATGATGAAAAGACAGGGGCATGACGATACTTAAAAGTACCTATTATAAATAGGACTCTCTGTCAGTTTCAGGGATCGAATAATCGCTGCAGTAAAGCTCAAACTAACGTAGAGCTTATTAATTGACATAGGCGCATGTAGCCATTGCCATTTGGCATTTATCCGATGTCTGGGAGAGGTCATAAGCCAGCAAAGAAACTCGATTAATCTATCTTCAGACGACAGCACAACACAAGGGCACAAAACAGCATAGCACACACACGCACGACTGTTAATGTGCTGGAATACAGAAAACTCCATGAAATTGGATTCAAAGATTTGTTGCACTGAAATTTTGTAGTTGAGTCTATTAAACTGTAAGCAACATGATCACGAACAATGAATTGGATTTATTTGATTAGTACCTACTCTTCAGTCCTGAACTATTCTCACACTAAGCTGCCGGTGAACTACATGGAAAAAAAGCAACAAGATGGTTACAAACCTTGAGAGCAGTCTGCTTGCGCAGGATGTCATTGGACTTGAACATCACCGCAGCAATCCAGATGGTCACGAAGAAACCTGCATGAAACAACCCCAAAATCTAACTGAGAAAAGATTTCCACGGTTTGTCTGTGATCCTCCCATTCACAGATAAACAGACGCAATCATATATCCCACGCTAGCAGATAAACAAATGCAATCATCAATTAGCACTTGCGCGTCATAAGAGGTAGTTAAGGCGGGGGGAAGGACCTTGCAGGTGCTGTCTGATGAAGACGACGAGGAGCAGGAGGGAGAAGGGCAGTATCTGCTCCACCCACCGCGCGACCTGCTGTATGTCGTACCTCTGGTAGGAGGAGGAGGAGGACTCCGCACCTGCCGCGGCGGTGGGTGCGGCGGGCGCGGAGGGGCGCGCGCCCCTCGCGGCGGCGTCGTCCTCGTCCTCGACGACCCCCTCCTCGCCGCCCCTCCCGGACGACGACGGCCCCGCCGCCGCCTCGCCGGCCCCCACGATCCGGATCGACACCTCGCCAGGGGCTCCCGCGTGGTGGAGCCCGGGCTCGGCGCGGAGGATGCCGGAGTACTCGAGCAGCGCGGAGAGCGGCGCCTGGATGAAGCTGGAGGCGGAGAAGTGCACGCCGTAGCGCCTGGACGCCACGGCCTCCGCGGGGGGCTGTGGCGGGGGACGCGGAGAGGCCGGAGGCGTCGCCGCCCGTGGCGAGGGGGGCGGCGGCGGCGCGTCCATCATCGGGTCGGTGGTGGTGGTGGGTGCGGCACGGGGCGGGAGCTTCCAGAGGCGCCTGCGGCGGTGGCGGACGAGCGCGGGCGCGTCGCAGGGCGGGGGTGCGGGGGCGCGGGGAAGGCACGCGGCGAGGCGGAGGCGGAGGCGGTGGAGGGGCCCCGTGCTGGTCGCCGTCGTGGCGTCGTCCGTTGTCGCGGTCGCGGTCGCGGCGCGCGAGGAATTCCTGGGCCTCTCGGGATATTTTCCCGATATTGCCTTTTCGTCTCTCCGATCCTTCCTTTTCTTTTGGCCCCTTCTCTCTGCTCTTGTTTTTCCGCTTCTCTCCGGGCGTGGGTTTTGTTCCGGGAGTCGGGAGTCGGGAGGTGTGGTGACGATGATATCGTTGTCGCGGCGGATGGAGATACGCCGTCTGCCCTTTGCTTGCGTCCCGGTTCTTTGGTTGGTTGTGTGTTGGCTCTCTTTAATTAATGTCATCTTCCTCTAAAAGACTAGTGTTCATTCATCTTTTGTTTGGTTTGGTTTTCTAATCAGTTATGTTATTAAGCTTGTGATTTGTCGGCAGCACCGGATTCCAGAAGGATTCTTCAGCTGGGTTTATCATACTAGTGCAAAATAGAAGTGCAAACATATAGTTCTCCTTATCGCAAAAAAAAAAACATATAGTGCTCCTACTAGAATATTCCATTGATAATTCATTGTTCAACAGGCTGTGAATCTATATTTAAACAAAACATGATGGAAAAGGATATCCGAATCTGCTTTGGCGCCCGGATACGGTGTATGATGTGGTATAGCACATACCACATGGAAAGTCCAAATGTTTCAAACCAGGTTATCTGAATTCTCCGATTCTAAAGTCCAAATGTAGTTTCCTTTGGCACGGGTAGTAGTCGTTGAGTTATCGAGTTCTTTGGACCGAGCATGCCTACCTATGAATTCTACCACGGACATGTAGTGATGGTTCAACTATCCGGTTCATATCTATATCATCTCGTGGATACTAAGGTTTAATCTAAACCATGCCTCTATTTTCTTAACCCGATGACTTTTGCAAGGCTAGAATATCAAATCCCACTGGAGGTTTGCTAGAAATGTACATTTCTCTATCTATGATAGCTTTTATCCGACTATTTTCATTTTTTGGACCGATTCCGCCTTGTCTAAGATTTGAATAAGTGGTCTAGCATCTCCGCTTCGAACTCACAATTGGATTTCTCCAATATTAATCCCAAAAAATATGATAAAAAGTGGGTAGAAGAAAATTTCCGGTCATGTCCAATCTATTAACACCCCTAGTGCAAGTACTATTAGCAGATGGGTTTTCTTCGTTAGGAACCTAATTATCATATAGGACACCTAGCTAACTCTTCTCATGGATTCTGCAACAAAGTCAGTATGGGTTAGTTAGTTTTTCCAAGAAAGCAGAAGATACTTCCATACGTGACCTCGACGGCATACCATATACGAGTACTGCCTTGAGAATCCTGAACACTGACCAGATAAGCACACTGGCGTAGCAAGCACGTCCGACCGAGTGACTCAGCCAGTCCACCTATCCAGGCCCAACTTGCCACGCCGGAAATACTTGTTAACAACCTGACATAGCATGCTATCTTAGACTAATCATGTTTAATTAGTGGCTGACACCCGTCGCGCCGTACTGTCGAGACACAACATACAATCTTCAGGGATCTCTTCCTTGCAGAAATAATACAGTAGTATCGCATGAATCTCTTGATGTATATGTATAAAACAAGTGTGTGTGTGTGTGTGTGTGCGGTGAACCAAGTTCATGACGACGCGTTTGATCGGATAGGAAATCGTGGGCATGGATACGGATGCTAACATTAATTTAAAAGGGAGCCGAAAGGAGATAAGATATCATCGTCAATAATTGAACTAAAGCCATATGTTCGTTGGACTATGGCCCTAAGCTATATGTTCAATCATTGCTAAAACGGTTACTACTTACAACTATGGAAAATGAGAAGGGGATGACGTTTGCCAAATTGACAGTGTGGGGATAGGGACTTGGCAGTGTGCATCGGATGCCTCGGCATTTTTGTTTTATTTTGTTTTGTATCATCCATCTTTTCTTTTTTGCGAAATTGTACGATCATCCATCTTATATAGATACATAAGTGAGATGATTGATGTTGAAGAATTGCGTCGATAGAGACGACATATGCACAAATGTGACTTGCATACAAACCGTGGTTGCATGTCATTTTTAGCTAAGAAGATATGACAAAAACAATGGACAAAGACTCTTGCATAAGTTACTTACCATGTACTCTCTCGGGTTCATATTTGGAGCAGAGAGAGTAGCTTTGCTAAGCTTATAGTGTAGTGATACCATATCTGATTTTTGTTGAAATATAAGCAAATTAACCATATGATTTAATCCGGAAAACAGTAGATAATACATGACATAAACTACAACTGTTAAAATAGTCATGCAAACTAGTAAAGTAGATAAAAAGATCCAATCTAAACCAAAACATAGAACCTTGGTAATTATAGTAGGATCTAATAAAGAAAGGGCAATATCACATATGGTTCAGTGGTAGCAGAACTGCTAGCGTTGTGTTCACGTTGTCACCCATGTTGGTGAAGAGGGTTTCAAAATCTGGAAAGTAGTCGTTATTTGGGAAGAAATCAATTGTTGCAGGATTGTCATTAGTCTTGCGAGAGACCTAAGTCCAAGCGATAACTTGCTCCAGCCCCCTCCCCGCTTCTATGTCGCTCTCGGGCGGCACCGGGGCGAGCCCTAACCCGCAAAGCTGGTAGCCCCGCACCCTCCCTCTCCACAACGTCGTCGTCGGTGGCTGCGACCGACCAGTGATGGTGGCTCCCGCTGCAACCTCCTTTTTCCTTTTCCCCTTCTCCTTTCCCTTCTTCTTCCCCGCCTTCCCCTAGAGCTCGAGTGCACTGCCCCGTCGCCTCCCTTCTGTCGCCGTCCCCTGGTTGCGCCCTGCCAGCTCGTCGGACACCTGCATCGTGCCGCCTCGCCCTAGAGCTCGGCCCCGCTCAGGTGCTGGTTTCTCCTAGATCCTAGGGTGGATCTGAAGGGTGGGCTAGATCGGGCGTCCTGCCTTCGCGAGCATCGCCTCTCCGATAGTTGGCGATGGTCTGCTGGTGCTCTGGTCATGGGTCCTCGTGCGTTGAGGCTGCCGATCTAGAGCCGTAGGGGCAACGTCCAGATCTAGGCTAGGCAAGGCTAGCCTGGGCGATCTGCAGATGTGGGTTCCATTCCACGTGCATCCTCATGTGCTTCCAATTGAGGATGGAGCACGAAGCTTCTCAGGTTGGTTGGTGGCGATGTCTAGCTCGATCTCCTCCGTGTTCTCGTGGTGGGCGCTGGTTGCTGGGTTTCAAATGGGCCTCGATGAAATACATGCAATGATAGAGGCCATTGTTGGCAACGAAAACACCTATGGGTGTCGTTCCCCTTGTTAAAGGCGTCTCCATGAATACCCCTCCTTTCTTTGGTTTGCTAGATTCCACCTCTCCGCCTCGTCTTGCTTTTTTTATTTCCTTAGCCTAGTGTAAGCCTTCCTTGCTATGGATTTTTCACCCTACAATCGTTCTATGTTGTTGCTGCCCACGATCAATGTTGGTGTGGCTGCTTTTTACACGATGATTCCTTGGGTTTTGATGGTCGTCTAGAGCCTTGGGGGGCTATCTTGGTTGGAGTCGAGCCACAGTTGATACCAATGGTTTCTTCCTTATGCCTTCAACGAATATTGGTTGTTTGGTCAGTGGCAAGGCCATGCTCTAAAGTTAGTGCTTTCGGGTTTTGGAGAAAGCTTTGCATGTCCTATGTCTCTGTTGGCAACGATGACGTCTTTGAACGCCGTTCACCTTGTTGGAGGCGTTGCTCCAAGCCCTCGCCTTTTGATTCAGAAGTCCCGCTAGGTTTCTTCGTGACGAAGTGTCTCGGTGGTGGCGTCGATGGCACGGTGGGATGTCTGTTAGATTGGACTTTGTCGGCGTTGTTCCCCGTGCAACAGAAATCAATGTGCCTTCACTTGGATCAAGCATTATGGTGTGCGTCATTTAGATTTGCCTTTCTTTTCTACCTTGCTATATTCTGTTGTGTCGATGTGTAGCTGGTATCCTAGCATGGTTTTTTTGAAATGGGGAGCAGAGCCCCAACCTCTACATCAAGCGACGCACACAACCTTTATTTATTATTATAACCACATTGTTTGGCAAAGACCATTACGAAGATCATACAAACCGGAACCGCCAAAACAAAAGATCGAGCAAAAACGATAACCGTATTGCCAGCTCCCCAACGAGATCTATCAAACACCTAGCTATCTGTTTCGACCCCGCCCCATGGTCACTCACACTGTTGTTACTCGCCAAGAGAAGCTGGAGTGCCTAGGCGCGACGGCTTGAACTCGAGCAAAAGGAGCCCTAGAACCGCACAACATATCCACGGAGCAGCGCCCACGCACATGCTCCGGATGTCGCCGCCTTCATTATCTTCCGCCAACCCGTCGTCAGCATGTAGATCGATGTGCAGACTCTCGCCACACCAGCCACCGACACCACCGCGGTGCCAAGCACCACCACCCCTCACGCGCTATCCGCTCCACCCCTCCTGCCACTTCCATCCAACGCTGCTCCATAGGCAATGCTCCTAGGAGAGAACATGATACCGATACCACGGCACCACCATCGCCTGACCCGAAGATCTTAAGGTTTCCCCTAGAGTAGCACGAGTTAGGTCGACACAAGGTTGTTGGGGTTCGCAGCATATAAAACAAAAAAAATCTTACAATGGGAACTATACGCCAAGATCTATCTATTAGATACAAACAACGGGTGGATATACATCCATGGAGAACTTACCCCCAAAGATAACAAAGCTTTGTTAACGAGTTGGAACTCGTGGATGATGTAGTCATACGCTTGCCGATCTCAAGATCGTGTGAAAGTCCTAGCGCCACAAATCAGCAGCGCATCCATCCTCGCACACACGTTCAGGCCACCGAACAACCTCCACCTCCTCACTCCAGCGAATCAGTGGAAGCAGCAACTCCTTCCAGACGAAATACCACCGGGAACATGTATCTCGCTAATCCGAGACCATGGGGAATATATCTAGAGGGGAAGAGAGATCCTTCACGAGGAGGTGTGCTTTGTGAGGGAGGAGAGGGGGCATTTTATAGGAGAGGGGGTCTACTCCCCTTCCCATGGCCGGCGCCCAAGGGGGGGGGGTGCCCCCACCTCTTCCTCATTCATGTGGTGGAAGCTCCACTCACATAAACATGCCTCCACTCACACATCCACTCACATGCATTAAATTTCCACCAAATTAATGCAACTCTCATTTAATAAAAATCTTTTATTTATTTTATTCAGAATTTTGTTATTTACTTTAATTAACAAACATTCACATAAAACCCCCCGCAACATTTCAATATCACATGTAGAACCAGTTTCTGCAATTTCACCCGAAACAATTCCGGTTTCCATCGAAATGATTCCAGCGCTTTGCAATTCTTTCGTCTGAAACATATATGCTCCAAATGGTGTTTGGCAACCCTTAAATGTGTCACCCTACGGTTCGCGAATAATGCAGACATGATCGAGACTCCTCTCAGATCAATAATCAGAAGCAGGACCTGGAGATCCATTCTGACTCCTACACATTCAGCGATGACTTCTGTGATCGTGAGAACCTTTAATGCTAGTAACTTAATCCCTTTGTATCACGATAGATTACATGTCCGAGAGTCGATCATCGATATCCAAATACCTAGTTTGATCTCGTTACCGGCATGCACTCTTTTCTCATTCCCGTGATATAACATTCTAGTGATTACATCACTTGCTTGCAAGCTATTCTCAATGTGATATCACCGGGAGGGCCCGGAGTATATCTATCTATCATCAGGATGGACAAATCTCACTCTTGATCCATGAGCCTCTACATAACACCTTCGTAGCACTGAACCCACCTTTATAGTCACCCTTTTACGGTGTGATGTTTGATGTTATCAAGGTACTCTTCCGGTGTTAGTGATTAACATGATATCATGGTCTAAGGACTAGGATTACTTCATATGATGTTATAGCAATATAAACTCAATGATTTTGATCGTAATGCTATACTTCGGATGAATGTTCATCACATCATTTAACAAATGTTGTGACCTCATTATTAACGACATCCAGTGTCCATGATGAGGAAACTTTAATCATCTTGTTAATCAATGAGCTAGTTTAAAGAGAGGCATAACTAGGAACTTTCCATTTATTTATTAAACGCACATGTATTAACGTTTCTATATTAATACAATTATAGCATGCAAAATAAACATCCATCATATACTTGGGATATACATAATAACAATTTTATTATTGCCTCTCAGGGCATATTCCCTCTAGACTCCCACTTGCACTAGAGACAATAATCTAGTTACATAGTGATAAATCTAACACCCATGGAGTTCTGGTGTTGATCATGTTTTTCCCTAGGGAGAACTTTAGTCAACGGATCTGCAACATTGAGATCCGTGTGTACTTTACAAATCTTTATATCTCCATCCTTGACATGCTCTCGGATGGAGTGAAACTGGCGCTTAATATGCTTGAAATTCTTGTGAGACTTTGGTTCCTTGGCATTGGCTATGGCTCCATTGTTGTCACAATAGATAACCATTGGGTCCAACACACTAGGAACCACACCTAGTTCGGTTATGAACTCCTTCATCCAAACCGCTTCCTGCACCGCTTCTGAAGCAGCAACATATTCTGCCTCCGTCATTGATCTAGCCACCACAGGTTATTTGGAACTCCTCCAACTAACTGCTACTCCGCTCAAGAGAAATATGTATCCGGATTGAGACTTAGAGTCATTCAGATCGGTGTCAAAGCTAGCGTCCAGCTCTTCTTCACCTCCGTATACAAGAAACATATCCTTAGTTCTTCTTAAGTACTTAAGGATATTCTTGACCGCTATCCAGTGTTCTGTACTTTGATCAGATTGGTACCTACTAGTTAAATTAATAGCATGTGCCACATCCGGTCTTGTACATAGCATGGCGTACACTATAGAGCCTATAACCAAAGCATAGGGGATTTTATCCATTATCTCTGTTTCTTCCGCCGTAGCCGGACTTTGAATCTTACTCAATGTCTTGCCTTGCAACATTGGTAAGAACCCCTTCTTACTTCCATCCATTTTAAACTTCTTTAAAATCTTATCAAGGTATGTACTTTGTGATAGCCCTATCAGGCGCCTTGATCTATCTCTATAGATCTTTATGCCTAATATGTATGACGATTCACCTAGGTCCTTCATTGAAAATTTCATGTTTAGATAACTTTTAACACTGTTTAAAAGATCTACATCATTTCCAATCAATAATATGTCGTCCACATATAATATTAGAAATGTCACATTGCTCCCACTCACTTTCTTGTAAATACAAGCCTCTCCATAAGTTTGGATAAATCCAAACTCTTTGATCACCTCATCAAAGCGGAGATTCCAACTCCGGGATGCTAGCTTTAGTCAATAGATGGATCGCTGAAGCTTGCACACCTTGTCAGCATCCTTAGGATTGACAAAACCCTTTGGTTGTATCATATACAACTCTTCTTCAATGTTACCATTGAGGAATGCAGTTTTGACATCCATTTGCCATATCTCATAATCGAAATAAGCAACAATTGCTAACATAATCCTAACCGACTTTAGCATCGTTGTGGGAGAGAATGTCTCATCGTAGTCAACCCCTTGAATTTGTCAAAACCCCTTTGCAACAAGTCAAGCTTTATAGATGGTTACATTACCATCAGCATCAGTTTTTCTTTTGAAAATCCATTTATTCTCAACGGCCTTTCGGTCGTGAGGTAAGTCCACCAAGGTCCAAACCTGGTTTTCGTACATGGATCCCATCTCAGATTTCATTGCTTCTAGCCATTTGTTGAAATCCGGGCTCATCATCGCTTCTTCATACGTCGTCGTGTCATCTATTTTATCAACCATGAAATTCATAATAGGATTTCCATATAGTTCAGGAGCTGCACGTGTCCTGCTTGATCTGCGCGGTTCGGTAGTGTCCTCTTTTGGAGTTTCATGATCATTATCATTAGTTCCCTCTTCATTCGGTGAAGTCAACTCCGAAACAATTTCTGGCGCTGCGCTACTCGTCGTTGTATGAAGAGAAGGTTCAATAACCTCTTCCAGTTCTACCTTCCGACTACACACGCCTTTCGTGAGAAACTCTTTCTTTAGAAAGAATCCATTCTTGGCAATAAAAACCTTGCCCTCGGATCTGTGATAGAAGGAATACCCAATAGTTTCCTTAGGGTATCCTATGAATACACATTTTTCTGCTTTGGGTTCGAGTTTATCCGGTTGAAGTTTCTTCACCTAAACATCGCAACCCCAAACTTTAAGAAATGACAGCTTAGGTTTGTTTCCAAACCACAATTCATACGGTGTCTTTTCAACGGATTTAGATGGTGCCCGATTTAAAGTGAATGCAGCAGTTTCCAATGCATAACCCTAAAATGACAATGGCAAGTCAGTCAGAGACATCACAGATCAAACCATATCTAATAAAGTATGATTATGACGTTCTGACACACCATTACGTTGTGGTGTTCCGGCAGGCGTGAGTTGTGAAACTATTCCACACTCTTTCATATGTGTGTCAAACTCGTAACTTAGATACTCACCTCCATGGTCAGACCGTAGAAATTTGATCTTTCTATTACGATGATTTTCCACTTCATTCTGAAATTCCTTGAACTTTTCAAAGGATTCAGATTTGTGTTTCATCAAATAGATATACCCGTATCTACTCAAATCATCCGTGAAAGTAACAAAATAACGATAACCACCACGCGCCAACACACTCATTGGACCGCATACATCAGTATGTATGATTGACAATAAATCTGTCGCCCGTTCCATTGAACCGGAAAACAGTGTTCTAGTCATCTTGCCCATAAGGCATGGCTCACATGTATCAAATGATTCATAGTCAAGTGATTCCAAAAGTCCATCAGAATGGAGTTTCTTCATGCGTTTAACACCAATATGACTTAGACGGCAGTGCACATATATGCAGATATATCGTCATCAAGTTTAATCATTTTAGTATCAATATTATGAATATGTGTAACACTATTATCGAGATCCAACAGAAATAAACCGTTCATCACGGGTGCATGACCATAAAAGATATAATTCATATAAATCGAACAACCATTGATTTTGGATTTAAATGAATAACCACATCGCATTAAACAAGATCCGGATATAATGTTCATGCTTAGTGCAGGCACCAAATAACAATTATTTAAGTTTATAACTAATCTCGACAGTAGGTGGAGAGGCAGCGTTCCGACGGTGATCACATCAACCCTTGATCCATTGCCGACACGTATCTTGACCTCACCCCTTGCTAGTGGTCGCTTGTTCCACAGCCCCTGATTTGAGTTACATATATTAGCAGCCGGTCCAGTATCACCCCTTGCTAGTGGTCGCTTGTTCCACAGCCCCTGATTTGAGTTACATATATTAGCAACCGATCCAGTATCAAATACCTAGGTGCTACTGCAAGTACTAGTCAAGTACACATCAATAACATGTATATCATATATACCTTTGTTTGCCTTGCCGGACTTCTTGTCTGCCAAGTACTTGGGGCAGTTGCACTTCCAATGGCCGGTCCCCTTGCAATAGTAGCAAGGTATCAGACTTGGGGCCAGCTCGGGATTTCTTTTTAGGTGTGGCAACAGATCTGCCGCCCTTCTTTCCCTTTTGCTTACCCTTCTTGTATTTCTTGAAACCGGTGGTCTTATTGATCATCAACACTTGATGTTCTTTCTTGATCTCCACCTCTACAGTCTTAAGCATTGACAGAAGCTCGAGGTGAGACTTCTTCATGCCCTGCATATTATAGTTCATCATGAAGCTCTTGTAGCTAGGTGGGAGAGATTGGAGAACATGATGTATGCCTAAGTCAATGGGAATCGTTATTCCCAAGGACACAAGCCTATCAGCGTACCCAGACATTTTGAGTACATGCTCGCTAACGGAGCTGTTCTCTTCCATCATGCAGGTAAAGAACTTTCAGAAGCATTATAACTCTCTACAGCAGCATGGGGATTGAAAATCATTTTCAATTCGCCCATGGTATCAAAGGCATTACCATTTTCGAGACGCTTTCGAAGTTCTGGCTCTAGCCCATATAGTATGTCGCAATGAACTCATTTTTGGTCCTCCTGAGGAGTCAGATAGATGTTCTTTTCCTCGTTAGGGGCATCAGGAGCTGGTGGGGGGCCTAGCGGCGCTTCTAGCACATACAGCTTGAGTGCAGCATTGAGGAGAATCCTCAAATTCATGGCCTAGTTGGTAAAGTTTCTACCATTCGTTGCAAGTTTCTCGTTCTCCATGAACACATTGAAATTAAAAGTAGGTGGTGCAATCTACAACAGAATTTGTAAAGTTTAGACTAAGCTTATGATAGATTGAGTTCAACTAATCCAAATTACAAATGAACTCCCACTTAAAAACAACATCCCTCATGTCTTTTTGGTGATTACATGAACCAAATCCACTACACCAAGTCCGATCATCACGTGAGTCAGTGTAGTTTCAAAGGCGAGCATCAATATGGGCATCATATCGACTATATGACTCATGCTTAACCTTTCGGTCCATGTTCCGAGGCCATGTATGTACATGCTAGGCTCGCCAAGTAAGAACCTTAGTACTCGCATGTGTAAAACTGTTTTACACCCGAAATATGATCGTGGATTCAAGTACACCCGATCATCACATGATGTCTTGAAGCGGCAAAACATAAACGATGCGTACTTAAGGGAGAACACATTTTTATCTTGATATCTAAATGAGGGATCATCTTATAATTCTACTAAAAGCGCTAAAGTAGCCATATAAGATGCAAACATCATATGTGTAAAGTGAAATGATATGGTCCATGCATTTGATCACCATCATGTGCATCGTGGTATGATCTCTATCATTCCTTTGTGTGTAAGGCCAAGGTCTATGGAACTTACACGTTAGGTGTGTTGTAAGGGTATCTACCATACATCAACTTACAACATTACCATATCATGACACTAGCCCACCAATAATCTAAACTAGAGGCCTCTAATTTATCCATTGCAAGTTTTATGTGGCTTAGGGCTTTCGGAGATAGAATCGATCTTACCTACAAACATGGAACCACAATGATGATAATTAAGTTATTAGCAACTCGTTGTAAATCAGATATTGACTATAGTAGGAGAGATAGACACCCGCTAGCCACTTATGCAAAACTAGTTGCATGTTAGTCGTGGAACCGGTCTCATGTGCAAGGACATGTAAAGTTGGTCCGGGCCACTTCATCCCACTATTCCACCAATATCAAAATACATGAAAGAAGCAATAACATGATCATCATCACCCACATATAAACATATCTGTACTACTGATACATTGCAAATGTATCTATAATTTTTGATGTTCCATGCTTAGTTTTATCCACTTTCTTGTGTTTTGTTCCAACTTTGGAGTTCTTTTCATATGATTTCTTGGTCTAACCTATTAAAAAGAGCCACAGTGCTAGCTACCTGTTTTCTGCTGTTTTTGGTTCCAGGAAAGTCAGAAAATGAATATTCTCGGAATTGGACGGGACAAAAGCCAAAGTGCCTATTTTTCCGGAAGTCATCAAGTGCCAAAATACGAGGGGCCAGAGGGTGGCCACACCACTTGGCCGCGCGGCCAGGCCTGGCCCACGCCAAGGGGTGGTGTGGCCAGCCCAGGCACCCCCTCGGCCTCCCCTTCCGACTATAAGATGCCCTCAGGACGTAAACCCTAAGTACCCAATCAAAAATCCACGAAAGAGTCTGTAGCCGCCGTCATCTCCATCCCTAGATCGGGAGGGATCTGAAGCTCTTCCCGGCACCCTGCCGGAGAGGGGAATTCACCCTGGAGGCCTTCTTCATCACCATGCAAGCCTCCGGTGTGATGCGTGAGTAGTTCATCCTTGGACTACGGATCCATGTAGTTGCTAGATGGCTGGTTCTCCTCCTTTGTGCTTTCATGTCTAGATCTTGTGAGCTCTGTTCATGATCAAGATCATCTATTTGTAATTCTGCATGTTGTGTTTGCGGGGATCCGATGGATATTGAGATGCTATTTCAGATTGATTATTGATTCTATCATGTCTTTGTTATTTGTGATCTTGCATGCTTTCCGTTGTTAGTAGCTATCTTGGCCAAGTAGATGCTAGCAACTCCAAGAGTTAGTATTTATGCTCGATAGTGGGTTCATGCCTCTGGTAATCTAGGGAAGTGACAAAAATCTCTAAGGTACTAGATGTGATGTTACTACTAGGGAGAAAACAACAATCCTTTGTTCATAGAACAATCATATTGTTTACTTTACACGCAGTTCGTAAAGCAATAATCTATTGCTTGCAACTTAATACTGGAGGGGGTTCGGATGATAACCTGAAAGTGGATTATTAGTCATAGATGCAGTTGGATGGCGGTCTATGTATAATGTTGTAATGCCCAATCAAGTTCCAAAGGAGTCAAGATGATTAGTATACGCATGTATTGCTTTCTCGGTGTTTGCCAATTGCCTCGCTGTAATTTGTTCACCCAGCATGTTATCTATCTAAGGAGAGCCACCTCTAGTGAACTATGGATCCCAGTCCTTTTCTTTACATACAATCTATAAACTGTTTACTTTTTTGTGTTTACTTTCTGCAAACTTTTACTTCTTTCTATTCGATACGTTTAATCCTTTGTTTTTCGCAAAACACGGTGAGATTGACAACCTCATCGCAAGTTGGGGACAAAGTTCTGTGGTTGTGTTGTGCAGGTCTCCACGTTGCTACTAGCACCGGTAGTGCGCCCTGCCAAAGCTCAGCTAGTAACACCTTTGGGGTGTTTCCTTGCTCCTGCTGGTTCGATTAAACCTTGGTTTCATAACTGAGGGAAACTTGCCGCTGTGCTCATCATACCTTACTCTTGGGGTTCCCAACGAGCTCTACATCAACCACGCACCAACACTTTTCTGGGCGCCGTGCATTGAGCCATCAAGCATTTTTCGGGCGATGTTGCCAGGGATTCAAAGACATCTACACAAGGGGAGTCCCTGATAACCAATATCTTTACTTTGTTATTTTTGTTTTGCTTAGTTTCTTTTTGCTTTGTTTGCTTGTTTCTTTTTCAAAAACACAAAAAAAATAGTTTTACAAGTTTGCTTTCTTATTTGAAAACCCAAAAAAATGACTACTCTTGAAAACAGTAAGTTGTGTGACTTCACTACCACCAACAACAATGATTTTATGAGCACACCTATTGCTCCACCTGTGCCTGAAGATACTTTCTTTGAGATAAAACCTGCTTTGCTCAATCTTGTTATGAGAGAACAATTTTCTGGTATTGGTAATGAAGATGTTGCTTCCCATCTAAATAACTTTGTTGAACTTTGTGAGATGCAAAAGCATAGGGATATAGATGGTGATATTATTAAGCTGAAATTGTTTCCTTTCTCTTTGAGAGGAAAAGCTAAAGAGTGGTTGAATTCCTTAACTAGGAATAGTATTGATTCTTGGACTAAGTGCAAAGATGCTTTTATTGGAAAATACTATCCTCCTGCTAAGATTATATCCATGATAAGTGAAATAATGATGTTTAAACAACTTGATAATGAGCATGTTGCTCAAGCTTGGGAAAGAATGAAATCTTTGGTAAAGAATTGTCCCACTCATGGATTGACTGCTTGGATGATCATCCAAACTTTTTATGCAGGATTGAACTATTCTTCAAGGAACCTATTGGACTCTGCTGCTGGAGGTACCTTTATGACCATCACTTTGGGTGATGCAACGAAACTTTTGGACAATATGATGGTTAATTATTCTGAATGGCATACTGAGAGAGCTCCACAAGATAAGAAGGTAAATTCTATTGAGGAAACCTCTTCCTTGAGTGATAAAATTGATATTATTATGTCTATGTTTGTTAATGGGAAAGCCCATATTGATCCAAATAATGTTCCTTTAGCCTCTTTGGTTGCTCAAGAAGAGCAAGTTGATGGGAACTTCATAAGAAATAACAATTTTGGCAACAATGCTTATGGTAATAATGCTTATAGGAACAATTTTGGTAACAACAATTATAAGCCATATCCTCCCAACAATGGTAATGCTTATGGAAATTCTTACAACAATAATAAGAGTGCTCCCTCTGAACTTGAAGTTATGCTTAAAGAGTTTATTAGTAAACAAACTGCTTTCAATAAACTATTGAGGAAAAACTCTCTAATGCTGAAAGAAATATAGCATCTTTGGCTGAAGCTCAAACTACTTTGAATAAAATGGCTGCTAAACCTGAAACTAATGAGAATCCCTTTGCAGCTACTAATGCTATACAAGTAAGAATTGATGAAAATGTTAGATTATTAGCTGAATTACATGCTAAGTGGGAAAGAGAAGATGAAATTGCTAGAAACATTAGTGTTTCTACTATTACCACCACTAGTATTGAGGCTAGTAATAGTTCTACTACTTTAGATGATAAATTTTATTTTGATCTTGATGGTTGCAATATCTCTAAAGTTATTAAGTTCCTACAAAAGCTTGCTAAAAGTCCTAATGCTACTGCTATGAACATGGCCTTTACAAAACACATTACTGATGCTCTCATAAAGATTAAAGAAGAAAAGATGAAACATAAAGCTTCTATTCCTATTAAACAAGAAGATGGTTGGGAACCCATCATTAATATGAAAGTGAATGACTTTGATTTCAAAGCTTTATGTGATCTTGATAGTAGTGTTTCTATTATGCCTAGAAGGATTTATGATATGTTTGATTTGCCTCCACTTGAAGATTGTTGTTTGAATGTCCCACTTGATGATAATGCTAAAAAGAAACTCATGGGGAGTCTTAATGATGTTCTTATTATGGTTAACAATTCCTATGTCCCTGTTGATTTCTATGTTTTGGATGTTGAATACAATGCTTCTTGTCCTATTACTTTGGGAAGACCTTTTCTTAGAACTGTTGGTGCCATCATTGATATGAAAGAAGGCACCATTAAATACCAACTCCCACTCAAGAAAGGTATAGAAAACTTCCCTAAAAAGAGAGAAAATATTTCTTTTGCTTCTCCTATGAAAACCAAATTTGGTGTTAATGCTTCTTCATTTGAGAACACTTGATTCTTTCTTTGCTTCTTATGCCTAAGTTAAAGGCGTTAAAGAAAAGTACTTATTGGGAGATAACCCAAATGTTTTAGATGAGTCTTGCAAGTTATTACCACTGTAATAACCTCTCCTTATCCTTTTTATTTGCTTTTTGTGCCAAGAGTAACCTCTAATGAGAGAGAAGTAATGATTGGAAAAGTTGTTGTCCCGAAACAGATTTTTGTGCTTCACCATAAAAATTCGTGAGAGAGCTCTGTATATCGGATTGAGCTGTAATTTTGTGTGATTATGCCCCACGTTGTTACCTAACTTTCGTTAGTTCAACGCTTTTTTATTTGAGCAACATAAAATTTTCTAAACAATTCGTCTTTACCTTCTGGTCTGTTTTGATAGATTTCTGCCATTTTCTGCATTTGCTTCTTGTTGGTTTCTTCTTGAGTTCTTTTGGGGAATTGAGATTTTTGAGGGAAGTACTACAGTAGCTAGTGTTCTAATGGAAATTTATTTGGTGTTAGAACTGAACCTTAAGACTTATTTATCTTGAGTGCACTAATGTTGCTAATAAAGATTGTGTGAAGTTTTGTATGAAGGAAAAATTTCAGGTGTATGGAAGGAATGAGTAATGAGATGAAGGATGGACTAAATCTCAAGGTTGGGGATGCCACGCGTGTCACCCCAAGAATATCCAAGAAGTACAAGCGTCAAAGCTTGGGGATGCCCAAGGCATCCCCTTCTTCATCAATAAAAATTCCAGGTTTCTTTTAAACGCTTCATTTTTATTGTTTCATGCACAGTTGTGTTGTTCTTGGAGCGTCTTATTTTTCATTTTCGTTTTGGTTTTTAGTTTGCTTTGTTTGCTTAGTTTTCTGAATAAATTGGTTGGACCCCCTCTTTCATACATTGGTTTGCAAATAGTTTGGTTTGGTTTGGAAAAGAGTAGGAAAGTTCATGCTTATGTGATAATAAGAGCTTGTTTTTGGCTGAGGCCTATGCTTTGTCATGCCATGCTTGATATTGTTTTGGCTTTATGCTTCGTATTCTTTGCTGTAGCATGATTTGTTATAAACAATTAAGATTTCTTAATGTGCCTTGGATGAATCATGCGTTGTTTTAGCATATTAAAGCATAGTATAGTGGTATTCTCCTTTGATGCTTTATTTGGGTTGACTTGGCGCATGCTCACGCCATGTTATGACTATCTCAAGTCACCATAGCCTCTATGATCCTTTAGTTTTCAACTTGTAGTATCACTTTATGCTTTGATCAATGATGTTTTGTCGCTCTGCATGATTATGGCCATTATTGCTCTCTTAGTTTGTCGCTCCCAGTCTTTTGCAAGTCTCCACAACAAAGTATGAGTTCCACTCATGCATCCAACTCTCTAAACCAAGTTTTTCCAAAGAGTCCACCATACCTACCTACTAGCTTATGCTATTCCAAGTATATTCATGCTTTTGTTTACCTTCCAAATTAAACTTGTTATGAGAAAACTAGTGATTAAAGCTCTCACGAACTTGATGGCACACTTTACTTTCTGCATTTAATAAACTTGAACCATTGGGTCCTTCTTTGTTGCGTATATGCTTGCACTTATTTGTTGGGAATTAGCAGAACCATGCTTTCATGGGGAACACTTTCAACATTGCACTTGGTACTTGTACCTAGTTGATATCATGCTCTTTTGTATATGGATGTCGTCGGTGTGAAATGAAAGGGGAGCTTGTAAGTCCATGGAGTTATGTATATGTGTTAGAGAAACGCCTGGGCCGCTGGTCTAATCCATGCTGACATGGTGGAAACCTGCAGCATAACCGTAATGAGCTGTCTATGAAGCATTCTTCTTATAAAAAAAGAGTCCTATATTGAGAAAAAATAGAAAAAAAGAGAAAAAAGAGATACTATGAAAAGAGGACAGAGAGAAAAAAAGCACCATATTCCCATGGTAAATAAGAAGAATGCTGAGATGCTCGTTGTCTGCTTGCCTTGTCATTTTGATATGGGGATTCTTCCGTATCATCGGGCAAGGGGTACCCTATTGGCGGTTCTCTATGATACACATATACTTACAATGACAAGAACTTACCGGTGACTAAACTTGAGTAGCATGAGGAGCGGCCCTCGTATACAAGGGACATGAGATTTCTGACTTATACTTCATCAAGCATGTACACCATAGTTTGTTCACTTTAACCTTAATCACTTCAAGATGCTTATGATAGGGGCAATGAGAGCTGAAAGCTATAAGTACCATAATTTTTGGAAGCTCTTTATGAGACTTGAATCCCTACTTCCTTTTATAAAAAAGGCCCTTCTTCCACCATTATATTGAGTCTCCACCTTCTACCTTTATGCACCTACTTTGAGAGCATAGTGGCCATTCTTAGTTCTATGTGCATTGTCCCAAGACTAGTTGATTGATGCATAACTTGATATTGCTTGTTTTAAAATATTGTATCTAGTCACTCTTATGAACTTTGAAGGTGTCCTATGCATTTATATTTGCTACTCTATTGAGGGACAAGCTGAATACTATTATGCTATGTTTTCTTTATGTGAAACAAAGAAACGTCTTGCAAAGCATTGTTATTCATGAATCTTTTGTTTGTTCCTTTTCTTGTTGCATCAGAGTTTCTTTGATTATTGCTAGAACTTTGTCTTTCATGTTATGATTGAAGTACTTTGATCCCAGCCTTACAAATACTTTGATCAAGTCTTTGATGGTGCATGTCACCTCAAAAATTATTCTTTTTATCACTTACCTTGACAAGGGTTTAACTCATCAATTCCCATTGTTATGGACTTGGGTTTTGGAGAAGGAGGGAGTGCTGGAGACATCTATCAGCTAGCAAACAAGCACACAGGGGACAAAGGATTTACCCAGGTTTAGGCCTCGTAGAGGTCCCTACTCCTGCTTGTCTGCTCGTGGAATTATCAAAGGAGTCGAAAGTTACAATGGTGCGCAGATGCAATCTAGCGAGAGTTGTGGAAACTAGGGTTGCGTGTGTCCTCTTCGCCGCCCCCTCCTAGCCTTTATATAGATAGGCTAGGTCTCGGGTAGCAGGTCGAGTCGGTTACAAGTTAGGGTTTTTCCCTTCAAACTTTCTATCTTTAGCTTCTTCTTGTCTCTCAAGCAATCGAGAGTCCGCAGGTTACTCGAGTCCTTTCGTCTGGGCCTTGGCTACACCGTGGGCCTGTACGTATTTAGAACGTATATACGAAGATCGAGTACCTGTAGGGTATACCCATGTCAGTAGCCCCCGAGTATCCAGTGGAATCGTAGATTCGACTGGGTACTTTTTGAAGTTTTCGAGTGCCTGAATGAGTACATTTTTCGACTGCTTTCATTTATGTCATAGGGATTTGTTGATATACGTGCCTGATGTAGCCGAAGTATCGGTATCAGTTAACCACCTTAGGGTGAAACAACGCAATCTACTCGAACTCGAGTCCCCGGACTCGAATCCGGAAAAGTGCTGGCGTAATTCGACTCAGGCCACGGAGGTCTTACAGGAGTCGAATTCCAGTTATATGGGTGTGAGCACTTGACCCGTCCGTCAAGGCATGTTCATCGTGCCTGTAGGCACGGATATGTTTCTGGTAGTGCGCAGTTAAATCCATTGACAGGCCTTTATTCAGGTCTTACCTTCACGCTGTAAGTGCGGCATCCGAATTTTATCATCACGGAGATGATTCGGGCAACCTAGGAGACGTAATCTCTTTGTAGGGAAAATTATGAGGCGGTGTCGCCATGATCTGCGAGTGCTGATGTAATCAACGCATAGCTTTCGTGCAAATAATCATAGGGTGCGCGACCAGCGCTCCCTATGGGAGTAGCGCCCGAGTGCCTGGTTGAGTCGAAGACTCAGGCAGGGACTAAAGAAATTTTACTGCTGTCATTTTTGTTTGTTTGAGTCGAAAACTTGGGTTGTAACTGCTGTCGTCTTTTGCTTGCTTGTTTCAGTCGAAATTGTTTCCAGCGCTCCCTATGGGAGTAACCCACGTCCATAGTCGAATCGTTTTTCGAGTGGTTGGATTTGATTGTGATTGCCTGTATCCCTGCATAAGAAAAGAAAATCATAGGGTGCGCGGCCAGCGCTCCCTATGGGAGTAGCCCCCAAGTGCTTGGTGGAGTCGAAGACTCTAGCAAGGACTAAAGTAGTCATAGTTTTCTGCTGCGTAGCTGTTGATGACGTCAGTGCTGACGCTTTCATGACCTCAGTTGCCCGCGTGAGCGGTTTTGACGGGATTTTACGAGCGGGGGGGTCCCACTTTCTGACTTTGACTTGACTGGGCGTGCGTAATCTTATGATTAACTGTGCCTCCTCGATTTCCACGCGTAATGGGAGCAGTGGAGGGACGGTTCGCGCTTCCTCTACTCCACGTGTAGAGCGCGATGCGTGCCATGCGTCCAGTAGGGTTTTTGTGACCCATTGGATTGCATCTCCTAAGGGTTAAGTAGCGATGCAACGGCGGTAATTTTCCATCTGCGCCCTTTTCTTCATCGCTGCCATCGCCATTGCTACTGCTCCTCTGCTTTTCTCCTGCGCTCATCTCCTCCTCAGCTCTGGACCATCTCCGCTCGTTTCCAAGTTATTTCCTGCGTTCTCATCGCCGCCGTGCAATGGGAAAGAAGAACGGAGGCGCTGCCACTGAATCCGCCGCCACCGCTGCTGCGGCGAAGAAGAAGGGTGGTCCCGCTACTGCGGCACCAGTGCCGCCGCCGGCGGAAAAAAGAAGGTCGCGGGCACCCGCGTGACCAATGGCGCGTGGCGCCCCTCTATCATCCAGGCATCCGATCTCCGTCTTCTTCGCCAAGATGGAGTTATTTCTGCAGCAGTCGCCGATGCGCGCGTCCCTAGCGGTGAGACCATTCCTATGCCTCCCGCTGGTTTTCGAGTGATGTTTCTTGCTTTCATCATTCGCGGCCTTTCTTTGCCTCTCCACCCCTTTCTTAGGGGTCTCCTCTGTTTCTATGGGCTCCAGCTTCATCAGCTGTCCCCAAACTCGATTCTTCACATCTCTTGTTTTATCACCCTTTGCGAGTGCTAGCTTGGAATCGAGCCGCACTTTGGCCTTTTCAAACGTTTATTCAAGCTAAAGCGTCAGTCCACATCTGGCTCTTTAGTTTATGACGTAGGTGGTTGTGGAATCCATGTCGACCCATCCACCACCTACTTCAACATCAAGCTCGCCAAGTCCGTCCAGGGATGGAGGGACAGATGGTTTTATGTTCGCGATCTAAAGGCCAAAGACGAGCATTTTGGACTCGCGCCTTTCGATCCCGCGACTCCCTGCAAGAAGATACGTTCTTGGAAGAACGTGATCATGCCCTCTGAACTCGTAGAGACAGACATGCTATATCAACGCGTCTGCGACCTCGAGAGTCGCATAGGCGCAGAGGAGGGAGGCTGCGCCCTTGTCAGGACTTGGCTGCGTCGTCGTGTCCAGCCTCTCCAAGCTAGAGTCCATCCCATGTTTCAATGGGGTGGTGCTGATGATGCCACTCGCGTGTCTGTCGATGGCATGTCCGCGAGTGAGGTAGATAAGAGGGTGCGACTGGTTACGAAGTACACCTTCAAGGATGTGCTTCCGAATGAGCCAGTCGTTCCTCCTTTTGATGCTTCGAATCCTCCTCCTGAGGTACAGTTGTGCTACGCAGTAGCTTATTTTCGTGATTGCTTTTTCTGTTGCTTACTCGCTCCTTTTTCTCATCTTTGCTGTTTATATGTAGGATTGGGCGGTGTCGCCTTGCATGCCTCCTCTCCCTGAGGGTATTATTCCCCGCGAAGCTTTGGAAGAGGATGAGTCTGAGTCGACTGTCCCTTTTGATGTGGAAGAGGAAGCCCCCGAGTCTAGGAGCTCGGATACTTGCAAGCGTTCGTGCAGCGAGGATTCCGATGCGTCGACTCCTTCGACTCCAGAAGGCACGGCTGTTGGCGCGGAGTCGCCAATTCCAGCTGTTCCTGTGAGGGCTATGGCACCGTCGACCCGCAAGAAGATGCGACTGCCCAAGGAGTCTTCGTCGGAGTCGGCGGAGGCCACATTTGATCTTGACAAGTTTAACTGGTAAGTTCGCGAGTTTATTCATTCTTTTCTGTTTTCGTCTTGCTGGCTTTGCCCTAGAGTTTGCTTTTTCTCAATGCGAATTTCATCTTGCAGTCAGGAGGCGTCGTCATCTTCTGGCGACGTCGAGTTTTTGAAGGAATCGGGAGTCGCGACCTCAAGGGCCAAGGTAGAGGTCGAGCGCGCTCCTTCTCCTCCGGCGGTGGCCCACTCCGGGCATAATTCTTTGAGCTCTCCTCACGGAGGGGAGCATCGAATAGTTGCTCGGATGACAGCTCAACAGACTTCTTCGGAGTCGTTAGAGGACCATGTGAGTATATTTTTTCCTTCTCTTGTAATTTTGCAGTCAACGCCTTCTGTTGTCTTCTCTGATTCCTTGTTTGGTGCAACAGCTCCTTGTAAAGGAGGTTGCGCAAGTGGCGGAGCAGGTGATGGCAATGGGTCGTCAGCATGCGATGCTGGAGACGCGTCACCGTGTGGTCGAAAGTGAGTGCTTCCACGCTTGTACTTTTCATCTTCTCTCTGTTTTGGTATATTCGACTGATAGCCGATTATTGACTGCCACGTAGCTGAGCATAATGCTTTACTACGCAATGTCGCAACATTGGAGAAGACATTGGCTGCAGCTGTGAAGGGGCGCGATGAGGCAATCACGGCTCGTGATGATGCCCAGAAGCGCGAAGAGGATCTGCGCGCCTCCTTTGTGGCCAGGGAAAAGCTGTTTGAGGAGCAACTTCTCTCAGTCGCCAAGGCCCTATCAGGTACCTTTACTGGTGGATATTTTATTGTTGCTCTTTTCTACTTCTAGATTTTTGCCAATGGCACTAGAGATTTGATCCATGTTTTTTGGTGTAGATGCTGGTGACTTGAGTTTTGACCCGCAGGCCCTTCGTCGTGATGACGTTCTGGCCGGTGCGGTGTCCGCGGTCGAAGACCGAAGCGCCACCGTCCAGGATACATTATCCAAGGCCAAGGTTGCCCTTAGTCGCCTCCGGGAGGAGTTGATGCCAAAGGCGGAGCAGGTCGATACTATGGGCGAGCTGGTGGAGTCACTCGCCGGGGGCGTGCCTTCTTCTTACAAGAACTCCCTCCGGGCAGCTGGTGCAACGATGTCACTCGCCATGGTGCAAGCCCACGGAGTCGAGATAGATCCCTCTGCGGTGTCGAAGACAATGCCTGTTGGCGCGGATGGTCAGCAGGTAGTCTTCGCTCCCTTTGCGACTGCCTGTGCCAAATATGGCCATTCCTTGATTAATACCATTGCCAAGTATTCGAAGGAGCTCCAGCATGCTAAGAAGGCGGCAAAAGCTTCGGCCTCAGGGGCAGGCAGAAAGTCAGTGGCGTCTGATACAGCCACGGACTTGATGAAGCCCCCGAAGGCGTCGAAGTCGAAGAAGCCAGCTGCTCCGTAGTTAGCTTTGTAATAAATGATGAATTATCTTTTTGGTCTAAGAACATGCCTGCTGGCGAGTGTGCTTGTGAATATTTATGCTTATCCTGAATGCACCTATTCCCCTTGTCATTGTGTTAATTTGGTCGCCTTATTTGCTTGTCTTGACTTGTGGTAGGGCACATCGAGTGGTCCCGTAGGGGGAAACCAACACTCACCATCTCTTGATGAGACAGTGGCACCGCCGCGCTCCAGGGTAGAGGAGTTGTCCTTGCTGTCGCGACTTCGTGAACGCGTGAAGAAGCTGGAGCGTGAGTTGCCCCTGATCCGCGGTAACGCAGATGTGTGGAAGTCAAAGGCGGAAAAAGGCGCCGCCCGCGAGCAATATCTGCTTGGCGAGGTGACGCAGCTGGGCGACCAGTTTAAGTGTTAGTTTGCTCATCCTCATTTTTTCCTTTGCAGTTAGTCACAGAGGTACGTTGTACTCATGCTGTTGGTGCTGCTTCGTGTAGTTGTTAGCGCACGCCATCCGCAGGAGGAGAGGGATAGGATTGCCATCCGCCTTCATGGTCTCACCCAGGAGCAACTTCAAGAGAGTGGATACTTCTGGGTGGATCATGATCGTGCGACTGCATTGGCGACCCTGCAGGATCGCGCTTCGCGAGTACTGCTCTTCCTGAAGAAGTCGCAGTCATGTTTGAAGAATATCTACCGGGCGATGTTCCCGTTGGATGACACTCCATCAAGCCTGTTGGCTCTCCTGGCCAAATTTCAAGATATGTCCGCGGTTCGCGAGTGCGTGAGGCAGCAGTTGGTGGCTGGTGCCAAGGCTGCCCTCTCGATGGTGCGATTGCACAGGCCTGACATGGATGTCGCCGTCGTAGCTTCCGGTCTGCCAGCGCCGCCAGCCGGATCTGCTTGGAATATGGTGCCGCACTATTAAGCGGTGGACCGTTCAGCAGAGGAGATTGTCAACTTCTTCGAGGAGCAAACCAATGTTCTTCTGTTGCAGCAGTAACCAGATTTGTATCCTGCACATAAGTGTATTTGTGTTGTAAAGTTCATATATATATTTGTATGTAATTTATTGTTGAACGCGTACAAAATAGCTTTTGTAAGCGTAAGGTGTGTTGCACTATGCGAGTCCTTTTCGTTAGCCTGGCCATCCCTTTTATCAACCTGCCAGGTGCGTTGCAGCTGGGTTGAGTTTGCGTTAAGGGGTTCAATTGATGTGCCAGCTACTCAGGATGTCGCGTTTATTAGTTCGAAGAACAAATGTGTGTAGGGTGGCATAGCCCTCGAGTACAATAGTAACAGAAGTGAAAAGAAAAAACACAGAGTTTTGGGGCACTTAGCTTTTATTTATTTGGAGAACAGTACGACGTACAATGTGTGGCTAAGTAGCCTTGGCTGGGTAGCCTTATTTGCGATGTAAAAGTAAAAACAGCTAGGGGTAGAAGCGTCGCAGTTGTGCGACGTTCCAAGGGTTGGAGTATGCGACTCCTGTTTCTAGGTCTTGAAGGCAGTAGGCGCCACCTGGGATTACTTCTGTAACCAAGTATGGTCCTTCCCAGGGGGACTCGAGCTTGAGATGCCCCTGCTGCTTCAGTCGCAGGACCAGGTCACCTTCGACGAAGGATCTGGGGCAAAGCCTTCTACTGTGGTTGTTGCGCAGGTTCTGCTGGTAGATCGTGGATCTTTCTGCGGCGATTTCTCTCGCCTCGTCGAGGAGGTCGACGGAGTTTTCGAGCGCAAGAGATGACTCTTGTTCGCTGTAAGCGACTATGCGCGGCGCCTTGTACCTTACTTCGGCGGGTAGTACCGCTTCTGCCCCGTGCACCATAAAGAATGGCGTGTAGCCTGTGGTGCTGTTTGGAGTTGTACGTAGGCTCCAGAGTACGGATTGGAGCTCATCTGGCCAGCAACCCGCAGCTTGTTCGAGTGGTCGAAGGAGTCGCTTCTTGATGCCGCTGCAGACGAGCCTGTTTGCTTTTTCCACCTGACCGTTGGTCTGTGGATGCGCGACTAAGGCATAACTAATGTTGATCCCCAGGTTTTTGCAGAATTCTTGGAACTCCTTGGATGTGAAGTTCGTCCCATTGTCAGTGATGATGCTGTGCGGCACGCCGAAGCGGTAGACGATGGACTCGAAGAACTTGACTGCGTTGTGCCCTGATTGCTTGGTTATTGGCATGGCCTCGATCCACTTGGTGAATTTGTCGACTGCGACCAAGAGGTAGACGTATCCTCCTTGCGAGGACCTTGGGAGTTTGCCAACCATGTCGAGACCCCACTGGGCGAAGGGCCAGGCCAATGGAATAGGCCGTAGTTCTGCGCCTGGTGCGTGTGGCTTGTCGGTGAATCGTTGGCAAGCGTTGCATTTTTGGACTATGTCCTTGGCATCGCGCATGGCCGTGGGCTAGTAAAATCCAGCTCGTAGAGCTTTGGCAACGAGGGCGCGACTGCCGGCGTGGTGTCCGCAAGTCCCCTCATGTATGTCGAGGAGGGCTGCTCTTCCATCGGCCAGGGAGACGCATCGTTGTAACACGCCCGTGATGCTGCGTTTATACAGTTCGCCGTTGATAACGGCGAATGCCTTAGAGCGTCGCGCGATGTGCCGTGCGTCTGTCGGGTCGTCCGGTAGGCTCTTGCTGAGGAGATATGTAATGTACGGCTGCGTCCAGGATTGTTCGATCATCATGACGCTCATTGGCCCTTCGAGTCCTGTGTCTGGCTCCAAGTTTTCGAGTGCCATTGGCTCATTGGGTGGCGTAGCCCCCGAGTCTGTTCCTGCGCTTGTTTTCTTCTCTGCGGCCTTTGGCTTGATGGAGCGTTCGCAGATGCGCTCGAGAAATACCCCAGGTGGTATGGGGGCACAGGTAGAGCCTATGTTGGCGAGTGCGTCCGCCTCCTCGTTGCTTTCGCGACCTACATGTCGCAACTCGCAACCATCGAAGTCTCCCTCGAGTGTATCGTAGAGGTCGCGGTATGCGATCATGTTGTCATTGAGTGCGTCGCACTCGTGCATTGTTTGGTTGACGACCAGCTTGGAGTCGCCATATATGATGTGCCTCTTTGCGCCGCAGGCTTTTGCCATCCTCATCCCATGCAACAGGGCCTCGTATTCATCCTCGTTGTTTGAGGCTATGAACTGCATTCGCAGGATGTATTTCAGCTTGTCTCCTTGAGGTGACGTCAATATAACACCTGCTCCTGCTCTGTCTTTCCGCTTGGATCCATCGAAGTGCATTGTCCAGCGGTAGGACATATCTGGCTTGTCCGGGAGTTGGTTTTCCATCCAATGCACGAGAAAGTCAGGGAGAACTTGCGACTTGATTGTGTCGCGCTTTTCGTATGTGATGTCTCGTGGAGACAGTTCGATTCCCCAAAGCACGACTCGTCCCGTGGCGTCGGGGTTATTGAGGATATGTCCCAATGGGGCGTCGCTGACTACCACGATTGGGTGTTCCTGGAAGTAATGGCGCAGTCACCGGGCGGTCATGAAGACGCCGTACGCCAGCTTCTGGTAGTGCGGGTACCGCTGTTTTGTTGGCGTGAGGACCTCGCTGAGGTAGTATACCGGGCGTTGTACGCCATGGACCTTGTTTTCCTCGGCCCGCTCGACGACGGGCACTGTACTAACCACTTGGTTGGTAGCGGAGACGTATAGGAGTAGTGGCTCCCTTTCTCGTGGAGTCACCAGTACTGGCGAGGTGGATAATAGGCGCTTGAGATCTTCGAATGCTTCTTGCGCTTCCTTGGTCCACTCGAATTTGTCAGCTTTGCGGAGGAGCTGATAGAAGGGCAGTGCCTTTTCCCCATTTGACTGATAAATCGACTGAGGGCCGCGATTCGTCCGGCTAGTTGCTGGACGCCTCTTATGTTCTTTGGCTTCTCCATGGCCAATATGGCCTTTATCTTTTTCGGGTTTGCCTCAATCCCTCTCGCGGAGATGAGATACCCGAGCAGCTGCCCAGATGGTACGCCAAAGGCGCATTTGTCCGGATTGAGCTTAATCCGGTAACGATCGAGGTTGGCGACTGTTTCGCGCAAGTCGTCGATTAGAGAGGCTTCCTCCTTGGTTTTGATTACTATGTCGTCGACATAGACTTGGATGTTGCGACCCAATTGCTCCTTGAGGAAAGCCTGCATGCACCGCTGGTAGGTGGCTCCCGCGTTTTTTAGCCCGAAGGGCATTGTGTTGTAGCATAACACACTAAAGGGCGTTGTAAACGCGGTCTTCTCCTGGTCTTCCTCCTTCATTCGAATTTGGTTATAGCCTGAGTAGGCATCGAGGAAGCAGAGGCGCTCGCATCCAGCGGTGGAGTCGATGATTTGATCGATCCGTGGTAGCGGGAAGTCAACTTTTGGGCAGTGCTTGTTTAAAGAAGTGAAGTCCACGCACATCCGTAGGATATCCGTGTCCTTTTTTGGCACCAGCACCATATTGGCGAGCCAAGTGCTTTCCTTGATCCCGCGTATGAATTTGGCCTCGAGGAGTCTGTTGATCTCCATGCCAACTGCCTGCGCTCGTGGCTCAGACAGTCGCTTGATTGTTTGCTTGACTGGCCTTGCGTCGGAGTTGATGTTGAGTGCGTGCTCGGCGTATTCCCTAGGAACTCCTGGCATGTCCGCATGACACCAGGCAAAAATTTCCCAGTGCTCACGGAGGAATTCGACGAGCACGAGTTCCTATGCGGGACTCAAGTTGTTGGCGATGAGGGCCGTTTTGGCGGGATCTGTCGGATGGACCTGCACCTTCTTTGTGTGCACAGATGAGTTGAAGGAGAGATCAGGTGAGCTTGGCCTGCTCGGGGGAGGCAGGCTATTGTCTGTCGATTCCTTCAATCGCGCGAGCTCCTCCTGCATGCCGAAGGACTGGGAGATTCTGTTGAATTCCCTGTCGCAACTGTCAGATCGCTCAAAGCTTCCGTTGATCGTGATGACGCCGTTGGGACCTGGCATTTTCATCTGCAGGTAGGCGTAGTGGGGTACCGCCATGAACCTAGCGAACGCGACGCGTCCGAGGATGCAGTGGTATTGTGAGGGCCAGTCGACGACCTCAAAATCGATGCGCTCACGCCGGAAGTTCCTTGGCGTGTCGAATATGACGTCGAGGTTGATTTTGCCCAGGGGGTATACGCCTTTCCCTGGGACGATGCCGTGGACGTTGTGTCCGATGCCTCCAAGCAAGTTAGAGGGATCCTCATTGCTCGCAAGGTACTCGCGAATATGAGGTTGATGCCGCTTCCGCCATCCATGAAGACGCGACTCATGTCGAAGCCTCCAATTTGCGCCTCGAGTACGAGGGGGCAATGGCCTGGGCGAGGTACTTGAGGCGGGTGGTCTCGTTTATCGAAGGTGATGCACGACTCACTGCCACTGAGGTACTTAGTGGTGGATGGTGGTGAGTGCGTGGCCAAGTTGACTTGGCGAGTGATGGCTTTCTGCACCCTGTTGGAGGGGCGCCCCTTTTGGATCATCATGGTACCCATGGCCCGTGGGTACGGTTCTCCTCCGTGGTGTTGGTCCGGTGCAGCTCCGTTCGGTGGTGGCCCCGGTGGAGGTGGCGGTGCGCCATGTGCCACGGCGCCTGGAGCGGCCCCGTAGCCTCTTTCGACTGCGTTGCGGTTCATCCGAACCAATCCCTCGTGTAGTTTGAGGAACTCGCGGCAGTCCTTGAGGAGGTGAATGGACTTTCTCTTGCCGTCATGCTTGTCGATGTATAAGTGTACCATGCATGGTCCGGACAGTTTGTCCTCGATGGAGGTCGCGGGTGCCTCGTCGCGAGTGCGGAGTTGCCATACTTGCATGGTTTTCTCAGAGTCGCGGTATCCACCGCTGCAGTATCCGCTATTGCGGTTGTCGTCGCGTCTATCGGCGTAGCCGGCTGCGACCATGTTGATGTCGTCACGGTCGTCATAGATGCGCATGCGGCGTTTGCCTCGGCGGTCACGTCTGCGTTTGAGTTCTGCCTCCTCGTCAGAGTGAGCGCGGTTCTTCACCGAATCTTCTCCATCAGCCCACCGATTCGCGATCTCCATCAGGTGGTCGATGGTCTGGGGCTTTGAGCGGCCCAGCTCCTCCCTGAGCTCTAGACGACGGACGCCACCGTTGAATGCATCAATCGCACGGTCTTCCGAGATGTTTTCCACGGAGTTCTTGATGATGGACCACCTTCGTATGTATGAGCGCAGCGATTCACCAGATCTTTGCTGGCAGCATCTCAGTTCTTCGATTGATGCGGGCCGTTTGTACGTGCCTTTAAAGTTGCGCACGAAGCTGTAGACCAGCTCATCCCAACTACGAATGGATCCGCGTGGGAGGCTATTGAGCCATGCTCGGGCGACGCCCTGCAGCTGTAGCTGCAAGCATTGCATGGCAGTACTTCGACTGCCTCTGTGGAGCCTGATGGGGGAGATGTGATCCTCTAGCTAGATTTTAGGGTCCTATAGACCGTCGAACTTCGGATTTTCTAACGGAAGTTTAAACCCCTTAGGCATTCGCTTCTGCCTAATGGATCTGCTGAAGCATCTGGCGCCGCAGAGTTCCCCCTCTTCCTCTTTCGAGTCAGTCGACCGAGCACGTCGTGCTCTTGACTTGTTGATCTTGCGTTGTGTGAGGTTGTTGCGCGCATCGTAGTCGCGATCGTGTCACCGTGAACGACGGCGTCGAGACAGGTCGTGACTATCATCGCTGGATGAGGGTGAGGAGTAGCGTTTTGCTAGCGCTTTGCCCTTTTTTGGGTCTGGTACCGGCTCCTTGTCGAGGGCGGCCTCGATTAGCTCCAAACCTGCGATCGTAGATCGGTGCATGGCGGTTCGGGGATCTCCAGCTGGTGGCTGGTTGTTGAGGAGGTACATGGTGGCTGCTGTCACCGTGGCCTGCAGCGTCCTGGGGACCACGTTGCCTCTCGTGTTGACTGTCATAGAGCCGAAGTCGAGGACTTTCGTGGCGTCTATGCGCTCTTGTTCGGTGAGGTGAGCCATTCGCGACTGCCTCTTCTTGGCGATGTACTCGTTGCCTCGTGAGGAGGATCCTCCGTAGGAGGAGAGCCCAGCGCGACGAAGGCTTGACTCGTCCGCCGCCTTTTTACGCGCCTCAAGTTGCGCGATTGCTTGTTTTTGGCGCGTGAACTCCTCTTTTAGGAGCCAGTGGTAGCCCATCAGTAGTTCCTGCAGGGACCCGAGGGGTAGCGGTGTACCTCGTAGGGCCTCGCGGCAGCGCTCCCACTCTTGCTCGTTGAGCTTGATTATGACACGTTCGCCGGTTTGCTCATTGATTATACTGGAAGGTTTGACTGCTCCCCGGTTGGCGCCGTTACCGCCGTTGCCGCGATTGGCGGAGGTGTCACCTGCGTTAATGACGGCGCACATGAAGTGATTAGGGAAGCTGCTGCTTCCACAACTTTCAGATTCAGAACTGTAGGTTCCATCTTTTGTGGCCAGATCGCTCAGATCGGAGTCGCGACTGCTGTTGCTAATCATGTTCCCGACTGCCACCGGAGCATTGAGCTCACTGAGGGTGCCGATTGATGGAGGGAACCATGATGCCGGGGCAATCGCCGGTGTCGTCGGTTGATCAGGCATGCGAAACGTGCCCATCTGACCAACTTGGAAGCGGAAGTTCCCAATCGCCAGGCTGATTCCGTCGCCCACGGATTCGAAGGCCGGGCGGGTGGCCGGCGTGTGGACGGTGAAGTCGAAGGCGCCGAAGAGCTGGCGAATCTTCGCTGTTGCGGAGTTGTAGATCGCAGTTGATGGGGCCGAAGAAGCCGCAACATCAGCACTCCCAATTCCCACAGACGGCGCCAATTGACGAGGGTTTAACTCATCAATGCCCATTGTTATGGACTTGGGTTTTGGAGAAGGAGGGAGTGCTGGAGACATCTACCGACTAGCAAACAAGCACACAGGGGACAAAGGATTTACCCAGGTTGAGACCTCGTAGAGGTCCCTACTCCTGCTTGTCTGCTCGTGGAATTATCAAAGGAGTCGAAAGTTACAATGGTGCGCAGATGCAATCTGGCGAGAGTTGTGGAAACTAGGGTTACGTGTGTCCTCTTCGCCGCCCCCTCCTAGCCTTTATATAGATAGGCTAGGTCTCGAGTAGCAGGTCGAGTCGGTTACAAGTTAGGGTTTTTCCCTTCAAACTTTCTATCTTTAGCTTCTTCTTGTCTCTCAAGCAATCGAGAGTCCGCAGGTTACTCGAGTCCTTTTGTCTGGGCCTTGGCGACACCGTGGGCTTGTACGTATTTAGACCGTATATACCAAGCCCGAGTACCTATAGGGTATACCCATGTCATACCTACTCGAGGATGAGCAGGAGTTAAGCTTGGGGATGTTGATACATTGCAAATGTATCTATAATTTTTGATGTTCCATGCTTAGTTTTATCCACTTTCTTGTGTTTTGTTCCAACTTTGGAGTTCTTTTCATATGATTTCTTGGACTAACCTATTAACAAGAGCCATAGTGCCAGCTGCCTGTTTTCTGCTGTTTTTGGTTCCAAAAAAGTCAGAAAATGAATATTCTCGGAATTGGACGGGACAAAAGCCAAAGTGCCTATTTTTCCGGAAGTCATCAAATGCCAGAATATGAGACGGAGGGGGGCCAAAGGGCGGCTACACCACCTGGTCGCGTGGCCAGGCCTGGCCCGCAACAGGGGGTGGTGTGGCCAGCCCAGGCACCCCCTCGGCCTCCCCTTCCGACTATAAGATGCCCTCAGGGCATAAACCCTAAGTGCCCAATCAAAAATCCACGAAAGAGTCTGTAGGCGCCGTCATCTCCATCCCTAGATCGGGAGGGATCTGAAGCTCTTCCCGGCACCCTGCCGGAGAGGGGAATTCACCCTGGAGGCCTTCTTCATCACCATGTAATCCTCTGGTGTGATGCGTGAGTAGTTCATCCTTGGACTACGGATCCATGTAGTAGCTAGATGGCTGGTTCTCCTCCTTTGTGCTTTCATGTTTAGATCTTGTGAGCTTCGTTCATGATCCATATCATCTATTTGTAATTCATACATGTTGTGTTTGCGGGGATCCGACGGATATTGAGATGCTATTTCAGATTGATTATTGATTATATCATGTCTTTGTTATTTGAGATCTTGCATGCTTTCCGTTGTTAGTAGCTATCTTGGCCAAGTAGATTCTAGCAACTCCAAGAGTTAGTATTTATGCTCGATAGTGGGTTCATGCCTCTGGTAATCTGGGGAAGTGACAGAAATCTCTAAGGTACTAGATGTGCTGTTGCTACTAGGGAGAAAACAACAATCCTTTTTTCATAGAACAATCGTATTGTTTACTTTGCACGCAGTTCGTAAAGCAATAATCTGTTGCTTGCAACTTAATACTGGAGGGGATTCGGATGATAACCTGAAGGTGGATTATTAGTCATAGATGCAGTTGGATGGCGGTCTATGTATAACGTTGTAATGCCCAATCAAGTTCCAAAGGAGTCAAGATGATTAGTATATGCATGTATTGCTTTCTCGGTGTTTGTCAATTGCCCTGCTGTAATTTGTTCACCCAACATGTTATCTATCTAAAGAGAGCCACTGATACGTCCATTTTGCATCACTATTCTATGTCTTAATTCACTATTATTCATTGATATATTTCGTATTGATAGCTGATACTTATGTTATTTCATCTGTTTTTGCATGGTTGATGACTTTTGGAGCATGGACCGCTGCAGTCAGGATTCTGATGGAAAAGGTGTTGTTTGGAAGCAAAATTCGCGAAGATCAGAAAATCCGGGAAAATATACGGAAAATTCTATTTTTCTAGAAGACTCAAGATGCCAGAAGATGGAGTGGAGGTGGGCCATAGGGGGCCCACACCACCCCATGGAGCGGGCAGGCCTAGGCCGCGCCAGGGAGTGGTGTGGCCACCCTGACCCACTCCAGCCTCTCCCCTCTGGCGTATATCTTCCTCCCGAAACCCTAAGACTCGGGGAGCGACCAAAGAAAGATTCTGCCGCCTCTGCGGGGCGGAAAACACCGAGAGAGAAAGATCTCTCCGGCAGATAGATTTCTGCTAGGGGAATTCCTTCCCAGAGAGGGGAGATCGTCGCCATCAACACCACCATCAAGCTGGACTTCATCGGGATCATCATCATGACTACCACCATCATCACCATCAGCACCCTCATCACCATCTCCATATTGCTGTAACAATTGCGTTGAATCTTGTTATAGTTCATAGGGGAAACTTTCCCGGTGTTGATTACTCTTTGTACTTGATGCTATTGAGTGAACCATTGAATTATTATTTATGTTCAGATTGTTATACATCATTATTCCATCTCTGATCATGATCCATATGATGTCTTGTGAGTAGTTCGTTTTGTTCTTGAGGACATGGGAGAAGTCTTGTTGTTAGTAGTGGAGTTGCGTTGAGAAAGATTCAATAGATTGTTAATTAAGTTGTGGTGTACTTCTTCTAGTGGTGTCATGTGAACGTCGACTACATGACACTTCACCTATATGGGCCTAGGGGAATGCATTGTGTATTTGGCTACTAATCGTAGGGGTTGCCGGAGTGACAGAAACCTGAACCCCCGTTAGGAAACCATTGCACAAGGGACGTAAGGGTCTTAGAGTTTAAAGCTGTGGTTAGGTTTCTACCTTAATTACTTTCTTGTACTTACGGATGTTTGCAAGGGGGTTTAATCACAAGTATGTATTAAGTCTTGGATGGGACGGTACATTAGCACAGGTTCACCCACACAACACTTAGCAAGCTAGAGAAGATTAATCGACTATATGAAGCGAAAGCACTTGACAGTCTTCCCATGTGTCCTCGAGAACGTTTAGTCATCTATAGAAATACAACCGGCTTGTCCTTTGCTGCATGAAGGATTGGGCCACTTGCTGCATTTATTCCTACTTTCTTTTATTTACTCGTACTTTGTTTACTTGCTTTATCAAAAACCCCTAAAAATCCGTTTGCTAAGTATTTGCAGAGAATTCCTGATCCATACCACTAGCCAGCACCTTCTGCTCCTTGTTGGGTTCGACACTCTTGCTTATCGAAAATACTGCGATACACCCCCTATACTTGTGGGTCATCAAGACTATTTTCTGGCGCCGTTGCCGGGGAGTGAAGCGCTATTGGAGAGTGGAACTAATAAAAGGAAACTTCTACTGTGAGTATTGTTTACTTCTGCTAGTTGCTTTATTTTTGTTATGGATAATTCGCTGAGTTTCTTATTTGGTAATTCTACTACCATTGCTAAGGTAGTAGATAAGCCACCACTTGCTAAGAAAGATGTTTTCAAAATACCTACAAGAATTATTGATCGTGTTATGGATAACTACTATGTTGGGGATGGAACTGTCCATCCCGGTGATCATTTACTCTTTATACACGAATTATGCGGGTTGTTCAAGTGTGCAGGTATTACTACAGATCAAGTTAAGAAGAAGTTATTCTCATTATCACTAAAAGGAAGAGCTGAGGAATGGTATAAGATGCTGAAAAATGGTTAAGCTCTGGAATGGGAGGAAATAGTGCCTCTCTTTTATTCAAAGTTTTATCCTCCTAGTGAAATTCATAAAGATCGGAATCAAATATACAAATTTTGGCCTCTTGATGGAGAGAGTACTACTCAAGCTTGGGGAAGATTGAAGTTACTAATGCTCAAATGTCCCATTCATGAGCTCCCCAACAATATTATTATCAATAACTTTTATGCAAGGCTCCCTCTACATGACAAGGATTTATTGGATGCTTCTTGTGCTGGATCATTCACTCGCATGGAAGAAGAAGTTAAATGGGGTCTTATGGACCGTATTCAAGACAATCTTGAAGCTTGGGAGAATGACAAAGGTAGAAAGTTAGGTATAAATTATGATTATGAATGCATTGAATCTTTTATGGGAACTGATGACTTTCAAAATATTAAAAATGCTTATGGTCTAGACTCTCAAGCTATTGCTTCTTATTTTAAGGCTTTTGCTTCTTATATTGAAGTGCCTAAAAAGAAGTGGAATAAGTATCATGAACCTTATAAAGATATTGCTAAGAGTGTTCCTGCAAGAAATACTGAAGTTTATACTGCTAGTCATGTTTTACCTAAACCTTATATTGAGAAAATGCCTTTCCTAGTTAAGGTAAAGGAGCATTCTATGATAGCTAGTATGGTTAATGAAAGTATGAGTAGGGCTGCTGAACCTGATAAACAAATGATTGATGAACCTATTGTAGCAAATGTGAAAGACTTTGTTGCTAAATATGAAAAAGAGGGACACACTATCCTTTGTAAGGATACCTCTAATATTGTTTCGCATAGTAGTGTTATGAGAGCTAGTATTCCTGTGTTTTCTGTTAGAATAAGTGATCATTGCTATGATAGTCCTTGTGATAGCTATATTGTTAAGTTTATGCATGATACTGAAAGCTATTATGAGAGAGGGAAAAGTGTTCTTGTGCATCTCAATAATATCAAATTTCCTCATTTTATGCTGAAAGTTTTTATGTTGCAATTCTTTTGCCTTCTTATGGAAGTTGCCTTTGGTTCCAATAACTTGTTTGTTTACGAAATTCCCTTGCATAGGAAGTGGATTAGACTTAAATGTGCGTGTGTTTTTGCTTCTTAATGCTCTCTTTCACTTCAAATCATATCCCTATGAGAGCTTCTTCAAAATTATCATGCCCATCTTAATGGCTATAAAGAAAGAGCTTTATGGGAGACAACCCAATTTGTTTTTGCTTTCAGTTTGTTTTTGTTTCTTTGAGTCTTGGAAGTTATTACTTCGGTAATAACCGCTCCTTATCCGTTTTGTTTGGTTTTTGTGTCAAGATCAACCTCTAATGAGAGAGAAGTAAGATTTGGGGAAGTTGCTGTCCCGAAACAGATTTTTGTGCTTCACTGTAAAAATTCGTGAGAGATCTCTGTATATCGGATTGAGCTGTAATTTTTTGTGCTTCTGCCCCAGGTTGTTATTTAACTTTCGTTAGTTTTGCACTTTTTGATTTGAGCAACAGAAGATTTTCGAAAAAATTGATCTTTACCTGCTGGTATGTTTTGATAGATTTTGCCAATCTTGCATTTGCTTCTTTATTCAATTTCCTTTTTGAATTCATTTTGGGTTTTCGAAAGGAGTTGCTACAGTAACTTTTGTTTTGATGGTTTTCAGTTGAAGTTGGACTCAAAAGGTTTTATCACTTCACTTATACTAATGTTGCTAATAAGAACTGTGTGAAGTTTTGTGTGAAAGAAATTTCTAGGAAGTGGAGATAATGGTGCAAGAAGGAAGAGAAAGGTTTTATGACTCGAGTAATAAGTATATGAAGATGAAGATATCGATGATATTCAAGTGATGACTCCGGAAGGATCCACTCAATACCAAATTCAGAGACCTGCAGAGTCCGTTTCCAACTAGGTAACAGTTCTGGTAAGAAAAGTTCCACGAAAATACAATCCAACTATATTTTTGCAGTTTTCAGTCAATAAGGAAAGCTATGAAGCGAAAAAGGGACGGAACCGGAGCCAGGGTGGCCCACACCATCCCATGGTGCGGGCCCACCCCTGGCCACGCCACCAGGTGGTGAGGCCACCCAGGAATCCGTCTCCGACCCGTTTTCTCCCAGTACCTTCCTTTTGATATGAAACTTCGTAATATATAACCCCCTGGATCTTCCGAGGTTCGTATATCGTGTTTTCGTTGTGTTTTTGTTTCGATCTGTTTCTGCCAGGTGTAATCTCAGATTTGGAGCCACAATGTCTTCCCCTGGAACATCCAAGGGAGATCCCTTAGAAGATATCATCAACCCATATATGAGAGAATTGAAGATTCATCCCAAGGAGTTGTTGCTCGAAGGTGGGGAGGTCCGGATTAAGGAGGTTCAAGGCCCTAAAGGTGAAGGAAATCTGGAGGACAGGATGGAAGCATTGGAGCAAGAAGTCTTTAGGTATAGGAAGATGGCGGAGCGCGAAGTGGACATCATCCACAAGATTTGTTCCGAACTCATCGCCGAGCACCAAAAGGAGACTTCTGAACTCAAAGATGAAGTCTTTTCACTCTGCCAAACAACCAACGAACTGCAAGCACAGTTCTATGACGTTCAAAATCAAAATTGTGAGTATGAGGCTAGATTTAAACGCATAAGTGCTGCTGCAAGTTTCAGGATGTTGGAAACCACGATGTCCTTTGTTGATGGGAAGCATTTACCCTGGAAGACGGACGAAGATGAGAAGATACCACCACCACCTAAGGAGTAATTCGTCATCAGGTTTGGCATCCCCTTGGTTTGTTCCAAGCTTGGGGGAGTGCCGCGGTATCATATCACTATCTTCTATCTTTTTACCTTGTTAGTAGAGTCATATCATGAATAGAGGAGTTATTTTATAGTATGGTTTGCACTATGGAAGTGTCCCCTCTCTCGTTAGATTTGTATCCCTTGGTGTGAGTTTCCATTATGGAGTACTAATGAGAAGTTCTATCATTCACTCTTTTGCATAGCTTATGTTAGTTTTCAATTCGTGGTTATATGATTGATCTTGTTGTTAGTATTGGTAGCACTTTGGGATCATTGAGTTAATTCAGTTGGTTTTGGCAAACCTGGCTCGGTCAGTAGCACCCTTTTTGAGAGTTGAAAATAAAAAGATAGAAGTACTCTAGAGGAAAATAATTTCATCATCTTTCTTTCTTGATTTGCTCATAAGTCTAGTTTTCTCTAGTTAAGATCTTTTGTGCTTCCAAGGAAGATTGCATGTTTGTCTTTACCATTTGTATGTTTGTTTGTTTCCTTCAACTCTTATACTTGCTACCCAGCCTTGATAGCCAAAAACCTGTACTGAGAGGAAATTCTTCTCGTGCATCCGCCTCCTTTAAACCAAAACCTTCGCCATTTGTGTCCACCATACCTACCTAGTAGCATTATTGCTATTCCAAATAAATTCTTGTTTTATCTACCTCCCAAATAAAACTTGTTATGTGAAATTTAGTGATTTAAGCTCTCACGAAATTTAGTTCTATAGTTGTGTTGTGCATGTCTCCATGTTGCTACTAGCACCGGTAGTGTGCCCTGCCAAAACTCAGCTAGTAACACCTTTGAGGTGTTTCCTTGCTCCTACTGGTTCGATTAAACCTTGGTTTCATAACTAAGGGAAACTTGTTGCTGTGCTCATCATACCTTCCTCTTGGGGTTCCCAACGAGCTCTACATCAACCACGCACCAACACTTTTCTGGGCGCCGTGCATTGAGCCATCAACTACCCATGCAAAACACCTATGCATAGATCAGGCTCTGATACCACTGTTGGGGTTCGCAGCATAGAAAACAAAAAATCCTACGATGGGAACTATACGCCAATATCTATATATTAGATACAAGCAAAGGTTGGATAGACATCCATAGAGAACTTACCCTCGAAGACAACAAAGCTTTGTTAACGAGTTGGAACTTGTGTATGATGTAGTCGTACGCTTGCCGATCTCAAAATCGTGTGGAAGTGCTAGCACCGCAAATCAGCAGCGCATCCGTCCTTGCACACATGTTTAGGCCACCGAACAACCTCCACCTCCTCACTTCAGCTAATTAGCGGAAGCAGCAACTCCTTCCAGACGAAATGCTACCAGGAACACGTATCTCGCTAATCCGAGACTATGGGGGAATATATCTAGAGGGGGAGAGAGATCCTTCACGAGGAGGTGTGCTTTGTGAGAGAGGAGAGGGGGGCCTTTTATAGGAGAGGGGGGCTACTCCCCTCCCCATGGTCGGCGCCCAAGGGGGCTGCCCCCAACTCTTCCTCATTCATGTGGTGGAAGCTCCACTCATATAAACATGCCTCCACTCACACATCCACTCACATGCATTAAATTTCCACCAAATTTAATGCAACTCTCATTTAATAAAAATATTTTATTTATTTTATTCAGAATGTTTTTAATTACTTTAATTAACAAACATTCACATAAAACCCCCCGCAACATTTCAATATCACATGCAGAACTAGTTTCTGCAATTTCACCCGAAACAATTCTGGTTTCCATCGAAATGATTCCAGCGCTTTGCAATTCTTTCGTATGAAACATATATGCTCCAAATGGTGTTTGGCAACCCCTAAAAGTGTCACCCTACGGTTCGCGAATAATGCAGACATGATCGAGACTCCTCTCAGATCAATAATCAGAAGCGGGACCTGGAGATCTATTCTGACTCCTACACATTCAACGATGACTTCTATGATCGTGAGAACCTTTAACGCTAGTAACTTAATCCCTTTGTATCACGATATATTACATGTCCGAGATTCGATCATCGGTATCCAAATACCTAGTTTGATCTCGTTACTGACATGCACTCTTTTCTCGTTCCCGTGATATAACATTCTAGTGTTTACATCACTTGCTTGCAAGCTATTCTCAATGTGATATCACCGAGAGGGCCCACAGTATATCTATCCGTCATCGGGATGGAAAAATCCCACTCTTTATCCATGAGCCTCTACATAACACCTTCGTAGTACTGAACCCACCTTTATAGTCACCCTTTTATGGTGTGACGTTTGATGTTATCAAGATACTCTTCCGGTGTTAGTGATTAACATGATCTCATGGTCTAAGGACTAGGATTACTTCATATGATGTTATAGCAATATAAACTCAATGAATTTGATCATAATGCTATACTTCGGATGAATGTTCATCACATCATTTCACAAATGTTGTGACCTCATTATTAACGACATCCAATGTCCATGATCAGAAAAATTTGATCATCTTGTTAATCAACGAGCTAGTTTAAAGAGAGGCATAACTAGGAACTTTCCATTTGTTTATTAAACACACATGTATTAACGTTTCCGTATTAAAACAATTATAGCATGAAAAGTAAACATCTATCATATACTTGGAATATACATAATAACAATTTTATTATTGCCTCTCATGGCATATTCCCTTCAAAGGTGCATGACAATGCCTTCATCAAGGTAACGACGTAGTAATGCCGCCATCGCCTGCCAATGGCTCGGTTTTCACCGCACCTAGGTCTCGCCGTCTCGCCGTTGGGATTGGAACACAAATCGCGAGATCCGCCAATCCAGCTGTAGGCCGACCACCTTCGACAGAGAAGATGTCCACCTCCACCAAACCTAGGGCCTCCGCCTGGGGCGTCCTCGTTATGAAAAGTGGACCCCGGAAGATGTCTGGGCGACACCGTCCAACGTCGAGGAGGCAAAGAAGTCAGCGATCTAGGAACCCTAGATCTCACCATCATCCGCCGCCCCACAACAGGGACCGCTGCCGCCAGAACTCACCGACCGCCGCCCACTCGCCATCACTGTTGGAGTTCCGCAGGAGAGCCACCGCCGTTTCCCGAAACTCAAGCCACCGTCGCCATGGAAGGGGCACGCGCGAGGGCTGGGGCCCCACCACCGCCGCGTCGCTGAAACTTTGTCCGGCGACGGATCTGGCAGCGATAGAGAGGAGGAGACACATGAGGGGATGGTTGGCTGGGGCAGGGTGACGACCCGATGCGGCGGTGGCGATGCCGCACAAGGTCAGGAGGAGGAGAAGGGGAACTCTCGTAGTATTGGAATTGATTCGATGGTTGTTGGCTTCGTTAATTTAGAGCTAGGCTCAATTCAAGCCTTGGTCTCTTGAGCCTAGTACACGGTGCTCATTGTGTGGCCGCCATGCATGGACATGAAATTGGCCTCTATTTTTGAAAAGAGTATATATTAATATCAGGAGATACCAATTATGCCCAGCCTCTACAATAATGCATGCCCTAGTGGCCTTACGGATGCACACAGTCCAGAAAAAGGAAGAAGAATTACAAAAAGAAAAGTCCCTCTATAGAGAATGATTCATCGAAGCAACGACACTAACACCACGAAAACAACACTAGTAGTCCAACCACTCCAATAGAGATGCCTTCAAGAAGAAAACAGTGCACAAGCGTCATCATCGTCCGATCAAAGATCATAGGTTTTCACCCTAGAGAAAGTCCTCACTCGCAAAACAATGCCTTCAACAAGGTCATTTCCAGGCACAACAAATTAAGGCCGGACCTTGGATTTTCAGCCGGCAAGGTAAGACCGGGAACTCCTCCTGTGTTGTCGCCCCCACAAATAGTCACTGTTGCGAGTCACAAATCACGCAGCCAATTCCTCGACGCCACAAAGACCCAAATCACCATCGCTTCCCTGATCTTCCAGCTTTCCTAACATTTTCTGCATCTGACTTTATCATGGATCATCAAAGACATGACACATGATGGTAACATATATTAGAGCTTTGCAATGCTCCCGCTGAAACCAAACTTCTAGACAAAAACATGGGTACGCCCGACCAAATTCAATCTGATCCAGCAATCTTCAGGCATATTCGCTCATGGGAGTTTGCCGGCGGAGCCTTCCGGAACTCGACAGTGCGGTCAGATCAACGACGGAAGACATCAAGCAGATCTTCATCCTGGCGCGGAAGGAACTCTAGGACCACCGCCATTATTCGCCAGACCCGTAGGCCCCATGCCGCCAGCGTCCTCCAGCACGAAGAGACAGCGGGCAAGGAAGCAGCAGAAGGCTGAGACGTCGAAGGGATCGAGGACCCTCGCAATCGCAGCCCAACCCGGGATCCTCCATCCCCGATCAAGGGCCAAAAGGACCAAATCGTGATTAAGAGGCCCAAATCACACGCACCGATGATCAGCGCCATCCGATGGCCACACTGGCGGCGCGCCGCTGCCCCGCCGCTGGAGGCCTCGGGCCTCGGTCCCGTCTAGGCGCCGCATTGCTCCCTCAATTCACGCCACGCTGCCTCCCGCGCGACACGATCGAGCGCCCAACCTCCGGGCGGCCGCGTCTTCTAGATCGACCGGGCCTAGAGGTTGGAGGTGGAGGCGCCTCCAAAGCCACATGGGAGGGAGGCGACCCAAGAGGGTTAGGGTTCTTCTTTTACTTCATGCGAAGATGACGAAATTGGCCTCTCTAGGCAAGGCATGTAGGCTCGGGGAAACCTCCACAAGTCCAGGGCGGAGACAAGGGGGCGAGCAGGGGCTAGACCCCCCTAATGATTCGCCCCCTCAATGAATCGGTTCATGATGTACCTCTAGTATTGTACTAGATCGTGTACTAATCGTCATAATTAGTTATGCAAAATAAGGGCTAATATAACCCGTGCAGCTATAGACTGCCGCGTATACATCAAATCCTAGCCAGAATCCATGATCAAACCCTTAACCTATGGGCTCTAGGACAGGATCAATATGTTACGATGGTTGTGGCGTCAAGTTCATTGCCGGATTTATAACGGATCAAGTAGACGTGCTAAATCCAAGCTATATCAATTAGCAAGTACCGATGGTAACTATTTTGGTACATAGGGAGTACCCTATGTACAAATTAGTTGTGTCTACTTTGTTTAGATTCATGTGCGTCAACTAACTAAAACATGTCTAGATACATACATACATACATACATACATACATACATACATACATACATACATACATACATACATACGGGTTTAGAAGTTGAGACACTAATTCGACACGAATAGAGTCGTTCATAACAAGAATTAATTTGCCGATTCGATGCTTTCTTTACTTTGCTTTTGCTAATACTGAGTTGCCTACAGTTTTTCTCTTGCATTCTTTAAGATTTATAGTAAGTGCAATGTCAGTGCAACTTAATTTAGTCTCTACTTATTATGTGAATGGAGAGATAGTTTCTTAAGAAATTAACCAACCGAGATAGGAACTATTATGTGATAGACATACCACAAGAAGTTGGAGACATCTAACCATAAATGAAATTTAATATATTTTAATCATTTTTCTTTCTTTTATGCGATAAAAAAATTCTTCACTCCCCTCGTGCTTTAATCCAGGCTCCGCCCTTGACAAGTCTACTAGCTACTTGGTGCCAAAATTCGGCCGGGGTCTCGCTCAAGGAGAACCTTCATGATCCTCAGCCAGAGTCCGTTCTTGCGTGCGCGCGCTAGGCACTTAGCAGCACACCAGCGTAGTCTACACCGGAATGTGGTGACGTTTGAACATGTGCGTCTTCTCGCTGTAACGTGGAGATTTCTTTTTTAAGTACAATCCTACTATACGGATGGCATCGAAGAAGCAGTAGTGTCGCCGTCGGTGTGTACTGTAGGCGTGGCCGGGCGCTCGCTCGCTCGCTTCCTCGCTAGCCCAGCGGTGCCTTTAGAGCGTCTGCCCCGAGTGGCCCCAGCAGCGAGCGAGATTTGATCATCTCCTGCGGCCGGATTGGCCGGATTGAATGCCCCAACCGAGCCAACGCTCGCAATCAAAACACGATAGATCATACTCTGACAGGATCCGTACGTACGTGGAGGAGATACTACGAGACACGATAAGGACACACGCGGCACACGCGCGCCCGTACGTTCCGGGAAACAAAATAATGGCCAGCTTTGGCTCGCTCCGGCAGACCGACACGGCGCGACGGACGGAGATCGCCTTGCTTGAGGCGCACGGGTAGTTGGCTACATGGGGATCATCATCTTTTTTATTTCCCGTGAGTGAGGATTGTGGATCAATCACGCGAGGTGATGGCGAGAGCAGCACGTTTCGGCCCGACCCACACCACCCAAACCAGCAATAATCTGGACGGTTCCAGTAAAGATTTGGCCTTCCGGGACGATTCACCGTGCTTAAGGGCTCGTTTGGTTACATGCACAGCTCTCTGAAATATACTCCCTCCGTTTCAAAATAAGTGACGTGAGTTTATCTAGATTCGAATGTATCTATACGCGTTTTAGTATATAGGTACATGCGAATCTAGACAAACTCAAGTCACTTATTTTGGAACGGAGGAGTATATTGGTTTGGGAGCAAACTCATTATTCGCAGGAAGAGAAGAGCCACACACACCAGCGTTTGGTCGTCGGATGTAAATCTGCAGCTGCAGGGCAACCAAAGATAAAGATGCATGAGTAGCCTGTTGTGTTACAACCTGATACCCGTTGTGGTAACTAAGCCTGGGCATTAGAGCATGTACAATGGTAGATAAGGTGAGTATTCTCTTAGCCTTCCACATAGTTTAGAGAAAACAGTAACAATAAATTGTACAATGGATCAGCTCTTATTGTAGTCCTTATAGATTAATATGAATTGACTAATTATAGTAATAAATTATGTTGATAAGAGAATGCATAAGGTACAATAGAGAAAATAGCCTACTCTTATTTTTAAGGAATCATCCCTTAGCTAAGGGAATACAGCCTTCTCTTTCTTAATTCTCTCTACTTCAACTAAGCGACAATCCGACGTGGCAACTCTAAGAAAAGGCTTACGTCACACCATATCAGTCACCCCGTAATGTATATGCCCTTAGTGATTTAAAACGGTTTCCGCTGGTTACTCAAACCAGCCCGTCGCTAACAGTTTTAGTCGAACTAGTTTGGTTTAGACTGTTAAGATATAGCGCGGGTTGGCGCTGACTGGTTCCACGGTGTATACGGTTTGGCACTCTTTCATGCGTAGCGTCTCCACGATACCGACTTCAGCCGCAGGCCGCGGTGTCATCGTCGGGACCACGCTTCTGTACTACGCTAAGCCACCGCTGCCGGAACAAACCGGACACACTGGGCTTGGTCTGCGGCGTCACCTGGCTAGCTATACGCGTTCGATGTCTGTGATCTCGTACTCGTAGCAAGCCCTGCACGTCGAGCCGTCGTTGAACAACGCGAGCGCACGACCACCATCCGCACGCAACACGCCATACCCTTCCGCCACCGTGTCCTTGTATCGCACGAGCCAGCTCTTCTAGGACCCGTCATGGCCGTCGTATATGGTGGAGTGCGCCGACTTCCACAGCCCGGCCGTGCACCTTGGCGGCCGGTTGCCGATGGTGACATAGCTCCACAACAGTGGCGGAGTTAGGGGGACCAGCAGGGGCCTTGGCCCCCCTATGATCCGTTGAAGCAAGGATTAATGGCTGTTTTGGAGGTAATTACATGGTTTAATTCTGCACTTTTTTATTGACCGGCCCCTCTAATGGAAAATGTAGCTTCACCGCCCCCTTCCCCCCCCCCCCCCCCCCCCCTTATTACCTATCCTGGCTCCGCCCCTGCTCCACAAGCCCCTCCTCACACCACCGCTCCCACCCACACGGAGATAGTTGAGGAGAAGAAACATCCGGGCGCCGACCAGAAGGCGTCATCCCCGCCAACCACTCGGCGCGCAGTTTGCTCCTCCATCGTCGCAGCCTCGGCGCTTGTGCTCTCAACCTCAGTCACGAGGAGTTTGTGTGTGTACAGTACGGGTTGAATGGTTTCATCTGGTTGAGCCCGTCTCAAACCAGCTAATGGTTTTCTGCTTGCGGTTTCAATCTGGAAACCAGCGAACCCTGTATGAACCGTGGATCTGGTCTGGTGCGGGTTGGTCCCTTGGTTTAGCTAGTTTGAAACCAAATAATGAGCAGACTTAGTGGTAACCTCTTCCATTTGAGTGGTGAGGTTACCCAACACTCATCACACACTATAGAAATGTGTACATCATCATAGCAGACTAGTTCTATCAACAGATTTTGATTTGACACTTACACGTTGGAGTGATGCACCATGTACATAGCATGGATCAATTTTTACCAGCAACCTTAGCCGATGGAGAGATATCAGACCATCTTCCAAAAGGTACATGACCTCAAACAACAGATCATAACCACCATCGACAACACATGAATTGAAAGATAGTGGAACCCGGTTGGCGGGGGTTATTCTCCTCGTCTGGGGTAAAAAAAGTTGAACATGCTTCCCATGTAAGTTAATTGTGTGAAAATCAAAACCGATGGAATTTCAGGATATTTCAGCGAGGTAAGAATATTTCCTGGTACCGAAGTTTTAACCTAACCTTGCTTCAGAGTACTCGAAAGATAGTGGAACCCGGGGGTTATTCTCCTTGTATGGAAAAAAAATAGGTGAACATGATTTCCATGTAAGTGAATTATATGAAGATAAAAACGGATGGAATTCAAGGATATTTCAGTGAGGTAAGAAATTTCCTTGGTACCGAAATTTTAACCTTGCTTCAGAGTGCTCGAGTGTGTCAGATAACTCACGAGTTGCATATTTGGAAGGCTTATCTCGCTCGCAGGCCGGCCATGTAATCTTCCATCTTTTAATATAGGTACTACCAATATCAATGTACTAGCAGTACTAGAAGGGATTATTATTACAAAGAAAGAAAGAAAAAACCTTGCATGCCTCCAACAGACAGATACGTTGTGCCAGTCCGGGCTACTACTCCTACTTTGTTCCAGCAGTGTGAGGCGCAACCAGGTCAGGATAGTTCTCGTTCAAGTAGTCCATGTCCTCCCAGGTGGACAGCGTCGGAAACATGATGGTCCAGCGGACCTTGGCCTGAGCGACCTCCTCATTGCCTCGTTGGACGCGGCGCTGCTCCAGGATCTCTAGCGGCTGTAACGGATCAGAGTCAGCGCATGCACCTCGAAACACACCGAAGAATACTGGAACAATTTACGAAACGAGTAGATACGGAGTAGATACTAGTAGAAGCAATTGTCATTTATCTGAAAACAAAAAACCCTGTTTCAAAGAAATTAAGCTAGCATTTCAAACATTCGAAATCACTAAAACATCTTTCAAACGTTTGAAACCCGAAATAAATATTTGAAAGAATTGAAACCACCACGTAAGAAGAACCAGAACAACGAACTAGGTTTCATTTTAATGAAACTAGCAAACCATGTTTTAAATAGTGGAAACCACGTCTTCAAACATTTAAAATAACTAAAACATGTTTGAAACATATGATAATACATGTTCGAAACATTTGAAACCACCATATAAGATGAACCGGAATCACAAGTAAAGGTTTCATTTAATTGAAACCATCAAACCATGACTAAAACAATTGAAACCATTACTACAAACATTAGAAAAAACTAAAACATGTTTGAAATATTTGAAACCACTATACATATTTGAAACAATCAAAACCACGGAATAAAAAGAAACGGAACAACAAAACCAAGTTTCATTCTATTGAAACAAGAAATAAATTTATGAAACAGTTGAAACCATCAATTCAAACAGTTGAGAAAACTCAAATATGTTTGAAACAACTCATTTAATTAGAACCACCACACAAAAATTATTGGAGCCTCAATTACAAGTACCATTTAACTGAACCCACAAAAAAAGTTTCAAACAATTGAAACCACGGTTTCAAAGATTTGATAGAACTAAGACATTAATGAAACCATGTCTTGAAACATTTAAAATAACTAAAACATGTTTGAAACATCTGAATGAACTAATACATGTTCGAAGCATTTGAAACCACGATATTAGAAGAACCGGAATAAGAAGTGAAGGTTTCATTTAATTGAAACCAGCAAACCATGTCTGAAACAGCTGAAACCATTACTGCAAACATTAGAAAAAACTAAAACATGTTTAAAATCGTTGAAACCAGTAATACATATTTGAAACAATTGGAACCGCATAATAAATATAAACGGAACAACAAGACCAAGTTTCATTCTATTGAAACAACAACAAAAATTATGAAACAGTTGAAACCATCAATTCAAACAGTTGAGAAAACTCAAACATGTTTGAAACAACTCATTTAATTGGCACAACCACAGTAAATCCATTGGAGCCTCAATTCGAAGTTCCATTTAATTGAACCCACAAAACAATGATTCAAACAATTGAAACCAGCAGTACAAACATTAGAAAAAAACAAAACAGGTTTGAAATATTTAAAAACAATAATACATATTTGAAACAGTTGAAAGCACAGCGAAAAAACAACCGGAATGACAAGACGAAGTTTCATTCAATTGAAACAACAAATCCATTTATGAAACAATTGAAACCGTGAATTAAAATAATTGAGACAACTCAAACATGTTTGAAAGAACTTATTTAATTGGAACCAGCACACAAAAAAATAGGAGCCTCAATAACAATTGTCATTTATCTTAAAACAAAAAACCCTGTTTCAAAGAAATTAAGCTAGCATTTCAAACATTCGAAACCACTAAAACATCTTTCAAACGTTTGAAACCAGGAATAAATGTTTGAAAGAATTGAAACCACCACGTAAGAAGAACCAGAACAACGAACTAGGTTTCATTTAATTGAAACCAGCAAACCATGTTTTAAATAGTGGAAACCATGTCTTCAAACATTTAAAATAACTAAAACATGTTTGAAACAGATGAATGAAATAATACATGTTCAAAACATTTGAAACCACCATATAAGATGAACCGGAATCAGAAGTGAAGGTTTCAATTAATTGAAACCACGAAACCATGTTTAAAACAATTGAAACCATTAATGCAAACATTAAAAAAAACTGAAACCTGTTTGAAATCTTTGAAACTACTAATACATAATTGAAACAATCAAAACCACGGAATAAAAAGAAACGGAACGAGAAGAGCAAGTTTCATTCTATTGAAACAAGAAATAAATTTATGAAACAGTTGAAAACCATCAATTCAAACAGTTGAGAAAACTCAAATATGTTTGAAACAACTCATTTAATTGGAACCACCACACAAAAATTATTGGAGCCTCAATTACAAGTACCATTTAACTGAACCCACAAAAAAGTTTCAAACAATTGAAACCACGGTTTCAAAGATTTGATAGAACTAAGACATTAATGAAACCATGTCTTGAAACATTTAAAATAACTAAAACATGTTTGAAACATCTGAATGAACTAATACATGTTCGAAACATTTGAAACCACCATATAAGAAGAACCGCAGGTTTCATTTCATTAAAAACAGCAGACCATGTTTGAAACAATTGAAGCCACCAATTGTTTTAGCAGTTTCAAAAACATGAATTGGTTGTTTCAATTTTTCCGAACATTGTTGAAATATAACCTCAATACAAAGTTTCATTTAATTCAAATGACCCACCAAAAGAATCTGGAAGCTAAAAACCAAGTATAATTTATCTGAAAACAGAAAAAAATGTTTGAAACAATTGAAACCACTATTTCAAACATTTGATAGACCTAAGACATGATTGAAACATTTGAAACAACTAATGCATGTTTCAAATAATTGAAAGCAGCATATATGAAGAACCTAAACCTGAAGACAAAGTTTCATTTAATTGAAACAAGCACCCAAATATCACTAGAACCTAAATACGAAGTTTTATTTATCTGACACCACGAAAACATGTTTCAAAAAAAATTAACCGCCAATACAAACATTTGAAACCCGTTTAACCTCTTTGAAGTGTTTGAAACAACTATTACATGTTTGAAAGTATTGAAACCACCACATAAGAAGAACAAGAAGCACCAGCCCAGGTTTTATTTCATTGAAAACAACAACCCATGTTTCAAAAAATTGAAGCCACCAATTGTTTTAGCAGTTTCAAAAACTTGAAGTGGTTGTTTCAATATTTCCGAACATTGTTTCGTCGTTCCAATTACCTTAAAGTTGTTTTGTGGTTACGATAATTTTCATAAGGTGGTTTCAATTGGTGGAGACATTTGATATGTATTTTCAATTGAATCGAACATGTTCTTGCTATTTCGATTATTCTTATGAATTGTTTCCAGTTCTTTGAAACAGTTATTGAATGTTTCATATATTTAAAGCAGGAACTAGTTGTTCATTTGATTTATATGTATATTTGTTATTTTTTAAAAGTAAGGGAATAGGAGGGATTAATGGGGAAATATGCTTTAGTAATTTTCACGTCGTTCGAAATGTTTGAATTAGGAAACATAGGGTGGATTGTTGTGAATAGAAAGCATAGGATGAAATAACCATAGTGAATATGAGACATTATACATAATCATTAGTATACATGACTGCAAGGGTTTATTTACACAAGGAGTTCCTGAATAGTTATCACACACAGATAGGTCTGGTTCTTGAACAAACAGGCAAAAGGCTTGATATGGCGATAACATCTAACTGTACATGCGATACAGATGGTAGAAGTTGTTCAGAAAACGTAAAATAATTCGAATGTAGAAGTTAAAATCATGTTGCATTGTTATCGAAACAGATCGGTGAACTAGGAGCTGGATACTTCAGAAGGCAGGAGAGATGCTCATCAGATCTGGGCGGTCAGGGTTTAAGTCATTTAGTCGATGGTGGACGAGAGTCTCACAAACTTGAGAGCGATAAACAGACATGGATATCTGCATAGTTGAATAAAAGATATGAGGAGATTAGTTTATAGGATAATTTGGGAGTTAGGAACAGTGAAGTTGGATACCTTTCCATTGCCAACCAGGTCTTTGCCATTATGGCATTCAAGAAGTCTGATGACAAAGAATCCGCAGTCATCGCTAGTGAAACAAAGTAATAGAATAGTTAATGTCTGGCAGGTTAAGCATGTGAAGTAAGTAAATTTAGTTATAGTACAGGTTATAGTGGAGAAAACTTACTTGTTAGTTTGGGTGTGCATCGTAGGATAAATATGCTTGAATTCATCATAAATGGGTATTTTAGTTGACCTCGCAAGGTTGTATGTATCTTGAAGATTAGTACCCTGAGGTTTGTAATTAGCCGTTGTCATTAAACCGTCAGGATGAATATGGAAGCTTTAAAGAAGATACAGAAACTCACAATCGTCTTCCAGAGGTCCTTGTGTGGATGTTCACCTTTCTTAACGACAGTAAGAGAATCATATATCTCTATGGCTTGTTGCGCCAAATTGACAATGATGAGAATCCAATGGTTAGTATCACAGATAGGAAGGAACAGCTATGAAGTTGGTAAGACATGGTGAGCTGAGAGTACAATTGTTGAAACCAATAAAACTTCTAGATAGTGGTTGCTATAAAATGCAATATATGACATACCTGTTCAAGTAAATGGAGTTTCAACTTCCTTAGCATGTTTGCCATTCTAATGTGGTCACATTGATGGTATGGTTTCATGAATTCTTTCTATAAGAAAAATACAGTAAGAATTAGAACAGTAGGATGGATAGCTAAGAGTGGTAAGCAGAGGGTAGGTTCCACTTACAATAATTGGTTGGTTCAAAATTATTTTGGAATTTGAACCCCAGTCTTGCATGATTGCAACATTGCAAAGCCACATGAAGTTAAGGTCTACATGGCCTTTTGGCATGAGAGAGTGTACAAATTCCCTCTCCGTTACAGATGCACCGCATATTCTGATCTTTGTAGGCCCAGTGTCGTTCTGGTTGACTGGTTTTGTTCTCCTAGTGGACCTGAATCTGGAATTCTTGACGTGGAGAGTGTACATCTTTGCAAGTTCACCTACAGTCTTGCCCTTGTTTTTCACCGGTTCGGCAATACCTTCTGCATTCAAGTCATTCTTTTGATAACGTTGTGACCGGCATTTCGCTGCAATGTTGCAGCTACCGGGGTCAGTAAAGCTACGCCCTCCAGGGATTGGATAAGTGAGATGTCCTATGTAAGTTGTTTTCTCCTGAGGTGGTGAGTTGGGAGATTCCACGATATCAATGTACTCCTCAGAAGTAGTATCTGTGAACATGAGATGATAGAAAAGGTTAGGTATAAGATGAAGATGGAATGTTGGTGGTAATATAAGTACAAGGCAATAATTGATTGGCTTACTAGGAGTGAAACTTCCAAATTGGCCTGGCAAACTTGGCGATGGCAATTCTGGAGTGGCAAATATATTAGCAGTTTTAGCGGCTAAGTCGTTGTCAGAATCTGACTGATCACTATTTGGCATGGGTATGTCACTATCTGATGTAGACTCATATTCATTGTCAGATCCAGATGTAGAAGTTTGTGTGGTAACCACCGCAGGGGGTTCTATGGATGCAGTTTGCAAATTCACGGGCAGAGAGGGCAAGCTGGACATTGTATATTTTGATTCATTGGCGATATAATTGTCTGACAGGTTGCCTGGTGTGGTCTTTAGGGGAATGGATGCCGTAGCATATGTATGTCCTGGAGTGGCACTTTTTTGACCAGTATGTTCGTCATTTGTTCCTATTGTAATAGAGGATACCATATTTACTAACAGAAACTCTAAACATGTTACTGATTGATTGAGGTCTGGATTAGGGTGGGGTGGCTCTTTTGGCTGATAGTTCGCACTCGTAGTGGAAGAGTGGAATTGGGGCTGGATCAACAAAAGGTTGTAGCGTATTTTGTTCTGCACATGGCTTTGGTGGGTTGTTATCAAAGAGTTTCTTTGATACGGAACTACGAATAACTAATTGATCATCTTGGACACCTTCATTCTGAGATATCAATCTAGCTTCAGTAGATGCTGCATGTCCTATCTGAACTACATAGTTCATGGTAGGAGAAAGCATAGACGGGGGCATAGATGGTTTTTCATGATGGGTTTGAAGAGTGCCTTGTATGTGCTCACTGAGTGAAGACAGGGTAGCTGCAGCTTGAACATCTATTGAATGGGCCGATGTGTCATGATGACATGGCCCTTGCTGGTTTGCAAAGAGATCGAAATTCTCAAGTTGTGGGCTGGGAAAGGTTTCTTCTCTGAGAGGAGGTTGGTTTGTTTCGGTACATGTGTCCTGAACAATATCTGGAGGTTCAGCAGACAATTGAGCACTAGCAGGTTTTTGGGATGGAGTATGTAGGGTATCCTGGACACTGGGTGGTGTTGGAGTTGTTTCAAGAAGGGGAGAATTGGGCTTATTGGAATCTCTGATTGGGGGCTCAGGTGGGACAGAGGATGCGGGGACTGAATGATGATTTGCGAGCAAGTTCTCCATGTCAGCCTTTTTCCTCTGGTCGAGCTCAGCAAGTTTGTTTTTAAGACGGTTCTGGTAGAATTGAACGATTTTCTGTCGCCGGAGGTTGTATCCATCCTCTAGGGACTGAAGGTCCGCTAATAAGATCTGCCGAATAAAAAAGTTTAATCAAAATATCATATAGTCTGTAGGGGGGTTTGAGAATAGCAACAGTGGAATAAACAACAAAAAGTTGTTAAGAAGTGTTACCTTCTGTTTTTCAGAGGTAGATATTTGAACAGAAGGCGTTCCCGTAGCATGTGTTGAATGCATAGAAGATGATTGTGCGACGACGTTATCTTGAAGCAGCCTATCAGGTGCGTCTTCTTCTCCATCGGACAATGTGCAATCCGGGAGATCAGTAGGACCCTAACAAAATTAAGACCAAGATAGTACGTGGTATGGTAAGGGAGAAAAGTGAAACAACAGTTAAATCTATCAGAAAATGAGGAGCTTTAGGGTTTTACCAGGTGACTTCCCAATTTGGGAAACTGAGCGGTGCATGCTTGGCTAAGGTGGTCTACGTCTAATTTATGAAATAATGCATTCGTGATGACGGAAATAGCTGGGATACCTTCTGCAACCTCAATTATTTGTGGCTTTCGTATGAAGACATACATAAGCCGAGAACATAGACAATTGACATTGGTTAGTACCTGCTTCAGTGACAGAGAAGAATAAAAAAGAACGTAATTTTTTTAACCATGGATGTATACATTAGCCACAGTTGAATTGTTGTAATCTTCAATCGAATCGATTAGGTAATCTACAGCGAACTCTGGCCAGTTCATTTGTTTGATCTGTTCTTGGTTTTCAAACATGTGCATGTAGCTTCGATTCAGGATATGACCACTGGTTGGAGCCAGATAGATGCAAAGAAAAATCATCATGAACTGTACGCAAAACTCATCTTTGTCCTGGAGTTTGACTAATTCTTCGATAGCTCTATAGCTCTATCGAGCTTGATCCCCCTCCTAGCTCCTTCTGATCTGAACTTTGTCTTCCCCCTGTAAGGTTTAGACTTGTACATTCCCCGACGGGGTAAAGGTACAGGGATGTTACCATTAGAGAATCCAAGGACTTTCTGCATGAAATCCTTTATTGGGTATGGAATTCCATTGATAACTAATGACTTGGTCTGACAGTCTACTTGATGTATCAATTTCATTGTGAGAGCTTTTCAAAGCCTATAGTCATGCATGAAAATCAGTGGTTGGAATCCCATGTCTGATATCCAGTCCTTCTGCATTGGACTAAGCTGCTTGATGATATCTGGAATCATGTGAGGAGCACATCTGTAACATATGTTCTGGAAATATGGGAGACACTGGTAAGAATGTGTTGAACAGTTATTGGGTCATTGAGAAATCAGAAAACAACCACATACCCTACGGAATAATGGCTTCGGCACTTTCGAAACGGGATTGAGTACATCAGGAGGTAGTTTGCGTTTCATGGATGTAAGAGTGGAGGAACTTTCAGCAACGGTGGCTCTCGTAGAAGCTGAATTTAGCCGGAGGGACCTCCGGCGTGACGTATCAGGATCTTCTACGTCTTGTTCCATCCTGGTACATTTATTTAGATAAAGGAATTATCAATGAATCATTTTGATTAGGTAAGTTTGTAGTGGGATTTATGGAAATGAGGCAGAAAAATGATACAAGTTAAACTATGACACAGTCATTATATTATGAATAATCTGTAGATGAAACGAAGTTTGCCGAATACAGTGGTCTAATTATCAATAAGTTTGTAGTTTTCTTGTCAGATTAAGCGATGCTACATCTATATAAATTTCGGAAATTCAATCTAAAATCTGGAAGTGTTGCAAAGATGAGATGGTTGTCTACATGGATTGGATGCTACAGACATTCGAGCAGTAATTAGATCTAAAAAATGGAAATTGTAAACCTAGAGGAGGTGTACACTGTCCTTCTGTAAAAATCGAGATCAGTAGTGTAAGCAACTGAAGAGCCAGCCGAGGAGGAAGGAATAGTAAAAGGAAGAAAAGATGGAGAGAGAGTTACCTTGGCCCGGCAGAGGGTGATATCTCGGCTGGAAGGCCAATGGCGAGGTGGAGGAGTGGACTTCCACAGCGAGCCGCGCCGCAGATCTGAAAGGAGGACGAAGGGGGATGGAGGCGTGGGCTAGAAAAGGACGACGGCGGAAGCGGAATTGGCGTGGGCTGACGGCGGAGGAGGCGGCGGAGTGAGGGCGGCGGCGGCGGAATCGGCGTGGGCTAGAAAGGGATGACGGCGGGGGGAGGGGGGAGGACGTGGAAAGGGTGCGTTTACGGTGAGCTTGGAGGGAGCATGGACGGTGAGAGTGGGACCAAGAGGGGGGAGGGGAATACGGGAAGGAGGGGGCGGGGAATATGACCAGCAGGCCGGGATGTGGTGCACGGATCTAAAAGCATGGGAGGGGAGTGGAGGGTGGATTCCACTCCGGCACATACCGGTGCCGGTAGAAAGAAGTTTTCGAGGGGAGGAGTCGGTTGCTACTACCCTACTTACCTGGAGGATGGTGAACTTGAGGCCGCCGTGGACGATGCTCCCGCCTGAAGCCGACGCCGCGGCCAACTGCAAACGACAGAGCAAGGGTCAGGCAGGTATAATCTTGGAAGAATTGGCTTCGTGGAAGAATCGATAGTGCTGGGAGGAGGCTTACGAGATTGAGGGTGCTGAAGGTGCCCATTGCTGGCTAGCTGATGCGTCGCGATGATCCGGAAGGTCTGGTTTAGCCGTTTAGGGTCCGATCGAGGCGAGCGGTTCTTCCGACAGCGAGCGAGCTCTTATGGAGAGAGGACGACGAGACGACAGGCTGAACAAATAAGGGGTCTAGATACTCCTTCCTTCCTTGTAGTATTCTCGTCGGATTTAGCTAGGGATTCCGTGTTCTGTTCTAAGAGGAGTCGGACATCCGCCAAACCCGACTCACTGAATCACTGAATCGCTCCTGCCTTCCATTGCATGCATGCGGCTGCGGCGCGAGCCGTGTGCATCGTTCGGGTTCGCAATTGTCTCACAAGAAGAAGGCGCGTGCCTCTAGGCAATGGGCATGGGGGAGGCTAGAGAAAAAAATAACCCTCATGCACAACTTTAATATCGATTTTTTTTCGATAAAGGGCGTTTTATTACTTTAAAAGGTCTTAAGTATTACACCCGGCCTCTGCATAACTAGGATGCACACAGCCGCCAAAAGTCCAGAAATCCAAACATAAGTGAGAAAGAACATAAGGCGAATTACATATCATAATGAGAAAATGTAAAACGCCTAAGGTGCTGAAGGCGGCTCTATCCGTAGATTATGTTGCCAGCCATGCCGTGTGAACAAATCCCGCGCCGTGTCCTCCAACCGCGTACACACCTCCGTGAACAACTCTCGATGATCCACACGATGTAGTGCAGCCCAAGACCGAAGGGTACCTGTGCATATGTAAATAACCTGCAGAAGCGAACAATTTGCATCGTTAAAAACCTTATCATTTCTATATAGCCAAAGCGACCATATAATGGCAATTGCTCCTACACGAAGAAGTAACTTATACTTGCGATCTATACCGTGTAAGCAATTTCCAAATATATTGGCAATACTACTCGGTGGATACAAGCCAGAAGCTGCTTGGGTAACTGACCATATAGATCTGGCGATATTGCATTGGAAAAATAGGTGTTTTATTGTCTCGTTATGCTGACAAAATGTGCACCTAGGATCCCCATGCCAATTCTGCCTAATAAGATTATCCTTAATAAGGATGATCCCTCGACGGAGATACCAAGCAAAGATTTTATTTTTAAGAGGTATCTTCATCATCCAAATCATCCTATTATCTAAAAATGGTAAGACTGGCTGAATTAAGGCATTGTATAAGGAACTAACAGAGAAGGAGCCATTCTCACTTAAGTTCCATCGGAATTCATCATGTCCGACTGACAGCTGAACATCTGTTAACCGATGTAGCAACATGATCCAAGAGTCAAGCCTTGCACCAATTAAATTCCTCCGAAAAGTCACGTTAGGTGGAAATGATCCCAGCACGGTGGCAATCGTTTCCTCCTTATACCGGACTATGGAATACAAAGCAGGATATTGTTCACGGAGTGAAGTAGTACCAAGCCACTTATCCTCCCAAAACCGTATCTGAGACCCATCCTTAATAGAAAATGTACCGAAGCGGAAGAAATGTTTCTTGGTTGCCATCAGGCCGGCCCAAAAATAAGAGTCCCCGGGTTTCCAAACCATTTGAAACAACGCTTTTGATCCAACGTATTTTCTTTTAAGTAAAGTTTGCCATAAATAAGGCATGGTCGCGAGTAATAATAATAAGTCTAACAATTTTCTTAGTAGCATGTATGGCAACAATAAATAAGCCATGGTCGGGAGTTTTTATATATACCAAAATAAAGGAACTAACAGTAGAATCAACCACTAGCACAAGACAGTTGATATTAGAAAAAAATAATATAGCATCGCCTCTAATCTAGGCTCTAACGTCCAATATAGATTGAACTAAAACATAACTGGAGCTCGTACTACCATGGTACGGTTTGGATGCACAAATGAGTAACGGCCAAACAAATAGGTTCACTACTACTCCCTCTATTTTAAAATATAAAATGTTTTAGCTTTATGAAAAAAGTGTATCTAGACCGACTTTAGTGTGTAAGTTCATGTTGGTTTGGAGTAAACCTACTCACTAAAAGATGTCTAGATACAATCATTTTACAAAGGTAAAACATCTTATATTTTAAAACGAAGGAAGTACTACGAAACCAGCACTAGTCTCTGCAAGAATTGGTTACATTTGGGGAAAATATTTACCGTAAACTGAAACGAAATTGCGTACTTAATAATGGACCTCGATGTAGGTCCAAGCGGCCGAGGATAATAACCGTTGACTGGTTTGGAACAGGGATCAGCTATGTGATGATGGAATCGGCATTTCGGTTACCGGGTGGAGGAGGGAACGTTGGAACACAGCAACAACTCGTTGCGTGACTCACCTCTGGACTAGAAGCACCAGAGTTGAGCGCCCTCTCCATTTTCACTGTGATAGTTTGCTATACAGTTTGACTCACCTCTGGATGACCTCTGAGACCACGCCACCAATTAATTGTTATATAGTTTCCAAGATAAAACGCATAACACACTTAACTGAGTCCATGGCAGTTGATACATACATAATAACATGTTTCTGGGGCAAAAGGGGTAATGTGGATTACCTATAATTGTTGTATAGGGGGGCAATTGCCCCCCCCCCCCCCATCATACATGAAAGATAGATGATGTTTTGGTAAAACAGGATACGACTTTCTGCTAACTAAACAATGATCTATTATTTTAGAGACTAAGATAAAGATAGAGCACATAGATCGTCCTGAATTTCAAGTCAATAGTTAAGTTTCAATTAACAATTACCATTATAGAGGCGAGAGATTCTTCCGACAACAAGGTCTTAGGGAGAGGACAACGAGAAGACAGTCTGAATTAATAAGCGAGATCTGCATACTCCTTCCTTGTAGTTAATAAGAGAGCAGCCTTGAGCTTCCAGACCCAGTACGAGTGTAGAATTTGCACATGGCGAAGCTCTTCCGTTGTAACTTCCATGGCTGCTCACCACATGCTCTTGTGCAAGGGACTTCCATTTGGTGGCCCCCACCTAATATACGTATGTACAGCGAAAATAAGGGATAAAGTTGACCGATTGTGTGTGTAAATAGGCATAATGGTATCTATCAAATGTATAGAGAATTACAGTGGCATTTGTCAAAAGTTGGAAATTGTTGCGGTGTTTGTCGAATAGCCAAAAATTATAGTGGCGTATATCTAATTGATGCGCTCGACTTTCGACGTAGAGCTCGTTGGGAACCCCAAGAGGAAGGTATGATGAGCACAGCAGTAAGTTTTCCCTCAGTTATAAAACCAAGATTTAATCGAACCAGTAGGAGCAAGGAAACACCCCAAAGGTGTTACTAGCTGAGCTTTGGCAGGGCGCACTACCGGTGCTAGTAGCAACGTGGAGACCTGCACAACACAACCACAGAACTTTGTCCCCAACTTACGATGAGGTTGTCAATCTCACCGTGTTTTGCGGAAAAAAAAGGATTAAACGTATCGAATGGAAAGAAGTAAAAGTTTGCAGAAAGTAAACATAAAGCAGAAACAGTTTATAGATTGTATGTAAAGACAAAGGACCGGGATCCATAGTTCACTAGAGGTGGCTCTCCTTAGATAGATAACATGCTGGGTGAACAAATTACAGCAGGGCAATTTACAAACACCGAGAAAGCAATACATGCATATACTAATCATCTTGACTCCTCTGAGACTTGATTGGGAATTACAACATAATACATAGACCGCCATCCAACTGCATCTATGACTAATAATCTACCTTCAGGTTATCATCCGAACCCCCTCTAGTATTAAGTTGCAAGCAACAGATTATTACTTTACGAACTGCGTGTAAAGTAAACAATACGATTGTTCTATGAAAAAAGGATTGTTGTTTTCTCCCTAGTAGCAACAGCACATCTAGTACCTTAGAGATTTCTGTCACTTCCCCAGATTACCAGAGGCATGAACCCACTATCGAGCATAAATACTAACTCTTGGAGTTGCTAGCATCTACTTGGCCAAGATAGCTACTAACAACGGAAAGCATGCAAGATCTCAAATAACAAAGACATGATAGAATCAATAATCAATCTGAAATAGCATCTCAATATCCGTCGGATCCCCGCAAACACAACATGTATGAATTACAAATAGATGATATGGATCATGAACGAAGCTCACAAGATCTAAACATGAAAGCACAAAGGAGGAGAACCAGCCATCTAGCTACTACATGGATCCGTAGTCCAAGGATGAACTACTCACGCATCACACCAGAGGATTGCATGGTGATGAAGAAGGCCTCCAGGGTGAATTCCCCTCTCCGGCAGGGTGCCGGGAAGAGCTTCAGATCCCTCCCGATATAGGGATGGAGATGACGGCAGCTACAGACTCTTTCATGGATTTTTGATCGGGTACTTAGGGTTTTCGTCCCGAGGGCAATATATAGGCGGAAGAAGAGGCCGAGGGGGGTGTCGGGAGCCACCACACCACCCCCTGGCGTGGGCCTAGCCTGGCCACGCGGCCAGGTGGTGTGGCCGTCTCCTGGCCCTTCTTCGTCTCGTATTCTGGCACTTGATCACTTCCGGAAAAATAGGCACTTTGGCTTTTGTCCCGTCCAATTCCGAGAATATTCATTTTCTGACTTTCCTGGAACCAAAAACAGCAGAAAACAGGCAGCTGGCACTGTGGCTCTTGTTAATAGGTTAGTCCAAGAAATCATATGAAAAGTACTCCAAAGTTGAAACAAAACACAAGAAAGTGGATAAAACCAAGCATGGAACATCAAAAATTATAGATATATTTGCAATGTATCACTAATTAACCCTATAATTATAGGACAATGTGGATTCATGAATGTGATGAAGTAAAATCCATGCGATTCAATCATGCACCGAGAAAAATGGAAGCTTGTAACAAGAACATGTTGCACATGGGAGAAGGAGAAGACAGAGTAGACCAGTGCAATTGGCCGAGTGAAGTAGAGCCATACAGACAGAAAGGAGCGCTGGTAACCCCAATTGTGGGGAGGCAGCCGCCAGGAGATTGTGAAGCGGCCAGCTAAACCCACCTACGGTTCCGTCTCCTCGTCGACGACGCCACCGGTCCGCTCCGCGTCCGGTGGTCTTAGGGCCTTGGAGGTGTGACAGACCATGGTCTCTCTTTGGTGGGAGGGTGTTCGTTTTTGTTTAGCATTTTTTCAGTGTCATCTTCAGGATGTTGAGGCGGCGGCTATGTCCTGAAGTCTGAATAAAGTCCTCCCCGTCCTATCCTCGCTCCGGTGGTGCGTCTAGTGCCGGCGAAGGGCGTGTGAAGTCATGTGTCTAACGGATCTTTTCGGATCCAGTCGTTTTCTGTATTCATCGGTGTGGTTTGAGGTCAGTCTCTTCCGATCTACGGTTGTCATATTCGGCGATAGTTTGTGCGCTGGTCCTATGGGGCCTTAGCATGACGACTTCCCGTCTGTCTACTAGAAGAAACTCTACTATGACAAGCTTTGTCTGACTCCGGTGATGGAGGGGCGAGGACTGCGGCGCGCCTTTGGCTCGTGCTAGTGTTTGTAGTCATCGCTAGGTGATCTAATGATCTATTTGTAATTTCTATTACTTTTAAGGCTCTTTGTACTACTGGTGATGATAAAAAAAAACCAATTGCGAGCCTAGCAAAGAAGATTAGTCGCGCCTCTTTCTTCTACAGTTGCGAGATCGTTGGATAAGACGGGTCATACATCCAACGGTGAGCATGCCAATTGACCAGGATGAACAGTTAGACACAACATGGCAAAAGACTTAAGTACCCTTCATAATTAAGGGGTTGGATTTGATTGATACTCCCACTAACCAATTGGAAGTACTCCCTCCATTCAGAAATATAAGACAATTTAGTTTTGTAAAATGAATGTATCTAGACGTCTTTTGTGTATAGATTCATATTCGATTCACAAAGCTAAAACATTTTATATTTCTAAACAGAGGGAGTACAAGGTACCGTAAAATTTTCTCCACTTCAAATGTGTGGCATGCAAGGTTTGTTTCGTGGTTAATTAAGTTGTTTTTCTAATGGATAACTTCTTAGACCACGCCTCCAATTGACTGCTAGATAGTTTCAAGCTGAAACACATAGCGATACTTACTTGAGTCCATGAGATTTGATATATACACCACAGCACGTTTATGGGGCAGCAAAACACGTACCATGCGGGCTTAACTATGATGGTTGTATAGGGGTGCAATTCCCGAAGCTTAATGGTGTTTTGGTAAAACAAGCTATATACTGCTTTTCTCTACTACCTAAAAAAACAAAACGTTCTGTTTCCTCCCAGGCTGTGTTTCGGGGGCATCTTCGTCCATCGCTCCTCCTCCACACACGAAAATATATATTCAGAATTCTCTTCTTCCGACCCGCGATATGCTAAATTGTCCAGTAAAAGTGTCTAGATACACTTATTTCAAACCATATTTCAAACTCTTTAGTGATACATACGGAATAACATGTTTCTAGGGCAAAAGGGATAATGTGGGTTACCTATAATTGTTGTATAGGGAGGCAATTGCCCCCACCCTGCCCAATCATACATCAAAGATAGATGATGTTTTGGTAAAACAAGATACGACTTTCTGCTAACTAAATAATGATCTATATTTTAGAGACTAAGATAAAGACAGAGTACAGAGATCGTCCTAAATTTCAAGTCAATAGTTAAGAATTCAATTAGCAATTATCAGACGAGCAGTTTGTCCGACAACGAGGCCTTAGGAAGAGGACAACGAGACGATAGCCTGAGTTAATAAGCCAGATTTGCATACTCCTTGCTTGTAGTGAATAAGAGAGCAGGTTGCAGCTTCTAGACCTAGCACGAGCGCAGGATTTGCACATGGCAAGGCTCTTCCGCCGTAACTTCCATGGCCACTCCCCACATGATCTTGTGCAAGGGACTTCCATTTGGTGGTCCCCACCTACATGTACAGCGAAAATAAGGGATAAAGTTGGCTGATTGTGTGTGTAAATAGGCATAATGGTATCTATCAAATGTATAAAGAATTACATTGGCATTGTTCGAAAGTTGAAAATTGTAGTGGTGTTTCTCGAATAGCTGAAAATTCTAGTGGCATATATCTAATTAGTCCTATAATTATAGGACAATGTGGATTCAAGAATGTGACGAAGTAAAATCCATGCGATTCAATCATGCACCGAGAAAAATTGAAGCTTGTAACAAGAACATGTTGCACATGGGAGAAGGAGAAGACAGAGTAGACCAGTGCAATTGGCCGAGTGAAGTAGAGCCATATAGACAGAAAGGAGTGCCGGTAACCCCAATTGCGGGGAGGCAGCCGCCAGGAGATTGTGAAGCAACCAGCTAAACCCACCTACGGTTCTGTCCCCCCGTCGGCGATGCCACCGGTCTGCTTCACGTCCGGTCACCTTAGGGCCTTGGAGGTGTGGCGGACCATGGCCTCTCGCCGGCGGGAGGGTTTTCGTTTTTGTATAGCCTTTTTCAGTGTCTTCTTCAGGATGTTGAGGCGGCGGCTACGTCCTGAAGTCAGAATAAAGTCTTGCCTGTCCTATCCTTGCTCCGGTGGTGCGTTTAGTGCCGGCGGAGGGCGTGTGGAGTCATGTGTCTGGTGGATCCCTTCGGATCCGGTCGTTTTCTGTAGTCGTCGGTGTGGTTTGTGATCAGCCTTTTCTGATCTACGGTTGTCATCTTCGGCGATGGTTTGTGCGCTGGTCCTATGGGGCCTTAGCACGACGATTTCACGTCTGTCTACTAGAAGAAGCTCTACTACGACAAGCTTTGTCTGACTCCGGTGATGGAGGGGCGAGGATGGCGGCACGCCTTTGGCTCTTGCTAGTGTTTGTAGTTGTCGCTAGGTGATCTAATGATCTATTTGTATTTTCTGTTACTTTTAAAGCTCTTTGTCTTACTGTTGATGATAAAAAACCAATTACGAGCCTAGCAAAGAAGATTAGTCGCGCCTCTAGGTGCTACAGTTGCGAGATCGTTGGATAATACGGGCCATACATCTGACGACGTTGGCATACGATCGGCATGAGCATGCCAATTGACCGGGATGAACAATTAGACACAACATGGCAAAAAATTTAAGTACCCTTCATAATTAAGGGTTGGATTTGGTTGGTACTCCCACTGACCAATTGGAAGTACTCCCTCCACTCAGAAATATAAGACATTTTAGTTTTGTGAAATAAATGTATCTAGACGTCTTAGTGTATAGATTCACAAAGTTAAAACATCTTATATTTCTGAACGAAGGGAGTACAAGGTACCGTAAAATTTTCTCCACTTCAAATGTGTAGCGTGCAGAGTTTGTTTCGTGGTTAATTAAGTTGTTTTTCTAATGGATGACCTCTTAGACCACGCCTCCAATTGACTGTTAGATAGTTTGCAAGCTGAAACACATAGCGTACTTACTTGAGTCCATGAGATTTGATATATACTCCACCATAACACGTTTATGGGGCAAAACACGTACCATGCGGGCTTAACTTAACTATGATGGTTGTATAGGGGTGCAATTCCCTCCCCCACCCCATCGTACGCGGAAGCTTAATGATGTTTTGGTAAAACAAGCTACTGCTTTATGCTAAAACTAAACATTGATTTAGTTTTAGGGGAAAAGGTAGAGATTTCTATACCTTATAGCTTTATTTTCTGTTTTCTTCACTAAATATCGTGGATGAAGTTAATTTCGAATTGTTAGAGTACAATGATCAGAGCAGGGATATGAACTGAGTATCACAATGCAAGTTTTTTTTTTTTTGTAACAACATGACTCATGAGTTTTGTCCGCTATTTTTTGTGTTGTCGTGTTTGGTTATCGGACAAACAACTTTGGCTTGTGCTAGAGGATGCGCGGAGAGAGGATTTCCCTGGTAAATTTGCGGGAGCTTCATTTTCGTTTTTGTTACATTTACATATTAGAGCCATGGCAACACCTAACAAGGAAAAATGTACTAGTAGAAGAAGAAAAAAAAAAGAGCCGAGCCCTTTGATTCTGGTCCGTGACTTGTTGCATGATCAGGTGGATCGCCCACGCTCCTGCTATCCACTGAGAAGCCACAACACATGAACTTGAACCAATGATCGGCCAGGTGAACGGATCAGTTGATTGACTAACCGGAAACAATGGGCTATATAAAGCAAAGAACCACAGCTATGTGACAGTACAAAAGTTGCTTGTGGAATAGCTCAAACTCCTCTTTTCATTGCTTACTGTCATTGCACGGCTACACTTCCCAGACTCTGCGCTCATCTAATTGTTACGAAAAATAAGAAAAATAAAAGATACAACAACCACTCGGAACAAAACTGCTATCGCAAGCGCACCTCCCAAGACACACACGAGGCATAGTCCTTTTTGTGACTATCTTCCTTGAAAGAACCGTCATCACTCGCAATAGAGCCTGATCACCGAGTCAGCACCAGCAGTGAACAACCACGGCTGTCTTGGGTGGAACTTGCAGTCCAAAACCCCTGCACAAGAAAGAAAAGCTAGTCAGATACTGAATTTCAATATTTATGTCGCAAGGTAGTGTGGTAATGCTGACATTTAAATCATCGTGTTATAAGCAATTTACTGTATTTTGCAAGAAAAAATGGTCGAATAGTACAACATAACATATCACACATGCAGAAAAGTTCAAAGAGTCAACACATGGTTTGAGGACTAAGGATTATGAGGTTCAATGCACAATGCAATGCAGAGCATCTGTGACTTGCATTCTCCCAGTGAAAGAACATAATAATGTACTTCATTCGTCCCAAATTAATTGACTCTGGTTTGTCTAGATACATGGAACAGCACGAGTATAACCACCATCATATAACTGCTTTGATGAAGATTAAAAATGTTTATGAATGCGAACGAGAATCTGCGAAAGGAAGTAGATGTAATATAAACCACATGATGTAGGACTATATACCTCTTCTATCTGAGCTCAAGTGGCCACGGAGAATCTCCAGCGGCACAATAAGTGGGTTCTGGTTGAGATCAGCATAGACCATCCCATGGAACACATAAGCTGTACAATCCTCAGACGATGAGGCAAAAAGAGGGTACCTCCGGTGGAAAGTAACACTGGTTATATCCTTCGAGTGGTTCCTGAAATTAAGAAAATGAAATACAGGATATAAATTCAGACAGAACAGTAAAACAGGTGGCGTACCCTCCAAAAAAGAACCGTATCTAATGGGATTTCGAAGAACAAGGAAATAACTAGAACCGGAAACAACATCAATTTTTTCTTTACGTTACAAACTATTCAGGACACCAAACAGTGGAGATCAATGACCTTTAACAGAGAACAATTGTGCATATTGAGGTGTTATCGAGAAGGAAAAGTTCAGCATGACTCGAAGGCAAGTGTAAAGGAGTAATCAGCGGCCACACCAGATAGCAAAGCATGTGGCCCATATTGTTGATTGAGTAATCGATGGCCAGATCACATAGCAAAGCATTTGGCTGGTATTGTCGATTGTTATTCAAGTATTTAGTAATCTGTACGTAAAACACTATGTGATATAGATTATAAATAAATTGGAGAACTAAATTTGGACAAACAAAAGAAAAAATAATAGCTAACTGCCTAGAGCACTAACCTTGACAATGTATGTATCTATTAAAAATATCTTTAACATACCGCGCATGAAAAAAATACAGAACCAAAGAGAGTTAAAGGTAAGAGAAGTCGTACTTTAACATCTTGTATGGTTTCGTAGAAAGATCAGTATCAAACCAGCACAATTTACCATCTTTGCTTCCCACGATAAGGTTATCACCTGCATGAAAGAATTGCAGTCAGTAGTATGGCAATCCAACAAACAATTAACAACTGATTTACAGCATAGAGTAACAAAAGCATTAAGGCAATATGAACCAACCCAAGATCTATCGACTGGTAAATTAGAATAGAGTTGATTTTATACTTACCACCAGGATGGATGGAGATAGAGGAAATTTCACGGAGACCTGACTCCAATTTCTTGACCGCCTCTGCCTTTTGGAGATCATAGATCTGAACAGATTTCTTAGTGGCAACAAAGAACATCTTTTGAGTTGGATGGAATACTGCTGCAACAGGGAGGCCCGGCAGTTTACGGAAAGGATGGTGAGAATGCTTCTTCGAGAGCTGATGCAACAGTACTGCCCTTGATTCACGTACAAAGGAATTAAGGTAGACAATCGGAAGAATAAATCTTCAAAATGTTAAGAATCTGTGTACACACTATTGGCGTGTGCATATCTACATAACTGAATCGAAAAAACCAGCTCCGATAAGGAAAAGAAAAGCAAGCAGCCCTGATACAAACAATAGCATTTTTTTCTGGGGCACACACTATATATCTGTTGCAAATTATTATCTTGATATAGTTAGCTGAAAAATTGAACTAGATCAATTTCCTTTTAAAGCATATTGGTTATTGTGCTCTTGCATCACTTATAGAAATTAAAGAAAACAAGAAATGCTTAATAAAAAGGATATCAGTTGGCACAACTGTGGTGAAATAGTCACCCTTTGAATGCCACTCCACAGTAGATGCAGCCTGAACAACAAAACAGATGGTAAGCGTACAACCAAAAAATCTTAAGCAATTAAAAGGAGAATGATAAGTAACTATTAAGTATTTATACCTTATGATGAATCAATGTGATTCCATCAAATTTGTCATTCTTTACCCACCTCACAGCTGGTTTCTTATCATCTGCAATATAATAAAAAAATTATGAACACAATCAATGAATGGGCTAGTAGTAATACATCATAAGAATTCTTAGGGTGACAAATATTCTTACCAGCATCCTCTTCCGGAGCTGATTCCTCCATATTGAGGAGCTGCTTTGTCCTCATTTGAGTTTCCTCATCCCCCACCTCGGCGTTAAGAAGCAGAAGATCGTGGCCACTGCATCAAATAAGATGAATGGTAAGAATGTGACATGCGTAAAGCTAGAAAAGAAAATATACATGGGAATGCCAAAGGCGTACACGATAGCAGCCAGAATGGGCTTATCAGGTGAAGGATTCCATGAAATACGATGAACATCAGCGCCAACATTGAAAACCTTAAGACATCGACCAGTTTCAACCTCCCAAACACGAATTGTTCCATCAGATGAACCTTCAAAAAAGAAGTGTAAAATATAAGACAATGCCATGCTAAAGATGATGAGACCATTTCCTGAAGAGCCTTTTCACAGGATTATCTTGCCTCGTCGTCTTTCTCAAAATCTAAGACCCTTTTTTTTCAAAATCTTGAGATTAAGTCAATGTTTGGATTTACGTTATGTTTACTCATTTGGATATCATGCATACTAACAAAATTGGTTGCCTTGAAAGCGCTAAGAGCCTCATATGAAATGGTATGACCAAACAACATAGTTCAAAGCAAATTAACTAATAAAAGTGAGTAGATTACATTTGAATCATCTGCACATTGCCCACATATATTCAGGAAGAACATAGATAAATATCAGCAGTCTATACCTGAGGCTATCCACTGCCCTGTTGCTTCAACCGACAGCGACCTCACTGGACCACTATGGCCCTTGAACTCAAGGTAACACGTTCTGGGATATGGTCTTAGATCTTTTTTACTAGGTAACTTCGGCTTGAGTGACTCGGGATCAATGTTTATCTAAAAAAGAACACAATAATAAAGGATAAAAAATGATAAACTGGAACCCAAGCAATAGAGACCCATATATAGTCATTAAAAGAAGATAAGTCCTCCACTTACACGCTTTTTGCGAGTTCTAGGGCATAGATAAAGATCTAGGCAGCGATCAAATCCTTCCCTAAGTGCCTTCTCATAGGCAGGTACACTTCTGAGAGATTCAAATCTGCATAATCCACAGCACAATATAAAGGGATGACAAAACAAAATTTCCTCCGGCGAATCAGACCAGAAAACCCATAATGAGAATGTAATGGAAATTATACCGTCGTGGGATGAACTTTGGCCTGTCCTCCTCATACATAAGTTGGTATGAATCTATCTCCTCTTGTGTGGGAACATATTCAACAGAAGGATTATATGACTCTTCATGACCTGAATAGAGAAATTAATGCATCATATATAATGAATAGAACTTCAACTACGGAACAGAAATGCCCAGTGCAAGACTGTATCACATAATTTCTGAGAAGCATTTCATGTCAGCATGAAAGGGCATTGCAAAATGATGGCATAGTACCTGGCAAATTTGGTTTAGGTGCAGGGATGTAGCTCAAGCCTTGCCTCTTATTGTCTGCTGTATCAGTGTCATCTCCCCACAGAAGATAGTAGTTTGGCTCATCCTTTGGCTTATCAAACTTGATCCATCCTTTACGAATGGCTCTAACAAGTTTAACAACCTGCCAAAAAGAGCAATGCAGTAAATGGTAGTGTAAATGGCAACATCAACTAATTATTAGTTATAAATGGCAGGCAAAAAATGTGATAGCATTTGAAGTGTGATTCTAAAGCAGTTTCGGAAAGAAACTGAAAAAATAGTCATATGGGCTAGAGTATGTTTAGATAGTACAGCACATGTCTTATTCAATGATTGCCCACAAAAGGCTAGGCAACCAAACATGAACAGAAGCAGAAGTAATCCATTACCGCACCATGAAATAAATTATTACAGTGAAGACTGAGGTCTAAATAGTAAATACTTTTAAGATAGACAACCAAAATAACTAGAAACACCTCACAATCATGTACTGGATTATTAAAGCAGGCAACTGTGACCAGCCAATAATCATCAGTTCATTGTGGAACAAATTTCTTACATCATTTCAATATAAGATACAATTCAATGGGGCTATTAGAAGGATACTTAAGATCTTGAAAGAACAGACAAATAAGCCACCCACGCAGTTAGCTACATTCTTGCAAGAAATTAAAGAGCATGTGGATTAATCAAATGCTCTAACATAACATAAAAGAGGAGGAAGCTGAGGATATACCTTCTTTTGCTCCCACTTTGAGGGCACAAATCGCCTTTTCGGCTCAGGAGCGTTAGAAAGTGGATGACCTTTACCATCATATTCAAACCAGTCAACATAATCCTGAGAGAAAAGTTTAGTCAGTCCATGTTGATTATTGTAGTTAATCCTAGGGAAAAAGAAAAGAAACCATAAACTGTACTTCCTCCATCTTGAAATAGATGTCAGAGATTTGTCTAGATTCGCATGTATCTATAAACGTGTTTATACATGCGAATCTAGACAAATCTCTGACATCTATTTCGAGATGGAGAGAGTACAAGAATTAACTTCAATTTGCATGCATGTAGATAACTTGTAATAGCCATTGACATGTTAATTGTTAAATATTGAGCTTATATACTTGCATATGGGCCACACATCTGCAAAGAACAAGCATTATGCATGGTGAACATGGATCCACTTCTAAAGGTTTATCATAAAGATAAAAAAGCGTAGTAAATTAGTAATGGTACCAGACATAAAAACTAAGGTGGCCAACTGGGTCGATTTTTACATAGTAGTCACAACATGAGCAGTTCAAAATTCAAATAAACACACAGTAGATTTGGCAGTCACACTTACTGGATATGGATCAACATTGGTGTGTGGAGTCTTTCCCTTCAACATTCTACTAATTATCTTAGCTTCTTCCTTTGTAATCTGCACCTCCTCGTCATTATAGGCATCAATGAGCTTTCTCCTATACTTGGCAACAGCAGTAAGCAAGGACGGAGCATTTAATTAGTAACAAAATTAAGATCAACCTAAGCTAGCATCAGATAATGTAGTAAGGAAGTTGGCAGTAAAACTAAAGTTGCGGCATATGGATTACTAATCAGATCCTAAGTTCTCGTGGAGCGTGAAACCGAGACGCTTTGGCTGGGGACACAAACACTAGAGCAACCGAGTTCCAGACTCGTACCAATTCGTATCATTGTCAGCATTTTTGAGGAGTGTGTCGATGCGGCCCTCCCTGTCCCGCTTCTTGATCTTCCTCCCGGAGATGTCATACCCTATGTGCTCCTCGTCCTTGTACCACTCTAGGGGCACGTCCCCGACAGTGTTGCGTGGCCCGGCCTGCGGCAAAGAGCAACGACATACATATTAACCTTCGAGTCCCTGGGTAGGCAACTAAAATGGCTAATTATGCTGAGGCGCTAGCTGGAGCAGAGCAACTGATCACCTCGTCCTCAGAGGAGTCGCTCTCCCCGCCCGCCTCCTCGTCCTCCGCCTCTTCCTCCAGTCTGCCGTCGGAGTCTAGGCCGGAGCCCTCGTCGCTGTCCTCGAACGACAGCGAGCCCTGCAGCAGCTCGAGCAAGCGACGCAAAACCATCAACGCTTATCCGATAAAGAAGAAGAACTGAAGAAGAATAGGCGTGATAATACATCAGAATCAGTGGGGGAGTGAGAGGAGTGGCGGACCTCGTCCTCGTCGTCTTCGGACCAGGCGGTGTCGCTCCACGGCGAGTCGTCGGAGGAGAGGTCGGCGTTGTCCTCTCCGTCGGGGCGACCCATTCTGGCCGAGAGGCGCAGGCTTCTGGGGTGGTGGTGCGGTGGGTAGGCGAAGGGGAGGAGTAGGAAGCCGCCGCCGCCTAGGGTTTTAGCAGGGGAGGGGAAGCTTTTGCTCGATGGGAGAAGAAGAAAGCCATGATGCCCATTAAAACACGGGCCGGGCCAGGCCACGCTTCTCTTGGAAAATTCAAATCACTTGACCCCCAAATTCGCAGAATGGGCTTTATACCTCGGCCCATCAAACCAGCCTAGTATAAATTTTTTTTTAAGAAATACAGTACGATTGTATACGCTCACAACACGTATATACACACACCCTACGAACGCACATCTTTTTTTTCCAGACGACCAAAAAATTACTATTCCAAGTCACTGGATGTAAATCATTGGACCATAATATGACATCCATGCAGATTCAAAAGGACCAAGAGGCGAGAAGATGTTAACCCATTAATGCCAACTATTATTTCTAAGTCAACTAAGCTATTATTATTTGGCTACAATGCAAAAGGCTTTGCTTTTCGATTCATTAAACAAGGTTAACTAAGTTATAAATTATCATTCATTCATATTCATTTTTTTCAGAAAGGAGCATATATTAATATCAGAAGATATCAATTACACCCAGCCTCTGCAATAACGCATTGCGCTAGCGGCCATACTGATGCACACAACTAAAAAAGAAAGAAAATTTACAAAAAAGAAAAGTCCCGCTACTACCATCGTAGTCAACTCCCCCCAAGCTTAGACTTCGTTTGTCCCCAAACGAAACTGAGCTCAATAAACATGGCCTCGGGTTTATGGAGTGAAGAGTCGATAAAAGAATACGGACAAGAAGCATCACATTCATCAATACATAGATCATAATAGAAGACAACTCACTATTATATAACTCAACTTGCAATGAGTAAAGGAAACACAATAAAGATACATAAAGTAAATCATAATTGTTAATGGCAAACTTAGCACTTGGTCGAAGAATAGTTGATAATTTGCTGGAGTTCACAAATAACTGGTTTTCAATGAAAGCTTTCAAAGTAGTAAACATCAAGATAAGAGCAATGTGCAAAACAAGGAACATAAGCAACATGATTGAATAAATCATCATATGAATGAATAAAACACAACAACTCAAAATACTTGCTGAGATAGAAGGGAGTAGGTTTACTGACTCAACTAAAAAGTAAAAGAAAGCCTTTCGCAGAGGGAAGCAGGGATTGCAAGTCTTATAAAGAGCTCCCAAAAATTATGATACTTACTAGCTTCAGCTCTCATTGCCCTATCATAGGCATCTTTAGGTGATTAAGGTTAAAGTGATCAAATATGAGGATATGCATTGACAAGTTATAAGTTGAGAATCTCATGTCCCTTGAATACGAGGGCCGCTCCTCATGCTACTCAAGTTTAGTCACCGGTAAGTTCTTGTCATCGTAAGCATATGTGTATCATAGAGAACCGCCAACGGGGTACCCCTTGCCCGATGATACGGAAGAATCCCATATCAAAATGACAAGGCAAGCAGAGAACAAGCATCTCAGCAATCTTCTTATTTACCATGGGAATATAGTGCTTTTTTCTCTCTTTCCTCTTTTCATAATATCTCTTTTTTCTTTTCTCTTTTTCTATCTCTCTTTTTTATAAGAAGAATGCTTCATAGATGCTCGTTATGGTTACGCTACAGGTTTCCACCATGTCAGCATGGATTAGACCAGCAGCCTAGGCGTTTCTCTAACACACATGCATAACTCTATGGACTTACAAGCTCCCCTTTCATTTCACACCGACGACATCCATAAACAAAAGAACATGATATCAACTTGGTACAATGTACCAGTGCAATGTTGAAAATGTTCCCCATGACAGCATGCTTCTGCTAATTCACAACTTACAAAGCGCAAGCATATACGCAACATAGGTGAGCACAATGGTTCAAGTTTATTAAGTGCAAGAAAGTAAAGTGTGCCATTAAGTTTCTACGGGAGAGAATGTCTTATCGTAGTCAACTCCTTGAATTTGTCGAAACCCCTTTGCGACAAGTCGAGTTTTATAGATGGTCACATTACCATCAGCATCAGTTTTCTTCTTGAAAATCCATTTATTCTCAACGGCCTTTCGGTCATGAGGTAAGTCCACCAAGGTCCAAACCTGGTTTTCAGGCTCATCATCGCTTCTAGCCATTTTTGGAATCCAGGGTCATCATCGCTTCTTCATACATCGCAGGTTCATCAATTCCATCGACCATGAAATTCATGATAGGATTCCGTACAATCCAGGAGCTGCATGTGTCCTGCTTGACCTGCGAGATTCGGTAGTGTCCTCTTTCGGAGTTTCATGATAATTATCATTAGTTCCTTCTTCATTCGGTGAAGTCAACTCCAGAACAATTTATGGCGTTGCGCCACTCACTGTTTCATGAAGAGAAGGTTCAATAACCTCTTCGAGTTCTACCTTCCGACTACTCACACCTTTCGCGAGAAACTCTTTCTCTAGAAAGGATCAATTCTTGGCAATGAAAACCTTGCCCTCGGACCTGTGATAGAAGGAATACCCAATTATTTATTTAGGGTATCCTATGAAGACACATTATTTCTCTTTGGGTCGAGTTTATCAGGCTAAAGTTTCTTCACATAAACATCGCATCCCCAAACTTTAAGAAATGACAGTTTAGGTTTGTTTCCAACCCACAATTCATACGGTGTCGTTTCAATGGATTTAGATGGTACCCGATTTAAAGTGAATGCAGCGGTTTCTAGTGCATAACCCAAAATGACAGTGGCAAGTCAATCAGAGACATCCTAGATCAAACCATATCCAATAAAGTACAATTATGACGCTCCGACACACCATTACGTTGTGGTGTTCTAGCAAGCGAGAGTTGTGAAACTATTCCACACTCTCTCATTTGTGCACTAAACTCGTAACTTAGGTACTCACCTCCACGGTCGAATCGCAGAAATTTAATCTTTCTATTACGATGATTTTCTACTTCACTTTGAAATTCCTTAAACTTTTCAAAGGTTTCATACTTGTGTTTCATCAAGTAAATATATCCATATCTACTCAAATCATCCGTGAAAGTAACAAAAAAACGATATCCACCTTACGCTGACACACTCATTGGACCACATACATCAGCATGTATGATTTCCAACAAATCTGTCGCCTGCTCCATTGTACCAGAAAACGAGGTTCTAGTCATCTTGCCGATAAGGCATGGCTCGCATGTATCAAATGATTCAAAATCAAGTTATTCTAAAAGTCTATTAGAATGGAGTTTCTTCATGTGTTTTATGCTAATATGACCTAGATGGCAGTGCCACATATATGCAGATATATCTTTATCAATTTTAATCCTTTTAGCATCAACATTATCAATATGCGTATCACCACTATAAAGATTCAACAGAACTAAACCATTCATCACAGGTGCATGACCATAAAAGATATTATCCATATAAATCGAACAACCATTGTTTTTAGATTTAAACGAATAACCACTTTGCAATAAACATGATCCGGATACAATATTCATGCTTAGTGCAGGCACCAAATAACAATTATTTATATTTATAATTAATCTCGACAGCATATGGAGAGGCTGCGTTCCAACGGCGATCACATCAACTCCTGATCCATTGTCGACACACATCGTGACCTCATCCCTTGCTAGTTGTTGCTTGTTCCGCAACCCCTGATTCGAGTTACATATATTAGCAACCCGATCCAGTATCAAATACACATGTGCTACTACGAGTACTAGTCAAGTACACGTCAATAACATGTATATCACATATGTTTGCCTTGTCGGCCTTCTTGTCCACCAAATACTTGGGACAGTTGTGCTTCCAATGGCCAGTCCCCTTGCAATAATAGCACTCAGTATCAGACTTAGGGCCAGCTTGGGATTTCTTTTCAGGTGCAGCAACAGATTTGTCGCCCTTCTTTTCCTTCTATTTGCCCTTCTTATCTTTCTTGAAACCGGTGGTCTTATTGATCATCAACACTTGATGCTCTTTCCTGATCTCCACTTCTGCATTCTTAAGCATTCACAGAAGCTTGGGGAGAGACTTCTTCATGCCCGGCATGTTATAGTTCATCACGAAGCTCTTGTAGCTAGGTGGAAGAGGTTGTAGAACATGATGTATGCCTAAGTCAATGGAAATTGTTATTCCCAAGTACACAAGCTTATCGGTGTACCCAGACATTTTGAGCATGTGCTCACTAACAGAGCTGTTCTCTTCCATCATGTAGCTAGAGAACTTTTCAGAAGCATCATAACTCTCTACGGTAGCATGGGTATCGAAAATCATTTTCAATTCACCCATGGTATCAAAGGCATTGCCATTTTTGAAACGCTTTCGAAGTTCTGGCTCTAGCCCATACAGTATGCCGCAATGAACTAAGTTGTGGTCCTTCTGATGAGTCAAGTAGACATTCTATTCTTTGCCAGGGGAATCAAGAGCTTGTTGGGGGCCTAGCAGTGCTTCTAGCACATGTTTCTTTTCTGCAACAGTGAGGAGAATCCTCAGATTTAGGGCCCAGTTGGTAAAGTTGCTACCATTCATTGCAAGTTTCTCTTTCTCCATGAACACATTGAAATTAAAAGCAGGTGGTGCCATCGACAACAGAATTTGTAAAGTTTATTTATACTAAGTTTATGATAGATCGAGTTCAACTAATCCAAATTATGAATGAACTCCCACTCAAAAACAACATCTCTCATGTCTTTTTAGTGATTACATGAACCAAATCCACTACACCAAGTCTGATCATCACGTGAGTCGGTGTAGCTTCAAAGGCGAGCATCTATATGGGCATCATATCAACTATATGACTCATTCTTAACCTTAATTCGGTCCGTGTTCCGAGGCCATGTTTGTACATGCTAGGCTCGCCAAGTAAGAACCTTAGTACTCGCGTGTGTAAAACTGCCTTACACCCATTGTATGAAAGCGTAGAGTCAAAAACACCCGATCATCACGTGATGTATTGAAACGACGGACTTCCTTAACGGTGCATACTTAAGGAAGAACACATTTTTATCTTGATATCTAAATGAGGGAACATCTTATAATGCTACTAAAACGCCAAACAAGCACTATAAGATGCAAACATCATATGCATAAAGTGAAATGATATGGTTCTTGCACTTGATCACCATCATGTGCATCATGGTATGATCTTTATCATTCCTTGTGTGTAAGGCCAAGGTCTATGGAACTTACATGTTAGGTATGCTATAATTTCCAAGAGTATCAACTATACTTCAAATTATAACATTACCATATCATGGCACTATCCCAACAAAAATCTAAACTAGACGCTTCTAATTTATCAATTGCAAGTTTTACGTGGCTTAGGGCTTTCGAAGATAGAACCGGTCTTACCTACGAATATGGAACCACAACGATGATAATCAAATTATTATCAACTCGTTGTAAATCAGATATTGACTATAGTAGGAGAGGCAGACACCTGCTAGCCACTTATGCAAAACTAGTTGCATGTCAAGCGTGGAACATGTCTCATGTGCGAGGACATGTAAAGTTAGTTCGTGCCGCTTCATCCCACTATGCCACCAATATCTAAGATACATATAAGATGCAATAACATGATCATCATCGCCCACATACTCTTATGTGTTCTACCGGTACAAAGCATCTACGCATAGATCACGCTCTGATACCACTATTGGGTTCACAACATAGAAAAAAAATCATATGATGGAAACTACTAAGAACCAAGATCTATCTACCTAGATACAAGCAACGGGTGGATATACATCCATAGAGAACATACCCTTGAAGACCGACAAAGTGTAACAAGGTTGGACTCGTGGATGATGTAGTCATTCCCTTGCCGATCTCAAGATCGAGAGGAAGTCCTAGCGCCGCAAATCAGCATCACATCCATGATCACACACATGTCTGGTCCACCGAACAACCTCCGCCTCCTCGCTCGAGCGATGCAGCAGAAGCAGCAACTCCTTCCATACGAAAAGCCACCAGGAACATGTATCTCGCTAATCCGAGACCATGAGGGAATAATTCTAGAGGGGGAGAGAGATCCTTCACGAGGAGGTGTGCTTTGTGAGGAGGAGATGGGGGCCTTTTATAGGGAGAGGGGGCAACCCCTCTCCATGGCCAGCGGCTAAAGGAGGTGCCCCCACCTCTTCCTCACTCATGTGGGTGGAGCTCCCACTCACATAAACATGCCTCCACTCAAAAGTCCACTCACATGCATTAGATTCCCACCAAACATTCACATAAAACCCCTTGCAATATTTCAATAACACATGCATAACCAATTTCAGCAATTTCACCCAAAACAATTCCGGTGTCCATTGAAATAATTCTTGTGCTTTGCAATCCTTTTCTCTGGAACATATTTGCTCCAAATGGTGTCATTATCCCTTAAGTGTGTCACCCTACGGTTCACGAATAATGCAGAAATGATCGAGACCCTTCTCCGATCAATAATCAGTAGCGGGACCTAGAGATCCATACTGACTCCCACACATTCAACGATGACTTCTGTGATCGTGAGAACCTTTAATGCTAGTAACTAAATCCATTTGTCTCGTGATATATTACATGTCCGAGATTTGATCATTGGTATCTCAATACCTAGTTTGGTCTCGTTACCGACATGCACTCTTTTCTTGTTCCCGTGATATAACATTCTAGTGATCACATCACTTGCTTGCACGCTATCTCAATGTGATATCACCGAGAGGGCCCAGAGTATATCTATCCGTCATCGGGATGGACAAATCCCACTATTGATCCATGAGCCTCTACATAACACCTTCAGAGTATCTGAACCCACCTTTATTGTCACCTTGTTACGGTGTGACATTTGATGTTATCAAGTTACTCTTCTAGTATTAGTGATTGACATGATCTCATGGTCTAAGGACTCAGATTACTTCGTATAATGTTATAGCAATATAAACACTATGACTTTGATCGTATTGTTATACTTCGGATGAATGTTCATCACATCATTCAACCAATGTTGTGACCTTATATCCAATGTCCATGATCAGGAAACCTTGATCATCTTGTTAACCAATGAGCTAGTTTATAAGAGAGGCATAACTAGGAACCCTTTATTTGTTTATTAAACACACATGTATTAATGTTTCCAATCAATACAATTATAGCATGCAAAATAAACATCTATCATATACTTGGAATACGATAATAACAACTTTATTATTGCCTCTCAGGGCATATTCCCTTCATACCCAAGGGTCTCAACAAGCATGACGTCCATGAGAGTAGTATCGTGTGCAACCACAACCTTGCCAAGACCCATTACCTGAGACCTTGACTTGTCGGCATATGTGACGGTTATTTGATCATGATTCGGCCTTATCTCCGTCATTATCGCCTTGCTTCCGGTCATATGACTTGTGCATCCACTATCAAGCACCCACTTTGACCCGTCGGAAGCATAGTTTTACAAGAGATCAAAACTAGTTTTTAGGTACCCATTTTTCAATGGGTCCTCTTTTGTTAGTGATAAGGGTCTTGGGAACCCAAATAGACCAAGCAATATAACCATCAAGTGGGCCAACATATTGTGCATAAACATCACCATAATAATCACGCATTAAAACATAGTGAGGGTTAGAAATTCCCACAAAATAATCTTGTGACATAGTTTTGCCACTTGTGGTATTCCCCATAATGGTCTTGTATTTTTCTTGTGCAGGCTTGGCCTTCATCTTCTTGTTGTTCTTCTTCTTGGCCTTGGACACATAGCCAATTCCTCTTTTCTCATTATTTAACCTTTCTTACTCAAAAGGTCATCAAGAGACTTGTTTCCTTCGGGGAAGGTGGCCTTTGCATGCTCCCCCTTCAACCTAGCATTTTCCTCAAAGATAGATGTACTACTAGAAGGAACAAAAATACTAGGTGAAGCAACATTAGTCAATTGAGTTTGAAGTTGTTCACGAGACTTTGTGAGAATCAAGAGTTCACTTTCCAAGTCCTTGTGAGCCTTTTAAAGATTCTTAAAGTCCTCGAAAAGTTTGTCATGAACAATAGCAAACTCAATCTTATCCTTTTAGCCATTTTATACTTAGCAATGGCATGATCACATTCCTTAATGAGTTTAGCAACAATTTGATCATTTGTCTCATCCAGGCCTTCAAGTTTTTACTCAAGAGACTCCCTAGTCTCTTACTCTTCTTCTAGAGCATTAGTTAGAGAGTCCATCTCAAGAATGTTCTCCCTCCCAAGTTTGCATCTCTCATCAAGAAGCTATTGTGTGTGAGAAAGTTGATTAAATAGATTCACAAAATGATTCTTGTGCTCCCCTTACAGGTTAGTCATATAAACATCAAAATAAAATAATTCCTCCTTCACCTCAAGAGTTATATCATCATTCAATTCATCATTGATCACAGAGGTGGAGAGAGGAGATGATGATACCTTTGATGCTCTTGCCATAAGGCAAGTGACATTCTTGTTGGAGATATTCTCATTTGGAGAGTCGAAGAGTGAGAAAGTGGATGTAGAGGTGGTGGCAATGGCTTCCACACCACTTGATGTTTCTTCTTCTTCCTCCTCATCTCCATCATCGGATGAGAAATCTTCATGTGCTATCAACGCAATGTCAACTGACTTCTTATTGGTGGCATTTTTCTTGATGAAAGGCTTCTTGAAAGGGATCTTTGACTTTTTCTTCATATAAGTCCACCACCATGATCTTCTCTCTTCTCATATGGATATTTGGCAACAAAATTATAGCGGTCACCACAGTTGAAGCAAGTTCTCAATCTTGAACCATTCTCTTTTCTACCACTTGGGTTGCTTCTTCGTTGCATCTCCATCTTGGCTTTAGCAGGATCTTTCAGAAAGTTCCTTGCATAGAAGGCCATGTATTCACCATGAGAAACCTTGACATCTTCGGGGTGGCTCATAGTCAGGACTTCATCACTTCCTTCTTCTTCCTTACACTCCACAACCTTGGACTTCAAGGCAATATTAACACCATTGCTCATTCCAAGGGCACGTGCGCGGGCATCTTTGGCATTCTTCGTAGCAACCTTGAAGGCGGACATCTCTTGCATAACTCCATTGGAGGTCATGAGATGATAGTTGTATCTTCCTTGGAGACTCTTCAAGTCGGTGGGCTCAAAGGGCATGAGTGCACTCACATACTTCCTCTTTATCCAAGCATCATCCACATGAGAGGCACCAACATTTCTAAAGGTGGTAGCAGTGGATTTGAGTCTTTGATACATGTCTTCATGGTCCTCGCCATCCTTCATATAGAAGTGATGACCCACAAGTATAGGGGGTGTATCGCAGTATTTTCAATAAGTAAGAGTGTCGAACCCAACGAGGAGCAGAAGGTGTTGGCTAGTGGTATGGATCAGGAATTCTCTGCAAATACTTAGCAAACAGATTTTTAGGGGTTTTTGATAAAGCAAGTAAATAAAGTACAAGTAAATAAAAGACAGTAGGAATGAATGCAGCAAGTGGCCCAATCCTTTATGCAGCAAAGGACAAGCCGGTTGTATTACTTAAGATGACCAAACGTTCTCGAAGACACATGGGAAGACTGTCAAGTGCTTTCGCTTCATATAGTTGATTAATCTTCTTTAGCTTGCTAAGTGTTGTGTGGGTGAACCTGTGCTAATGTACCGACCTTCCTAGGACGAATTCATACTTGTGATTATACCCCTTGCAAAAATCCGTAAGTACAAGAAAGTAATTAAGGTAGAAACCTAACCACAGCTTTAAACTCTAAGACCCTTACGTCCCTTGTGCAATGGTTTGCTAACGGGGGTTCAGGTTTCTGTCACTCTGGCAAACCCTACGATTAGTAGCCAAATACACAATGCATTCCCCTAGGCCCATATAGGTGAAGTGTTATGTAGTCGACGTTTACATGACACCACTAGAAGAAGTACACCACAACTTAAATATCAAACTATTGAATCTTTCTCAACACAACTCCAGTACTAATAACATGACTTCTCCCATGTCCTCAGGAACAAAACGAACTACTCACAAGACATCATATGGATTATGATCAGACATGGAATAATGATGTATAACAATCTGAACATAAACAATAATTCAACGGTTCACTCAATAGCATCAACTACAAAGAGTAATCAACACCGGGAAAGTTTCCCCCTAAGAACTATGCAAGATTCAACCCAATTGTTACAGCAATATGGAGATGGTGATGAGGGTGCTGATCGTGATGATGGTGGTGGTGATGATGATGATCCCGATGAAGTCTAGCTTGATGGTGGTGTTGATGGCGATGATCTCCCCTCTCCGGGAAGGAATTCCCCCGGCAGAAATCTGTCTGCTAGAGAGATCTTTCTCTCTCGGTGTTTTCTGCCCCGCAGAGGCAGCGGAATCTTTCTATGGTCGCTCCCCGAGTCTTAGGGTTTCGGGAGGAATATATACACCAGAGGGGAGAGCCAGAGGTGGGCCAGGGCAGCCACACCACCTGGTGGCGCGGCCTAGGGTGGCCCGCGCCAGGGGGTGGTGTGGGCTCCCTGTGGCCCATCTCCAGTCCTCCTTCTGGCATCCTTCGTCTTCTGGAAAAATAGGATTTTCCGTATATTTTCCCAGATTTTCTGATCTTCGCCAATTTTGCCTCCAAACAACACCTTTTCCATCAGAATCCTGACTGCAGCGGTCCATGCTCCAAAAGTCATCAACCATGCAAAAACAGATGAAATAACATAAGTATCATCTCTTAATATTAAATATATCAATGAATAACAGTGAATTATGCCATAGAATAGTGATGCAAAATGGACGTATCAAGAAGCCTTCAACTTCATTGCTCAAGGCATCATATCGGTTTCTTCTCCTACTCTCATTTCCAACAAAGAAATCAGTGAGAGCATCCCAAGCTTCCTTGGTGGTGTTGAGGTGTTCAATGTGAGGGAAATCTTTTGGCCCCACACCAAGTTGAATCATGTGAAACACGGTGGCATTGAGTTAAATATTGAGCACTTCTCTTCTTGTTAAGTTGGTTGGATCCTCAATTTTGAGTCCTTGTTAAATAATATTCCACAAGTCAATGCCAGAGCTGCGCACATGAGATTTCATTAAAACTTGTCATTGAGCAAAATAATGTTCAGCTAGCATAGGTGGGTCACCTCTATTATTTATGTGGATGAGGGATCGAAGGGTCGAGAGAGTACCAACCAGGAACCTCATGGTGCTCTTCCTTCCCATCGCCCTTTTTGGTGGAGGAGTTAGTGGCATTATGCTCATCCTCCACTACTTCAACCGTTGGTTTAGCCGAAGCATTCACCTTCAGAATCGTAGGGGGTTCCTCTTAAGAAGGAGGTGGTGAGGCTATCGTTTCCTTAACAAGTTGCTCAACTAGTTGACGCAACTGTTGGATTTTGTTGCCCAGGGAGGAGCTCAAGCTTGATTCCAAATTCTTGAGATCCTCCATGGTCACCGAGGTGCTGACCTCACCCCCTCCATCTTCAACCTGGTTACCCATACACTCGTAGGCGGTTAAGCCCGAATAAAGAGCCAAGGATCTGATACCAGTTGAAAGGGTCGTATGGGCACCTAGAGGGGGGCTGAATAAGTGCTACTTCAAATTTTACTCTTTTTCAATTAAGGATTTGACATAAAAGGTAAACTCTCTAGATATGTAACTAAGGTGAATTTACCTATATGTCACACTAGCACAACTAACTAAGCAAGAGAAAGATATAAGTAAAATGCGGTAAAGGATAGAGGTAACCAAAATGGAGCACGCGGAGACACAAAGATGATTTCCCGCAGTTCCTTCCTTTTGAGAGGAAGTGCGTCTGCGTTTGGAGAGGGGGTGGTTTCAAACCACCAACGCCACAAAAGGCCTCCCTTGTTCTCCAATGAACCTCACCCCAAAGGGATCAGTTCACTCTTCCACTATATCGGTAACCTTCGAGGTGGAAACCGACACCTTTACAACAAGTTCGAGGCACACATCCACAACTGAATTGCAGGATCCCGAATGCAAGAAAGTTGTCACAACAATCAAATACAAGCTTGTAAGAACCAAATCAAGGCCTAGGGTCTCCAATGAAACACTAGAGCAAGGTACCCTCAAGTGAATGAGGGGGAAATGAAGATCTCTTTTAGTGAAGATGTAGATCAAAGCCTCCTCATTCGATTCTCCAAATATCAAGGACTTTGAATGGTTGGAGGGGGAGATCTTGTTGCTTTGGTGGCTCTACTTTGGGTGTTCTTATCTTCTGAGACGAGCATAATGAGGTAGGGGATGAAGTCCTCTTTTTATAGGCCCACTCAGCTCGGGCCGTTTTCTGCCCGTTGGGGAAAAACCACACCGGAGACTCCGGTCTGGAGACCGGAGATTCTGGTATATAAGCATCTCACACCGGAGATTCCGGTCCATCTCCGGACCCCTATACATACTGGCATGGACTTGGTTTTGATGATCACACCGGAGACTCGTGCTGAAACTCTGGATGGGAACACCAGAAACTCCGGTCTTTGCACACCGGAGATTTCGGCATGTGACTTCACACCGAAGATTCTAGACTGCCTAGACCGGAGATTCCGGTCTGAACCTTCCATGAAGATTTTGTTTCAGCCAGGGATATTTCCAAATGCCACGGACTTTTCAGTAGAATAACCTGACACCATTAGCACATGGTAAAAAGGGTCCTCAAGTTGTTAACGAACACCAAAACTGAGTAGGATAATAAATGTCCCTTCAACGCTGATATGAGATCAGCGTGGAACCCTGCACATAATGTTTCTTGGTAAGGATTGAACATAACTTATTCACTGTCCAATTTGCATGCCTTAGAGATTGGAACAAAGCAATGATCTCAGGACATTGGTTCTTCAGCAATCAGGCGGTGATAATGGAAGAGTACAACGGGTTTAAGAACCCTAGATCAGGTGTGTTGGATAAAATAATGATCTGGTCTCAAGTGCTCAAATTACCAGATGGCTTGCTGAAAGATCGAATGATCATTAGATGGATGTGTAGAGCAATGAGGGAGATTTTTAGAGTTCTAGATTAAACTCCCTGTGGGTTTTGTTGCAGAGTTCGTAAGAATCCAGGTGAAGATAGACCTGAACAAGAAGTTAACTCGCTTTGTCTTGATGATGAAGGATAGGAAGGAGTGGTATGAGGTCAAGTATGAGAAGTTTCCTACTTTCTATCGGAATTGTGGCCTCGTTGGGCACTCACATGAGTAATATAGTATTGGTGTGCATGATGTAGCCTGCTCCAATGGGGAGATTTTAGCCTTGCCGGTGGTGGGTGAGGTAGTGGTCGAGGTCGTGCTAATGTTGTTGGTCGAGCCATGTCCATGGGAACAGGCAGCCAGAGATTTTGAGACATGTAAAAAGACATGGACAGGGATAACCGAGTCTGGAACAAAGGAGATAAATGTGGGAATGAGGTGAGTGATTTTGATATGGATGAGGGAGATGGTCTTAGCCGCAAACGACTCACCTTCGATAATACCAACACAATTGACGATCCTATGTTTCTGGCAGATAGTGGAAATAAAGTGGCACAGGGTTAAAAAAAGTCGTGGGAATGTCGAACACATCGCTTATCCTTGCATAGTAACGGTTTCGCAATCCGTGTTCGATATGCGATTTCAGCCATGTGGGATAGCCCGTACTAGTGAATAGATGCCTTCCGGTCTTGATGGTCTGGTACGTTGTTATAAAACTACCCCTAAACTTGGAACAATTTACAGGATATGCCACCTCCAAGTAATTTACCGGTTCAGTTTATGTTTTCCTCTCTCTGGGTCTGTCTAACGACCGTACGTACATCGTAACATCTTTTATACTTGGACCCCTCCAGTTTTCTTCAGTTCTCGGATTATATGCACCGATTGGTTGATTGATTTAATTGGAACCGAGCATTCGGTCAGCTGAGAATTCGGTTCGGTACTCGGTTCTCAGGTTGGCAGTAGCGGAAGTTTTCCAGTGCCTTGTGCCTTGTCGAGTTGCCCAAGTTCTTCCACTGCAGGATTCGGCCGGACGGGGACGTCGTCGTCGCCTGCTGCATCGGGATGGAAGTAGTTGACCGACAAATTGACGCATCAGGCCTCCAGCGAGCCGCTGCTCATATAAGGGATTGGGGGCAAAAGATCACGCGGCCAGGAAAGGTAGAAGATCACGCGAGACTTGCGCTCTTGAGAGGGCAGAATCACTCAGCGCCGTGGTTTATGGAAGGGATTTATATCAACGAACGGGTGTTACTGCTAGGAACCAATCGACCTAGCTAGCTTCTTTATATACATGCACGTGCCTAACAAAGCCTTAATAAAAATCAAATGCCTACGGTGCCTACGGTGTTTGCGAAAGGATCAACAAAAATCTTGGGCTAGGATTTTTTGAAAAATCATGAGGTCATATAAATAAATAATATAATGAATTTTAGCCACATTTGCATTGAATAGAGACCGACTGAAATGTGGACAATCAAAATAGTTTCTAAGTTGCGGCTTAGCTCCATTGCCCTAACAATCGATTTTGGCGTCGGCCACGTGACATGTAAAGCTACAGCGACATGTTGCTGATTCACATAAAAATTGAAGAACAATGCGGCAATGTCTCCCGATAAAAAAAAGTTATTCCCATAAAAATAAAGACCAAATCAAGGTTATCAATTTAAATTTTTAGTTGTTGACCATTGCAACACACTGCAGCTAACCATGGGTCAGAAGTTAGGAGCTCGTCAACTATCCCATGTGAAAAAAGAGGTAGCGGTCTACCTTGATTTTCTACATGTATATTATACTTTTAAAGACTCATGGGTGAACCTAAGGAAGGTTGGAGATTAGGTCATGCGTTCTTATTTCCCTATCGAGAGGACTGTACAGTAAAACTAAGGGAACTAAATCCGACGCAGAGGAAATATTTAAACGGTACAACCAAAACCTAATGTAAATATATTTATTTTGAGTGCTAGAAATTGCTTTATATTGTTCTCTAGGTTCATAAACATATACTAAATTATTTTATAACCATTACAACGGGCAACGTGTCACTCTAAGAGTTCTTTATTTTCAAAGAGCGGTAGTTGTCGGTTAACGAAACCAAGGTTCGTACAGCATGCCCAATCGAATTTTCAAGCCTAGAGTCATCGCAAGGTAAAAGAAGATGACCATAGCAACGTACGGGCATTCAGCTAGTAGATATTATTTATTATCAGACCGAACATGAAAAATATTATGGGTATGTTTGGTTTGTGCTCCCAACTCACCAAGCCAAAGCCACGGGCAAGAACCAAACGCACCCATATATATGCAACCCCATGTGCACCCTCTATTTATTTAAAATTATTTGGCTGCCCGTCTATACGTGGTACGCACATAGTCTAGAATACAGATGCTAGTACTATGACATACTTGATAAATCTACTCCATCCATTTTAAAATATAAAATGTTTTAGTTTTGTGAAAGGAGTGTATCTAGACATTTTTAGTGTCTAAGTTCACTTCAAATCTAGATGAACCTAAATACTAAAAGAGGTCTAGATACACATCATTCACAAAGCTAAAACATCTTATATTTTGAAACGGAGAGAGTATGTGTCTTCTACTTAAATCTATGTGTTATGATACTACATGTGATTGGATAAATCTATGTGTCTGCTTAATAGTGTTGTATGAAATTAAATTTGCTTTAATTTCCCTAATGTGCTCGTAATTCGTTCACAGAATATTAAACAAAATGAAGGGTATGCCATGGCATTCAAAAGCACACACAATTAGATAACAAGAAAGCGTGTGATGTTATAAAAAACGCAGGCGAGTTTAGAGAAATTACCATTTGTGAAGCATAGTTTCGCCGAACACGGTCATCTGCCAGGTTATGAGGCCCGTCGACGGGCATACGTTCGAAGTGAGCGACCGAACAGAGCCCCCGAGTTCTAGACGCCTCCAATTATATGCAGCCTACCTAGTACGTACCAATGGTACCTTGGCACCCTGCTTTGAATCTCTGATGTCTCATGCGGTGATACCACTTGAGTTTGATGAAGTCTGATTGCTGCAGGCCCGATTGTTAAAGTCTGAACTGGACCGTAGCACGTACGGGAATCAGCAGATCAACCAAGTCTGAACTAAAGGTTTGAAGTGGCGGAGTCCGGAGTTGAGATGACCCCCGGGGGGGGGGGGGGGGGGGGGGGGGGGGGGGACTCACGAAATTTAATTTTTTTTAGACACATTAAAAAGGTCTCTGATCCAGTACTACCCCTCCCATGTAAACTCGTACAAACTCGTATAACTTTAAACACAAGGACGGATCAGATTGTTTGATACCCTTTCATAATTAGTATATACCGTGTACACGTAATTCTATAGAAAACCACGTATAACTCAACCAAAGTCATACCTATACTAGTACGACCTGTACACGAACGGAAAGAAACACTGCTGTACGGAACATCGTCGGTCGTGTCTGTGTGGTGGTACCAGTGGGTGGCGATGGTGTACGGCGAGCCGGTGACTCGTCCTCCCCGGCGCACGCCTCGACTTGGTCTTGTAGGTGTGTGCCGGCAGGTCTAGCACGGCGGCAGCAGCGCGACGGAGGCGGGGCACGAGATCTCGGCAGCGGCGGCTGTGAAGGGGAGCTTGGGAAGGAAGAACAGACAGTCCGACAAAATATCCGTCAGCTGGCCGGTCCGGCGTGATGTCCAGCAATGAGAGCCGGACAGTCCGGGAAGCTTGTCCGACGTCCAGTCTGGCTAGAAAATCCCAGGTACGAAGTTTTAACAAGAGAAAACGGGTCTCACCGACAGACAACGAAGTCCGGTAAAAGTTCAAAACATACGAGACATGCTAGGCACAACCGGATATGTTGGTGAACCCACGGAACACATGATTTATGATTTTCAGGTTGTCCTAAATTATATATATTATATCAAACGAATTGATCTTAGTGTTGGAGATATGCCCAAGAGGCAATAATAAAATGGTTATTATTATATCTTTGTGTTTATGATAAATATGTACATTAATTCTATAATTATATTAATAGGAAACACTAATACTTGTGTGTTTTGTATACATAAAAGAGTTCCTAGTAAGCCTCTTGTTAAGACTAGCTTATTGATTAATAGATGATCATGGTTTTATGATCATGGACATTGGATGTTATTAATAACAAGATCATATCATTAGGAGAGTGATGTGATGGACACACACCCATAGTAAGCATAGCATAAGATCAAGTCATTAAGTTCGTTTTGCTACAAGCTTTCAAATACATAGTAACCTAATCCTTCGACCATGAGATAGTGTTAATCACCATCACCGGATGAGTGCTTTGATGACATCAAACGCCGCTTCGTAACTGGGTGGTTATAAAGGTGGCATTAGGTATTCTAAAAGTATGTGTTGAAGCGCATGGATCAAGACTGGGATTTGTCCATCCATATGACGGATAGATATGATCTGGGCCCTCTCGGTGGAATGTCATCCAATTAGCTTGCAAGCATGTGACTAGGTCATAAGGGATGTCATATCACAGAACAAGTAAAGAGTACTTATCAGTAACGAGGTAGAACTAGGTATGGAGATACCAATGATCAAACCTTGGATAAGTAGAGTATCGCGTGACAAAGGGAATTGGTTTCGTATGTAAATGGTTCTATCGATCACGAAGTCATCGTTGAATATGTGGGAGCCATTATGGATCTCTAGGTCCAGCTATTGGTTACTGATCGGAGAGGAGTCATGATCATGTCTACATAGTTCGCGAACCGTAGGGTGACACACTTAAGGTTCGATGCTGTTTTAGGTAGATATGGAATATGCGTTGGAGACCGAATGTTGTTCGGAGTCTCGGATTAGATCCAAGACATCACGAGGAGATCCAGAATTGTCCGGAGAATAAGATTCATATAATGGAGATCAATTTCTAGGTTTCGGAAATGTTCCGGAGTATTCTATGGAGCTTCTAGAAGGTTTCAGAAAGTTTCGGAAGGTTCTGGAAGGTTCCACGAAGTTTGCTTGAAAACCAAGAAAGGAAAAAGAGAAACTTGGGAGGAAGAAATCTCCCCCTCCCTTGGCGCGCTGGCCCTAGAGGGCCAAGGGGGGCAACCCTAGGCCATCCCCTCTATATAAAGAGGGGTGGGGGCGCCTCCCCCTTCCCCTCCCACCCAAACCCTAGCCGCCACTCCCTCCTCCTCCTTCCTCCTGCTACGGCTTAGGCGAAGCCCTGCAGGAACTCTTCTCTAGCACCACCACCACGCCGTCGTGCTGCTGGGATTCCGTGGAGATCTACCACCTCCGCTGCCCGCTGGAACGGGGAGAGGATCGTCTACATCGAGCCGTACGTGTGACCGAGTGCGGAAGCGCTGCCAGAACGCATCGCCGGAAGGATCGTATACTCGATCTTTAGATCGGCAAGTGATCGTCTACATCAACCACGAGATCCGATCTCAAACAAGGGTTAGTACAGATCTATCTCGTTGCACTTATCTCATAGATTAGATCTTGACTTTTCCATAGATTAGATCTTGGTTTTGTTCGTTCTTGCGGTAGAAATTTTTTGTTTTCTCTGCTACGAACCCATCAGTGGTATCAGAGTCGTGTCTAAGCGTAGATCTGTTGCATGAGTAGAACACAATGGTTTTGTGGGCGGGGTGCTTTTGTTGTTGTTGTCTTCACGTGTACTTTGCATCTTGCGGGATGGTGGGATGAAGCGGCTTGGGCTAACCTTACATGTCATCGCACATGAGACTTGCTCCATGCTTGACGTGCAACTTGCATTGCACAAGTGGCTTTGCGGGTGTCTGTCTCTCCCACCATAGTTAAGATTCAATTTACAATTAGCATCTAATAACACTTGTATCAGCGTTGTGGTTCTTGTTCATAGGTAAGATCGGTTCTTATAAGAAAGCCCCAACCCATGTAAAACATGCAAAGAAAATTAGAGGCGTCTAACTTGTTTTTGCAGGGGCATTAATACGTTGCTAACGTATCTATAATTTTTGATGGTCTATGCTTGTTTTATATCTACTTTCTTATGTTTTGTCCACACTTTGGAGTATTTTTATACACTTTCTTGGACTAACCTATTAACAAGATGCCACAGTGCCAGCTGCCTATTTTCTGCTATTTTTGGTTCCAGGAATGTCAAAAAATGAATATTCTCGAAATTGGACGGGACAAAAGCCAAAGTCAATATTTCATCGAGGGGGACACGGAGCCGACGGAGATGGGCCAGAGGCCGACCACACCACCTAGCCGCGCGGCCAGGCCTGGCCCACACCAGGGGGTAGTGTGGCTGCCTAGGGACCCCCTTGGCCTCCCCTTTGGCCTATAAGATGCCTATGATACAGAAACCCTAAGTACCCAATCAAAATTCCACGAAAGAGTCTGTAGCCGCCGTCATCTCCATCCCTAGATCCGGAGGGATCTGAAGCTCTTCCCGGCACCCTGCCAGAGGGGAGAATTTACCCTGGAGACCTTCTTCATCACCATGCCTGCCTCCGGTGTGATGCGTGAGTAGTTCATCCCTGGACTACGGGTCCATGTAGTAGCTAGATGGTCAGTTCTTCTCCTTTGTGCTACCATGTTTAGATCTTGTGAGCTCCGTTCATGATCAAGATCATCTATTTGTAATCATACATGTTGTGTTTGCGGGGATCCGATGGATATTGAGATGCTATGAAGGAAAAATTTCAGGTGTAAGGAAAGAATGATGTAATGAGATGAGGAATGAACTAAAGCTCAAGCTTGGGGATGTCACCCGTGTCACCCCAAGAAATATCCAAGAAGTACAAGCGTCAAAGCTTGAGGGCGCCCAAGGCATCCCCTTCTTCATCAATAAAAATCTCAGGTTCTTCCAAACACTTTATTTTTATTGTTTCATGCATAGTTGTGTTGTTCTTGGAGCGTCTTTGTTTTTGTTTTGGTTTTCATTTTCTTGGTTTGCTTGAATAAATTGGTTGGACCCCCTCATTCATGCATTAGTTTTCAAATAAGTTGGTTTGGATTGGAAAAGAGTAGGAAAAGTTCATGCTTAAGTGGTAAAGAGAGTTTGTTTTTGACTATGGCCTATGCTTTGTCATGTCATGCTTGATATTGTTTTGGCTTTATGCTTAGTGATTTTTGTTGTAGCGTGACATGTTATAAACAATTGAGATTGCTTAATGTGCCTTGAAAGAATCATGCGTTGTTTTAGCATATTAAAGCATAGTATTGTGGTATTCTCCTTTGATGCTTTATTTGGGTTGACTTGGCACATGCTTACACCATGTTATGACTATCCCAAGTCACCATAGCCTTTATGATCCTTTAGTTTTCGTCTTGTAATATCACTTTATGCTTTAATTAATGATGTTTTGTCGCTTTGCATGATTATGGCCATTATTGCTCTCTTAGTTGGTCGCTTCCAGTCTTTTGCTAGCCTCCATTACCAAGTATGAGTTCCACTCATGCATCCAACTACGAATAAAACCAAGTTATTCCAAAGAGTCCACCATACCTACCTATTAGCATTTGCTATTCTAAGTATATTCATGTTTTTAGCTACCTTCAGAATTAAACTTGTTCTGAGAAAACTAGTGATTAAAGCTCTCACGAACTTGATGGCACACTTTACTTTTCTTGCCCCTAATAAACTTTAAACATTGTGTCATCTATGTTGTATATGCTTGCACTTATATGTTGGGGATTAGCAGAACCATGCTGTCATGGGGAACGCTTTGTAACACCCCGTCCACTCCTGGGCCCGGGGGGTGTCACTCCTGGCAGCTTAATAGGATATCTAGACTGGCCCCACAGACCAACACTTGTCTTTTCTGCACACTTTGTCCTCACTCGTGCGCACCCGGTTACCCACTTCCCGGTCGGTCACCCATCCTAGAATTGCTCTAGGCCAAGCACGCTTAACCTTAGAGTTCTTTTTGAATGAGCTTCCGGAAAAGAAGTTGCAACTTGTTGATATGGGTATCCTATCAATCCTATTAAGCCATGTGCCGGGATCTCACACGCTTTCAACATTGCACTTGTACATTGTACCCAGTTGATATCATGCTCCTTTGTCTATGGATGTCGTCGGTGTGAAATGAAAGGGGAGCTTGTAAGTCCATGGAGTTATGTATGTGTGTTAGAGAAACGCCTGGGCCGCTGGTCTAATCCATGCCTAATCATGGTGGAAACCTACAACGTAACCATAATGAGCAATCTATGAAGCATTCTTCTTATCAAAAAAGAGATAGAGATTGAGAAAAAGAGAAAAAGAGAAAAAAAGAGATGAGAAAAGAGGAAAGAGAGAAAAAACACCATTTTCCCATGGTAAATAAGAAGATTGTTGAGATGCTCGTTGTATGCTTGCCTTGTCATTTTGATATGGGGATTCTTCCATATCATCGGGCAAGGGGTACCCCGTTGGTGGTTCTCTATGATACACATGTACTTACTATGACAAGAACTTACCGGTAACTAAACTTGAGTAACATGAGGAGCGGACCTCGTATTCAAGGGACATGAGATTTCCAACTTATAGTTTGTCAAGCATATACTCCATAGTTTGTTCACTTTAACCTTAATCACTTCAATATGCTTATGATAGGGGCAATGAGAGCTGAAAGCTAATAAGTACCATAATTTTTGGAAGCTCTTTATGAGACTTGAATCCCTGCTTCCTTCTATGAAGGCCTTTCTTGTACTTATATGTTGAGTCTCCATCTTCTATCTTTATGCACCTATTGAGAGAGCATAGTGGCCATTCTTAGTTTAATGTGCATTGTCCCAAGACTTGTTGATTGATTCATAACTTTGATATTTCTTGTTCTTAAACTATTTGTATCTAGTCACCCTTATGAACTTTAAAGGTGTCCTATGCATTTATTTTTGCTACACTATGAGGGACAAGCTAAATATCATTCTTATTATGCTTTATTTATGTGAAACAAACAAACATCTTGCAAAGCATTGTTATTCATGAATCTTTTGTTTGTTCCTTTTCATGTTACAACATAGTTTCTATGTATTATTGTTAGAACTATGTCTTTCATGTTATGTTAAAGTACTATGATCCTAGCTATCAATGTTTTACAAATACTTTGATCAAGTTTATGATGGTGCATGTCACCTCAAAAATTATTCTTTCTTTTTATCACTTAGCTACTCGAGGACGAGCAGGAGTTAAGATTGGGGATGTTGATACGTTGTTAACGTATCTATAATTTTTGATGTTCCATGCTTATTTTATATCTACTTTCTTATATTTTGTCCACACTTTGGAGTATTTTTATACACTTTCTTGGACTAACCTATTAACAAGATGCCACAGTGCCAGCTGGCTGTTTTCTGCTGTTTTTGGTTCCAGGAAAGTCAGAAAATGATATTCTCAGAATTGGATGGGACAAAAGCCAAAATCAATATTTTACCGAGGGGGACATGAAGCCAAAAGACGAGACGGAGAGGGTCCAGAGGCCGGCCACACCACCTGGCCAGGCCTGGCCCGCGCCATGGGGTGGTGTGGCCGCTTAGGGCACCCCCTCGGCCTCCCCTTTCGCCTATAAGATGCAACCCTAAGTATCCGATCAAAATTCCACGAAAGAGTCTGTAGCCGCCGTCATCTCCATCCCTAGACCGGGAGGGATCTGAAGCTCTTCCCGGCACTCTGTCGGAGGGGAGAATTCACCTTGGAGTCCTTCTTCATCACCATGCCTACCTCCGGTGTGATGCGTGAGTAGTTCATCCCTGGACTACGGGTCCATGTAGTAGCTAGATGGTTGGTTCTTCTCCTTTGTGCTACCATGTTTAGATCTGGTGAGCTCCGTTCATGATCAAGATCATCTATTTGTAATCATACATGTTGTGTTTGCGGGGATCTGATGGATATTCAGATGCTATTTCAGATTGATTATTGATTCTATCATGTCTTTGTTATTTGTGATCTTGCATGCTCTTCGTTGTTAGTAGCTATCTTGGCCGAGTAGATGCTAGCAACTCCAAGAGGGAGTATTTATGCTCGATAGTGGGTTCATGCCTCTAGTAATCTAGGGAAGTGACAAAAATATCTAAGGTACTAGATGTGATGTTGCTACTAGGGAGAAAACATCAATCCTTTGTTCATAGAACAATCATATTGTTTACTTTAAACGCAATGCTTAATGCAATTATCTATTGCTTGTAACTTAATACTGGAGGGGGTTCGGATGATAACCTGAAGGTGGATTATTAGTCATAGATACAGTTGGATTACGGTCTATGTATAATGTTGTAATGCCGAATCAAATCTCATAGGAGTCAACATGATTAGTATATGCATGTATGCTTTCTCTATGTTTGTCAATTGCCGCGCTGTAATTTATTCACCCAACATGTCATCTATCTTAAGGAGAATCACCACTAGTGAACTATGGACCCCGATCCTTTCTTTTATCATCAATCTACAACTATGTACTATTTTCTGTTTACTTTCTGCAAGCTATTTCTATCTTCCACACAATACATTTAATCCTTTGTTTTTAGCAAAACCGGTGAGATTGACAACCTCACTGTAAGTTGGGGGCAAAGTTCCGTGGTTGTGTTGTGTAGGATTCCAAGTTGGAAACAACACCTTGGAGGTGTTTCCTTGCTCCTACTGGTTTGATAACCTTGGTTTCATAACTGAAGGAAAACTTGTTGCTGTGCTCATCATACCTTCCTCTTGGGGTTCCCCAACGAGCTCGATATATTTTGGGCCATCAGGCATGTGATGTGATATGGCCACGATGTGATTGTGAATATATTTGATGCATGCAATGATCCTTGTTGTAATATGGCAATCCGCATGAGCCTAATGGTTGTCTTTATTCTTGTTAAGACCTGCGTGTCTATTCATCATGTAATAGCTTTATTCCAAGTAGTTTTAATAGTTGCTGTTAAGTGATGGACAACCATGAAGCGGCGCCACTGACCTTGACGCCACACCGGTGATGATGGAGATCATGTTCGTGCTTTGGAGATGGAGATCAAAGGCACACGAAGAAATGCCATATCATGTCACATATTATGAATTGCTTGTGATGTTAATCCTTTTTGCATCTTGTATTGCTTAGATCACGACGGTAGCATTATAAGATGATCCCTCTCACTAAATATCAAGTAATAAAGTGTTTGTCCCTAGTAGGCACCGATGCTAAGACTCCTCGTTTCGAAGCATCCCGTGATGATCGGGTGTGATAGATTCTATGTGTGCATACAACTGGTGCAAGCCAGATTTGCACATGCGGATACTAAGGTTAATATTGACGAGCCTAGCATGTACAGACATGGTCTCAAAAACACGGAATACTGAAAGGTAGAGCATCAGTCATATGAATGATATGATGAACATGTTGATTGTTCACCATTGAAACTACATCTTCTCTTGTGAAGATCGGACTTGGTGTAGTGGATTTGGTTCGTGTAATCACTAAGGCAACTTGAGGGATGTTTTTTTGAGTGGGAGTTCACTTGGTTAATTTAAGAATTAAATTTGAACTCAGTTTGTCATAAACTTGGTCTAAACTCTTTGCAAATATGTTGTAGATCATGGCGACCCCCTCCATCAATTTTAATGCGTTCCTAGAGAAAGAAAATCTGAAAAACAATGGAAGCATCTTCACGGACTGGTTCCGTGGATTGAGGATTATCCTCAGCGCTGGTCATTTAACCTATGTGCTCGATGCACCATAGGTGACCCACCTGTAGAGGATGCTTCCGATGATGTGAAAAATATTTACATCACTCGGAAGAACCACTACTCCACAGTTCAGTGTGCCATCTTGTACGGTTTAGAATCAGAGCTTCAGAAGCGCTTTGAGCACCGCGACCCTTTTGAGATTATCAATGAGCTCAAGCTGATCTTTGAGACTCATGCGGACGTGGAGAGCTATGAGGCCTCCGAGAAGTTCCTTAACTGTAAAATGGAAGAGGGCAGCTCCGTTAGTGAGCACGTGCTTAAAATGTCTGGGCACGTGAACAGGCTCCAATAATTGGGAATAACGATTCCTAATGCATTGTGTGGGCCCCCCGGATTAGTCCTCCGAGAATCCCTATTATGCATACACCACGATCCCATGATCAGTTGGTCGTGGCACATAACCGACAAGTATCAAAGTAAAACATCCATTACTTAAGCGGATACATGTCATACCTTAGATGCCATTATGGCTTCATCCGTAAACATCAACGGAACTTCATTAAGCGTAGAGCCCGAGTCGTGCCTTAACCTACAGGCAACTGACTAGGAGAACGTCCTAGCTCGCATAGTCGTCCACTTCACCTTCTTCTCGATATCTGACCAAGTTAATAGCCAGGGACAATGCCGGTGAGTACTTTGAATGTACTCGCAAACCACCTTAAAATAACAATAGTAACAAGAGGATATGCATTATGGCTGGGGTAGTAGGAGGGCTCCAAGAGAGGTTATTTTCTTACATAGTTTCTCTTGTAGATATAGCATCTACATATCTTTGTTGAAAACTTTTTGTGAAACATTTTGGAAACCATTTTGAAAAGTTTTGGAAAACATCAATACTGGGTCACCCATTTGTTCCCGTCTTTAGGTCGTCCCATGACAAAACTCCTTTCTCCTCATTCCGACCATCCCATGGTCAAAACCTTTCTCCTTTACGACCATCCCATGGTCAAAACATTTCCAAAGCCATTTCTTTTCCGAAATCCTTTTTGAAATCAAAACCAGCACCGCTCTACGGCAACCTTCCCAACCATCCATGACCGCGGACGCGGCTATTCGAATAGATTTACACTCTGCAGAGGTTATACACTTTACCCACATCATCCGGGTACACTACCCTAATCTACACCGATCGTGGGTCGAGTAACCGATCAAGACTCTCCGGATGCCCACTCCAATATAAGTGCCTACCCTATGAGTGTTATTCCCCTCAAAACCGGGACGTCAGGTACCGAGGACCAACCGGAGCGCATTTTACACTTTACAAAGTGGGTGCTTTCCATGAGGGGCTCATAGTAAAGTGTGGAGGCCGTAGACCCTTCGTTCCTTCTCCCGGTCGATGTCCCACATGAACCATTTATCCAGAGAAGGCCCACCCTCCAGGGAGTTTCATCCCCTGTAGTAGTTGCGAGGCAGCTTATACCAGAATAGACAAACATCAAGTCCAGCCATGTCCCATTCTAGAGTAATGTGGTTGCACAAGGTTAATTGTTCTAGCAAAACTACAAAGAACCGGGTGCGTTTTCTTAAACCTTTTGCCTCCATCTTTCCTTCAGCATTTTGTAAAACAAAACCTTTTTCTTTCTCAGCATCTCTTGGGAGGTCCCACCTCGCCAAGGTTTTATCATAAAACATTTGGTAAAACTTTTTCCGGGGTCTTCCCATCCTCTAGCTTTGCTTTGGCTAAATTAGGGTCTCAAAAAGGGTATGGTGTATTACACCATCTACCATACTAGGGACAAGTGGGTGTCATCAAGGGGGTTGTACTTAATAGTACAAAAGTGTAATAGTTCGGAGGAGCCAAACCACTACCATAAATACAACATCTCATCGTAAAACAATGCAGTTTTCATAAAGCAGTAAGTAAAACATGCATAAGTAAAACAGTAGGATAAGGCTTATGAGCAAGAAGGTGGCTTGCCTGATGATCAGCAATATGGCAAAATATGTGCCTGGACTTCTTCTTAGAATACTCAATAATACCAATAATAATTACCACTGCTCCTGCTCTCCGATTTCATCGCAACTATCGTCGTCCAGACAGCACATGCAAACAAAGAAGGCCACAATCAACATAAAGCAATGCAAGCCTCAATACAATACAACAGACAAACATACCACACATTACTCACTTCAGTAGGTTTTGAGAGGATTGGATTCAGGAAATTGAGGTGGCCTTGGAGAAGGGAATGAACACCCCTAGGGTTTTATAGCCGAGGAACTACTTAAGAGGGGTTTTGGACCAAGGACATATTCTGTATGTTACCATTGTGTAAAAATGATACCAACAGATAGGAGTTGATAAAATGAAACCAATAAAAGTGGTTTCACTAATTTATCCTTTTTCTTTAATTTCTTATGAATAACTTAGGGATAAAAGCTCTAGTTTTAGGAAATAATTCACCAGAAAAGTTCTAGAGCTCCAAAAATTATTTCCTTGTATGGTTAGGTAGGGCTTGATGTACTTGTTCACTGAGAGTTGGAATCATGTCAAAATAATTACCCGAATGCCCTCAGGAAATTCCCAAAGGCAGTTCTAGAGCTATTTTGTCTTTTTCACCAGATTAAGTCTACAGAGGCTTTTGCGTTGATTCAAAGGGAAGATGGTAGGTATTTTGAATACCTTTCTGCAGAAATTGGAATCAACCTTTTTGGAGTTGCAGAGCTACTGTAGTGATTTATCTAGTTATAATACTATATACAGAAATGTTTAATGCATTATAAATCCTCAGAACCTCAATAATTCTTGAGCTCCTGGATTATGACAGGTATTGATGTACCACATCACTGGGATTTGGAATCAACACAAAATATGTTGTATATTTACCTAGGGAATTTTCTAAAGGCAGAAAGTCTTTGTTTTTGTTATTTTTGCTACAGCAGCTCCAGGACTCCACTTGGTATGGGGTTAGGGTCACCTGATAGGTACAGGAAATACCTACCAGAGTAAACTTGGTTTAATTCATTTGAGTTTACTAAACTCCCAAAATTAATCAGGGAGTGTTTTTGATACTTCTTGGTATTTTTAATACGAGGAAATAATGAAAAAATAATTTGAGTAGGTGCTTTATTCTGAATGGTTAGGAAAATCCTAAGGAACATTTATAAATTTATAGTTGTCCAAATTTTTTTAGTTTACTAATTTATTTTGAATTAAACCAAACCCCTATATTTCAGATCTGGATGATTTAAATAAAGGAAAAGAGGACCGAGGCGGCTGGGCTGGATTCTGGGGTTAAATGGGCCGGCCAGAGGGGATTCAGCCCAGGTGGGGCGACGCCGTGCACGGTAGGGGAGAGCTCGAACCTGACTGGCGGGGCCCGCTAGTCAGCGGCGGAGGGGCGCCGAAGCGGTATGGAGGGGCCACCATCCGTCAGATCAAGTGAGGATCGACGGACGAGGTTCGTCGTCCACCTCTGTTCAGGCGGCGACGCGGGGCTAACCCTAGGCGCGCTGGGCGGTGGCGGGGGAGCTCACCTGGGGGCTTGCCGGTGACCATGGAGTGGCGAGGGCGATGCGGTAGACGACGGCGATCCCGGAGAGGGGCGGCACAGGTTGGATTTACATTGAACCGGGTTGGATTTTGATGTGAGATGGTCCCAAATGTGAAGACACACTTAGGGGAATTTTCCCAAGGTTTATTGGAAGATAAAAGTATTTAAAACAATTATTATTCCAATTCAGCCATTTAAGAAAATAGGGAAAAAGAAATAATAAAACTCTTCAAAAATATTTATTTTTGAAGTTGGAAGTTAGGGTATGATATATGGGTCTCAATTGAGCCAAAAGTTGAGGAAGTGTTTTGGCAAAAACCAAACCTTCCTTTATGGAAGAAGTTTTGGAGGTTTTGCCTATTAAAGGAATTTGAATAGTTTTGGTCCATAATAATTATGGATAATTATTTATAAATCTTGGTGATCAAGGTAGATGATGCAGACAAGGTGTAGAAAGCATTTTCAACCTTGGGATTGGAGAATCCAAGTTGATTTTTGGTGGAATACCCTAGATTAGGGATCTAGGGTGGTGTTAATTTCATACCATCAAAACATGGTTGTATCTTGGAGTTCAGATTTCTCCTTGGGCATGGTAAGATGGTTAGTTAGACCAAGTCATGTACATCAACATGGTATAGAGGTTTGAGCTTGATCTTGCTTGAGTTCACCAAGAATTGATTTCAAACTTTGCATAAAATAAGCCTGCCAAAGCAGATTATCAACCAGCCTTCAAAACCTTGTGGGTTTAAGAAGCACAAAGATCCACTTGGAACAAGTGAAGTAGATGTTGATATACCCATATGAGTAGAACAAAACCATGCAAAGATTTTGTCCATAGAAGGTTGGATCATGGTGTGAGCTTCTGTCAAAGTAGGCATGTTGACTAGATTTGCAGGAATAGTTATTTTTTTGCCTGCAAAACCATCAAGAACAAGTGGGTTGGAGTATGATATAACCAAGGGCAAGAGTGGGACTTGGTAGTCCTCAGGATGGTTAATAATATGGTTTAGATGCATTTTCAAAAATGCACAAGGGTTGATAAAGGGAGGCATTCAAAAAGGTGATGTTGGAAATAGTTTTCTAGACTTAGCCAAATTTGGCAAATTTAGGGTTTTTGACTAGAGCATGAGAGGGGATGTTTTTGATGGGTTGCAAGGTACCCAAGCATCATCAAGTGGATGATGTTGAAGTGTAGATTGAGTATAAAGGATCTAGGCTTGATATTGGTCTTTATTGACTTGGAAACTTCTAGAAGGGATATCTTCAGAATTGATCTAGTTAAGGGTTTTAGATGATCACCTAGTAGCTAGGGATTAGATCCATCTTGTGTTCTTGATTAGGGTTTGGTTATCTTAAGGTATCTTGATCCTAGAGGATGAGCTCCTAGAGTAGCTCATACTAATTCTAAGCAATCAAGTCAACCAACAGATCAAGGCAACTCATCTTACAAACAAATCAACTACTACTAGGGTTACCACCAAGCTTAGCTTGAGGTAAGGATGGGTATTTTGAAAAGGTTGGATTTTGAATAATATGAGAGTCGTAGGTATCTCTACCAAGAGTAGAATTCAAAAGCTTACCAAAAGGTTTTGGACATCCTAGAGATAAGAGTAGTTGAAGGTTCTGTCTTGAAAACATAAGGAGGTTATAGCTCTCCATAGTTTTGTCAATGGAAGCTACTAAACTAGTTTTTGTTACACAAGCATCTTGGCTCATGTTTTGAAATGCCAGAACATTTGAGAATATATAAAATGAGCCAGGATAGTTTTGTTAAATAGCTTTTTGACAACTGATGTTGAGGTAAGGAGTGTATCTCTTAATACACAATCATAAGCATAAACACAGTCAAACAACAGGCAAACACTGCACCAATGAACAAGAAAAAGTTTTTGTTTCCCCTGATTTTTGCATTCTGGACCACTAATCAGGGTTGCTGAAATGGGGATGTTACACATTGGGGATTCATCGTGTCGTCCAATCACTGCCACATAGTTACAAGAACTTTGTGATGAACTACAATGTGCATTGCATGAACAAGACGTTGCATGAACTCTTCTCCATGCTGAAAACTGCTGAAGTGGAGATTAAGAAGGAGCACCAAGTGTTGATGGTCAATAAGACCACCAATTTCAAGAAACAGGGTAAGCCAAAGAACAAGGACAACTTCAAGAAGGACAACAAGAAAGCTGCCGCACCTGCTAAGAAGCCCAATGTAGGTCCTAAGCCTGATACTGAGTGCTTCTACTACAAGGGTGAAGGTCATTGGAAGCGCAACTGCCCCAAGTACCCAACAAATCTAAAGAATGACAACATAAAAAAGAATGGTATATTTGATATACATGTTATTGATGTGTATCTTACTAGTAATCGTAGCAGTGCCTAGGTATTTGATACTGGTTCGGTTGCTCATATTTGTAACTCGAAATAGGAGCTGCGGAATAAACGAAGACTAGTGAGAGACGAGTTGACAATGCGCGTTGGAAATGGCTCCAAGGTTGATGTGATTGCCGTTGGCACGCTCCCTCTTCATTTACCTTCGGGATTAGTTTTGAACTTGAATAATTGTTATTTGGTGCCTGCATTAAGCATGAACATTATTTTTGGATCTTGTTTATTGCGAGACAGTTACTCGTTTAAGTCTGAGAATAATGGTTGATCGATTTATATGAGTAATATTTATTATGGTAATGCACCTGAGATGAATGGTTTATTCTTATTGAATCTCGATAGTAGTGATACACATGTTCACAACATAGATGCTAAATGAATAAAAATGAATGATAATTCTACATACATGTGGCACTATTGTCTTGGTCACATTGGAGTGAAGCGCATGAAGAAACTCCATTATGATGGACTTCTTGAATCACTTGATTTTGAATAACTTGAATGTCTAATGGGGAAAATGACTAAGACTCCATTCTCTGGAATAATGGAGCGAGCTACGGACTTATTGGAAATAATACATAACGATGTGTGCGACCCAATGAGCATAGCATCGTGCGGTGGATATCATTATGTTCTTACTTTCACAAATGACTTGAGTAGATATGGGTATGTCTACTTTATGAAACATAAGTCCGAAACTTTCGAGAAGTTTAAGGAATTTCAAAGTGAGGTAGAAAATCATTGTAACAAGAAGATTAAGTTTCTGCGTTCTAACCACGGAGGTGAATATCTAAGTTACGAGTTTGGCATGCATTTAAAGAAATGCGGAATACTTTCGCAGTTGACACCGCCGGGAACACCACAATGTAATGGTGTGTCTGAACGTCGTAATCAAACTCTCTTAGATATGGTTCGGTCTATGATGTCTCTTATTTTGAATTAAACCAAACCCCTATATTTCAGATCTAGATGATTTAAATAAAGGAAAAGAGGACCGGGGCGGCTGGGCTGGATTCTGGGGTTAAATGGGCCGGCCGGAGGGGATTCGGCCTAGGTGGGGCGACGCCGTGCGCGGGAGGGGAGAGCTCGAACCTGACTGGCAGGGCCCGCCAGTCAGCGGCGGAGGGGCGCCGAAGCGGTATGAAGGGGCTGCCATCCGTTAGATCAAGTGAGGATCGACGGATGGGGTTCGTCCTCCACCTCTGTTCAGGCGGCGGTGTGGGGCTAACCCTAGGCGCGTCGGGCGGCGGCGGGGGAGCTCACCTGGGGGCTTGCCGGCGACCGTGGGATGGCGAGGGCGATGCGGTAGATGACAGCGATCCCGGAGAGGGGCGACATGACCAGTTTTGGTGCTGGGACGGGCACGCGCGCACCAGCGCCGGCGGATCCTTCAGGAGCTCGCCGGAGAAGCTTCCAGGGGCCTTCCTGAGCAGTGAAACAAAGAGGATTAGAAGCAGCAGGGGTAGGGGACCTCACACAGCGACATGCAGAGGAGGAGGGGTGTGGGAGGGGAGGCATTGCTCGATTTTTCGAAAAGGGCCGAGGCTCCCTTTTCTCCTTCTCCCGAGCAGAACAGAGCAAGGGAGGAGGAGAGGGGGCTCAAGGGAGGTAAGTGGAGGGGAGGAGAGGAGAATGAGGGGGCAGAGGCAGGCTGGGTAGCCTCTAGCCTATTTAAATGGAGGTGGGAGATCAAGAGGGGAAATGTCCATTTTGGACATGGAGGAGGGGTGGAGCTGGCTTGGGATTGGTCAAGGATGGCGGTGGAGGGGTGGTGTGAGTCATCTGGTCGGCTGGGACAGAGAGGAGGAGGTAGTGCTACTGTTGGTTGGCCACAAGTGGCTTGTCTCTCCTCTCTCTACTCTTCCAAGGGGTAAAGGACTAATAGCTCAATGCACGGCGCCCAGAAAAGTGCTGGTGCGTGGTTGATGTAGAGCTCGTTGGGAACCCCAAGAGGTAGGTATGATGAGCACAGCAACAAGTTTCCCTCAGTTATGAAACCAAGGTTTAATCAAACCAGTAGGAGTAAGGAAACACCCCAAAGGTGTTACTAGCTGAGCTTTGGCAGGGCGCACTACCGGTGCTAGTGGCAACGTGGAGACCTGCGCAACACAACCACATAACTTTGTCCCCGACTTGCGATGAGGTTGTCAATCTCACCGTGTTTTGCAGAAAACAAAGGATTAAACGTATCGAATGGAAAGAAGTAAAAGTTTGCAGAAAGTAAACACAAAGAAGTAAAAGTTAGTAGATTGTATGTAAAGAAAAGGACCGGGATCCATAGTTCACTAGAGGTGGCTCTCCTTAGATAGATAACATGCTGGGTGAACAAATTACAACTGGGCAATTGACAAACATCGAGAAAGCAATACATGCATATACTAATCATCTTGACTCCTTTGATACTTGATTGGGCATTACACCATTATACATAGACCGCCATCCAACTGCATCTATGACTAATAATCCACCTTCAGGTTATCATCCGAACCCCCTCCAGTATTAAGTTGCAAGCAACAGATTATTGCTTTACGAACTACGTGTAAAGTAAACAATACGATTGTTCTATGAACAAAGGATTGTTGTTTTCTCCCTAGTAGCAATATCACATCTAGTACCTTAGAGATTTTTGTCACTTCCCCAGATTACCAGAGGCATGAACCCACTATCGAGCATAAATACTAACTCTTGGAGTTGCTAGCATCTACTTGGCCAAGATATCTACTAACAACTGAAAGCATGCAAGATCTAACAAAGACATGATAGAATCAATAATCAATCTAAAATAGCATCTCAATATCCATCGGATCCCCGCAAACACAACATGTATGATTACAAATAGATGATCTGGATCATGAACGGAGCTCACAAGATCTAGACATGAAAGCACAAAGGAGGAGAACCAGCCATCTAGCTACTACATGGATCCGTAGTCCAAGGATGAACTACTCACACATCACACCGGAGGCTTGCATGGTGATGAAGAAGGCCTCCAGGGTGAATTCCCCTCTCCTGCTGGGTGCCGGGAAGAGCTTCAGATCTCTCCCGATCTAGGGATGGAGATGACGGCGGCTACAGACTCTTTCGTGGATTTTTGATCGGGCACTTAGGGTTTTCGTCCCGAGGGCAATATATAGGCGAAATGAGAGGCCGAGGGGGGTACCGGGAGCGGCCACACCACCCCGTGGCGCGGGCCAGGCGTGGCCACGCGACCAGCTGGTGTGGTGGCCCCCTGGCTCCTCTCTGTCTCGTATTCTGGCACTTGATGACATCCGGAAAAATAAGCACTTTGGCTTTTGTCCCATCCAATTCCGAGAATATTCATTTTCTGACTTTTCTGGAACCAAAAATAGCAGAAAACAGGCAGCTGGCACTATGGCTCTTGTTAATAGGTTAGTCCAAGAAATCATATGAAAAGTACTCCAAAGTTGGAACAAAACACAAGAAAGTGGATAAAAGTAAGCATGGAACATCAAAAATTATAGATTCATTTGCAATGTATCAACATCCCCAAGCTTAACTCCTGCTCGTCCTCGAGTAGGTAAGTGATAAAAAGAAAGACTATTTTTTGAGGTGACATGCATCATCAAAGACTTGATCAATGTATTTGTAACATTCAAAGCTGGGATCATAGTACTTCAATCATAACATGAAAGACAAAGTTCTAGCAATAAGACAAAGAAACTATGATGCAACATGAAAATGCACAAAGAAAAGATTCATGAATAACAATGCTTTGCAAGACGTTTGTTTGTTTCACATAAAGAAAACATGGCATAATAGTATTCAACTTGTCCCTCAAAGAGTAGCAAATATAAATGCATAGGACACCTTCAAAGTTCATAAGAGTGACTAGATACAATAGTTTAAAACAAGCAATATCAAAGTATGCATCAATCAACTAGTCTTGGGACAATGCACATAGAACTAAGAATGGCCACTATGCTCTCAAAGTAGGTGCATAAAGATAGAAGGTGGAGTCTCAATATAATGGTGGAAGAAAAGGCCTTTTGTAAAAGGAAGTAGGGATTAAAGTCTCATAAAGATCTTCCAAAAATTAAGGTACTTATAGCTTTCAGCTCTCATTGCCCCTATCATAAGCATCTTGAAGGTGATTAAGGTTAAAGTGACACAACTAAGTGGATATGCTTGACAAGTTATAAACCGAAATCTCATGCCCCTTACTTACGAAGACCGAACCTCATGCTACTCAACTTTAGTCACGAGTAAGCTCTTGTCATTGTAAGTACATGTGTATCATAAAGAACCGCCAACGGGGTACCCCTTGCACATGATAGAAGAGCTTTCCCATAATCAAAATGACAAGGCAAGCAGACAATGAGCATCTCAGCGATCTTTTTCTTTGCTATTTGCATAGGTTTTTATTGAGGATGCTTCATAGAGTGCTCATTATGGTGATGCTGCAAGTTTCCACCGTGATTAGGCATGGTTTAGGCTAGCGGCCCAGGCGTTTCTCTAACACACATACAAACTCCATGATCTTACAAGTTCCACTTTTATTTCACACCGCCGGGATCCGTAAGCAAAAGAACATGATATCAACGGGGTACAAAGTACAAGTGCCATGTTGAAAGCGTTCCCCATGAAACATGGTTCTGCTAATTTCAACTTATAAAGCGCAAGCATATACACAACAAAGAAGGACCCAATGGTTCAAGTTTATTAGAGGCAATAAAGTAAAGTGTGCCATCAAGTTCGTGAGAGCTTTAATCACTAGTTTTCTCATAACAAGTTTAATTTGGAAGGTAAACAAAAGCATGAATATACTTGGAATAGCATAAGCTAGTAGGTAGGTATGGTGTACTCTTTGGAATAACTTGGTTTAGGGAGTTGGATGCATGCGTGGAACTCATACTTTGCTGTGGAGGCTAGCAAAAGACTGGGAGCGACAAACTAAGAGAGCAATAATGGCCATAATCATGCAGAGCGACAAAACATCATTGAACAAAGCATAAAGTGATACTACAAGTTGAAAACTAAAGGATCAAAAAGGCTATGGTGACTTGAGATAGTCATAACATGGTGTGAGCATGCGCCAAGTCAACCCAAACAAAACATCAAAGGAGAATACCACTATACTATGCTTTAATATGGCACATTAAGCAATCTCAATTGTTTATAACAAGTCATGATACAACAAATAATACTAAGCATAAAGCCAAAACAATATCAAGCATGGCATGACAAAGCACATGCCACAGTCAAAAACAAGCTCTTTTTACCACAAAAGTATGAACTTTCCTACTCTTTTCCAAACCAAACCAAACTATTTGCAAACCAATGTATGAAAGAGGGGGTCCAACCAATTTATTCAGAAAACTAAACAAACAAAGCAAACAAAAAACCAAAACAAAAACGAAAAATAAGACGCTCCAAGAACAACACAACTGTGCATGAAACAATAAAAATGAAGCGTTTGGAAGAAACCTGGGATTTTTATTGATGAAGAAGGGGATGCCTTGGGCATCCCCAAGCTTTGACGCTTGTACTTGTTGGATATTTCTTGGGGTGACATGCGTGGCATCCCCAAGCTTGAGCTTTAGTCCATCCTTCATCTCATTACTCATTCCTTCCATACACCTGAAAGTTTTCCTTCATACAAAACTTCACACAATCTTTATTAGCAACATTAGTGCACTCAAGATAAATAAGTCTTAAGGTTCAGTTCTAACACCAAATAAACTTCCATTAGAACACTAGCTACTGTATCACTTCCCTCAAAAAGCCCAATTCCCCAAAAGAACTCAAGAAGAACCAACAAGAAGCAAATGCAGAAAATGGCAGAAATCTGTCAAAACAGACCAGCAGGTAAAGATGAATTTTTTCGAAGACCTTCTGTTGCTCAAATCAAAAAGTGTTGAACTAACGAAAGTAATATAACAACCTGTGATAGAATCAAACACAATTACAGCTCAATTCGACATACGGAGCTCTCTCACGAATTTTTACGGTGAAGCACAAAAATCTGTTTTGGGACAGCAACTTTCCCAATCATTACTTCTCTCTCATTAGAGGTTACTCTTGGCACAAAAAGCAAATAAAAAGGATAAGGAGAGGTTATTACAGAGGTAATAACTTCCAAGACTCATCTAAAACTTTTGGGTTATGTCCCAATAAGTACTTGTCTTTAACGCCTTTAAGTTAGGCGAAAGAAGCAAAGAAAGAATCAAGTGTTCTCAAATGAAGAAGCATTAAGACCAAATTTTGTTTTCATAGCAGAAGCAAAATAAATCTTTTCTCTCTTTTTAGGGAAGTGTTCTATACCTTTCTTGAGTGGGAGTTGATATTTAATGGTGCCTTCTTTCATATCAATGATGGCACCAATATTTATAAGAAAAGGTCTTCCCAAAGTAATAGGACAAGAAGCATTGTATTCAACATCCAAAACATAGAAATCAACGGGGACATAGGAATCGTTAACCATAATAAGAACATCATTAAGACTCCCCATGAGTTTCTTTTTTGCATTATCATCAAGTGGGACATTCAAATAACAATCTTCAAGAGGAGGCAAATCAAGCATATCATAAATCCTTCTAGGCATAATAGAAACACTACTATCAAGATCACATAAATCTCTGAAATCAAAGTCATTCACTTTCATATTAATGATGGGTTCCCAACCATCTTCTTGTTTTATAGGAATAGAAGCTTTGTGTTTCATCTTTTCTTCTTTAATCTTTATGAGAGCATCAGTAATGTGTTTCGTAAAGGCCATGTTCATAGCACTAGCATTAGGACTTTTAGCAAGCTTTTGTAGGAACTGAATAACTTCAGAGATATTGCAACCATCAACATCTAAATCAAATTTATCATCTAAAGTAGTAGAACTATTACTAGCCTCAACACTAGTGGTGGTAATAGTAGAAACACTAATGTTTCTAGAAATTTCATCTTCTCTTTCCCACTTAGCATGTAATTCAGCTAATAGTCTAACATTTTCATCAATTCTTACTTGTATAGCATTAGTAGCTGCAAAGGGATTATCATTAATTTCAGGTTTAACAGCCATTTTCTTCAAAGTAGATTGAGCTTTAGCCAAAGATGCTATATTTCTTTCAACATTAGAGAGTTTTTGCTCAATAGTTTTATTGAAGGCAGTTTGTTTACTAATAAACTCTTTAAGCATAACTTCAAGTTCAGAGGGAGCACTCTTATTATTGTTGTAAGAATTTCCATAAGCATTACCATTGTTGGGAGGATATGGCTTATAATTGTTGTTACCAAAATTGTTCCTATAAGCATTATTACCATAAGCATTGTTGCCAAAATTGTTATTTATTATGAAGTTCACATCAACTTGCTCTTCTTGAGCAACCAAAGGGGCTAAAGGAACATTATTTGGATCAATATGGGCTTTCCCATTAACAAGCATAGACATAATAATATCAATTTTATCACTCAAGGAGGAGGTTTCCTCAACAGAATTTACCTTCTTACCTTATGGAGCTCTCTCAGTATGCCATTCAGAATAATTAACCATCATATTGTCTAGAAGTTTTGTTGCAGCACCCAAAGTGATGGTCATAAAGGTACCTCCAGCAGTAGAATCCAATAGGTTCCTTGAAGAATAGTTCAATCCTGCATAAAAAGTTTGGATGATCATCCAAGCAGTCAGTCCATGAGTGGGACAATTCTTAACCAAAGATTTCATTCTTTCCCAAGCTTGAGCAACATGCTCATTATCAAGTTGTTTAAACTTCATTATTTCACTTCTCATGGATATAATCTTAGTAGGAGGATAGTATTTTCCAATAAAAGCATATTTTCACTTAGTCCAAGAATCAATACTATTCCTAGTTAAGGAATTCAACCATTCTTTAGCTTTTCCTCTCAAAGAGAAAGGAAACAATTTCAGCTTAATAATATCACCATCTATATCCCTATGCTTTTGCATCTCACAAAGTTCAACAAAGTTATTTAGATGGGAAGCAGCATCTTCATTACCAATACCAGAAAATTGTTCTCTCATAACAAGATTGAGTAAAGCAGGTTTTATCTCAAAGAAAGTATCTTCAGGCATGGGTGGAGCAATAGGTGTGCTCATAAAATCATTGTTGTTGGTGCTAGTGAAGTCACACAACTTAGTGTTTTCAAGAGTAGTCATTTTTTTGGGTTTTCAAATAAGAAAGCAAACAAGTACAACTAATTTTTTTGTGTTTTTGAATAAATAAAACAAGCAAACTAAGCAAAACAAAAAATAACAAAGTAAAGAGATTGGTTGTGAGGGACTTCCCTTGTGAAGATGTCTTTGACTCCCCGGCAACGGCGCCAGAAAAATGCTTGATGGCTCAATGCACGGCGCCTAGAAAAGTGCTGGTGCGTGGTTGATGTAGAGCTCATTGGGAACCCCAAGAGGAAGGTATGATGAGCACAGCAGCAAGTTTCCCTCAGTTATGAAACCAAGGTTTAATCGAACCAGTAGGAGCAAGGAAACACCCCAAAGGTGTTACTAGCTGAGCTTTGGCAGGGCGCACTACCGGTGCTAGTAGCAACGTGGAGACCTACAGAACACAACCACAGAACTTTGTCCCCAACTTGCGATGGGGTTGTCAATCTCACCGTGTTTTACGGAAAACAAAGGATTAAACGTATCAAATGGAAAGAAGTAAAAGTTTAAAGAAAGTAAACACAAAGAAGTAAAAGTTTGTAGATTGTATGTAAAGAAAAGGACCGGGATCCATAGTTCACTAGAGGTGGCTCTCCTTAGATAGATAACATGCTGGGTGAACAAATTACAACTGGGCAATTGACAAACATCGAGAAAGCAATACATGCATATACTAATCATCTTGACTCCTTTGATACTTGATTGGGCATTACAACATTATACATAGACCGCCATCCAACTGCATCTATGACTAATAATCCACCTTCAGGTTATCATCCGAACCCCCTCCAGTATTAAGTTGCAAGCAACAGATTATTGCTTTACGAACTATGTGTAAAGTAAACAATACGATTGTTCTATGAACAAAGGATTGTTGTTTTCTCCCTAGTAGCAATATCACATCTAGTACCTTAGAGATTTTTGTCACTTCCCCAGATTACCAGAGGCATGAACCCACTATCGAGCATAAATACTAACTCTTGGAGTTGCTAGCATCTACTTGTCCAAGATAGCTACTAACAACGGAAAGCATGCAAGATCACAAATAACAAAGACATGATAGAATCAATAATCAATCTGAAATAGCATCTCAATATCCATCGGATCCCCGCAAACACAACATGTAGGATTACAAATAGATGATCTTGATCATGAACGGAGCTCACAAGATCTAGACATGAAAGCACAAAGGAGGAGAACCAGCCATCTAGCTACTACATGGATCCGTAGTCCAAGGATGAACTACTCACGCATCACACTGGAGGCTTGCATGGTGATGAAGAAGGCCTCTAGGGTGAATTCCCCTCTCTGGCAGGGTGCCAGGAAGAGCTTCAGATCCCTCCCGATCTAGGGATGGAGATGACGGCGGCTACAGACTCTTTCGTGGATTTTTGATCAAGCATTTAGGGTTTTTGTCCCGAGGGCAATATATAGGCGGAAGGAGAGGTCGCGCGGCCAGGTGGTGTGGTGGCCCCCTGGCTCCTCTCCGTCTGGTATTCTGGCACTTGATGACATCCAGAAAAATAGGCACTTTGGCTTTTGTCCCGTCTAATTCCGAGAATATTCATTTTCTGACTTTCCTAGAACCAAAAACAGCAGAAAACAGGTAGGTGGCACTGTGGCTCTTGTTAATAGGCTAGTCCAAGAAATCATATGAAAAGTACTCCAAAGTTGGAACAAAACACAAGAAAGTGGATAAAACTAAGCATGGAACATCAAAAATTATAGATACATTAGCAATGTATCAAGGACAAGTGGAGGTGTGATGGTTGGTACTGTAGTGCTACAGTGGTGACGACCAGGAGGGTCATGGTGGCTGGATAGGAGTGCTTGACAAGCTTTGGTGATGGTTTGATCTTGATTTAGCTCAATACTAGCTAGGTTTGCTAAATTGAGTAAATATGTGATTGTAAAGGAAGTTCAACATTTTGCATAGGACAAGGTGGGAAGATGGTACTGGTAGATAGATGAGGTCAAGGTAGATATCCAGGAATTATTTGGGATGTTTCTAAGGATTTTAAGTCCCCTTAAAAATCATTTATTCAAAAAGTACATAAGTAGTTTCTAGAAGCTCATTTGATAAATTTACATTGGACCAGGTTGGATTTTGATGTAAGATGGTCCCAAATGTGAATACACACTTAGGGGAATTTTGCCAAGATTTATTGGAAGATAAAAGTATTTAAAACAATTATTATTCCAATTCAGCCATTTAAGACAATGGGCAAAAAGAAATAATAAAACTCTTCAAAAATATATATTTTTGAATTTGGAAGTTAGGGTATGATATATGTGTCTCAATTGAGCCAAAGCTTGAGGAAGTGTTTTGGCAAAAACCAAACTTTCCTGTATGGAAGAAGTTTTGGAGGTTTTGCCTATTAAAGGAATATGAATAGTTTTGGTCCAGAATAATTATGGATAGTTATTTATAAATCTTGGTGATCAATGTATATGATGTAGACAAGGTGTAGCAAGCATTTTCAACCTTGTGATTGGATAATCCAAGTTGATTTTTGGTGGAATACCCTAGATTAGGGATCTAGGGTGGTGTTAATTTCATACCATCGAAACATGGTTGTATCTTGGAGTTCAGATCTCCCCTTTGGGCATGGGATAGATGGTTAGTTAGACCAATTCATTTACATCAACATGGTATAGAGGTTTGATCTTGATCTTGCTTGAGTTCACCAAGAATTGATTTCAAACTTTGAATAAAATAAGCCTGCCAAAGCAGATTATCAACTAGCCTTCAAAACCTTGTGGGTTTAAGAAGCACAAAGATCCACTTGGAACAAGTGAAGTATATTTTTATTACCCATATGATTAGAACACAACCATGCAAATATTTATTCCATAGAAGGTTGGATCATGGTGTGAGCTTCTGTCAAAATAGTCATGTTGACTAGATTTGCAGGAATAGTTATTTTCTTGCCTGCAAAACCATCAAGAGCAAGTCGGTTGGAGGATGGTATAACCAAGGGCAAGAGTGGGACTTGGTAGTCCTCATGATGGTTAATAATATGGTTCAGATGCATTTTCAAAAATTCACAAGGGTTGAGAAAGGGAGGCATTCAAAAAGGTGATGTTGGAAATAGTTTTCCAGACTTAGCCAAATTTGGCAGATTTAGGGTTTTTGACTAGAGCGTGAGAGGGGATGTTTTTGATGGGTTGCAAGGTACCCAAGCATCATCAAGTGGATGATGTTGAAGTGTAGATTGAGTAGAAAGGATCCAGGCTTGATATTGGTCTTTATTGACTTGGAAACTTCTAGAAGGGATATCTTCAGAATTGATCTGGTTAAGGGTTTTAGATGATCACCTAGTAGCTAGGGATTAGATCCATCTTGTGTTCTTGCTTAGGGTTTGGTGATCTTAAGGTATCTTGATCCTACAGGATGAGCTCCTAGAGTAGCTCATACTACTTCTAAGCAATCAAGTCAAACAACAGATCAAGGCAACTCATCTTACAAACAAATCAACTACTACTAGGGTTACCACCAAGCTTAGCTTGAGGTAAGGATGGGTATTTTGAAAAGGTTGGATTTTGAATAATATGAGAGTCGTAGGTATCTCTACCAAGAGTAGAATTCAAAAGCTTACCAAAAGGTTTTGGAGATCCTAGAGATAAGAGTAGTTGAAGGTTCTGTCTTGAAAACATAAGGAGGTTATAGCTCTCCATAGTTTTGTCAATGGAAGCTACTAAACTAGTTTTGGTTACACAAGCATCTTGGATCATGTTTTGAAATGCCAGAACATTTGAGAATATATAAAATGAGCCAGGATAGTGTTGTTAGCTTTTTGTCAACTAATGTTAAGGTAAGGAGTGTATCTCTTAATACACAATCATAAGCATAAACACAGTCAAACAACAGGCAAACACTGCACCAATGAACAAGAAAAAGTTTTTGTTCCCCCTGATTTTTGCATTCTGGACCACTAATTAGGGTTGCTAAAATGGGGATGTTATACATTGGGGATTCATCGTGTCCGCCAATAACTGCCAACTAGTTACAAGAACTTTGTGATGAACTACAATATGCATTGCATGAACAAGACGTGGCATGAACTCTTCTCCATGCTGAAAACTGCTGAAGTGGAGATTAAGAAGGAGCACCAAGTGTTGATGGTCAATAAGACCACCAATTTCAAGAAACAGGGCAAGCCTAAGAACAAGGGCAACTTCAAGAAGGACGGCAAGAAAGCTGCCGCACCTACTAAGAAGCCCAATGTAGGTCCTAAGCCTGATACTGAGTGCTTCTACTACAAGGGTGAAGGTCATTGGAAGCGCAACTGCCCCAAGTACCCAGCAGATCTGAAGAACGGTAACATAAAAAATAATGGTATATTTGATATACATGTTATTGATGTGTATCTTACTAGTAATCGTAGCAGTGCCTAGGCATTTGATACTGGTTCGGTTGCTCATATTTGTAACTCGAAATAGGAGCTGCGGAATAAACGAAGACTGGTGAGAGACGATTTGACAATGCGCGTTGGAAATGGCTCCAAGGTTGATGTGATCGCCGTCGGCATGCTCCCTCTTCATCTACCTTCGGGATTAGTTTTGAACTTGAATAATTGTTATTTGGTGCCTGCATTAAGCATGAACATTATTTTTGGATCTTGTTTATTGCGAGACGATTACTCGTTTAAGTCTGAGAATAATGGTTGATCGATTTATATGAGTAATATTTATTATGGTAATGCACCTGAGATGAATGGTTTATTCTTATTGAATCTCGATAGTAGTGATACACATGTTCACAACATAGATGCTAAATGAATAAAAATGAATGATAATTCTACATACATGTGGCACTATCGTCTTGGTCACATTGGAGTGAAGCGCATGAAGAAACTCCATTATGATGGACTTCTTGAATCACTTGATTTTGAATAACTTGAATGTCTAATGGGGAAAATGACTAAGACTCAATTCTCTGGAATAATGGAGCGAGCTACGGACTTATTGGAAATAATACATAACGATGTGTGTGACCCAATGAGGGTAGCATCGTGTGGCGGATATCATTATGTTCTTACTTTCACAGATGACTTGAGTAGATATGGGTATTTCTACTTTATGAAACATAAGTCCGAAACTTTTGAGAAGTTTAAGGAATTTCAAAGTGAGGTAGAAAATCATCGTAACAAGAAGATTAAGTTTCTGCGTTCTGACCATGGAGGTGAATATCTAAGTGATGAGTTTGGCATGCATTTAAAGAAATGCAGAATACTTTCGCAGTTGACACCGCCAGGAACACCACAATGTAATGGTGTGTCCGAACGTCATAATCAAACTCTCTTAGATATGGTTCGGTCTATGATATCTCTTACAGATTTACTGTTATCATTTTGGGGTTATGCATTAGAGACAGCCGCATTCACTTTAAATAGGGCACCATCTAAATCCGTTGAAATGACACCGTATGAATTTTGGTTTGGGAAGAAACCTAAGTTGTCGTTCCTTAAAGTTTGGGGTTGCGAAGCATATGTAAAGAAGTTACAACACGACAAGCTTGAACTCAAAGCGAAAAAATGCGTCTTCATAGGATACCCTAAAGAAACAATTGGGTATACCTTCTATCATAGATCCGAAGGCAAAGTTTTCGTTGCTAAGAATGGATCCTTTCTTGAGAAGGAGTTTCTCTTGAAAGAAGTGACTGGAAGGAAAGTATAACTCAATGAGGTTGTTAAACCTTCTCTCGGATTTGAGAGTAGCGCAGTACCGGAAGAAGTTTCTGTGCCGCCTGCACCAATAAGAGAGGAAGCTAATGATGGTGATCATGAAACTTCGAACGAAGTTGCTACTGAACCTCGCAGGTTGATGAGGGTTCGTGCCACTCCTGATTGGTATGACCCTTGTTGAATGTCATGTTGGTAGACAACATCGACACCCCTGCGACGTATGAGTAAGCTATGATGAGCCCAGATTTCGACAAATGGCAAGAAGCCATGAAATCCAAAATGGGATCCATGTACGAAAACCAAGTATGGACTTTGGTGGACTTACCGGATGGCCGCAAGGCTATCGAGAACAAATGGATCTTTAAAACTAAAACAGATGCTGATGGTAATATTACTGTCTATAAATCTCGACTTGTCGTGAAAGGGTTCCGACAAATTCAAGGATTTGATTACGATGATACTTTCTCACCGGTAGCGAAGCTAAAGTCTATGAGGATTTTGTTAGCAATCATTGCATATTTCGATTATGAGATTTGGCAGATGGATGTCAAAACGACATTCCTTAATGGTGACATTGAGGAAGAGTTGTATATGGTAAAACCCAAAGGTTTTGTCGATCCTAAAGATGCTGACAAGGTATGCAAGCTTCAACGCTCCATTTATGGACTAAAGCAAGCATCCCAGAGTTGGAATCAACTTTTTGATAAGGTGATCAAAAACTTTGGATTTATACAAACTTATAGAGAAGCTTGTATCTACAAGAAAGTGAGTGGGAGATCTGTAGCATTCCTAATACTATATGTGGATGACATATTGTTGATTGGGAATGATATAGAATTTCTTGAAAGTGTCAAAGCCTATTTGAACAATAGTTTTTCAATGAAGGATCTTGGCGAAGTGGCATACATTTTAGGCATCAAGATTTATAGAGATAGATCAAGACGCTTAATAGAGCTTTCCCAAATTACATACCTGGACAAGGTTCTAAAGAGATTTAGAATGGAAGAAAGCAAGAAAGGGTTCTTGCCCATGTTTCTAGGTAAGACCTTGAGTAAGAGTCAAAGTCCAGCTACGGCAGAAGATAGAGAGAAGATGAGTAAAATCCCCTATACCTCGGCCATAGGCTCTGTCATGTATGCCATGTTGTGTACAAGACTGGATATAGCACACACTGTTAGTTTGACTAGCAGATATCAAAGTGATCCTAGAATGGAACACTAGACAACGGTCAAAAATATCCTTAAGTACCTGAAAAGGACTAAGGATATGGTTCTTTCTTATGGAGGTGATGAACAGCTTGTTGTAAACAGTTACACCGATGCTAGTTGGAACACCGATCCGGATGACTCGAAGTCACAGTCTAGATATGTATTTATTTTGAATGGTGCTGCAGTGAGCTGGAGGAGTGCCAAGCAAAGCGTTGTGGGGAAATCTTCAACTGAATCAGAATCATAGCTACTTCGGAGGCTATGCAAGCAGCGATATGGATGAAGGAGTTCATTACTGAGCTTGATGTGGTTCCTAGTGCGTTGGACCTGATGGACATCTATTGTGACAACACGGGTGCCATAGCTAATGCACAGGAGCCAAGGTGACACAGCAAGCTGAAGCACATAAAGCTACGTTTCCATGCTATTCGCGAGTATGTCCAAGATGGCGACATAACGATTTGCAAAGTACACACTGATCTGAATGTGGCTGATCCGTTGACTAAACCTCTCCCTAGAGCAAAACACGACCAACACCGAAACGCCATGGGTGTTAGGTACATTACAATGTAATCTAGATTATTGACTCTAGTGCAAGTGGGAGACTGTTGGAGATATGCCCAAGAGGCAATAATAAAGTGGTTATTATTATATCTTGTGTTTATGATAAATGTTTACATTCATGCTATAATTGTATTAATAGGAAACACTAATACTTGTGTGTTTTGTAAACATAAAAGTGTCCCTAGTAAGCCTCTTGTTAAGACTCGCTTGTTGATTAATGGACGATCATGGTTTCCTGGTCATGGACATTGGATGTTATTAATAACAAGATCATATCATTAGGAGAATGATGTGATGGAAACACACCCATAGTAAGCATAGCATAAGATCAAGTCATAAGTTTGTTTTGCTACAAGCTTTCAAATACACAGTAACCTAATCCTTTGACCATGAGATTGTGTTAATCACCATCACCGGATGAGTGCTTTGATGACATCAAACGCCGCTTCATAACTGGGTGGTTATAAAGGTGGCATTAGGTATTCTGAAAGTATGTGTTGAAGCGCATGGACCAAGACTGGAATTTGTCCATCCATATGATGGATAGATATGCTCTGGGCCCTCTCGGTGGAATGTCATCCAATTAGCTTGCAAGCATGTGACTAGGTCACAAGGGATGTCATATCACGGAACGAGTAAAGAGTACTTATCAGTAACGAGGTATAACTAGGTATGGAGATACCAATGATCAAACCTCGGATAAGTAGAGTATCATGTGATAAAGGGAATTGGTTTCGTATGTAAATGGGTCTATCGATCACGAAATCATCGTTGAATATGTGGGAGCCATTATGGATCTCCAGGTCCAGCTATTGGTTATTGATCGGAGAGGAGTCACGATCATGTCTGCATAGTTCACGAACCGTAGGGTGACACACTTAAGGTTCGATGTTGTTTTAGGTAGATATGGAATATGCGTTGGAACCCAATGTTGTTCGGAGTCTCGGATTGGATCCAGGACATCACGAGGAGATCTAGAATTGTCCGGAGAATAAGATTCATATAATGGAGATCAATTTCTAGGTTTCGGAAATGTTTCAGAGTATTCTATGGAGCTTCTAGAAGGTTTCGAAAAGTTTCGGAAGGTTCGATGAAGTTTGCTTGAAAACCAAGAAAGGAAAAGCAGAAACTTGGGGGGAAGAAATCTGCCCCCTCCCTTGGCACGCCGGCCCAAGAGGGCCAAGGGGGCCAACCCTAGGCCACACCCCCTCTATATAAAGAGGGGGGGGGGGGGGCGCCTCCCCCTTGCCCCTCCCACCCAAACCCTAGTGGCCACTCCCTCCTCCTCCTTCCTTCTGCTGCGGCTTAGGCGAAGTCCTGCAGGAACTCTTCTCCACCACCACCACCATGATGTCATGCTGTTGGGATTCCGTGGAGATCTACCACCTCTACTGCCTGCTGGAACAGGGAGAGGATCGTCTACATCGAGACGTACGTGTGACCGAGTGCAAAAGTGCTACCAGAACACGGCGCCGGAAGGATCGTCTACTCGATCTTGAGATCGGCAAGTGATCGTCTTCATCAACCACGAGATCCGATCTCGAACAAGGCTTTGGATATACAAGGGTTAATACAGATCTATCTCGTTGCACTTATCTCATAGATTAGATCTTGGCTTTTCCATAGATTAGATTTTTGTTTTGTTCGTTCTTGCGGTAGAATTTTTTTGTTTTTCCTGCTACGAACCAATCACTTAGCATAATTCGATAACACATCAAAGACATAATACTAACTTCGTGAATTTCACGAAAACAACAATAAATGTAGATAGACCACAATACATATGAATTTAGCAGGAACAACGATTTTATAAAGGAAAATAAAGTATGATCTCTTACATAGGATACCGAAAAAGTTACATAGGAAATGGAAAGACTCAAGTGTTGAACACGGCCTGGAAACCTTCCTTGGGACTAAAACCCGACCATATCCTATGGTTTTGGTTCTAATAATCATCTTTGTGGCGCTTGAGTTTAAGCAGATTATCTTGGACGTTGTCCAACTCATTTGTAGGTGATAAGATTATTTCCGTGAGCACAAGTTTCTTGGTCGAGTCAACGATAGTCTAGAAAATAATTGCACAAGTGAATGAAGATGTTATTCATATGATCTAGTTGTTCGACATGTAAGAAATCATTTTGACATACCTGTGTAAGAGCGTTTGTGAACTCATCACCATCCCATTCCTCCATACACTTGAGGAACCAAAGTCCACACGAGTTTCTATAAAAAAAACCGGTTCAAATAATAATTCACTATATTACAAATATCACAATAATGAAGTTACAAGTTTTAATCACCCATCCCCTTTTCTTTGGCGTATTGTTTTATAGGTCACTTAGAAGGATCGGGAAAAGCGTTATGGTCTGATTGTCTTTTCTACGTCATAAGCAATTTCGATCTCTGAAAGAATTATGAATTTAGTAGTGAGCGGGTGTGACCCATTAAGTAATATGGAAAAGTGCGATGAGAACATACCAAAGCTTCAACTGTAGTCATGTAAGTGTCTAGATTATATAGTGAATCTAGGATTTGAAATTCTTCCTTCGACGTATGCATCATGACGGTGATCCAGTGATTCCAACCAACATGTACGGCGAAGTAGAGCTGCAATTATAAAGTAAAAGTATGTTTAAAATTATATTGAGTGAATTATACGTATCATTGCATGTGCTTGCACTTACCTTCGGTTTATTAAAATACTCAAACATGCATCTCCCAACTGCATTGTTCTTCTCTATTTCCACTGGGGGTGACCGGGTGGATGATGATCTTTACCCCTCAATTAACTATAGACTTAACTTTGGTAAAAAGCAAGCATTCTCAAGACATGTGGGAGTATGTGTCTATGACTAGTGGGACCAAGAAGAAAAATATTAATCAGGACCAGCTTAAAGAAAATGAATAATTAGCCAAGGCCCGCTTGGGAAAAACTAAACGAAACGTAGTTAGAGAATCTCCAATTTGTTGGATGCACAAAAATTTATCGGTGCACAAAAACGGCTATTATTGAGCGTGTCGAGGCAAATTCGTGCTCCAGCAGACGTCCAAAAATAGGTTGCGCATAAAACAATTTAGGACACGCACACACAAAGCCTAATGCTTCGCTGCAAATTTAGTGTGCTGGCCCGCGTTGCCCAACCGCCGAATTGAAACTTCCGCGTGCGGCCTCCTTCATCCCTCCGCCAGCGAAATCCCGGCCATGGAAGGATATTCCGTCACTCCCCCAACCCCTTCTCCTTCGCTCCTAAATCTGTCGATGCAGCAGTTTCATCGCCGCTCGCAACATCCCCCATCGTCGCCGCTGCAACCAGACCTAACGCCATCATCGTCTGCGGCTAGATGTTTGCGCCACCACGACCGATGAATCCGCATGTTGTCGTCCACCGCCCGCCTTGAAGCCAAGGAATGCCGTTCCCAAGAGGATGACATCTACTGCGGTTCCTGGCCAGAAGAAGGGCAAGATGGGTGTGGATCCACACGACAAACCTATAGCAGGACATGCAGCCGGCCAATTCCAGCCACCGCAACCTCTACTGCAGCCACCCTAGCCACGAGCGACCGTGGAGGAGGTAGCGGTTTTTGGCGCGATTGCTGAGGAATTGAGAGAATTGAATTTTACCAAAATAGTTTCATTAGCTCCTAAAGTATTATAAATACTAGTAGGTTAAATTTGAGAGCTTCCACCTCCTTTCAGTTGAAAAGCCAGTTCTTCCGAGCGGGAAGTCTTATGAATCTGAATTGTCACTTCTTTATTTTATGACTTCTTGTATGAACAAAGCAAAGTGGAAAAAAGCCTTTTTGAAATTCAATTGATAAGGAAAGCGATACAAAGTTCGGGGTAGAGAACTTCTTTGAATCATCTTATTTTTCTGTTCATTCTGGCTGAATAAAATTAATATCTGATTTTCAAAATAGGGAAGAATTAATTCCATTATTAGGAATCCAGTTATTAGCTATTTTGAACAAATCCCTAAACTCTAAACTACCCTCAAGAAGGGCCCGTCGCTTCTTTAGTTTAGAGCAATCATAATCAAAAATGAGATCTTTAAGGCATTACACTCTCTTCCTCTTTAGAGGGGTTACAGGGCTATGCTCCTTCCAAGAGGGAAAGTGGGGCGATTCTTCTTCCTGTAAAGTTTCATGTTCAGTTGAAATAACGGAATTGGAAGTAGTTCGGTCAAGTATAGGAAATTAATATAAGAATGAATAACTTTATCAATGGTTTATTTTATTTCTTTTATTTATCTTAATATTCATTCCATTCAGGCCATTCCAATGCTCGCAAGCACCTACTCTTCCTTCTGATGCAGCCTTCCTTGATCCATAATTCGACCTCCTCGTTTATTGATTGCCCGCAAGCGCCTCAACCCCATTGGCTGAGCCCCAGAGGTCTTCGAACCTTGGTATTTCGAATCAGATTGATAGCTTTTTGAATGGCGAGCCTGATTATCCCTAAACCCAATGTGAGTTTTTTTCTATTTTGACTTACTCCCCTGCCGCGAGCGAGCGGGAATGGATAAGAGGCTTGTGGGATTGACGTGATAGGGTAGGGTTGGCTATACTGCTGGTGGCGAACTCCAGGCTAATAATCTGAAGCGCATGGATACAAGTTATCCTTGGAAGGAAAGACAATTCCGAACCCGCTTTGTCTACAAATAAGGAAGAGTATTATCCCGTGTGCGAGTAATCGTAGGATGAGTGGATTGAGTTGCTGAAATGGGGGCTGATGCTGTCGGATCAGTGGAAGTAGAAGGTGCCGGAGTTAGTGGATCAGGACCAGGGGGGTCAAGGGCTGCTGTACTGGGTCAATTGGTAATCGATCGGACAAGTGCTCTCCGAACCAAGCTAGATAGTCTCCTATCACTAGGCTCACCAACCAACCTGGACTTTGATTCTTTCTTATTATTCTAACCAGATATAAAAACCATAAGGATTGTTTCCAGCCAAGAGTTCCCATATGACATAAGCGCTCTTGGGTGAGGTGGGCCCTCATTCGCCAGGTCTTTGAGTCGGTCGGGAGCCGGACGGTAATGGACCTACAACCCTTGCTTGTGGACTAGCTGCAGAGCTAACCTTTGTTCTATTGGTTTGGTGGTTGCTACCAAGACGATTTCTTTATGCCCATCAAAGAACCTTGAGATGCTAATCCACGAAAAACGGCGTTAATTTACCTACTAAAATATCACCAGTTTCTACCCAGGATCCCAACCTAACAACTCCATTTCTGTCCAAATTGCGGAGTAAATGTTCTTCTAGATGTGGTATTTCTTTAGTGATTTTTCGTCGTCTGTTGCGTCCAACATGTTCGACCCAATGACAACAAGGCACATAATTTATTTTTTAATGTGTTGAATTATATAGATGAATATAAATGATAAAATTTAATGTAGTTTGATGTGTGTCAACTTTCATGCATTATAGTATGGATGATGAAACGTCTACGTCAACTATGAATTTTGGTTCATCATATTCACAAGAGTATTGGTATCAAGAGTATGAAACTGAACAACATGGTGATGAAGTTGACATGGATAATGATGGTGAGGGTGAGGGTTTCACTGATGCACTGAAGGGGCGGGCGGTCCACTACACCATGGAGTAAGGTATTTTACTATGCAACACATGGTGCAATGTGGGCATGGATTCGGTCATAAGCACTGAGCAAACAAGAGACACTTATTGGGTTAGGATGAAGGAGTACTTCAGTACATACGACCAAAGTGGAATTGGGCGGACGAATATATATTTTTGTTCCCGTTGGTTTGCAGTTTCATCGAATTGTCAAAGGTGGGTGGTGACATTGATAAATGTTGAACGAATGAACCCAAGTGGCACAAATGATAGAGATAGGGTATGTTGTATTATTTTGTGACATCTGTTTATCTTCCATGTGGATACTTTGTTCAATTTATTATTGTCCATGACTAATTTTCTCTCTTTTGGTTCATGTAGCTCAACATTGACCAAAATTTATTCAAGGGGTATCCAAAGAGAACCAAGAAGGGAAAGCTGGTTCAAGGAAGGCCATTCATATTGGCCCATTATTATAAGGAGCTAGAGAATGAAGATAAATTGAAGAATGTTATGTGTTGCAAGTGCCAAAGAGAAACAAAGTCAACTATGGAGGCAAGAATCATTGATGACGATGAAGCATCAAGCAAGGATGGAAATAGAATCCCTACTCCAAACTCGGTTGAAAAAACAAAAATAAGACCCACCGGAAGGAAACAAGCAAAATAAAGGGGAAGACGACTAGAGATGGTGACATAAAGAAGTCATTGGATGCTATTGCGAGTGCAAGAAAGGAAGCTTTTGAGGAGAGGAAGTTTTAGAGGAACAAAGAAATAGAGGATAGGTCGACAAGCGAAGAGAGAAGGGATGTAGCCGAGGAGAGGAGGGCCTTCGTAGAGGAGAAGAAAGTTGCTATCGAAGAAACTATCTGTCTCATGGAGCATGAGAAAGTATCTTCTTCATAGACACAAACAACCTCGATGAAAGTAAAAAGAAATACATGGGTGGCATGGGAGCGCCTAAGGGAGGCATGAGTGGAATGAGTGCACCTATAGGAGGCACTAGCAGCATGGGACCACCTACAGGTGGTGTTGGAGGCATGGGTGGCATGGGTGTACCTATTTGGTAAGCATTGGTGGCACTGGCGGCATGGGACCACGTACAGGTGGCATTGGAGGTATGGGTGGCATGGGTGTACCTATTTGGCAGGCATTGGTGGCATGGATGCACCTATGGAAGGCATTGGAGGCATGGGTGCACCCATGGGAGCTACAATAGGTGGCATTGACGACATGGGAGCACCTTCGGGTGGCATTGGAGATATGGGATCTATAATGGGTGACATGGGAGCTAGAATGAGTGTATTCATGATTATCATGGTGTCTCCCATGCCTCCCATGAGTGGTTGTTTTGGAGTTTACATGGGTGATGGCACGTGCTCGTAGAATACACCAACACCATTCAAGTTTCCAATGATGATGAAGCACAAGATGGAGATGCCCATGGAAAGGACGAGGCATGATGGTCATAGCATTGATGTTAATGTTTTATGTGTTTATTTGAACTTCAATTGTGATAAACTTGGTTGTGTTGAATTATGCTATGATTTTGAACTATGCCATGGATTTAATCTATGCTATTATGATTAAGTCATGTTCTTGAATTTATATGTGTGTGTTGGGAATTAGATTTATCTGTTCATCACTTTTGTTTGATCTTGGCAAGTTGAGATGCATTTAATCTTGGCAAGTGGAAGCCAGTCGCGTCTTATTTTAGTGCGGCTGGAAAACTGCTGCCTGCATAGCGTTGCATTTTAGTGCGTCTGGAAATATTGTAGCCTGCCGCACCCACTAAAACAACCAAAATGGTGCCCCAAAACCAAAAAGTCATGCACTCTTTTAGTGCAGAATGTTGGATATGCTCTTAAGATTGGTAGTTGACGGACCTCTTGCAGGCGTTGAGTTTTCCTTCAGTAATCACCATGGAATCGACCTAGGTGGCCATTGTGTCGTCGTTGATGATATGGTGATATGGACGGAAGGATGTAGACACCTTGAGTGCCAGGGATCGCGCAGTCACCTCTATTGATAACACATTCAGACGCACTGACGTGCGGGAGGTGGGAGAGAAGGTCTATCACAGGGTCAGGTTGGAAACAATTTTAGTTCTTGTGCCAAAATCTAAAACGTTTCTTAAATTGCCCTTGTAGTTCTTGAAGTCTCGGAGACATGAGCAGTTAAATCAACTATCTCCTCAAGTAAGGTCCAACATGATATGCTTCCGTCGGTACCTAAAATAAATCATGTCTTCTGTGTTACACTAAACTCTAATAATTCGACATCCATCAATAAATAATAGAGAGATGTTAAATAAGTCGTACTTTATTCTCCACACGGCTAGCCGACCGTCTACAGTGAGAATCAGGAAGAGAACGACTGCTAAAGACGGGATTGATTGTCTTCGTGGACAACGACACTATAAACATATACGTTCTAAGCGGTGTCACAATTAAAGTATCGGTTAGTGTGACGCAACGGTCACACTATGTGACAACGCCATGCAGACGGCGCAGCGCGCGCGTCCGTCTAGTAGTATATACGTTGCATTTCGTGCGCTGAACGTCCGCACAAGGTTGTATCTTCAGATGCTTATTGCCCCGTTCGACTGGTTGGAGTTCCTTGACTGTTCTAGATGTTCTTGAAATACAGTACATTTTGACAGGGACGCACGTACACTATTTTCAGACTTGAGTTTGACTTCCCCAAATCAAAATACGACGTGTATCGAAAAACGGAACTCAGTATACGTAGTTACGTTTTTTCTTTGCAGGTAATAATATGTACTCACGTTGATCATGGATGGTCGGTCGTGTGGCACATAGATATAGACTAGCTGAATACAGTGCGTTGCTACGAACCCTTAAAAATCATTGTCGTGCTCGTCATAGTCTCGGGGGAATTTTTGTCTTGCCTGGCAACACCGATCCAATCCTCGATGGACGATCTGGTAAGTTCCTCTTTTTATCTCGTGTGTTGACAACAATACGGAGCTGGGATTATATGATATTTATACAACCATGATTTTACCTAGGTTTCAAAAGGACAAAGAAAGAAAACGATCTCTCCCTAGTTTCGATTTTGATTTGCGTGCACAAAGGTGAATAAAAAGTTTGCAATATTTATATTTGGTTGGTCCTATTTCTTTCTACCTAACCCCTCTTGTTTTCTCTAAATTATTTCTGAAATTGATAACAGAGTAAAAATGAAATTTTCAGAAGAGAGGCAGCCTGCCCAACTAGGCCTAGCAAGGCCCAGACAGGCCAATGCCTCCCCCACATGTGACGTAACCCCTCGACTCCTCCCAATTCCCATCGACAGACTCTTTGCTCACGTGTGACATCTTTACAACAAATTAGACACAGTGCAATGTCGTTGGCAAATAGCTCGCATGCAATATTTTTGTTGGGCCAGAGAGCTCGTGTGCGACACTTATCGTCAACCTTACGAGACAACTTAAGAATTGGAATTACCTGAGCCAAGCGAGACCCACAACTTATCCACCTCAGCATGGGACCCACCACTTATCCACCTCAGCATGGGACCCACGGTTTATCCACTGCTCGTTGTTGAAGACGTAGCCCGAGCGAGCCCCGCGTCGTGCCCATGCCATTGCTTCTCTTTCGTTGACCCTAGCCCCTTCTTCTCCGGCGACACCGTCCGGTGACCATTCGGCGAGAGATGTCCAGCTCCACCTCGGCCCACTGCCCATCATGTCCTCAATATGGTCCATTGTCGATGACCCGCTGCCCTGACTGTCCACGAATCGAGCCCTTCAAGCGGTTGACGTGTGTGACTACGAAGAATGGCAATGGTGGCCGCGAGTTCGTGAAATGTGAGAGCTTACCACACCCGGGAAGGTTAGATCTGCTTTCTCTTGCATCCATTTTGTCTGACTCTTTCCGATTTCCTTTTCCCCCTTTTAATTAGGGATCTAGGGTTCATGTTGAAATTTGCCAAATTTTCAGAACCTGGAACAATTCGCACATTTCGAGTGGATTGATGTGTATGTTCAGAGGTTTGAAGAGGAGGATATAATAGATGGGAGTGATTCGTGGGGAGGCACAACCATGGAGGAGAATTTGGGCACAACAGTTACAACAAGGGAGCCGATTGGGGATGATGACCTGAAGGCGGAATTAAAGAAGATAAATAAGCAAGTGAAAAAATAATCGATTTCAAGCAGAAATCCAACATGATTGCTGGAGGATTTTGTTGTTGTATCGTTGCTCTAATTTTCTTTTACTTGCAACTAGCAAAGGGCCCTCGCAAATGCGAGGGCAACAAATTAAGTTGGCTTTCTCGTGAGGAATAATTAAATAATGATAATGTATGTGATGTGTCTATAAATTTCTAATATATGTGATGTGTCTATAATTTTCTACAACTTCTAAAACACTGCGGTTTAGATAGTGACATGTAAACCTAAAAACATGTACAACTCCATTTTTTCTTCATTTTCTCTCAGACCAAATGACTATACAAACACACCCCCTAGTTGATATGTTGGCTGATCCAAATTTAGAACTCCCTATGTTTGGGATTATAAGGCCAGAGAGCCAATTCGCTAATACCAAGAAGATCAATTACTCACTCTAATTAATTTATGCATACACCAATATTTTTTACATGCATGAGATGCTAGAGAAAAAATAGAGAACATGATGAGTGATGGAACAACATGCATTGGGGGATTGGGAGAAAAGAGAGGTACCTAAATTAATTTGTCAGGAGAATTAAGATAATAAAGGAGATAGACCTTATAATTTCTAACAATATTAAAATGCTCTCTGGTCTTATAATCCAAAACAGATGTAGTACACATTAACATGTTTTCATGGCATGCCGTTCTTGATGATGGGACATTGGTAGCTGAACAACCATCGGATATAGTAGAGAAAACCTTTTGCACAAATGAAATATATGCTAGCACCAATTTTATCAATGCATTGTCTTCCATGGTTTATCTCAACTTGTGGATGCAACTACTTATATTTGTTCCTCAAGAGCACAATGGTTATCTCTGTGACCATATAATAAGTTGCAAATCTCCAAACCATGCCATGACACCAATTCATTCTGCACCATAGAGCCTCCATGTGGATTTTAACCGGACAAACAGGGCAGGGCACTTTAACTCAAATATGCATCCTTCCTCTTCCATTCCATACAACTATGTGGTCTCGCAGGTAATATGGAGACTTGTTTTCTTGTTTCTTCTCTGAACACCCTCATGCTAGATAAACAATATGTATCACTTAAAATCCCGATATCTACAGATTGATCTTATCTCCCACGCAAGTTTACCAATGTTCTAAAACAATTATGTTAGTCTGTTTTATTTGAATTCATGAGTGGGTGCCATTAATTTGAGGTAAATGGTCACCCCTCTTACATGATTGAACTGAATCAGAAAACTAAAGTTTAGTAGAGTGTATTTGTGTGTGTTACTGTAAATAATAATGTATACGTTATCACTAACTTCTACTATATCGTTTGAAGTCAATGCTTTTTAAACTCTGCACGGATAGTAACTTTTTTAATGTATTAATAGGGGATGTGGAATGGGACATTTCAAAGTGGCATAGAGAGATAAAAAAATTATATTTTTCAAGATCGACTGTTTTTCTAGATTGATAAAAGATCTAGTTTCCTTAATTCGACAATACCAGAAAAGGGGCCTCTCGTAGTAGCAGCAAAAACTTATCAATCTCACTACAAGCTAACTACTTGGCAAATTAAGCCATACCACTGAATTATTTATATCCTTTTGTACTTCTGGGAAAAGAACTTGAAGCTCAAATAAGAGTCTATGTGCTAGCTACTGACCATGCTGAGAGTCAAATCAAAAAATGAATTTCATCATCTTCACAAAAATAATATTAGTAATTTTTGTTTTCTAAGAACAGACGGTTAGAACAAAATGGCTCTTGACAACCTATCCATGTAAAGTAGACTGATTGTTTTATTAGCATAAGATTTTTTTTGCTATTTAGGTTTTACTACGACACGATAAAATATTTCTCAGTCAGGGCATTGCGCAAGAAAATCTTTCTCATTCCGTGTAAAATATTGCTACATATTCATTTTATATACATATTGTTGAATTATTCGAATACACACACAGCAAATCCCATGAAATTAATAGTTATAAAGTAAAACTAATCAAGAAAAGCATTGGCACGTTTCAATACATTATGGTCAGGTAAAAGATATGCACTTTTGTTCAGAATTATTCGCACATTGCATTTCGTCACGTCACAGTAGTAGAAATTATACATTGATGTTCTGAATTGATAGCGGTAGCTTTTGTAACATAAAAATATTTTTCATTTAGAAAACCGAATCCATTCTTGCATACAAACCCACAAAGCATCCAAATGAACACACTTTGAGTATCATCAACGTGGTTAGCAAGAAAATCTCATATGAGAAAATGTTGGTACACTCCGAGAATTATTATGATGAAATAAAAAATGCAACCTTTTTAGTTAACAACTTATCTTCCCAGGTATTCTCACCACGTACTCCAGCCTTGCCATAGATGCAATATATCCTACCAGCCAGACCTGACAAATATTCTGGTACGACTCTTTTAATTTAGCCGGGCATAGACACGTTTTATTCACCTCTTGTTGGCACCGGCTGTATGGAAACAAATCTCATGGAACATTGTTACGTGACTTATTATGGCCGGTACTCAATTTTGTTTGTTTGTGCTATGGTGCTATGGTGTTTAGCATAAAACCACCACTTTTCGCGTTAAATTTCGAAAAACCACCACTTTACGTTTGAATTACAAAAACACCACTTTACAAAAAAATTGTTGAAATGCGCCGTAAAGTGGTGGTTTTTTCAACAATTTGTTTTGCAAAAAAACCACCCCGAAATTGCGGTACATGCCTTTGGCTGCTGACCCAGTGATCACCGACCGCAACAGAACGGATGTCGTGATGCCTCCTGAAGACGCATAGCTGGTACTGTAGAGAAGCAGGTTGCAACACACAAAGCTAGATATCAAGTGCTATAAATGTGATGGGAGTTTGTTGTCTACCGGATTGAACAATTTAATTTTTAGTACGTACAAAGTACTACTTTACATGAATGTTGAATGTATTTTACTATACTTACTGGAACTATCTCACTTACAAATTTGTATTACAACAGAGGTGAGGCAGTAGATTAAAAAGGCATGCATCATCATGGGTCAGTTTCTTTGGATCGGTAACCTACATCTTTCTTGCCCTTTTCTTTGGACGGTGTTGATATTTGTTCCCTCTTCGGTGCAAGAGACATTAACATCGGTTGAGCTTATTGATGCGTGCTTTCTTGGCCCCCTCGCAGCGTGGCGCCGATGATGGACTGGATAAACAACCACTACAGGACGCTCGCGTGGCTGATATCGAGGCACGCCTGGTTGTACACGGAGATGGTGGTTGCCCCGACCATTGTGCATCAGAAAGATACCTTGGTGAGTTTGCCACTTTTGGCCTTTCCTAGTCCGGTGGCATTAGGTTTTGAGTGCTCAGTCTTCTTGATCCTGACTATGAAATTTTGATTGGTGGTGGTTAGAAAATGTTGATATAATTTGCCGAACCATGCAGCTTCCCTCTTTTGCCAAATGTGACAATGACCACCTCTCGAGGATTTCATTTTTATGGCTATATTTAGAATCCGCGGCAACGCGCGGGCATTTTTCTAGTTGAAACAAATATGCCGTAAAGTGGTTGTTTTTTGCAATTCAAATGTAAAGTGGTGGTTTTTCAAAATTTAACACGAAAAGTGGTGGTTTTACGATAAGCAATCTGTCTGTTTCGACCCAAGCGCCTTTCATTTCTTACTATATTTTGCTATATTTAACTTGTATTGAATATTTTGGCCACATCAAGCTAGAGGGGCACGGACAAACATTATTATTTTATATAAGCACGAATAAACATAGATATAGTACAGGGACATCCCTTACAACATAGCAAACATAGATAAAGAGGGGGCATGTATGCCCAAGCAACAAACATGGAAGTAAACGAGACAGCAAACACGGTAGACAGTAGTGAACCCTAACACAATAGGGGTTCTCTATTTGGACTCTCTCCTTCCTCTTGCTTCGCTCCTCCTCTTGCTCCCCGGCTGCCCCTCACTCTTGCTCCATGTTGTATGGGAGAGTGTGCATCCCGTTGGGGGTGGGGAAGATGTTGTCGAAGTTCGTGAAGATGTTGAAGGTGGTGAAGAATACAGACTCGCACCCACACCAGTAGACCTCGCAAAGGAGATGGTATGCATCGAAGAGGTTGGTGAAGTGCACCGTGAGCCCTACCACAAGGCCTCCACTGCCATAGTGATCTTGGAGGAGGAACATGGCCGGAGAGCCCGGTGGGAGGTGGCGACAGTCGACGCTGAGGAAGGCGTGGGCCAACTCCCTCGGGGACCTCCACCATGAGGTCACCCACACTCAGAGGGACCCCTCAACAATGACCCTGACGAGATAGGTCATCTCCGGCACGCTGCGTGGTGGATGGAAGGTAGGTCCATTGAACTGTATGGCGGCGGTGGGAGATGGATCTTGGTAGAGGCAGGCAGATGGATGTGGTGGAGTGGGTAGTTTAAATATCCGTGGTGCGCCGGTTGAACTAGATCATCAGGCAGTAACTCCAACTGTTGGTGATTGTAAGCGTTGGCCGCGTGTTTTGATGGAAAACAAGGCATGGTCATATCCATCACGCGTCGTCTCGGTATCCACGGTCTCTGAATCAATGCATCGTTAATAGCCCTGATACGACGAGTCTGAATCGAGGGCAATCACAAAGTATGTAAATAGGTCCGCATGCATGCTACGTCGACGTGTCCGCTTGGCTGCACGTGCGCTCATGCATGGAGAGGATAGGGCCTAATCTTTGAGCCACGTCCCAATAGTCTGACCACCGCTCCTAGTCGAATCTCATGCGTGTAGGAAAAAAGGAGTCCAACCAATCAGGTGTGAGAATTCATGTGTCGCATATCGCCTGGAGCTGGCCTTCTAGAAGATCCCATCAGACGTCCAATATTAAGCGCTAGGGTATGATCTAACCGTCCTTGTTCGGCATCGCAGGTCGTATGAGCTATGCTTTTAGAAGATTCAATCAGGCGTCCAGTATTCAGAGCTAGGGTATGATCTAACTGTCACCGTTTTGCGTTCGGGTTAGGAGGGGTTATGGATGCAGTCAACGGGGTTTTGAGAGATTTGACTAAATTTCAAGGGATTTCTATTTTCATGCCCCTGATTCTTTAGTTGTACTCAGTTTTCTCCAGCCGTGTAGTTTTTCCTCAATTTTGTCCTCCCTCCATTCTGAAACCCTCACATGCGCTTGGACGGAGGATGGTGTCAGGTCAAAGGCTTGACCACTACATTCTAACCGGTCGGACCGCGTAGGGACGGGTCGTGCATTGAGCGTTACGTTACGTTGCCTCGACCGTTACGTGTTGACAGGTGGGGCAAAGATATACAGCGGACCAACCATCCATCTCTCGCTGATTATGGGGGACATGGTGTGGGACCATGTGAGGCGTGTTTGGTGATTACGTGCGCCCTATCACCTAAATTGGAAGTTTTCTTTTTTGTTATTTTTATGATTAGCCTTTTTAAGAGCGCCTTTTCCCCTCTCTCTCTCGCTAACAGTTGTGTTTTTTTGTCCAAAAAGGTAGTGAATCTAGAGCAGCTTCTCTCTTTATTCATTGTTCCTTTTGCCCTCTTTTTCCTAAATCTGGTAGCAAATCTAACCAGCACCATAAATAAATTCTGTAAACAGAGCAGATATGGATAAAGCAGCTAATATAGGTTATATAGTACGGTAACGAGGTTCGACAATTAGGCTGCTCAGCAGCAGCGGACAAGTTCAACACAGACAAGACAAAAGAAGTTGCTTTACAGCAGTAGTAGCAGATCAGTGGCCCCTCATGGCCTCTGCCAAGAGGGCCTCCGCCTACTCCCTCTGGCTCCTCCTCCACTTCTTGCTACCCAGTCCCTTGACCTTGCAAGCCTTGGGCTTGATCGGGGGCATGCGACCCTCCTCGATAGCCACCTTCTGGAGGTTGCGGAGGTGAAGACCGAGTGTCTGGTGCTTGGCTATGAAGCCGTGGGAGTTCACGGACTCGCCGCAGGTCCTCACGTCCTCGACATGCTTCACGAGGGAGTTGAAGTCCGTGCCGCAGAGCCTCTTGGTGTGGCCCTGTACATGTCACCGACGAAGAAGTTGTTGTACTGCCGGACTTCAGCCTCCTGAGTACATGATGAGTCTTGGTGTCCTTGGACTCGTCGTCGCTATGGACGTCATTGCTATCCTCCTGTTGGAAAAAATAGTAGAGTGCAATAAGGACATGATTGAGATATTTTGATTATCGCGATTGATTATTTGCATAAATTAACCGATTGAGATCTCCTGATTATTCCCCAAATCTAAAACCAAATTGAATACTGATCCCAACTACGAATAGGGGGGTTCAAATATGAACAGGGAGATTCATCGAATACGAGATCTAACACAAGAGGATTAGCTACTGTAAAAATACGAACAGTCGAGCCCTAATAACATATGATCTAGCATTCAACGATGGGAACGGGGGAAGAACAAGGGAAATGGAGAAAACCCTGGTTACCTTCGACCATGGGTCCACGATGCTGGTGTCGTAGGGGTTCTCTGCCCTTATGTAATCAACCTTCTCGTAGAGGTCCTAGCCAAGCGGGATCTGCCCGATACCGGTCGGGGCCTCCTCGCTAGTGGCTACGGCGGATGCGGGGATGGGGACGGTGGCTGCCTTTGATGCCCGGATGGGGGCCTCCTCTCCGGCGGCCTTGGAGGCGCCGATTGCCACCACGCTGTTCTTCTCCATCGCCGACATGGTTGTGGTTTTCTTGGGGGTTTGCAGAAGGTGATGGGACAGTGGAGACGGTTGAGTGAGCGAGTGAGTGATGAGTGATGACCCACAAGTATAGGGGTGTATCACAATATTTTCGAGGGAAGTGAAACCCAATTTATTGATTCGACACAAGGGGAGCCAAAGAATATTTATAAGCCTTAACAACTGAATTGTCAATTCAGCTGCACCTGGAAACAATCTTTCTCAAAGCGGTTTATCAGTAGCAACAGTTTTGTAATAGGAATAGTAAAGTAACAGCTGTAGTAAAGTAAAGACAGTAGTAACAATAGCAGTAAACAGTAGGATTCGAGTGCGGTAGCCATAGAGATGGATGGACGGGCGTTGCATGGACAAGACAATTCACATGGCAATCAGAACATAGGGCAATTGCAGATAAATAAGATAAAGCATCCAAGTACTAGATAATCCTAGGCATGTGTCCCATATATAGTCATGCGTGCTCGCAATGAGAACTTGCACAACATCTTTTGTTCTTCCAGCCCGTTTGCAGCGGGGCCTCAAGGGAACTACTGGCAATTAAGGTGCTCCTTTTAATAGAGCACCGGAGCAAAGAATTAACACTCTGTGAACACATGTGATCCTCACATCAAAGCCATTCCCTCCGGTTATCCTGATTTCTGTCACTTCGGGGCCATTGGTTCCGGACAACAACGTGTGTATACAACTTGCAGGTAAGACCATAAACAATACTATCATAATGAATCAATAACATGTTCAGATCTGAAATCATGGCACTCGGGCCCTAGTGACAAGCATTAAGCATAACAAGTCGCAAAAAAGTCATAAAGCACTAATAGAAGATACTAGGCACCATGCCCTAACAATCTGATGCCACTACATGAACGATCTCATCCAATCCCTACCATCCCCATAGCCTACAGTGGGGGATTACTCACTCATAGATGGGGGAAACATGGATGGTCGATGGAGAAGTGATGGTGATGATGATGTCGATGATCTCCTCCAATTCCCCGTCCCGGCAGGGTGCAAGAACGGAGGTTTTGGTTCCGAATCATGGAATCTGGTGGTGGCGGCAGAGCGGAACTCCTTCTATAAAAATGTCAAACCCCCCTGAGTTTTTAGTTCAGAAGGCATCTTATAGGGGAAGAGGGAGACCGAGTGGGTGTCTGGGACGGCCAGACCACCCCCTAGTGCGGCCAGAGCTAGCCCGCGCGGCCAGGTGGTGTGGCCTGGGCCTAGCCCCCCTCCGTCTCGTATTCTGGCTCTGGGATTCTTCTGGTGAAATAGGATTTTTGGCATATTTTCCGGGATTTTCCTGATAGTTGATTTTCAGCACAAAAACTAGACACCAAAGTAATTCTGCTGAAAATAGCGTCAGTCCGTGTTAGTTGCATCCAAATCACACAAGTTTAGAGGAGAAATAATAACAAAAGTGTTCGGGAAAGTAGATATGTTTTGGACGTATCAACTCCCCCAAAGCTTAGCTTATTGCTTGTCCTCAAGCAATTCAGTTGAAAACTGAGTGCGATAAAAGAAACTTTCACGAACACATTTGCTTCATATGATGTATATATTGTCAGCATGTGATCAACTACTTAGACAATTCATAATAAAGAGTATGCAACTAAGTTTACTTAATAGGCATTGCAAGCTATGAAAAGATTCCAACTCAAAAATAATAAGTAGCATGAAGCATAAACATAAGCAACATTATAATGCTCATAACAAGGTATGATAGAGTGGTATCTCGCTTGCCTTTGATTGTGAATGCCAAGGCACCTCTGAAGTTCAAGTGAAGACTAGAAGTAAAGATGTCAAAGATACAAGCATCAAAGTCATAACACAAATAATCAAGTAACGAGACAAGCACAAAGAATGACAACTATGCTCTCAAGAAAGTGCTCATAGAATAAGTGGAGACTCAACAAGGAAATGAAAAGGTTTTGAATAGTTTGAAAGGCTTCCAAATGCTGAAAGTATGGTACTCATTAGCTTTGAGCTCTCATTGCCCCTATCATAAGCATCTTTAATATGGTTAAGGTGAAAGTGAGGTACAATCTGAGTTATATGCTTGATAGACTATAAACTAGAAATCCCATGTCCCTTGAGTACGAGGGCCGCTCCTCATGCTACTTAACTTTAATTACCGGTAAGTTCTTATCATCATAAATACGTGCGTATCATAGAGAACCGCCAACGGGGGTACCCTTGCCCGATGATACAGAAGAATCCCCATATCAAAATGACAAGGCAACCAGACAATGAGTATCTCCGCAATCTTCTTATTTACCATGGGAAAATGGTGCTTTTTTCTCTATTTCCTCTTTTCTCAAATCTCTTTTTTTTCTTTTCTTTTTCTCAATAGCTATCTCTCTCCTTTTATTATAAGAAGAATGCTTCATAGATACTTATTATGGTTTCACTGCAGGTTTCCACCATGACGGCATGGATTAGACCAGCGGCCCAGGCGTTTCTCTAACACACATACATAACTCCATGGACTTACAAGCTCCCCTTTTATTTCACACCGACGACATCCGCAAACAAAAGAGCATGGTATCAACTGGGTATATATTTACAGGTGTTGAAAGTGTTCCCCGTGATAGCACGGTTCTGCTAATCCCTAGCCTATAATTTGCAAGCATATAACTTTCATGGACAGTCACAATGGTTCAGGTTTTTTAAGTGCAGGAAATAAAGTGTGCCATTAAGTTCGTGAGAGATTTACTAACTAACTTTCTCATAACAAGCAAACATTTTATTCGGAAGAAAACAAGGCATATTGAATATGCACGGAAATAGCAAATGATACTAATAGGTAGGTATGGTGGACACTTTTGGCAATGTTTGGTTTCAGGGAGTTGGAGACATGAGTAAAACATACTCAGTGTAAGTGAAGGCTAGCAATAGTAAGGGAGCGACAAACGAGAGAGAAATAGCTGTCATAATCATGCTTGCGACAAAACTGGACTAATCATGGTATGAAAGTGATTCAAGACCCTCAAGGCAAAATAATTCATCGAGGCTTAACTGATTATTTCAGTCATATGCATGCGTGAGCATGTACCAAGTCAATTCAAATGAAACGTTCAGAGGAGGATACCACAGTGTCATACCAAGTTATGAATAGAGTAATGCTAGCAAACATTCATATGACATGCTACAAACTATTAGCAAGATGGAACTAATCATATGAAAGCAAGAACTACTAAGCATCCATAAATAACATACACCCTACACGAACAGACTAAGCATGCCCACAATGATGAGTATATGTACAAAAATGAAAATAAATAGAGTTCGTTACCAGCCTCTTACCACAACTCAAGTTGTCATTAATCCTCATTATTGCTCTTCACTTGTGTGGCTTGAATAATAATATGAAACCAATTTCCACTGAGAACTGCTGAACCCTGTAGCAAACTCACAAAACCAAAGAAGAACGACAAATATTTTTGGTGTTTTTGATTTTTAAAACAAGAACCAAAAAGGAAGAACAAGCAAAGCAACATCTTTTTGGGTTTTTCGAATAGTTCAAACAAAGCAAAAAGGGAAAAGCAAACCAAGGCAAAAATAAGAAGAAGCGAACAAAGAGAAACAACAGAAATATTTTTGGTCTTTTTGTGTTTTAGAAAGCAAAAGCAAAGGAAGAACGAAAGCTAAAAAGAGAACGAAACATGAATATACAAAGTGCCGACGACACATGATATCGAGATGAGTGTGATGTCGGTATACCTCCCCCCAAGCTTAGGCTTTTGGCCTAAGTGGGTATCAATCCCAAGCTGGCCAGGATGAAGTGTCACCCTGGTACGACGAGGAGGTACTCTCGTCCTGGTGCGAGCTCAAGTACGTCCCTCCGTAGTGCGCAGAGTAATCGTAGGAGGGCACATCCTCCTAGTGCTTCCCGTGGAAACCTAGCAAGCGGAGCTGCTCGTCCACCTCCTCCTTGGAGCGCGACCACGGTCTCCTGTGAACACTAAACAAAGTAGATTGCGGCAAAGGGATCTCCCTCTCATCCCCGTCAGTAAACAACATCCTATATACTAGACTGTCTAAATCAGAATCAGAAGTGACAAAGTGATGTGTTTTCATAGCAGCAAGGTCAAGCCTTTGTGGTGCCAATATAGTATCATTGGGGTCCACCGAAAGCTCTCTAATGCATTGATCATACATGAAGCGATGATGCCCCCATAGATAGGCCCCCTAGCAGCTAGGCGGCGAGCAATAAGCGAGCCAAGGTTGTACCGGGTATCATTGTTGAGCGCAACAACATGGAAGGCTAAATGATAGTTGGAGATATTACTCGTATTCTCCGTACCAAGAACGCTAGTAGCAGGATAATATGCAAAGTATCTAAGAGCAGGGAGTTGTATGTTTCTTATCTTTCCACGCTGAGCCACGCGGTCATCATCATTGGTCACCCCTCAGTAAAGTTCCAGCAAATTAGCGGGTCGCCCTTGAATCTTCTTCACGGTCCCTGTCATGCTTACACCTACAACACTGCAAAATCTTTCCAATGACATGGTAAAGGGAAGATTATAAATTTTGAAAGAGACAGTTGACTGATAGGGCATGTTAGTAAACACGAAGCTCTCAACAAAAGTTTTGGTGAGCATAGCGTATTGCTCAGTCTCATCTTGCATATATGAGGTCAAACCAACCCTCTGAATCAGTAGCAAGAAATCATCAAGAATCCCTGTAGCTTGTAAGAAAGTAAAACAAGGAAAAGTAGATGGCTGAGCATCCCCATCATCCCCTTCATTACCAATACGAGTTGCAATGAGATCTTTGTTGTATGATGGCCTAAACTGAGAGGCTGATCTTGAGGGCCTTGACCTCCTAGGCATCCCTCTCAAATATCTCTCCAAAGGTATGGTTGTTCATGCTTGATATTCTGAAATTTAAACATTTATTAAACAAGTGATTGCAAAGTGAATACAATGAAGGGCACTACTCCTAGGGACTTGTAAGAGGCCTAAACATGCATCAAAACTATATCTCTAAGCATCAAACAAGCTTACAAGCTCTCATAACCTGTCACCTACAGCAGCAAAATACTCAAGATATAATCCACTAAACACAAATCTACTTGGACAAGCGGAGGAGTCACACACTAGAGAACAAATGCTCCAAATTTCAGCAGCAAAGATGGGCTGAGCAAGGAGATCGAAAAATCAAGGGCAAGCACAGCAAGAACACGATTTTGAGCAATGAACTGGTGTTTACTCGGGAGAGAGAAGAAAGTGGCAAGTGAGAGAGTGAGTGGAGAGCCAGGGTGACCCACACCATAGGCGGGCGCGCCCTAGGGCTGGCCGCGCCACCAAATGTTGTGCCTACCTGGTGGGCCCCCTTGGTACCTTCCAGGTACTCCTCTGCCCCTTTTTTCACGTAAAAATTTAATATGAATTTTCTGGAATTTTTTGAGACACTTTATTTTTGAGCAATTTTCAGGTATAGATGAATGATTTTATGACAGAAAGATTTTTTTTGAATGATGCAAAGACAAAACAAGGCTAGAACTACAAAAGTTCTAAGACACTCTAACATGCAAGCAACTAACAATAGAAAAGAAAACTAAATGAAAACAAAAACTAAAATGGATAGAATAAAAGTAAGCGGAGATAATCACGGTGAAAACATTGTTTTGTTCAATGAAATCCTTTTGTTAACAAGGTTGATCATGTCTTGTTACCAAAACAATTTCATATGAGACGAAACTTTGTATTCCACTAATGATTATGTTACCTCAACTTTGATAGCAATGGTCCCAATCATAATAGTTTCAAATTTTTCTCTTGGTATGGAACAATATATTTCTCCAACTTGAATGCCCTCAACATGTTCAATTGAATTCAATCCATAAGTCCTATAAATCTGCTTGGGGAAATAGATAGTATGTTCCTTGTCATTAACATTGAAGGTCACCTTCCCTTGATTACAATTAATAACAGCTCCTGTAGTATTAAGAAAAGGTCTCCCAAGAATAATAGACATATTATCATCTTCAGGCATTTCAAGCACAACAAAATCAGTTAATATCAAGCAATTATGAGCCACTTGAACAGGTACACCCTCACATATACCAACATGAATAGTGATAGATTTATCAGCCATTTGCAAAGATATATCAGTTGGTATTAATTTTTCTAGTTGAAGTCTCTTATAGAGAGACAAAGGCATAACACTAACTCCAGCTCCCAAATCACACAAAGCAGTTCTAACATAACTATTCTTAATAGAGCAAGGGATAGTTGGAATCCCTGGATCTCCAAGTTTCTTTGGAACCTTACCATTAAAGGAATAATTAGCAAGAAAAGTAGAGATTTTCTTCATTAGGGATCTTCCTTTTATTTGAGACAATATCCTTCATATACTTTGAATAAGGAGGCAATTTAATAGCATCAGTCAAAGAAATTTGCAGGAATAAAGGTTTCATCCACTCACAAAACTTATTATAGTGTTCATCTTCCTTTGACTAGTGTTTCTTATCAGGGAAAGGCATAGGTTTTTGGACCCAAGGCTCTCTTTCACTACCATGTTTCTTAGCAATAAAATCTTCTTTAGTGTATTTAGTATTATTAGTGTGCTTTTCAGGTTCTTCTTCAACTTTTTCTTTATTAGGAACATCATTTTCTTCATTACCACTTTCAGTTTCAGCATCAGAAATAGATATACTATTAGGATCTTTAGCAGGTTTAGAGGGTTCTACAATAGTTTTATGTTTCTTTTTTCTTCTCTTACGAGTAGTACCACTATTTTCAGCTTGTTGAGAATCCTGCTCAATTCTTTTGGGATGCCCCTCAGGATATAGAGGATCTTGGGTAGCAGCACCACTTCTAGTTCTAATTTCATAAGCATGTTTTTCTTTAGCAGCGAACAATAGAGAATCTTTTTGCACTTTAATGAGTTGATCTATTTGAGTTTGAACCATTTGAAAGTGTTTAACAATCATTTTAACATCATTAGAGGTTCTTTCCACAATGTCTTTTAACTCAACAATAGCTCTAGTGTTTTCCATTAGATGATTTTGCACCCTTTTATTAAAACTATCTTGTTTAACAATAAAAATATCGAATTCTTCTAAGCATTGATCGGGAGGTTTAGAGTAAGGGATATCACCTTCATCAAAGTATTGGAGAGAGTGTACCTCAATAGTGGATGAGTAGGGGATAGGCTTACATAATTCTTTTATAGGAGGTAAATTCTTGACATCTGCAGCTTTAATTCCCTTCTCCTTAAGACATTTCTTAGCTTCCTTCATCTCTTCATCATTTAATTCAATAACTCCCCTCTTCTTTGATGTTGGAATAGGCACCGGAATAGTTGGTTCAGGTATAATTATTTCTGGTATAGCTAGTTCAGAAGGAGTCCAGTCTTCATAATTCTTGCTTATTTTAGCCATTAATTTATCAGCTTCCTTGGGAGTCCTATTCCTGAAAACACAATCAGCACAACTATCTAGGTATGTCCTAGATTCTTCAGTTAGTCCATTATAAAATATATCAAGAAGCTCATTCTTAGGTAATGGACTTCCAGCCTGTGCATGAATCAAAGCACAAAACCTTGCCCATGATTCAGGCAATATCTCTTTTTCTCCCTGTTTAAAATCAAAAAGTTCCTGCAAACTAGCACTAGGAGGAAAATATTTCTGCAGGAAAGTACTAATCAAGCAATCAGGGCCATCAATAGATCTAGGAGGTAAATTACTAAACCAAGTTTTAGCTTCTCCTTTCAGTGAAAAGGGGAAAATCTTAGCAACAAAGTAAGTACGCATCTTAATATCATCAGAAAACAAGCCACTCATGGTAGAAAGCTCATTCATATGTGCTACCGCACTTTCATTCTTAGTCCCACAAGAAGGTTCTTTCTCAACAATAGCTATGTAAGATAGATCGAGAGAGAAATCATAATCTTTATATTTAATGTTTATGGGAGAAGCAACACATTTAGCAATAGGAGACAATTTGGGTCTAATAGTACGCCTCTCAAGGAGACTCTTAGCAACCTCCTATCATGGGTGTTTTTACATTCTTTAATAAATTCATCGGTCATCTCAACATAACCGTCTTCAATATCATAACTCTCACTAGGCTCAGGTGAACTAACATGTGTAGTAGTGTCTTCATTAGGAGTTTCAGTATTTCCAGCTATAGTTCTAGCAATCGTAGCATCTAGGAAAGGACCTAATGAACCACTCTTATCAAGCACAGTAGAAGCAGCATCATAAGTATCAGAAGTTTCAGATTCAGCAGTAGTAGCAGTGTGTGTAACATGTGTGTGTGGTGGTGTAACGAGTTTACTCATAACAGAGGGTGAATCAAGAGCAACAGGGGTGTTCAGAACCATACCTCTTCTTGTAGTGGATGGTAAAATAGGAACCTTGACATCACGAGACTTACCCATGATGGGTGGATAGCAGCGAACAATAGAGAATCCAAGTGAACTTAATAAATAAAGCTATGCTCCCTGGAAATGGCGCCAGAAAATAGTCTTGATGACCCACAAGTATAGGGGGTGTATCGTAGTATTTCTGAGGGAAGTGAAACCCAATTTATTGATTCGACACAAGGGGAGCCAAAGAATATTTATAAGCCTTAACAACTGAGTTGTCAATTCAGCTGCACTGGAAACAATCTTGCTCACAACGGTTTATCAGTAGCAACAATTTTGTAATAGGAATAGTAAAGTAACAGCAGTAGTAAAGTAAAGATAGTAGTAACAAAAGAAGTAAACAGTAGGATTCGAGTGCGGTAGGCATAGGGATGGATGGACGGGCGTTGCATGGACAAGACAATTCACATGGCAATCAGAACATAGGGCAATTGCAGATAAATAAGATAAAGCATCCAAGTACTAGATAATACTAGGCATGTGTCCCATATATAGTCATACGTGCTCGCAATGAGAACTTGCATAACATCTTTTGTCGTGCTAGCCCGTTTGCAGCGGTGCCTCAAGGGAACTACTGGCAATTAAGGTGCTCCTTTTAATAGAGCACCGGAGCAAAGCATTAACACTCCGTGAACACATGTGATCCTCACATCAAAGCCATTCCCTCCGGTTATCTCGATTTCTGTCACTTCGGGGCCATTGGTTCCGGACAACAACGTGTGTATACAACTTGTAGGTAAGACCATAAATAATACTATCATAATGAATCAATAACATGTTCAAATCTAAAATCATGGCACTCGGGCCCTAGTGACAAGCATTAAGCATAACAAGTCGCAACAAAGTCATAAAGCACTAATAGAAGATACTAGGCACCATGCCCTAACAATCTGATGCCATTACATGAACGATCTCATCCAATCCCTACCATCCCCATAGCCTATAGCGAGGGATTACTCACTCATAGATGGGGGAAACATGGATGGTCGACGGAGAAGAGATGGTGATGATGATGGCGATGATCTCCTCCAATTCCCCGTCCCGGAAGGGTGCCAGAACGGAGTTTTTGGTTCTGAATCATGGAATCTGGTGGTGGCGGTGGAGCGGAACTCCTTCTATTAAAACGTCGACCCCCCCCTGAGTTTTTAGGTCAGAAGACATCTTATAGGCGAAGAGGGAGACCGAGGGGGTGTCTGGGGCGGCCAGACCACCCCCTGGCGCGGCTAGGACTAGCCCGCGTGGCTAGATGGTGTGGCCTGGGCCCAGCCCCCCTCCGTCTCGTATTCTGGCTCCGGGAGTCTTCTGGTGAAATAGGATTTTTGGCATATTTTCCGGGATTTTTCCTGATAGTTGATTTTCTGCACAAAAACTAGAAACCAAAGTAATTCTGCTAAAAACAGCGTCAGTCCGCGTTAGTTGCATCCAAATCACACAAGTTTAGAGGAGAAACAATAGCAAAAGTGTTCGGGAAAGTAGATACATTTTGGACGTATCAATGAGTGAGACTGAGGAGGCCTCTATTAAAGGAGAAGGGAAGCGATGTTTCGTTGCACCACCGTGCACCGCGTAACCGCGTACGCTACTGCACTGTGCACGGCCACACATGTTTATTACCGCCCCGTGCACCGCACACACGTACCGTGAGTCACGTTTTTTCCCTCGTGTCTAACCCTGGCGAGTTAGTTGTGCCCAGTTTTTCCCTCGAGTGTAACACTGGAAGTTTGGTTGTACTTGGTTTTGCCCTCCAGTAGTGTGTATCTATACTTGGCAGATCCAGCTCGGTGTCCAAGTTCTTCATAGAGCTTGCATCTATTTTTGTTACCTTTTTGGGCCCTTTTTGGCTTGGCAGCTTTCTTTTCATCTTTCTTCCCCTTCTTAATGCTGCCACCTTTCTCAAACCAAGCCTTGAATCTACTCTATTTAGGCCAGCCAGTCTTTCTTCTCATCAAAGGAGCGCATAAGGAAAATTCAATGTCCACTTCAGGCCACTGAGACTGATCTGTAAGTGGTAGAATTGGAGTTGCATATGCAGCACTGAATTTTTCTACTAAGTAATACTCATGCAAATATGGGTGCATATTTAGCTTGGCTTTGGAGGCCAAGAAAAGTATGGCATGTTCACAAGAATTTCTAGTGTGTTGCCACTCAAGGAAAGTGCATTCATGCAATTCAGTGTTAACAACATGCCTCCTTCCATTCTTTGTATCTCTAACTTCAGCACCCCACACTGAGGATTTCTCAACACACAAATGTGAAATATTTCTGCACCTGTTGACTACCTTATGCACTACTGATAACCCCCAAGTGCAGGGGATCACCGTAGTACAATTCGATAAGTATTTGAGTGTCGAACCCACGAGGAGCTGAAGGTAAAAATATCTATTCTCTAAAGCCCTATAACCCACCTATATGGCCTTCTATGCAAAGCTAGGACATAAGGTGTGTGTGGTTGTTTTTAGTACTAGGTAGAAAACAAATAAAGTTTTGTAAGTAAAAACTATAGGTAAACTAGTGCAAGTTAAGTGAGTTAGTGAAGTGATGGCAAGTTTCTCAACGGAGTAAATGTTCTAGCAATTATTCTTTCATTCGTTCGGTTGGTTGTTTATTGTTTCTTCCAGGAAGAAGCCATAAGTAGGTGTAGCCAATTAAATGTGCAAAATACACAACTCTTATGATGGTTCCTAAGGCCACATACTTGAACAAGCAAAGGAGTTATTAAGACATAAATGTCCCAACATAATTTAGTTCTAGGGTCCCCTATATATATCCCCCCGTTAGTTAACCATGAATTAACATAACATGCATAATTAAGACCTAGGACATGGTTTCTGTCAGACTCAGGACATCCCTCCTCCTATCATCATGCAACGGTGATAACCTTATGCATCTCCCAACATATGTGTGCACTCATATGCTAGTACAACAAGATCAACATAGAAGATAACAACACTTGTATGCAACCAATGAACGAACTATTTCACTTTTGCCATGAACAAATCACTACTCAAACATAGGCGGGGAGACACAATAAATCAAGGGAAAAGAGTATACTGAGTCATACATCATGCTTAACAAGAGATTACATTAGGTATATGGAGGAGATCTTACTCTAGATGGTGATGGAGATGGTCCTCCCCGAGGTGGAGAGGCAGTGCAGGCAAGGAGGAGGCGCCATGCCATAGGCGGCGGTGGTGGATCCCTAGGGCGGCTGCTATCCTAGGTGATGAATTCCCCTTGCCCCCTCTTCTTCCTTGGAGATGGTTAAAGAACAAAGTTTTTCGATCACTTACTTTGCTTGCCGTTTTTTGATCGTTTTTTAATGCAAATAGATTCAATCTAGTAATTTCTTTTAGATTAAGTCTTAGGTCTTCTTTGACCTGTGAAAGACCTCCTTTGTTGAAATGTTTTGTTCCCAAAATTCCTAAAATAAAAGGAAAAAACTTTCCACTTTCCTAGACTAAGGACAGGAAGGAAGAAGAGGAGCATATGTTGTAAATTAATCATGTTAGCGTCCACTTGGCCTAGCCCAGCACTCAGCCTACGTTCTGGACATTTTATGCGCACATAGCCCAACAATAAGAAGAGAGCCCACTCCATCCCAAAAGCCCGGACTGAAAGGAGAAAGGAATCTCTCCCTTATAAGGTCGGTGTGGCCTCCTTCCGTAGGCGAGGTGGGACTAAACTTCATGTAGCCTCACCGGTCAACAACAGCCTAACATCCCATCCCCCTGAGAAGCCCCTTGGGAAGGCATGGCGATCGCTAGCTCTGATACCAGATGTTAGCGTCCACTTGGCCTAGCCTAGCACTCAGCCTACGTTCTGGACGTTTATGCGCACAGAACCCAACAATAAGAAGAAAGCTCACTCCATTCCAAAAGCCCGGACTGAAAGGAGGAAGGTTATAAGGTGAGTGTGGCCTCCTTCCGTAGGCGAGGTGGGACTAAACTTCGTGTAGCCTCACCGGTCAACAGCAGCCTAACATCTGCGAAGAGGGGGAATTTTTGTGGCTATGGTGGATGCCTCAAAAAGTAGGGTTTCCCCTCAATATATAGTGTTGGAGATGCAATCCAAGCCATGAGATGGATGCCTCTTTGATCCAAGAGCTCTTGGGCACCTCTAAAACCTTCCTACGACTCACCACTATCCTTAATGAGTCCATAAAATCGTGTGTGGGCCGAAATCCTCAAAGATGATAGGAGTTTGAGTCAATCACGTCACATATTTTTGGAGTCTCGAAACTGCCTCTGTCCTCCACAATAATATGGCTATACAAACTGCATTCGTAGTCTGACTGGGACGAATTTTATTTCTAAATTGTTCGGCATAAAATTATTCACAACTTTCATGTTTTGACCTTTTCCATTTGAAGTCATCTTCGTGGGCTATCATGGCAATCTTTGAAAACTATTCTCGACAGATCTCAGGAAACTCCAGATTTCACCATAATGAGTGGTTTCCTTTCATATTTGTGTATTTCCTACACAACAATGTGTAAAACAAGAACTTGTGCACTTTTGCAATTATTAGTAGGTTAGTCCCAATAAATATAATAATGTTGCAGAAATAATAATGATTTTCATGCAATAAACGACAAAGTTCATGGATGCATTTTACATGCATAAACTACAACAGACAGCTTGTCCCCTTGCAGAACATCACCAAACTTCTTCTCAATTCCCACAACTGCATGATCATGATCCTGATTTGGTTAACCATGTCATGGACATGTAAGTCTTTTAGCTCCTTCACCCTATTGTTAAAACTTTTTGCCAAGTTATTATTGATATGATCACACTTGATGGTAGCGTTAAATCCTAACATGTACCATAATAGAGAATGGTGAGTTTGAAGCCAAGTAGCAAATTTAATCTTATCCTCCTCACTACATGCTGTCTTTATCTTAGCTAGATGATATGCATGTGTCTGTGTAGTGTAAGATCTTGCTGCCGACCACATACACGCGCATTCATCTCCATGGAATTTTTTGATCAAATTCATCCACATATGGCTGAAGCAATCCCTCTGCTCAACATGAGGAAAAACATTTTTTACTGCATTTTGTAGCCCTTTACATGCATCTATGTGGACTGCCAAAGGTGACACTGGTCCTATGCATCTTTTCAACTGCATCATGAACCATGTCCAAGAAGCCTCTATCTCAGATGGAAACATGCCGATAGCTATAGGGAACATCCAATTGTGTCCATCTAGAGCATTGCATGCTGCCAATTGACCAACCACTTGCCAGTCAAAAATGATGAGTCTATGCTCAAATATGAATGGAATCCTGCTTTGAAGCCATCGATGCAAGGCTTTAAAGCCATGAAGAATTTGGAGAAGAAAACTTTTCCATATGGTGTTACCTCGGTATCTATCTCTATAACACTTCTAGGTGACCTCTTCTCCACTTCTGCTTTGAAGTTCTAAAGAATGCTAACGTTATTTGCCCAATCACCATATAACTTTTTCATTGCCCTTTGCTTTTCCTTCCACACTGTAGTATATATACTTTAGCTAAATGGGGTACTGCTTTTCCAAGTCTATTTTCAGTTTCTTTGTAGTGGTGTTTGGTGTCTTGGCTAAAATAGGCATGGTTTTTTCTGCAACCCAAAGTTGTGATGTCATGGTTGAAACTTTATGCGAACTTGTAATACAAATATGTGCTTTTGGAATTTGATTCACCCTTATTGTCCTTCCATCATGTTGACATCTAGCAGATATATACCACTTGCAAGGCTTGGCACCACCATCAAAACTTTGCACTTTATATAGAACTTCTTTTTATCTGTTCACAAAGTCTTGGCTTTAAACTCACGTTTGACTGCATAAGTCCATAAACACATCATAAACTCATCCATGCTTGGAAACAATCTCCCTACTTCAATAACTAGATTTTCTTTGTCATAAACATCTACTAGCTCATCATCATGTGCATCATCCATATCAACTACAACATTTGCCATCAACTCTGGATATATATCTTCATCAACATGTCTTTAATGGTTGTTACCATCACCTGCAGCTTCATCCCTCTCCTTCTCCTTATCTCTATCACCTACAGGAATGCCAATTTTTTTGCCATTTGAATGTCAGACATTGGTGCAACGACCAAATTAGTCTTGGCACTTATCTCAATTGTATTCCAATCAACATCTACAAAAAATTTAGCACCACTACCCCTCTCTTCTACATCTGCAATAGCCTGCCATGTTAGCATTGTCAAATCAGTAACTATGGGCATAATTTGCCTCTTTGCAGCCCAATCATCATCTGCCATCTGAGACGCCAACTTAGAGGGCCCATATCCAACCCTCGAATCACCTTTCAGTTCTACAATGCTGCTAAAAAACATAGCCCGTTTTGCTTGTCCAGCTATCTTGCCGATCGATTTCATCAACCATTTCTTCCCCATTCTCAATCCTAACATACTCTCATTTACAATCATCGAAGCTTACTTCTTTCACTGGCCCCAAAGAACACTTTCCCCAATTTTTCCACCATATTCCTCGTCGCCTTCTCTTCCATGCTTCGGAGGTCTTGGGGATCAATGTCATCAAAATCGACCTCCAATTTCACAATTGTGTCACTCTCAATGGGGTGCATGCTACCATCAACTATCATTTCTCTAGAGGGGAAGAATTTGATAGACAATTCGAAAGTGCGCGCAACATCATCGTCTCCCCTGTTTTTGGATGGTGGCAGGCACTGTGAGCTAGCAGAAGTGGACAAGGCTCTAATCAAACAAAAATAAGGTGCAGAGATGTGGGAAGTACCGACGAGAAGTTCTTTCTCATGACTCCATCTTGTTACCCTCGTTCAGCACACATGGCCTCCATAATCTAGGATTCGAAAATACGCTCAGATCTAAATTCAGAAGGATGGAATGGGAATTAGGGTTTCGAGTGGCACTCACCATGTTCTACGTAGAACGAAAGAGCCACCACCACCACGAATGCTCCGCCGCCACAGATGAGAAGGATGGTTGAGCACCGCCTCTTCCGGGGAAGAAGAACTAGCTACATTGGGGTGACATGCACCCTGGGTCAGAAATTGGTGTGCGTCTGACTCAGCCCGACAGTTTTGCAATCGGTCCAATCTGTCTTAACCTAACCGAATATGGCAATTATGCCTGGGTATCATAGCATAGCATAATTGCAAAACATAACTCCTATACATGCTATATCTAGTGAAATTCATACTACATGCATAGGAAAGATAGTGGGACATTTATGATAGCTCTACTTTCCTTCGTTGTAGTCGTTCAGACAATCCTCATAATTGAAAAAGTTGCACTCGTCGCAATCACAATACTTGCAATCTAACGTTCAAAATAAAACACCACGAACAATCCATACCAACATTGCAATTATACAACAATGCAACACAACAAAGATAAACCAATGCATGCATGATAATTTAATAATCCAGATCAAAGATATTTAGTTCTCTAGTTATTAAACCTACAAATGATGCATGATCAAAATAATTAATGCATTAGCTATTTTAAAATACAAAATAGGTGAATTATAGGTTTCAAGCTTTCTGCGAAAACTTTCTATAAAAATAGTGTCACATAAGGTTTGTTATATAATTTTATTAGCTTTCACACCTCATTCAGTTATTTTACTGATTAAAACTATGATTTAAATACCATTACATATAATTTAAATTTATATAAATGTAGCATCTGCAAGCATGAAATTTAATTATAGTTTAATGTTCTTCACATTTTTATGAATCCGGCAGTATATTATTTGCTAAGTTTTGACTTGTATATCACTTTCTATGAATTTTGCAACCATAAATAATTTTCCGCCTATTTTATTTATTGTAAAAGGATTGTTAACTGGACCTACTGACTCCGTTCTAACATCCCAGCATTAGAGCTTAGAAATAATCTGAAGTAAGGTGTGTGCATTGCATTCATGCATAGAAAAAAACTTGTCAAAGAGATTGAAGGTTCTCTTAACTTGGTGGAACTGAAGGAGATCATCAAGTTGATTGCGATAAGTTTCAATATGACCTTTGTTAAAACTTTATCTTTGGGTAATATAATTTGATCTATGGGTAAATCAAATAGAATAGAGTTAAAACCCTAATACACTACTCAATAAGGAGTACTAGATCTTCTAGAGATCATGGCATGGTATTCCCTAAAACAACTCAAGGAAGAATACTTAATATTCTAAAGATGTTATCAAGGTATTGTCTACCATAAACCCTGAATACCAAGTTAAGTATATAACTTAAGTAAAGAAACTCTATAACTAAATCTTGATACACTTGCTTGCCATAGTTATTCCTACCATGGGTATCATGGTGGTTCTTAAACATTAACTCTGATCACAAATAGAGTAGAAAGGGAAGTCAAGCCAAGACCATCCAGCACATACCATTAATATCATATTAAGTGATGACATTCCTATTTAACAAAGTCCTAATGTCAATTGATCATCAATATTGAGTGATCAATTCTTGACCTAACACTTATTGACTCTTAACTTTGACCTATTATATTGACCTTACAAAGATCTTAAGTAAATTAATAAGAAGAAGGAACTAGATATGGTAGAGTGTGCCATCATCAATGGAATGAGATCCTTAGTGGTGATCAAACCATTGGATGTTGGAGGAGTTAACTCACTCATGAGTTAACTCGAAGAAGTATTTAAACCCAAGAGTTTAGATAGTAATTATTAAGCTATGAGAAAGCTAGTAGTAGTATAGAATCCAATGATAATCTTGTTAAGCCAAATAGGTATAAACCTAAAGTAAGTTTTCTTAACAAGATAAGCCTATAGAGAGACTGGTACAAATCTAGTACTTAGTGTTAATAGATTTTGATCAAACAATTAGAAGCCAAAGCTCATTATGATCAAAGTATGGAAGCCATCATTCTCAAATCACTTGAGAATAGATGATTAGGTATTGAAGAAGAGTTGTGAGTACACTAAATTAGGCAAGCCCTAGTAAGCTGAATCATCTAGCTTGATCATGAGAAGTCAAGCTAGAGTATGATGAAATATATAATATGAGTTGTATGGAGTAGTTGGATGCATAGTAGTTTAACCAAGCCAATACAAGAACAAACTTGTATTATGGGGAGTAGTACTCTACCCATCCCAGATGATTGATATCTAATGACTACAAGTGCACAGATCATTTGTAGCTAGTTTCGAAATAAAGACATCGATCCCACAGGGAGCAGGAGTCTGAAGTCTAATAACTCTTGAAATAAATATTACGATAGAAATGCTAAATAAAGTTCTAAGTAACAAGATAAAATGCGAGTATTGTGTAAAAGGGTGTTTTGGGGTTTTAGGTATAAGAGCAACAGTAAAGTGAAGTAAAACAACTAAATACAGAAAATAAGTATCATGTATGTAAAAGAGATTGGAACTGCAATAGGGAAAAACATTCTCAGGGAGTAGCGGATACACCACTAGCATTATAAGGAGCTAAGATGAATATTATTATCATGAACATTCTCAACTATGTATGCATTGGAGGAACTCTATATTTGGACAAATAGGCAGCAACCGCTTCTCACATCACCCTCATAACCACAACAGTCAGCAGTCGACATCAATCATATTACTGCGCTATTAAGGGACGTAATCCCGTAGGACGTATCCCATGGCATGGATAGTGTTCTGTGAGTTTCCTCGGTTTCCCAATTTGATAGTAAGGAGTGCCAACAGCTTTATAGTCACTTTAAGTGCTAGCATACCTCCGTATACCAACAAGTAGTTCCCTCCATCAAGTCCCCATGAGAGGCAAATATTGAGAGGTCGACTTCTCTCAACATCAAGATGAATATAATCTAACACATGGTCACAACGATGAATATCATAATAGACTCTATCTTATTTCAATCTTATACTAGGGTTTCTCCATCTCCCCAAGAACTAATGATCTACTCGGACATGGACGCAATCAACATCATGGCAATAACAATGGAATCTATCATAGATGAATAGTACTTGTATAAATCCACAACGAGTACGGAAATTACAACAAGATCTAGACAAGTTGTAGATGGAATGGATGGAGATGGTGGTGATGTAGTGGTGGATGATGAAGATCGTTGCCTTAGCCTCCCGGATCTGCGTAGGGTGAAGATGGATCCTCGGTGGAGGAGTTCCCCCTCTAGATGCCTTCCAGAGGTGAGGTTTCATCGATTTCTGGGTGTTCTGTATGTCATCTCCTTGATCCAGTTGCACGGGGTGAAACTATCTGAGGAGGCGGAGGCGGCGCCAACTATACGGCCGGAAAATTTATTCTGGTCAAGTTGGTCGTTGAACCCTCTATCTCCTTTGTTCGCTTATGTTTTTCTCCTGGTATTATTAATATTTCCCAAATAAGCGATTTATGTTGTTTTTTACTCCTTTTCTCCTAAGTACAACTGCTCCAAGAATTGTATCCATTGGATCCATCATCTATCCTGATCCTGGTGAAAATAGACATAAAATGTGCGCGCGAGCGCCGTAAAATACCAAGATCCTACATCTACAATGCAAAAAATTTAATGTAAAACATGATGCAAATATGCACTCATCAGTTTCCCCAAGCTTAGACTCTTTCTCATCCCGAGCAAGTATAGCTTGATGGATGTGATCCTCATATTCATGAAGCTGAGTCGATAAAATAAATGAGGCAGTTGTAGCATGTGTTTATCATATACAATACATAGGAATGAATTCATGACTAGTACCTTACTCGAACCATCTAAATAATTTTTTTTGACCTGGAACTATGAGGCAAACAGCCCCACCGCAAATTTTATTAAGAACCATCTGAATAATATTAGCAGGTTTCCACACCTTAGTAATCAATAGTTCATAAAATATAAATCTCAACATAATGTAAAAGTACCTGGTTCAACCAAATGAGTTAGAGAGGTAGTCCCAAGTGTTTTAGGATCAATGTATTCACTTGGGATTCAAAATCTTGAAAGCGTCTCTTTGTCATACTACAATATAATGGTATATGTCTATTTACTCTTTGCACACTCGCTCTTTTTCTTCTTTCTTTTCTTCACTTTTGTATATATGCTCACACTTTTGTTTAAGTGTTGTGCAAAGGAGCTAGCCATACATTCCACTTCATGTAGCAATTCAAAGTTTAACGATCTCAATTATCAGATTCCAATTGTATATGAAGCATTATTATGACTTGAAGATTCTACCTCGACTTGTTCTCACTCTATTGTGATAGCACTTTCATTTTCTATTGTTCAAGGTTTCTTTTTTTAACTTAACTGCATAGATAAATTTTTATTTATAAATCAAACCGTAGACTTACAACATATTGACCAAATTATCTTTATATGTTCCATTAATACCAATGGTGTGGAAGAATCCTATTGCTATCATCAAGTGCAAGTAAAATTATACTCAAGCCATTCATATATCCAATAAAACAAACACAAACTCAAAATTGCTCCATGTATAATAATAAACTCGGAATTTCATAAAAGGGATCGACTATTCCTGAAGGGAATTCTAATGATGCAAACTTTATTGCTAGTTTGAACGAATGCAAAAATAGTAATAAAAACTTATAAGATATATTACAAGGTCTTAAAGATCTCCCCAAGCTTGGAACCAAGCCAGGCGGGATCAAATAATCCCTTGCAATTATTTGATACCGTGATTATTGTAGATCACTGTGGCGCCATGGCATGTAACACTGCGGTGCGTAGCTTCTTGTTGGTATCCATTAGGGTAGTGGTGCGGCTATAGAACCTATGCAAATCAGATTGCAGAGTGCCCACTCTATCTGCGAGCTTAGTCACCAAAGGGAGGAGGTCTTCCTTTTTCTCCATCTCATTGACACGGTGACGGACTTCAACGTGATGGAGTAGCTCCTGCTTCTGATATATCTCCAGTGCCTGCACGCGATCCTTGGTCCTGGGGCCAGCTTCTTCTTCCTCATCCATAATGGATGGATCAGGGAAGTGGAAACCATACCTCCACTCTTCTTGAGGCTTAACCTTCATACGAGAACCAATGGTTGGCTTCGAGAGTGGTGCCTTCGCTCCCTTGCTACCACCGGCACCAATATTAGATAATTCCTTACGCTTGTGCGGCCTTGGATCCATGGTGATGAACGTGACCGTCTCCACATACCCTTTTCCATGCGGCTTGCGATCTTCTCTCTCTTGTTGAGCTTTCTTCATTGCCGCCCAATCGATCTCCGGTGTATCATAGATGTCGTGGAGGATGTAGACGTCAATCACGTCATCATCGGAATTGTTTTTGTAGTAGCTTGGCTCGACGTCCTCCTTTTACCTCGGGCTAAACCTCTCCACCTTCTCGTCATCGTCCTCCATGGACTGGCTGCTAGAGCGGTCCCTGGAAGGAGCAATGAGCCCCATGGGTTTCCCACGGCCTGGGACGGGATAGCGCATTGCTAGATTGGTTCCTGGAGATTATGATCAGAGAGAGATAGACAATGGCAGTATATAATGGGGGTCAGAGGTCGGTAAAACTCGCGAGAAACAGCAAATTGTCGCCCAAGAAAAGAATCTTAATAAATCAGGGAAATAAATCACGGATTTGGAAGTGTCTGGTACATTGCAAATGTATCTATATTTTTTGATGTTCCATGCTTGGTTTTATCTACTTTCTTATGTTTTGTTCCAACTTTGGAGTACTTTTCATAGACTTTCTTGGACTAACCTATTAACAAGATGCCATAGTGCCAATTGCCTGTTTTCTGCTGTTTTTGGTTCCAGGAAAGTCAGAAAATCAATATTCTCAGAATTGGACGGGACAAAAGCCAAAGTTACTATTTTCCCGAAAGACTCACGAAGCTAGAAGGAGAGTCAGAGAGGGGCAACAGGGTGGCCACACCACCCCTAGGCGCGGCCCCCCCAGGCCACGCCAGGGCATGGTGTGGGCCCCCTGGCCGCCCACCGACCTTGCCCTTTGGCCTATTAGAAGCCTCCCGATGCATAAACCCTAAATAATCAAGCCTCCAGCCACGAAAAGTTCCACAGCAGCGCCGCCACCGAAGGGGAGATTCGGGGGACAGAAAGTCTCTGTTCTGGCACCCTGCCGGGATGGGGAAGTGCCCCCGGAGCCATCTCCATCGATCTCCACCACCATCTCCATCACCATTGCTGATTCCCATGATGAGGAGGGAGTAGTTCTCTCTCGAGGCTAAGGGTTCTACCGGTAGCTACGTGTTCATCTCTCTCTGTATGCATGATCATGTTGTGATCATGAGCTTGTAATCTATAGATCTACCTTGCTACTCAAGTGCTTAATGAATCTCTGCTCTCCCCATGTGTGTGAAAGTGACAGCGTGCACACCATGGTGGCACTTAGGCTAGAGATTACAAATACTTGTTATGAGTTATATTTGGAGTTGGATGTCTTTATGAAATTGTGGTGTTTGTTGGACTCATCTAGTACTCAAGGTGATAGTGTGGGGTTTTCTAGATGGGAAAGGCTTACTTTGAGGTGTGCTGTTATAGCCCTACCGTTGATTAGAGTGTCCAACCGGAGAGTAGTTAAGAGTAGTATCATGAAGAGAATATATTTATATGAGAGTGTTCACTAGCGAAAGTATGATCCCTAGGCCTTGTTTCTAAGCACTGATACACCGTTTGCTACTAGATCTGTTACATGTTTGCTTGCTTCCTTCTTTATTTCATTTTGCCTTTAGTCTTTTCCACACCATCAAGTTATTTTCTATCACCGTTACCACTTATAATTATCCATACCACTTGTATTTCACTATCTCTTCGCCGAACTAGTGCACCTATACACCTGACAGGTGTATTGGGTGTGTTGGGGACACAAGAGACTTCTTGTATCTTGATTGCAGGATTGCTTGAGAGGGAATACCTTTGACCACTTCCTCCCTGAGTTCGATAAACCTTGGGTGATCCACTTAAGGGAAAACTTGTTGCTGTTCTACAAACCTCTGCACTTGGAGGCCCAACAACTGTCTACAAGAATAGAAGTGCATAGACATCAGAGTCCTGCCGCGTAACGACCAACTATACAGGCGTGGCCCGTATAGCTCCGGCCGTATAGTTGGTTCTAGGCAGATATTTCCACAAGTCCAGGTCAATTAAATCACGGCTAGGAACCGACAATAACTTTTTTGTTAATAAAAACCAAAAGAAAATGAAAAGTGTCTGAGAGTTTAACGACCAACTATACGGCCAAATTTTTGGCTCTGGTCGTATAGTTGCGACCGTATAAATACAAACATCAAAAATCAAAAGTGTCTGAGAGTTTAAGGACCAACTATATGGTCGGAATTTTGGCTTCGGTCGTATAGTTGCGACCGTATAGATATAGTCATCAAAATTCAAAAGTGTCTGAGAGTTTAACGACCAACTATATGGATAGAATTTTGGCTCCGGTCGTATAGTTGGGTCGTGGTGGTGTCACGGCAGATGCCATGGATAGGCTAAAGGTGGGGACTAATACACGCTAGGAGAATCCAGGGAGGGATAGTGAAGTGATTCTTCACACAGAAGTTTGTATTCGCTTCGCTTCCAAGATTACAAGTGCTCCTAGAGCTGTATTGGCGAGAGGAGGAAGAAGGAGCTCTCTTACTCTCACACACAGACCACACCTCAAATCCTAGCCAAATCAGAATAGCGGAACCCCTTCTACTGATATCCTAGCCCTCCTTATATAGAGGGAACTAGGTCTCTGCCTAGGGCATACGTGGAGGCATATTCCTAAGAATATGCCTCCTCCAAAGTAGTAAGCCGACCGGGGTGCTTTTCCCCCGCGTCACACAGGCAGAGGCTACGTGAGCCTCTGCGGCGCCCGCGTCAGCCGACATGGGCGTCGTCACCCTTGTCGGCCACGCCCCGGTGGTCCTGCCCTTGTTTGCTCCGCTCAGGTAGTGCGTACCGGGGCTTCTTTTGACTAGCGAGATTCCTTCCTTCTCCCAGAAGCTAGACGTGACCCGGATCATAGTTGATCCGGCCACACCCGTTCCTGCATACAAGTAAAACAGGCATTTCCGACTTACTCCTTGAGTCGGTTGAGACTTAGTTAGGCGAACGCCCCCTGGTCCGGGTTACCCCGTGATTCGGCCTGCCTTGAGGTGACCCGGCCAGCATCCGCTTTGGCCTTGCCGAACCTCGGCTAACTCGGCCTTTATACCCCGGTGTTACCCTACCCGGGGGTTTCCCCCCAACATTAGTCCCCGAAGCTGGTGCGGTCTTAGCTGCCTTGGCCGCTAAGGCCACATCAGGTTCAATTCTGAGCTCTGGTCATTATTTCCAAGTTACCTCTTTATCTCGGATTATATGGATTTACGTTCCCTTCGCACATTCCAAGTATTCACTTGTAGGCCGGGTTACCACTTTAACTCGGACCTCATGGTTTTACTTTCCCTCTACATATTCCAAGTTTTCACTTGCTGGCCGGGTTACCATGGTTCCATCCGAGTCTTGTTTCCTTCTCTCATACGCCAACCCATGTGGATGCTAATCATTATGTCGTCTTATTTTAAGGGCCAGCACAGTAACCGCCGCAGTGATTGTCAGTTATCACTGTGCGCGGGTCACGTCACGCCTGCCTCCTCGTTTACCGCATCCACGCGTCATGTCATGGGATCAATCTTGTTCTGTTACCTTCTGTGTGGCTTCGTGCTGATTGGTTGATGCGGGTAGTACACGGCCACATCGTGTGGCGCGCCTGCAGGACACGATCCCACTTTCCCCTCGTGGGAGAGGTTAAATAGGGGAGGGGCGCACTCCTTAGGATTTTTCCCCTTCTGCGTCCCTCTGCCCCTTGCTCTTCTTCTTCTTCTTCTTCTTCTTCCCCGCGACAGCGCCGCTGCTAGTGCTTCTCCGTAGCAGCGCCGCCGCCGCACTTTTTTCCCCCACACCGCTGTATCTTTGCCACCGCTACGCGCCTCCTCCACCACGGGTCGTTGCCAATCTAGGCCGCTGCCCCCCACCACCGCTAGCGCTAGCGAGGGCAGCAAAGACCAGATGACGGAGGAGGAGCTCGTCGTCGCCGAGCAAGAGATGGAGGAGGACTCCGTGGTGGCGGACCGTGGTGCGTGGGCCAGGTCTTGGGTCTGCCAGGACGACCTGGATTGTCTCTACCGCACCAGACGCATCCCCGCCGGCGTCACCGCTCGCCTTGCCTCCGCCGAACTGGCCCCCTCACCCAATCCGGGTGTGGCGCCCCGCAAAAACCACTACTAGAAAATCGCGGTGTTTTTGCGCATTGCATCATCATGACCACATGCTCATGTCATCATGCCACCTTGCATTTGAGCATCGTAATCATCATGCAAGGTTTGTTTAAAAACTATTTTCAAAAAGTTTGTTTTTGTTTTCTAAACGCCCCGTCTTTATTTCAAATCAAAACCCCGGGTCTCTGGAATATTTTGTTTTGTCTATCAACGGTTTTCAAAAGCCCCGTTTTAAATATTAAAATATTTATTTTATTTTTAGGGGGCAGCCGTACCGGGCCTATCCGACCCAGTCGCCCCCCCAGTACAAAAAACAGCCTACCCAAAACCTTTTTCTACCTAAACCTAATCTACCCAGCCCCATCCACATCACCAGAGCCACTCATGGCTCGCCACATCCCCCGGGCCCAAAATCTCACCCAATCAGCCGCCGCCACCTGCCCCATCCACTCTCCACCTGCGCCATCTCCCCAGGTCCCCTGCCCGGCCCCACGCGCGGACACACGCCGCCGCCGATTTTCCCGCCCGCACCCGCGCGCGCGCGTGCCGCCCGCACCTGGCTGCCCACGCCAACGCCAGCCCACCCTGGTCCACCACGGCACCACCTGACGCGCACTCCCCCGACCACCTCGGGTCTCCCTGGCCCCACCACACGCTCGACCCGACACGCCTCTCCTCCCCACGTTCCTCTCCCTGTTCCCGTCGCCCTCCCTCTCTCTGGTTCCCCTCCTCGCTGCCTTGCAGGCCCGCGCCGGCCCCAAGCTCGCTCGCCGTGCCGCCGCGTGTCCCTCCGGAATCGCCTCGCCCCGTCATCCGCACCCCCGCGTCCGCCGGCCGAGCCCATCCTCGACCTCACCGGCTCTCGCTCCTCCCCAGATTCCGCCGCCGTATTCTTCCCCAACGCGCGAACGCCGTCGGTCGCCCCCTCGCCGACCGTCACCCGTCCGCCCCGCTTCCCCGTGCTCTCCGCCACTGCTCGCGGATCCCCGCCGCCATGCCCATTTACCCCGCGACCACGCCGCCGCCGGCGTCCCCTCTGCCTCACCACCCCGTCGTTCGCCGGCCTCCCGCGCAAGCTCCGGCCCACGGCGACCCCGGCTCTAGATCCCCAGCGTCGCCCTCCGCCGGAGCCGATCCCGCCACCACCTCCGACCCCGCCGCCAGCAGCGTGCCAGGGTGCCCCGCGCTCCACCGTGGCCTCACCGGCCTAGCCTCGCCGTCCACCTCCTCTGCCCCGCGAGGCTCTATCCGCCGGCCCCGAACAGCCACGCCGCCGCGGGTCCCCACCTCGCCAGCCTCCTCCTCCCGCCGCTCGGGCTCGCCCCGCCGTCGGCCGCCTCTCCTCCTCGCGCTACCGACCCCGCAGCTCCGATCCGTCCACAAGCTCGCCCCGTGCGCCTCTGACCGCTCCGCGTCCGGCCGTCGCCTGCGTTCAACCCCTGTCCATGCCATCAGTGTTGGTCGAGTCTGCCTTCGGAGGCTATGTAGGTGTGACTCGTGCGCTGATGGACCCTATGAACATGTCGGCTAGACAAGCATTTGTACCTGCTGCCATGTTGCGGTCCAAGACATGCAAGATCTTCGGAAAGATGTACATGCCCTTCTCCGGCTTCCCGAGTACCCCGAGCCGCACGCCGGTAAGACCGATGCTTGGAGATGAACCCGGCGGACTTCAACAAACAACCCCATGACCTCCTTCCACGGACCCGAAGACCGAACCCGGGCGCGCCAAGTTCTTCGACCCGAAGGCCACAGATGCGACAAGTACTTCTTCCCAGAGCCGATGCCCGAGATCCCGGACGCCAAGGTCGTCAACACGGCTACACCAAGTACTTCCTCGAGGACGCCAAGTTCTTCACCCCGAACGCCAAGACCGACCCGGTATGCGGACCCGACAAGGCCTTCGCGACGGCAAGATCAACACCGACCAGGGCGGATCCGATGCGCCCCTGACGCCAAACCAAGTCCTTCTTCCCGGATGCGACAAGATCTACTCCGTTGTCCGAGAATGTTTCCATCGAGACCGATCCCCGTCGAACCCTGTCGAACCCCGAACCCCTCGGAGCCCAAGTTCGCCGAACCCTAAATGTGATTCCCTATCCGAGACCCCCATTATTTTTATAATATGACATTATCGACTGTCGCATATTAAATTGTTCATCTCTGCATCATATCATAATCATGCCGGATCTTCTGCCGTAGTATTAAATATTGCATCCGGTGTTTCTTCTAGTGTTTGCTTCTTCGTGGATTAGGCCGATGAGTGGATGCGAGTATCGACAAGTTCTCCGGCTATGATCCTTCGGTAGTGTTTTCCTAGGCGAGCATCTCTCCCCCTTCTACCTATTTTGCATCTATAGTCTTTATTTCCTCCTGTTGATCTATTGCTATCCGTGTCGCGATGCTTTAGTTTCTGTACCCCAGTTATATCCTGTGCAGCCTCTATATTGCCTTGGACTCCTCCTATTACCTATGTTTGGTAGATAACTGGCCTTGCAAGTCGTAGTTGCTTGCTCAGGTGCGATCTCGTGTTGTCAAGTACCACAGTTGTTGAAATGGTGGAGATGTTTACTGGTGTAGATGATCATGACTTTAATTACAACTAATAAAATGCTAGATATAACTAATGCAGAGGCATCAGTGGGCAATAGATGTTATTTGGTTCTTCCACGCCCACTTGTGTCCCGTAGGACCCCGAGTACTTGATACCTGTTCCTTGACTATTCGCACTATCCACATACGGGAGGCCTTATGGACCCCCCCCTGAGCCAGAGCTTGATTCATTTCTATTTCTTGGAGCCACAAACTAGTTTGGGGTTTTATTACTTTCCTGTACTTATGCCATGTTACTGCTTTATTTACGATTGTGCGTGGAGCACTTGTACTGTTTAGTATCGTGACACGTTTTCGCTGTATCGATAAGCCAGTCACACTTTCGGGTTCCCAGTCGTTTACAGCCGTCCACACAAACCCTGGGTCCGTTCCGGAGCCGGCCAACTTCGTTGCGGGTAGCTTAGTGGGGTGGCCCCCTGAAATATTTCTGAATCCTGTGATCGCTTTGTCGTGAATGCCTCGTTGGGTTTTGAGTTGGTTTTTCCGAGGTTGATCGAGTGTGTGTTGCTATTTGTGCACCCCTGCAGGGTAAAACTTTCTGAAAGCCGTGTCCGCGGTTATGGACGACTTGGAGCACAGTATCTCGATCATAGACAAGCATAACTAAAGTAGTGCTCTAAATTTGACTTAATATATCTGACTAGTAATCAGCTTCACTATAACGGAATGGATATTAAAAATGCCGACCACTGGTGGACCTGGATTGTTTTGTTATACCTGCCTAGTAAGTATTACAACTCCAATGGAATGTGATAAAAGTGCCAACAACTGCTGGGTTTTGGGATTCCTCAGGACAATTATATCTGACTAGTAAATGTCCCAACTACAATGGAATGGTGATTAAAACTGCCCACTACTTATGTTGTCAGGATGACTCATGCTATCTATATCTGACTAGTAAGTGCTTCAATTATAATGGAATGAATAAAACTGCCAACTGTGTGAGTTCCTTGGTCTGACTTCCTCGTTTGGTCTCGAGGGGGAAATACCAGGATGGGTTTGTTTGGTGTTAGCTTCAGGTTGGATCCGAATAGGTCTTTCTTACCCCTCTCTAATAGCCGCCAGTGATACCGAGTCTCTATAGGTTGTTTAGTGCCGCTGCGCTGCTGCTTCAGCCCACCATACCTATGTAGGCGAGAGCCACCGAATTCTAGCCTCGCCGTGTAATGGCCTCAGTACCGATGCTCCTCTTTTCCTTTGCCCTTTGTCGGCATCCTTTTTTTTGTTTTAGCAGGTTTGAGACCAACGTCGTTAGCAGGGTTACCCTTCCGGCTTGGCCTGGGCAGGGTTATGGACGCCATTGGTTATTCTTCAGGGCTCTTAGCCCCATTTGCATCTTGTCCATAGTCGGACGCCCTATCGGTTTCAAGGTGATTTGGATCTTGCATTGTATATCTGTATTCTTGACTCGTGGAGTCGTGTTGTATATATATCTGTTCTGTGGGTCCCATCGAGGACTGTTGTGTAATGGTATTACTTCGTTTTCCACCCGCACGAAAGTGCCTTGTGGGCGTCCTTGAATCGTTTCTATGCGGGTTTGGCGAGAAGCGCTAAAACTTGCATAGGGCCGATTTGAGGGTGTTACAGAGTGGTATCAGAGCTCAGCAGTTGCGATACCCCACAAGTCCAGCCTGTAGGATAACCTAGCTAACGGCCGAAGTAGAGTGTCAAAACTATTTTTGCAAAATCGGTTGGATAGATCTGATTAGGTCTGTTTTTACTCCTTACCCCTCTGCTATTCTCCTCTTACCTCTGCGTGTTTTGAATCTCCTCTCTTATCTTTTCTTCGAGTCCAGGATTTCTCGTGGTTGGGTTTCCGTCGTACCTTCAGAGTTTCACTTCCTCTTTTGGTAACGGTGTTTCTACATCCGGTTTTCATGCTATCTGAGGAATCCGTCTTCTGTTGGACCTCTCTCTGTTCCTTATTTGTGCCTTCCGGTGTTTCTGACGTGACGACATCATCTACGCCAGATCCGACGCGGAGTCCGCATCACTCCTTTGTTTCCGAACCTCGCTTGTCGAGATCTTCAGTCTGTATTCCGAGAGTTGGTTGCATAATTCTCCTATTCGTGTGCAAAGTAATGCTATGAGTGCGGGGTGGAGTAGCTACCATACCACTACTCTTATCATTCGCTTTGTACATTGATTCGGTGGATCCAGCATTTTTACTCCGTCCACGGAAGCTAGAGGTGGCTTTATTTGTTGATACCTCTATCTTCGCCTTTTTGTTCCCGGAGTGTTCTCTCGACGATCACGAACAAGGACCTCTTGTTAGTGGTGTCGCGAGGATCTACACAAAGCGAGAAGATTCAGATCGCCGACCTTCTTCCCGGTACCATGAGGCGGATCTCGAGGGCGAGATCCATTGTTAGTGGTGTCGAATTGTGGCGCCCCGCAAAAACCACTACTAGAAAATTGCGGTGTTTTTGCGCATTGCATCATCATGACCGCATGCTCATGTCATCATGCCACCTTGCATTTGAGCATCGTCATCATCATGCATGTTTTGTTTAAAAACTATTTTCGAAAAGTTTGTTTTTGTTTTCTAAACGCCCTGTCTTTATTTCAAATCAAAACCCCGGGTCTCTGGAATATTTTGTTTTGTCTATCAACGGTTTTCAAAAGCCCCGTTTTAAATATTAAAATATTTATTTTATTTTTAGGGGGAGCCGTACCGGGTCGATCCAACCCAGTCGGCCACCCCCAGTACAAAAACCAGCCTACCCAAAACCTTTTTCTACCTAAACCTAATCTACCCAGCCCCCTCCACATCACCACAGCCACTCACGGCTCGCCACATCCCCCGGGCCCAAAATCACACCCAATCAGCCGCCGCCACCTGCCCCATCCACTCTCCACCTGCGCCATCTCCCCAGGTCCCCTGCCCGGCCCCACGCGCGGACAAACGCCGCCGCCGATTTTCCCGCCCGCTCCCGCGTGCGCGTGTCGCCCGCACCTGGCTGCCCACGCCAACGCCAGCCCACCCTGGTCCACCACGGCACCACCTGACGCGCACTCCCCCGACCACCTCGGGTCTCCCTGGCCCCACCACACGCCCGACCCGACACGCCTCTCTTCCCCACGTTCCTCTCCCCGTTCCCGTCGCCCTCCCTCTCTCTGGTTACCCTCCTCGCTGCCTTGCAGGCCCGCGCCGGCCCCGAGCTCGCTCGCCGTGCCGCCGCGTCTCCCTCCGGAACCGCCTCGCCCCCGTCATCCGCACCCCTGCGTCCGCCGGCTGAGCCCGTCCTCGACCTCACCGGCTCTCGCTCCTCCCCAGATTCCGCCGCCGTCTTCTTCCCCACCGCGTGAACACCGTCGGCCGCCCCCTCGCCGGCTATCGCCCGTCCGCCCCGCTTCCCCGTGCTCTCCGCCGCCGCTCGCGGATCCCCGCCGCCATGCCCGTCTACCCCGCGACCCTACCGCTGCCGGCGTCCCCTCTGCCTCACCACCCCGTCGCTCGCCGGCCTCCCGCGCAAGCTCCGGCCCACGGCCACCCCGGCTCCAGATCCCCAGCGCCGCCCTCTGCCGGAGCCGATCCCGCCACCACCTCCGACCCCGCCGCCAGCAGCGCGCCAGGGTGCCCCGCGCTCCACCGTGGCCTCGCCGGCCCGGCCTTGCCGTCCACCTCCTCTGCCCCGCGAGGCTCTGTCCGCCGGCCCCGAACAGCCACGCCGCCGCGGGTCCCCACCTCGCCGGCCTCCTCCTCCCGCCGCTCGGGCTCGCCCCGCTGTCGGCCGCCTCTCCTCCTCGCGCTGCCGACCCCGCAGCTCCGGTCCGTCCACAAGCTCGCCCCACGCGCCTCTGACCGCTCCGCGTCCGGCCGTTGTCTGCGTTCAACCCCCGTCCGTGCCATCAGTGTTGGTCGGGTCTGCCTTCGGAGGCTATGTAGGTGTGACTCGTGCGCTGATGGACCCTGTGAACACGTCGGCTAGACAAGCATTTGTACCTGCTGCCATGTTGCGGTCCAAGACATGCAAGATCTTCGGAAAGATGTACATGCCCTTCTTCGGCTTCTCGAGTACCCCGAGCCGCACGCCGGTAAGACCGATGCTTGGAGATGAACCCGGCAGACTTCAACAGACAACCCCATGACCTCCTTCCATGGACCCGAAGACCGAACCCGGGCGCGCCAAGTTCTTCGACCCGAAGGCCACATATGCGACAAGTACTTCTTCCCGGAGCCGATGCCCAATATCCCAGACGGCAAGGTCGTCGACACGGCTACGCCAAGTACTTCCTCGAGGACGCCAAGTTCTTCACCCCGAACGCCAAGACCGACCCGGTATGCGGACCCGACAAGGCCTTCGCGACGACAAGATCAACACCGACCAGGGCGGATCCGATGTGCCCCTGACGCCAAACCAAGTCCTTCTTCCCGGATGCGACAAGATCTACTCCGTTGTCCGAGAATGTTTCCGCCGAGACCGATCCCCGTCGAACCCTGTCGAACCCCGAACCCCTCAGAGCCCAAGTTCGCCGAACCCTAAATGTGATTCCCTATCCGAGACCCCCATTATTTTTATAATATGACATTATCGACTGTCGCATATTAAATTGTTCATCTCTGCATCATATCTTAATCATTCTGGATCTTCTGCCGTAGTATTAAATATTGCATCCGGTGTTTCTTCTAGTGTTTGCTTCTTCGCGGATTAGGCCGATGAGTGGATGCGAGTATCGACAAGTTCTCCGGCTATGATCCTTCGGTAGTGTTTTCCTAGGCGAGCATCTCTCCCCCTTCTACCTATTTTGCATTTATAGTCTTTATTTCCTCCTGTTGATCTATTGCTATCGGTGTCGCGATGCTTTAGTTTCTGTACCCCAGTTATATCCTGTGCAGCCTCTATATTGCCTTGGACTCCTCCTATTACCTGTGTTTGGCAGATAGCTGGCCTTGCAAGTCGTAGTTGCTTGCTCAGGTGCGATCTCGTGTTGTCAAGTACCACAGTTGTTGAAATGGTGGAGATGTTTACTGGTGTAGATGATCATGACTTTAATTACAACTAATAAAATGCTAGATATAACTAATGCAGAGGCATCGGTGGGCAATAGATGTTATTTGGTTCTTCCACGCCCACTTGTGTCCTGTAGGACCCCGAGTACTTGATACATGTTCCTTGACTATTCGCAGTATCCACATCCGAGAGGCCTTATGGACCCCCCTGAGCCAGAGCTTGATTCATTTCTATTTCTTGGAGCCACAAACTAGTTTGGGGTTTTATTACTATCCTGTACTTATGCCATGTTACTGCTTTATTTACGATTGTGCGTGGAGCACTTGTACTGTTTAGGATCGTGACACGTTTTCGCTGTATCTGTTGGGGATATACTTTCCGGGTATCCTCAACGTTCCTCACTGACCAGGGTGGCCCACTTTGGGTTAGAGCTTTGCTTCACGGGCAGCCCAGTTAGAGAGAGAAGACGGAGTCCCATCCGGCTACGGGAAGGCCCAGAAGACTTAGCGACTTAGGCCCATAATGTTACTTGTAGTTCAAGATGTACTCTATAACCAACTCTTAGTCGTAGCCAGATTGATCTCTCCTGTAAACCCTAGGCCGGATATCTATATAAGCCGTCCTAGGGAGAGCCTTTAGGGCAAGATCAGACAACATTAGACACGACCAATAGTCTACAACCTCAACTCGCACAGGCGAAACCCTTGTAACCCATATTCCGGCTTTGCCGTATTACTAGATTGATAGCAGGAGTAGGGTCCGTCCAAAGCCGGCGGATTCGAACCTGGGTAAACTTGTGCGCTCACCGTATCGGAACACCGTACGCCTCACACCCCTCTCTTCCGCACGCCTCGAGGACCCCCTCATGGCGTACGTGTCATCAATCTAACGACAGTTGGCGCCCACCGTGGGGCAATTGAGCTTAGGATCTACGTTCCGAGCGGAATCTGCAAGAATTGGAATCGGCGAGACCATCGCCGTCGGTCGCATCTTCTACGCCAGCGACGTCCGTCTCATCGTTCTCGACGAGACTTGGATTCCGGCTAGGGAGGCCGTGACTGCTTATACAATCATGTCTTTTGGCGAGATCGATGTTTACATTGGTTTCGCTGAACCTGCCCAACCCACCCCAGCGGTGATGATAGAGGCAGAAGAAACTTCTGGGTCCCCTTTGTCCGCGGAGGCGGCAGAGTTCTGGATCTCAGAAAACCCTAATCCCACCCAGCCCTCACCAGTTGCGGAGATAGTGGAGAAATCTGAGCCTGAAGAAAACCTCGCGGACCAAGTCGAATCTGGAGTGGATCTCCCTGGAGAAGCCGGATCCCAGATCGACCCACCCGTGGAAGTCGAAATCCAGGCAGAGCACATCAACGACACTGATCCCGACTCTGATGATGTCGGGACAGACAAGTCTTTCCTCAGGTACCTCAGGAAGCACGCATCGCACTTCATCGGATACGTTGGATCCGGATCCGGCTCTGCCGATGCTGGAGAAAACACCGACTCGGTGCTGGAGGCAATTGGAACAAACGCCGACGTTCCCGCATCCTCGGATGAGTCCATGACGTCGGCAGATTTCCGAAAGTTCTCCGCGGAATATGACGAGGAATACAACTCCAAAGCTGCAGAAGACGGAGAAGCCATGGACGAAGGATCCGGGGAACACTCTCCCAAAGCGTAGGATGATATGGAGGTCGGAGACAATCCCGAACTCCAGATGTCCGAAAGTACCGCTCAGAGCTTAACTCCGGGAAACGGACCCAAAGCCGTCTTTGCTACCGGCGCTGCCAAGAGGGCAAAGAAGAAGAACAAGAAGAACAAGACCCTGGCAAAAGACCCTCTGACAGAGGAAGTAATTGCCGAGGAATACGAGGAAGACTCAGATGGAGCACTTATCCCAGACGAGCCGAAAAAAGAAGCATCGGTGGATGGGCACGTGATCACTAAAGGTGCGCGTAAACTCATCGATGTCGCATTAACCACACCTATCCCTACAGCTGCAGAACTTACCGCAGATGAGCTGGACGAAAGGGCCCAAGCCCTAGAAGCGCGTCGTCAACAACTCCTTGATGAAGCCAAAAACATCGAGGTGGAGAAGAAGCGCATGTCAAACAAGGAGTACATGTCCCGTCTGCATCAGAAGACACGGAAACGTCACGTAGATGACAACCAATTCCCACGTGTCCGTGCCGTCCTTTTTGGAGATGAGATGGGAAAGCCACGGAAGGACAGCAATGGAGATTGGGTTTACCCAACACGAGTGCAAAATACTGTGGCAGCTCGCAAAATTCTATCAGCTAATCCAGGACCAGAAGAGATACGTTTGGGTATCAAGCTACTCAACAAGGGACTGGAGCAGCAAAAGGTCGCCCTGTCGGGAAGCCAAAAGCTGGTCTCGGATTCCGACCAATGTCGCACAGATCTGGCATGGGCTGACGTAAGATCCCACTATGTTCGGGCGCAGTATCATAACCCCGAACGCAGGGAAGACAATTATTCAAGAACCGGATCGACGGGCAGCACCGCAGGGCTACACATAACTGGAACAACGTCGCTCCAGTAGCCGAGAAAGACGCAATCGCTGTACTCAATCCGAGGAATCCTTCCCGAAAGGGAGAAGATAAAGAAAAACGTCGGGAGGAGGATCGTCAGAAAATGCCACCTCCTAGACATGGAAACCGTCCGGCTGAACCTTACCATGATTGGTTCGACAGACGAAGGAACGACGAAAACCATGCTGGTACAAGCCGGCAGGGGGCTCGTCACAGTCAAGAACCTCCCCGGAAACAGAATAATGACGCTCCGGACGGAGGCCGGCGATCAGCCGGAAACAACCCAGCTGCACCACCCCATCCACTGCACAGTTATCACAACGGCCCCCAAGGAGGTCAAGGAGGACGACATGACGGAGGAGGTGGTGGCAGAAGCCGAAGTCTGGCTCCAAGGCACCGCACCCACAGCCGATATTCGGGACGATCTCTATCCCCGAACGACGCAAGGCACAGGATCAAGTCCAACATAGAGGCTCGGCGCTACGAAAACGATGACGTGTACGTGGGCCCAAAGTGCTTTGGACCACGCATCAGAGCTACAAAATTCCTGAAAGGATTTGCTATCTCAAGACATATTCAAGCCTACGACGGCATTGCTCGGCTAGACACCTGGTTACAGGACTTCTTCCAAGCTTGCTGCATCGCTAAAGGCGGAAACAGCCTGGTCACAACTCGATATCTCCCACTTATGTTGCGGAAAACGGCGCGATCATGTCTCAATGAACTTCCGGCAAACACCATCCACAACTGGTATGACTTACAAAGTGCGTTCTTTCGGAATTTCGAAGGCACATATCGGAGGCCCTGTACGGTTGGAGACCTACAGCGTTGCACCCAGAAAGTCGGAGAAACTTGCCGAGATTATCTCGGACGATGGATTGACACCAAGAACTCCACGAGGGAGTAAATGATCAAACTGCGATTGAAGCTTTTATTTTAGGTCTCCCAATTGGATTACTGCGCCATCGCTTGAAGTGTGACAAGGTTACTGATCTGGGAGAGATGATAGAAACAGCGAGCAAGTATGCAGATGCTGACGACGATGCAGAGGGATTACTTAACGTCCTGGCTGTACCACAGTCAGCAAAGACAAAGCAACAGGCTCAGAAACGCAAAAACACCTCGGAAGAAAAACCCAACGCGGAGACAGCAGTAGTCACTACTGTTTCCGGGTCTGGAGGACGAGGAGGACTTGGCGAAGGCCGCGGGCGTGGCCGTGGGACATCAAGGGTCCAAGGTAGAGGAGAGCAACAACCAGGCAAAACCTACACTTGGGCCGACATTGCCAATAACCCATGTGTGCATCACTTAGACGCCAATGGGGGCTCGTCCCACACCAACGCCGAATGTCGTTTCAATGACGACATCAAGAGAGATGATACCATGGGCTACAAAGCTAAGCGGAAGAAGGGAAAGAAGAATCCCGAAAAAGAAAAAGAGACCAAGGAAGATTCCGACATGGAGGAAGCCGACGCTTCAAATCCCAGGTTGGAAGGGAAGAAAACGTTTCCTACCAAAAAGGACACTTACGTCACCTTCCTCGGATCTCAACCAGCAAAGGTCAAGAAAGCAGTTCTCCACGAGCTCAACGCAATAGTTCCGGCTGTCCCTCAGTATTTGGACTGGTCGGAGGTGGCAATCACATTTGACCGCGCTGATCATCCACCTAAGTTGCATACGCGAGGAAAATACGCCTTAATCGTTAATCCACTTATTGACGGATATGGTTTCTCCAAGATCCTCATGGACGGTGGTAGCAGCATCAATATTCTTTATGTCGAAATGCTATGCCAGATGAAGATCTCGGAAACACAGCTTAACCATAGCTCTGTGATTTTTCACGGAGTTGTCCCAGGAAGACAAGCTAATTCCCTGGGAGAGATCACTTTGGATGTTACCTTTGGAACACCAAAAAATTATCGAACGGAGGCACTTTCCTTCGAAGTGGTCCCGTTCAAGAGCGCATACCACGCTATATTCGGACGTCCGGCTTACTGGGCTTTTATGGCTCGTCCGTGTTACATTTACAATATGATGAAAATTCTAGGTCCCAACGGCGTGATAACCATCAGGGTAGACCCGAAGAAAGCGCGAGAGTGCGAGGACGGAAATGCCGCCTTTGCCGAAGCCGTGCTGCACGCCTAGGAGTACCAGGAGATCAAGAAGAGCATAGATCCGTCCGAGATGCCCGCGACAAAGAAGGAGGTGACAAAACCAAATCCGGAGTTCAAGGCATCAGAAGAGACAAAGACGACGCCATTGAAGGATGATGACCCCTCCAAGGTGACCCAGATAGACGCAGGCCTAAGTAGCGCATAGTAAGGCGCGCTCGTCAAGTTCCTCCGAGAAAATCAAGATATCTTCGCATGGCAGCCATCTGACATGACCGGAGTACCTAGGGAACTTGCCGAGCACTCTCTAAATGTAAACCCGAACGCTAAACCCGTCAAATAGTCCTTACGACGGTTTGGTGACGAAAAGCGTAAGGCAATAGGTAAGGAACTAGCGTGGCTCGAGTTAGCCGGATTCATAGAAGAGGTCATCCATACTGAATGGTCGGCCAACCCTGTAATGGTCCCTAAAAAGGACACTACTGATTTAAGGATGTGTGTTGATTATACTGCCTTGAACAAGGCTTGTCCAAAAGATCCGTTCGCTCTGCCTAGAATTGATCAAGTTATCGATTCTACGGCAGGCTCGGAACTCCTCTGTTTTCTCGACGCATATTCCGGTTATCACCAAATCTGGATGAAGGAATTTGACAAAATCAAGACTTCATTCATAACCCCTTTCGGAACCTTCTGTTATGTTACGATGCCCTTTGGGCTGAAGAACGCAGGATGTACGTACCAGCGCACGATGCAGTGTTGCCTCCATGATCAACTCGGGCGCAATGTACATGCATACGTGGATGATATCGCGGTCATGTCCAAAAAGAAGGAAACACTGGTTTCCGACTTAGAGGAGACATTCGCCAATTTACGAAAATACAAAATCATGCTTAACCTGAAGAAATGCTTCTTTGGAATACCAGCCGGAAAATTGTTAGGTTTTATTGTGTCTCAACGAGGCATAGAGGTGAACCATGACAAGATCAAGGCTATTCTCAATATTTCCAGGCCAACTCGCCTGAAGGATGTACAAAGATTAACAGGCTACATCGCCGTGGTCAGTCGATTTGTAAGCCGGCTTGGTGAAAGAGCCGCACCATTATACAAACTCCTGAAGAAAACCAAGGATTTTGTCTGGACTGACGAAGCTGAAGCTGCGCTACAAGACCTGAAGAAAGTACTCTCATCTGCTCCTATCCTTGTAGCACCGGAACCTCAGGAACCGATGTTGCTTTACATTGCTGCGACAAATATGGTTGTCAGTATAGTTATGGTGGTGGAGAGACCAGAAGAAAATCAGGAGCACCTGGTGCAGCGTCTGACGTACTTTGTCAGCGAGGTCCTAACAGCGATATCCGTAAGTTACGACACTATCAAAAGTTGGCTTACGGTGTTTTTCTGACATCTCATAAGTTACGACACTATTTTCAGGAGCACCCAATTACCGTGGTGAGCAAAGCTCCCATGAGAGATATAATCAACAACAGCGATGCTACAGGACGCGTCGCCAAATGGGGCATAGAGCTTGCAGCTTTCGATATTGAGTACAAACCCCGGACAACAATCAAATCCCAGATCCTTGCCGACTTTGTCGTTGATTGGACAGAGACTAAGGAGAACATGGTCCTCCCAGAGTCGGAATATTGGACCCTATTTTTTGATGGATCCAAGGCTAGGGGGGGTTCGGGGGCTGGCGTGGTGCTCAAATCACCCCAAGGAGATAAACTTTTATATGTGCTGCAGATCCACTTCACTGCGACAAACAACATTGCCGAGTATGAAGCACTGCTGCATGGAATCCGGATTGCTAAGGATATTGGCATCCGACGTTTGATGTGTTATGGAGATTCGGATCTTGTTGCTTAGCAAGTGTCTGATATTTGTAATGCAAATAAGCACATGGAAGCATATAAAGCTGTCGTGGATGATCTATCTAAATCGTTCGAAGGGTTTGAAGTTCAACACATCCCTCGAGCAGAAAACAAGGAAGCAGATGCACTATCTCGAATAGGTTCTGTGCGGAAAGAGGTTCCGGATGGCGCATTTTTAGAGCACCTCAAAGTTCCCTCGATAAAGGGAGTAGATGAGGAGTATCCGACCAAATCCGACTCACCTTTAATAGCAGTTCTGGTTGTAATTCCCAGCTGGACTCAACCCTACCTTGATTACTTCGTAGATGGCAAATTACCCGAAGACGAGGTGCTGAACCGGCAGATTATCCGGCGAGCAAAAGCCTATACTATTGTTAAAGGTGAGCTCCATAAACAGAGTGTTTCTGGGGTTTTTCAGCGCTGTGTATCTCCGGAAGAAGGAGTGGAAATCTTAAGAGAAATCCACGAAGGCGAGTGTGGTCACCACGCTGCAGCCAAATCTTTAGTGGCAAAAGCTTTTCGACATGGTTTTTTCTGGCTTACAGCTCAGGCAGATGCCGAACGATTAGTCAAGACATGCAAAGGCTGCCAAAAGTATGCCAAGCAAGCTCATGTTCCGGCTGATCAGCTGCGAACAATACATATAACATGGCCTTTTGCGGTCTGGGGGCTTGATATGGTAGGACCTTTTAAACGAGCTCCAAGTGGATTTACTCACCTCTTAGTGATGGTGGATAAATTCACGAAATGGATCGAGGCTAAACCTATCACTAGTTGTGATGGAGCAACAGCCAAAAGATTTGTCAAGAATGTTATAATCCGGTATGGTTATCCGCATAGCATTATCACGGACAATGGGAGTAATTTTTCCATGGGAGAGTTGGCTGAATTCTGCGACGAGCAAAATATCCGGCTTGACATTGCATCAGTCGCACATCCACAGGCTAACGGACAAGTCGAAAGAGCAAATGGTTTAATTCTACAAGGCTTGAAACCAAGACTCGAAGCACCACTAAAACGTGCTGCGGGGGCTTGGGCAGAGGAACTACCCTCTGTAATTTGGAGTTTACGGACAACTCCGAACAGGTCAACAGGATATACACCTTTCTTCTTGGTCTATGGCGCAGAAGCAGTTCTTCCTAGTGATTTGATTCATACTTCTCCTAGAGTGGCCGCGTATATTGAAGAGGATGCTGAGATTGCTCGACAAAATGATCTCGACTTAGTCGAAGAAGTTCGCGTCGTTGCTGAAATGAGATCTACAGCCTATCAGCAGAAATTACGCAAGTATCATAGCCAGAGAGTCCGAACTAGATCTTTCAATAAAGGTGATTTGGTTCTCCGGCTTGTGCAACAGAGAAAGCACAAACTTTCCCCAATATGGGAAGGGCCCTTTTTGGTTAGTCGAGTATTGCACAATGGGTCGTACTACTTAACTGACATGAGGCCAGTCAAAGAAAGACCTCCTACTAAGAAGAGAAAGAGAGCTGGAGGCAGTACAAATCCGGATGAGTTAGACAGACCGTGGAATATTGCTCAGCTACGTCCCTTTTATTCTTAGTTTTATTTTTCTTTGTAATTATACATATGTACATGCTCTGTGAGAAATAAAAGTTTTGGTTACCTAAAAGTTTTCCTGAGAAGTTTTTACCATCTTATTTCCTAATGATCATGTCATAGTCGAAAATCCCAGAATGCTTGAAAGTACTTTATGCTCATGTTCGTTCTGGTTTAGATTTCCGATTCTAAAACTGCTACCTTCGGGTATAACTCTAAAAAATTCTAGTCTTTACTTGGGTTATTTGTCTGATTGCTGGATGCGGGTATCTTCCGAGTAGTGAATTGTTGGTACTGGATGCCGGCTTTGTTTCCAAGTTTAAACTGGTTTAGCAATTGAGCTCCGTTGCTCGGCAAAGTTTCCTGCTGAAGGTTTAGCCGGCTCACGAAAGGGACGAGGCGGAAAGCTAGATAAACGATAAGTGAAGGCGGAAAATTTCAAGTGCTTATGCAAACATTTCAGGCACGCAAATAATCTAAGACAAAAGTGCTGAATAGATTAAAAAAACTTAGCACTAGCAAAATCATAGTACTTAGTATTTACAATCGCATCAGGTTTTTTCCCGAAATAATACACAGTTTTCTGGTCTATGATGCAGGAGGAGATGAAGGATCTGCCGGCTCGCTGGCTACTCCGCCTTGATATCTTGCCGAGATGTCCGAATCCGAGATGGTCTGTTCATCGTCGAAAACTTCTTCGGCATCTTCTAGAGGAGGCGGCGGAGTATCCACACGGGTGAAGAAGGGCGTCTCATAGCTGGTCAGATCAGCTACGTGACACCCATATCCGGCGCAGGAGTGCATGATAGCTTGAAGGTCTTGTTCCTGGCCGTCTTCGTCTACTTTGCAGTACCCTCTGGTCACTTGCCATATCTCCATGTTTCCATGGTGGCTCATGACCATGGTGAGAGCGTTCTGCGCAGCGGTCCGCACGTAGGACATGTTCCAGTCCCAAACAAGCTGCGGCATCTCCTTGGCCTTCTCCCGCACTTGGAAGTCCGACATGCTTGGCATGTCCGGAATCCTAAGAGATTCGCCAATGTCCTCAAGGGACTGGCGATAGTCATGAATGAGATCACCGACTTGAGTAAGCCGGTGAGTGCGGGGTTCAGACGAGGAGGAGTCCGTCAAGTTCAGAGGACCTACACACAAAACAAGTCAATGAAAATCCGACATTGATGAAAGTCGAAGAAAGAATAAATTAGATGGATGGAACATACCAAGAATGACGTCATCAATCTTGGCTTTCTCTTCCCGAAGACTCTGGAGTTCAGCCCGGAGCGCATCGGAGATATCCTTCTCTCTGCCAACCTCATTTTTGAGGTCCGAGATAACCTTATCTTGAGCGGCAATCTTGAGATCGCGCTCTTCAGTGGCCATGGAGGAGGACTCGAGAACTTGAGCTATGCTCCTTTCATGATCAGTCTTAAGCTTATCCAGCTCTTGGCGGAGTCCCTTGTTCACCACCACTAAGGTTTTGAGGTTCTCGGCCTCTTCAATCATAGCGATGGATTGTTTCACCAACACTGTAAGTCAAAAAGAACAACAGTTCAGAAAAATTCGATATTGGAAAAGTAAAAGACAAGGTTTGAATCTTGAAATGTTACCTTCGGCTTCATCCTTGGCTAGCTTGAGCTCAGCATTTTTAAGCCGGAGAGCTTTGATTTCTCTCCGCTTATCACAGACATTTTTTAACAATTCCTGGTTATAGGAATACACTTTCTGTAAGTCAGAATACCGAAAGTCAGAAAGCTACTTAAGACTCGGGCTAATATTTTTTGCTAAATATCAGCACGAGCCTTGGGGGCTGCACTAGTTCGTTCTTTGGCATCCTAATGAAAGCATAAACTCGGATTTCTATATCCTACTTCATGCTTGGGGGCTAGAGGATATGATATAACATAAGGTAAAAAACAAGAGTTGGAATTCCGACTTACATATTGCTCGCGGGTGAGTTTGTCTAAACCCGCGTTCACCTCAAATGCCACCTTCTCGGCGAGAGTAAGAGGAATTACTGGGGCTGTTGGAAGCTCTCCAGTCCGGATCCTCTCGTTGCGAAGGCGGACATGGGCGAGAAGGTCAGAGAACTTGACGTCCTCTGTTTCTTGCGCTTCCTCTTCGGGGGATAGATGGCCTTTGTCCAGGACTTGCCTGGCCAGCCGCTGGATCTCCTCTGCGGACTTCCGGGATAAGCCAAATTTGGCAAGTCTGGGGTTGCTGAGGAGGTTCTCAGCGAAGACTTCAGCCGAGGGATCATTACCCGAAGAGGGTTCACCCTTATCTTGAGCTGACGCACCCACGGTGATGGCAGTGTGCGATCCAAGGATCACAGGCGCCGTTGGAGGAGTCGGATCTTCTGCAATAGCCGGAGAAGGAGTAATCACCGGTGTTGTAGAAGGTTGAGGGGCAGGAGTCGAAGGAGCCGTGACAGGGGAAGCTGTGGTAAGCTTCATCTGTCGCAGGGGCTTTGCAGGAATCCCCTTCCCCTTACCCTTGATGAGAGGCTTTGCTCTAAGAATGTAATAAAGTCGGAAACATTACATCTCAGAAAGAAATTCGAGAAAGGTACAAAGGCGGAAATTGTGAATGAAAGTTACCTCTTCACAACGGGCACTTCCTTTGTGCCTACTGCCACTGTCGGAGCTTTGCGCTTTCTGAGCGCAAGGTCCGACAATGGTATCACTTCAGCCTCCTGAGAAAACTCAGGAGGATATCCTTCGAGTGGAGCAAGCTCCGACTTGGGGAGATCAGCAAGCTGAAAACAAGAAAACATATCAGCATTGCAATGTATGACTTAAAGGGTTGAAACACATAAAAGGTGTACTGATGGAAGCTTACCGCTACCACGGGGTTTTCCGCCGTGTGCATGTCCAGAGAGATCTCCGGAATTTTCCTCTTGATCCGCTCTTTAATCAGCCATTTGATCTGGCTTATATAGCCTTGACTGGTGTAGGCCTTGGGGCTGATGCGGAGAGAATCTCTTTTGGAAGACGTGATGGAGTGCATCAGTCTATCCCCGTGGTACTGAAGTGGCTGGATCCGACGTGCGACCCAGCACTAAACTAAGTCGGATCCCCTCAGGCCCTTGTGCTTGATAAGATATTCGATCCGCCTCTTAGCGAGGATCAGATCGTCTGTAAGAGCCGGAGCAGCCTCATCCCAGGAAGGCTGGGCTATGGCGGCTCTGTCGACAAAAGCCGGCAAAGCAGTAGCTTTGCCGGGAGCCGGAATATCCCTATGATAGAAAAAGGTGGCTGGCCATTGTTTGACCGAGTCACTGGCAGCAATTTTGGGATAGGACTGGTCTCGTCTAACAGAAAAAACAATAGTACCGGTGATATAAGGAACACCAGCGGTAATAGAATTTCTCCGGACATGGAAGTAATACCGGAAAAGAAGCAAACTCGGCCTAATGCCGAGAAAGCCCTCGCAAAGCGCAGCAAACGCGCTCATCTCTAGAAGGGAGTTGGGAGGAAGATTATGGAGTTGAACTCCATAATGGTCAATCACCTCGGAGAAGAAATCCGAGGGAGGAAAAGACAAACCTTGGTCCAGATGGGTGCCGAAGTGGACGCGCTCGCCCTCGCGCGGATTGGGGATGGTTTCGCCGGAACCGCTCTGCCAGTCACCGGCGGCGAGAAGCCCCTCCTTCTCCACGTTCTTGAGGGCTGCCTTGTCGAGGGCGCAAGGGATCCAGATTCCCCGGAAACTTTCTTTTCTGCAGCTGCTTCTGCCGACGCTGCCACCACCGCCGCCAGAGAGGAAGAAGAGGATGAAGCCATTTTCTCTCTGGTGGAAAGGGGGTGACCCTAAAGTGGCGGCGCTAGGAGCTCTGTGGGGGGAAAACGAAAGGGCTCTGGGCGCGCTGGAGATTTGGGAAGAAAGGAACAGTGAAAGGCAGGTGGAGAGGAGAAGAAAAAATCTAGACCCCTTATATCTACCTACCTGTGCCAAGATCCGTGCAAACGCTACAGTGTAACTGCCACACGTCGTGGAAAGAACTGGGAAGGGCCCGCACGATGATTGCATCGCCTCGATCTCCACGCACGCATTGAAACAGCGTCTCGGTTCCGCGAACTGCGGACCCACGAATGGTCGTGCTGACGGAAAGCCTGTCAAATGACGTGACTTGACCATGCTTGTGTCAGGTGGCGTTAGAGACCAAGTTCCGGCTTAGTTTAAAGCGAGCTGGAAAATCCGAGTAACTAATTGAAAGGTCCGACTTACTTTTAAGACCCGGATCGTATTTTTTGTTATAAAGTTTCAGGAACCCTTGAAGATTCTGCAAGCCGAAGATCAAGCTAGACGATGATAAAATCCGACTTTCGATCTTGGAGGCCTCCGGGGGCTACTGTTGGGGATATACTTTCCGGGTATCCTCAACGTTCCTCACTGACCAGGGTGGCCCACTTCGGGTTAGAGCTTTGCTTCACGGGTGGCCTAGTTAGAGAGAGAAGACGGAGTCCCATCCGGCTACGGGAAGGCGCAGAAGACTTACCGACTTAGGCCCATAATGTTACTTGTAGGTCAAGATGTACTCTGTAACCAACTCTTAGTCGTAGCCGGATTGATCTCTCCTGTAAACCCTAGGCCGGATATCTATATAAGCCATCCTAGGGAGAGCCTTTAGGGCAAGATCAGACAACATTAGACACGACCAATAGTCTACAAGCTCAACTCGCACAGGCGAAACCCTTGTAACCCATATTCCGGTTTTGCCGTATTACTAGATTGATAGCAGGAGTAGGGTCCGTCCAAAGCCGGCGGATTCGAACCTGGGTAAACTTGTGCGCTCACCGTCTCGGAACACCGTACGCCTCACACCCCTCTCTTCCGCACGCCTCGAGGACCCCCTCATGGCGTACTTGTCATCAATCCGATGACAGTATCGACAAGCCTAGTCACACTTTCGGGTTCCTAGTCGTTTGCAGCCGTCCAAACAAACCCTGGGTCCATTCCGGAGCCGGCCAACTTCGTTGCGGGTAGCTTAGTGGGGTGGCCCCCTGAAATATTTCTGAATCCTGTGATCGCTTTGTCGTGAATGCCTCGTTGGGTTTTGAGTTGGTTTTTTCGAGGTTGATCGAGTGTGTGTTGCTATTTGTGCACCCCTGCAGGGTAAAACTTTCTGAAAGCCGTGTCCGCGGTTATGGACGACTTGGAGCACAGTATCTCGATCATAGACAAGCATAACTAAAGTAGTGCTCTAAATTTGACTTAATATATCTGACTAGTAATCAGCTTCACTATAACGGAATGGATATTAAAAATGCCGACCACTGGTGGACCTGGATTGTTTTGTTATACCTTCCTAGTAAGTATTACAACTCCAATGGAATGTGATAAAAGTGCCAACAACTGCTGGGTTTTGGGATTCCTCAGGACAATTATATCTGACTAGTAAATGTCCCAACTACAATGGAATGGTGATTAAAACTGCCCACTACTTATGTTGTCAGGATGACTCATGCTATCTATATCTGACTAGTAAGTGCTTCAATTATAATGGAATGAATAAAACTGCCAACTGTGTGAGTTCCTTGGTCTGACTTCCTCGTTTGGTCTCGAGGGGGAAATACCAGGATGGGTTTGTTTGGTGTTAGCTTCAGGTTGGATCCGAATAGGTCTTTCTTACCCCTCTCTAATAGCCGCCAGTGATACCGAGTCTCTATAGGTTGTTTAGTGCCGCTGCGCTGCTACTTCAGCCCACCATACCTATGTAGGCGAGAGCCGCCGAATTCTAGCCTCGCCGTGTACTGGCCTCAGTACTGACGCTCCTGTTTTCCTTTTCCCTTTGTCGGCATCCTTTTTTTTTGTTTTAGCGGGTTTGAGACCGACATTGTTAGCAGGGTTACCCTTCCGGCTTGGCCTGGACAGGGTTATGGACGCCATTGGTTATTCTTCAGGGCTCTTAGCCCCATTTGCATCTTGTCCATAGTCGGACGCCCTATCAGTTTCAAGGTGATTTGGATCTTGCATTGTATATCTGTATTCTTGACTCGTGGAGTCGTGTTGTATATATATCTGTTCTGTGGGTCCCATCGAGGACTGTTGTGTAATGGTATTACTTTGTTTTCCACCCGCACGAAAGTGCCTGGTGGGCGTCCTTGAATTGTTTCTATGCGGGTTTGGCGGGAAGCGCTAAAACTTGCATAGGGCCGATTTGAGGGTGTTACACCGGGTGAGTACGTCGTATTCTTGTCCCACTTCCAGCGGGGGTTTGGTTTGCCGGTCAGTGACTTTTTTCGGGATTGGCTTAACACCTACGAACTCCAGCTGCACCACCTTCCTGCCAACGCCATCACTTCTCTTTCCGCCTTTGCTTCTACAATCGAAGGCTATGCCGGACTGTGGCCCACGAAGGAGCTATGGATCCGTTTTTTCAGCCTTCGTCGTAACGTCATCCCAAACATCCAACTCGATTCGGAGGACAAGCAGCTCACTCAATTCGGAGCTGCTTCCATCTCACCCCGGAGGCTTTCCGTTTTCCCCTGGGTCACCGGGCTAGAGTCCTGCAAAGGGTGGGCCCGGACTTTCTTTTACGTCTAGAATACCGGCACTGAAGACTTAATCCGGCTGCTCCCCTATACTCCGGGTCCACCTAACCCGGAACTATGGGATGATGTTCCCAAGAAGCCCACGGCCTTGGCCAACCAGGTCAACAAGAGGTTCGCAGAGCTGAAGAAGCTGGGGTTGCGCAACGAGGACGCTATGATCACGTTCGTGCGCAACCGAATTTCCCCCCTCCAGAAGCGCACCCACAAGGTGTGCCACATGAGCTTCGGCCGTGACCCCAACCGGACCTCATCCTTTGAGTTGAGAAACATGGAGATATATCGCCGGGTTAAGGCTCTTGATTTCTCCTCTGAGTGGACCTGGGGAATTGAGCATTATTGCCGCGACAGGCTTCCTCCCGCGGTAAGCTTCATGGCGCAAGCTTACCCCAAATTAATTATATGTCGGTTATTGTGGCATTTTTGACTCTGTTGTTTGTTCCTTTTCTCAGCAATTCCTTCAGTAGACCCTCGAGGACGGCACGGATCCGACCCTTAAGTGGGCGCCGGACCGGGAGACCCGGATGAGGAAGAGCCGGACCAGGAGATGTTCCTCCCGATGACCGATGCTACAAAGCGACCCACGGGTAAATCCTCTTCTATTAGAGATTGGACCGATGATGAAGATGGCTCGGATGTCGAGGTGATTGAACCTGTTGATGCTGTCCCCCTTTCTTTTGCATTTCCGGCATTAGCTAATCCCGGTGGGCATATCCACGAGGACCCTCCCCTTGCTACGGGCGAACCTGTTCCGGTAGTGCGGAAGAAGAAGCGCGGAGCGGCACCAAGTTCTTCCTCCGGACCTTCTCAGCCTGCCAAAAGGCGAAAGAAGTCCGGAGACAAAACTGCCTCCAAGCCAACAGGCAAGGCCCCAGCACGAAGGGCTCGGAAACCCAAGGAGGCCCAAACCTCGGATGCGTAAGTCATTTTTCCTTCTACAACTTGCTCTTCGTTGCATTGTTGTAATTTCTCTTCTGACATTATTTGATTTGGCAGGGCTGCGGTGGAGGTCCCTCAGAGTGGATCTAGCATCTCGTCGCCGCTCCGGCCTAGCCCTTCTCCTCCTCGTGACGACGAGTCACGGCCGCTGAGCCCTATTCCTGAGGGTTCTGCGGCTGCCCTAGGTTCTGTTCCACCTCGTCAAGAGGAGGATAACCTTGGAGCGGGGGAGACCGGCCCAACCGAGGCGACGACATCCACCACTTCGGCTTCGCCGCAACCAGCAGCCACCGAAGCTACCTCGGCACCAGCACCAGTAACCAAACCAGTACCAGCACCCATTTCGGCACCAGCACCAAGCCCGGTAGCAAGAAAATCAGCAGCTGCACCAAGTCCAGCAATAAGAACACCAGCGCCAAGCTCCTCCGCCTCGTTTGAGTCTTCTCAACCTTGGCGAGGAACTATCCCGGCAGCTCCTAAGGGAAAATCCGCTGCAACCACTTCCTCTTCTCAGCAAGCAAAGGGCAAAAAGACTCCTGACGCTACCAAATCATCATTCGTCGAGGCTGGGCAGCGTACCCTTGCATCAATGCTTCCCAAGAAGGTTCCAGCAGCGAAGGACGCCCCTGTCGAGCCAACCGATGCACAACGATGGTTCTGCATACTAGCCTGGCCCTTGCCTTGGTTGAGAGGAAAGAGGCGCACGCGAAGGGCTTGGTGGCGCCCCATATGCCCACCAGAGAGCAGTATCCTCCGATGTTGACTGAGTTTGTCAACAACTAGAACAAGGCTGAGTTCGTCCATGACGACGATCTCCCGGAGAAGTTTGGCCCCGCCGAATTTTCCGCCCAAATGAACACAGCCGCTAAGGCAATCAACCTCGCGGGTCGGATGATAGAGGTACGTCACTTCCCCTTTATATGCTGTAGATAATAACCATTAGTCCCCGAGCCTCCGGGGGAGTAACTTGTTACTCGGCCGGATGCTCTTTAGAAAACTAACGTAGCTCCATGTGAACTTTGAATATGCACACACCTAGAGCCGGGTTAAGTTCCACTTGGCCCGGATCTTGTACACTTCGAACATGCACACACCTAGGGCCAGGTTAAGTTCCACTTGGCCCGGATTTTTGTACACTTCGAACATGCACACACCTAGAGCCGGGTTAAGTTCCACTTGGCCCGGATTTTTGTACACTTCGAACATGCACACACCTAGAGCCGGGTTAAGTTCCACTTGGCCCGGATTTTTGTACACTTCGACCATGCACACACCTAGAGCCGGGTTAAGTTCCACTTGGCCCGGATTTTTGTACACTTCGAATACGCACACACCTAGAGCCGGGTTAAGTTCCACTTGGCCCGGATTTTTGTACACTTCGAATACGCACACACCTAGAGCCGGGTTAAGTTCCACTTGGCCCGGATTTTTGTACACTTCGAATATGCACCAAGCTAATTTATGTTTTTGCACTCCTTTCAGGTGACCACCAATCGCCGGAGTGCTGAATTCCAACGTCTGCTGGATACCCACAAGATGCTACGCGCAAAGCAAGCTGCACTTCTCGCGGAATACGAGAAAAGGGGTAAATTTCTTCCTTGGCGCTTCTTCATTTTTCTTCATCTTCCTCTGCCGAACTAATCTCATCATTCGGTTTCCGCAGCTGGGGTGGAGGCTGAGAACAAGATTATGCGGAAGAATCTGGAGCAGATCAAGGGTAAGTCATTTTTGTCTGACCTTGCAGTGCTTTCCATTTCCTTCTCTCCTTGGCTCGGCAATCATTCATACCTCGGCTCTGCCGGGCCAACACACTATTTTAGCATCGCTTGAAGATAGTGTGCCCGTGCCTGATATGATGCTGCATTTTCTCGAACAAGCAGGGCAGCATCAAGCCCAGCTTAAGAAGAAAGATGATGAGCTCGCCCTCCTCCGGACTAAGGACGATGAGATCCCCAGGCTCAAGGCTGAGATGGAGAAAATGAAGGCCCAACACCAATCCGAGCTCCAAAAGGTTGGCCAGGATTACACAGAAGAGCGCGAGCGCCTCAATCTCCAGATCGCCAAGGACCAGGATCTACTCAAGGAGTCCGGCATCCATCTTGGGTCGGCAAAGGTTGAGCTTGAGCAGCTTCGGAAGAGACGTGATGACTGCACCAGGGAGTTGACCCGGATCCTCAGCCATATATCACGTAAGTTCCTTTCCCTTATCCGACCTACTTCTTCGGGTTACTTCATATGTCTTTTCTTTACCTTCTCCCTTTGTCTTGTTTCTAGGCAAATTTCCATAGAGCACTGCTAGTGCGAGCGCAGCAGTTGCAGACTTCCGCCGAGAAAGAGGTACTCCTGCCGCTCCTGGCGGTGAAGAAATTCCCTATGACATGGAGGACCTGTTGGTCAGCTTGTCATCTCGCGTGGAGCTCATCAAGAATTATGGCAAGGACATCCTCGACGTTGCAGTTCGCATCTTCAACATGTTCTGGCCCGGAGAAGATACTCCGGAGACCACCGCAATCCTCGTTGAGAAGCTAATGGAAACCGAGACCCAGCTCGACCTCTGGAGAGAGTCCACTGGACGTGCCGCAGCTGATACCATTCTTCACCACATACTCACGTGGTATGAGAAGATCGATCTCAACCTCCTAAACCTCCTGCGCACAGGATCCAGATGAACCAATGACCCAGAGTGGGTAGCTCGGCGCCAGGCTTGCGCCCATAGCCTCATCCAATACGCTCCCATTCATGAATGGGCTGAGGGACCGAGCTTCCTGGAAGCCGCTGGGGACGAAGAGGTTGAGCACGATGAAGATGGCTCAGACGGTGATGGAGAAGATGATGCCTCGGATATCGAAGACGGCGAAGATGATGCCGAACTTCCTCCTCCTGCTGCTCCTTGAGCGAAAAAACTTGAAAATTTATCAGATCCCCGGTATGCCGGGTGAAGTTGTATCCCATAAACATGTGATATTTTGCTACTAAGTTCTTATGCCGGAATAACTTGGGCGTAGTCCCCGAGTTTCTTTTTCTTATTCGTCCAATCTTTTGGCTCGGCTCGTGTCTACCTTGATTCGGTTTTACGACTTACGAATCCGAGCTTCAAAAATTGTCTTAACAATACTGGGAAACTTTTAGACTTAGCTCAAAAATAAAACAACATAATAACTTGAAAATAAATACAAGGTTAGTCCGAAAAACAAATGTCGGCTCGAATAAATTCTTTTCCTTAGTCGTTTTTCGTGTGCTACGCAATTCCAAACTTGTTCTCTTGCTTGCCATGAAGCCAATTCTTGTTGGATAGCAGCAAGTCAAAGAGTTGGGTTCTTGGTGCTCACACATTACTAATCCGAGTTAAGTAGAACAACTTATTCCAGCTAATGGAAAAAAAACAACAAATATTATTAAGGCAGTCCCCGAGTTACTGCTCGAGGTGCCAACATTTCATTGATAAGCCCATTGCCGGCATACATACCGACACATGAGAAGACTCGGATACATACACTTCTTTGCTAAGTGTAGAAAGGACAAAGGAGAGCTACATTCCATGGACGTTTAGATTCCTCGCCGGACCTATCCGCCTTGTTCTTTTCCTGTGGCTTTGTATCTATAAGATAATAAGAATCATTATGCAATGCCTTGCTCACGATGAACGGCCCTTCCCATGGGGGGATAATTTATGCATGCCAGTAGTACGTTGTATCAACCGGAGCACCGGATCGCCTTCCCGAAAGACTCGAGGGCTTACTTTCCGGCTATGATAGCGTCGGAGATTTTGCTGATATATGGCGGATCGGGACAGTGCCAGTTCTCTCGCTTCTTCCAGCAGATCAACATCATTTTGCCGGGCTTCTTGCACTTCGGCTTCTGTGTATTGGGTGACCCTAGGCGAATCATGCTCTATGTCGGCTGGTAATACAGCTTCTGCCCCATATACCAGAAAAAACGGCATATAGCCTGTTGATCGATTCGGAGTTGTTCTTAAACTCCACAGTACCGCTGGTAGTTCTTCTATCCAGCACCCCGCTGATCTTTGCAGTGGCTCAATGAGCCGGGGTTTTATCCCGGATAATACTAATCCATTGGATCTTTCCACTTGTCCGTTTGATGCCGAGGCTACATCCAGCCGGATCTTCTTATCCCGGCAGAAACACGCAAATGCTCCTTCCGCAAAATTTGTGCCATTATCAGTTATGATACTGTGAGGATAACCGTACCTCAAGATGATATCCTTGAGAAACGTTACGGCCGTAGCTCCATCACATTTTCTTATAGGCTTTACTTCAATCCACTTGGTAAACTTGTCCACCATTACCAAAATGTGAGTCATATTTCCCCTTGCTGGTTTGAACGGGCCGACCATATCCAAGCACCATACGGCAAATGGCCAAGTAATTGGTATGGTCTTGAGTTCCGACATTGGCATATGTGTCTTGGTAGCATACCTCTGACAACCATTACATTTTCTCACCAGATCTTCTGCTTGCTCTAAGGCACTTGGCCAGTAGAATCTGTGCCGGAAAGCTTTTGCTACCAAGGCTCGGGATGAGGCATGATGCCCGCATTCCCCTTGATGTATATCTCGGAGGATGTCAAGCCCTTCTTCCGGGTCAACACATCGCTGGAGGACATTGGTCACACTTCTTTTGTATAGTTAGGAATTGATGATCGTGTACGCCTTTGCCCTCCTCTGTGTCTGCCTAGACAGCACTTCCTCAGTGGGTAAGGTTCCATCTTTCAGGAATTGAAATATAGGTAGTGCCCAAGCTGGTATTGCTCGCACAGGGAACATATCCTCATCAATCTCCATCTGATCCACCGGCATAACTTTAACCTGATCACGCTGAGCAGTCCCAGTGTCTTGCGAAGTAGTCCCCGGGTTCACTGAAGCAGTCCCCGGGTTTGCCGAGGCAGTCCCCGGGTTTCGCGCAACACTTCCCATGTCAATGTCCATGGGCACAGCTCTGGATTCCGTGTCCTCCGGGACATAGATTGAGTCGGTTTCTAGGGAGGGCCGGATGGATGGTTTCCTGAGGTGCTCTAATGCTACACCTGGTGGAATTGCTTGTCGGGTTGACCCGAGCTTTGAAAGCATGTCGGCAGCCTCATTTTCCACCCGGGGTACATGGTGAAATTCGCATCCCTCAAAGTAACCAGATATCTTTTGCACATGAAATCTGTACAGTGCCATGTTTGGATCAAGGGCGTCCCACAGTCCCGACACTTGCTGCACCAAATCCGAGTCGCCAAAACATATGATCCGACGTATCCCAATCTCTTTTGCTACCTTGAGCCCATGCACAAGTGCTTCATACTCAACGACATTGTTTGATGCCGCGAAATGGATCTGCAGCACGTATTTCAACTGGTCCTTCTTTGGCAATGTAATTACAACTCCGGCACCTCGCCTGGTCTTGGTTTTTGATCCGTCAAAGTGCATTCACCAATAGTTCGGATCTGGGAGTGGCGGTTCGTATTGCACCTCGGCCCAATCCACGAAAAAGTCCGCCACAGCTTGAGATTTGATGGCTTCTCTTCTGTCATATTGCGGCGCATAAGGTGCTAGCTCAATTTGCCATTTTGCAATTCTGCCACTCGCATCCGTGTTACTCATTATCTCGGATATGGGGGCCTCACATATGACCCGGATGGGATGCTCCTCAAAGTAGTGCTTCAGCTTCTTAGCGGCCATGTACACGCCATACGCCACCTTTTGATAGTGTGGGTAGTTCTGCTTCGAGGCTAACAACACCTCGCTCAGGTAATACACTGGCCTTTGCACCGACTTACCTTCCTCATCGCGCTCCACCACTATCACTACACTTACAACTCAGTTGGTTGCAGCTATATAAAGCAACATTGGCTCCTTTGATAGTGGTGAGGCTAACACTGGTGCAGTGGCTAACATCTTCTTTAAGTGGGCAAAGGCTTCATCGGCCTGCGGTGTCCAAACGAACTTATCCGACTTTTTCATGAGTTGGTAAAGAGGCAATGCCTTTTCTCCCAACCGACATACAAACCGACTTAACGAGGCCAGGCAACCTGTGAACTTCTGGACATCGTTAAGACACTTTGGTAGTTCCATTCGTTCGATGGCCCGGATTTTGGTTGGATTAACCTCGATACCTCGGCTGGAAATAAGAAAACCGAGCAATTTCCCAGCCGGGAGACCGAAGGTGCATTTTTTTCGGGTTAAGTTTCATCTGGAACCTCTTTAGGTTCACAAACATTTGCCTGATATCGTCAAGGAGCGTTTTGCTTTCCTTGGTCTTGATAACCACATCATCCACGTACACTTGTACATTTTGACCGATTTGGTCGTGCAAACATTTTTGCATACATCTTTGGTACGTTGCCCCTGCATTACGTAAACCAAACGGCATGGTGCGATAGCAATAAGCCCCATACAGGGTAATAAACGCAGTCTTTATTTGATCATCCGGATTCAGAGGTATCTGGTGGAAACCAGAATATGCATCAATGAATGACAACAATTCACATCCAGTAGTTGAGTATATGACCTGATCTATTCTTGGCAACGGAAATGGATCTTTTGGACATGCCTTGTTCAGGTTCGTGTAATCGATACACATTCGCCAAACCACTACCACGTTTGGATCATCCGTCTTCTTCTCCACCAGCACCGGATTAGACAGCCAATCCGGGTAAAGAACTTCCATGATAAATCCTGCAGCTAGCAACCGAGCTATCTCATCCCCGATGACTTTCCTCCTATCTTCAGCGAAGCGGCGGAGGGGTTGCTTCACTGGCTTAGCTCCGGGTCTCACATTCAAAGAGTGCTCGGCCAACTCCCTCGGAACACCTTGCAAGTCCTGTGTGGACCAAGCAAAAATGTCCCGATTCTCACGGAGGAAGCTGACGAGCTCGCTTTCCTATTTATCACTTAACCCGGCACCAATTATTACGGTGCGCTCCGGGAACATGTCATCAATAGGAACCTTCTTGGTATCTTTCATGGCCTGGAAGGAGACACTTCCATGCGGGTTACTCAGCGCCGGCATATACTGCTGCGCGGACTGAGCCAATGCCGCCACCTCTTGAATTTTCCTTTTTTCCTGCGCAATCACAAGTGACTCGGCTAAGTTAGACCCGGCCGAGGCACACTCCATGGAACATCGGAAATCCCCAGCAATGGTAATCACCCGGTTTGGTCCGGGCAACTTCATCTTCAAGTAACTAATATGACAGCTTGCCATGAACTTGTTCAGCGCTGGCCTTCTGAGTAACGCGTGGTACGCACTTTCTAAATTCACCACCTCGAACTCTAAATTTTCGGTTCGGCAGTTATCCCTCGTGCCGAACAACACGTCAACCCGGACCTTGCCTATGGGCTCACAAGACATGTCGGGCACAATACCATGGAAAGTTGTCCTCGTGGCCTGTAGCATGTTCTCCGAGATACCCAACTTGTGCATTGTGTCTGCATACATGATGTTAATGCTACTGCCATTATCGATCAGTACCTTTGAGAACCTTACGTTAATGATAGGTCCAATGAATGTCGGATCCAGCACCAACGCATACGAATCAGGGCTTGGCATAAGCTTGGGATGATCCCTGATGCTCCAGGTGATTTCTTGGTCAGACCAAGGCATATACCTAGTCACTGCAGGCATCACTACATTCACCTCCATATGTCGGCGCTGCAAGCTCTTTCTATCTGTTTCGTCAGTGGTGAACACACAATAGCTTTGATGATGCTCTCTGTACTCATTTCTCCCCTCATTTCCGGGGTACCTCTGATCCGGCTGATGCTGATTTTCCACTTGATGCACCATATCCCTTCTCTCATTGTATCATACCTCGGCGGAGGGGGAGGCAACATTAGCTGTTGCGTGTTCGCTCCGGAGAGCAATTGCTGCCGGGGTAACTCCTGCCGAGGCTGATCATTCCGGGGTGCCTGAGCATTCCCCGAACCACCTTGTTCAATCTTGCGCATCCACTCACATTGCCTCGTCGTATGACCCGCTGGGTTACTTGGATTTGGCGTGTGAAACTTACACGGCTGGTCCAACATCGACTCGTAAGTATACCTCGGACGGTCCTTCTTTTCTTGCCACTGTTTCTTTTGCTCTGGCGTCCAAGTTTTCTTGCCATCGTTTCTCGGAGTCCACGACCCTCCAGTTTTTTGGCGCTGACTGCCCCCTGCTCCGGGCTGATCTTGATTCACAGCTGCAACTTGGTGCGAACCGTATCGATGATCCGGTCTATCATCTCTCCTTTTCCCTCTATAGTCATTCCTCCGGGATGACCCGACTCCATCTCTCTGGTAGTACTCATCGTTTGACTCGTTTGACACGAGCCTAGGTTGGGTCGGATCACCCAGAGCATACGAATCAGCAATCCGGATCATCTCTGCCAACGTGGTCGGCATTTTCCTTTGTAACTTCTGCCACAGCTCGCTTGCATATCTACACCCTTGCGCAAACCATGCTATGGCCTGTGATTCTATCACGCCCTCACACGAGTTTCTCACTGTACACCACCGGGTTAAAAACTCCCGATCTGTCTCATTTGGTCTTTGCTTGCACATAGCTAGGGTCTGCGGCCTATTTGGCCTCTGATACGTACTCGAGAAATTGCTGATGAACATTTCCTCGAAATCTATCCAGCAGTTGATGCTTCCGGGCGGCAAATTGTTCAGCCATACCCTTGCTGGCCCCTCCAACATCTGGGGTACATATCGTACAGCCCATCTCAAGTTGCCAGTGGCAATTTTCACAGCTGTAGCATAATTTATCAGCCAATCCTCCGGCTTTGTACTGCCGTCATATGTCTTTGTGCCCCTGGGTAACTGGAAGTTCGATACCGGTGGCTCCTTCATGATCCGGGGTCCAAAACACGCTGGACCCGGTGGACCTTGACATTCAATTTGTTTCGACCTATACAGTCGATCCAGTTTCAACCTGGCATCATCCGGCATCAAATCCCTGCTTCCCAATCTTGACCCTATCACATGATAGTCCGGTCTTGGGTATCCCGCATTTTCCATTCCCGAATCTCCATCGTTATACCTGTCTTGCTCTCGTGGAGCACCTTTCTGTTGCATACCTCAGCCGGCACTTTGCTCTTGCCTTGGTATATTCCGCTGCTGCGGTTGTCCTGCTCCTCCCGAGTTTTGCTGTCCGGTATTGCCGTTGACGGCGTTCCCTTGACCGGCATTGCCTTGGTCGCGGTTACCTCGGCCAGCTTCACCTCGGCTCACACTCCGTCGGTCATCATTTTTCTGAGCTTCTTTTCCTTTCCCTGCCCGCGTTGGGTCATACGGGACGATCTGCTTGTTCCGTCTGGCCGAGGTTACTACCTCCTCTCTCCTTGGACCACCATGAGGAGACGATGCGGCTCCAGCGGATTTCTCCAGGTTACCCATCGCCGAATGGACGATCTTGGAGGCTCCAACTCTCTCCGGGTTAGCTCTGAGTAGTTCTTCGTTTTACCTGTTCGCGATCCGAACCAGCTCGTTAACCCTATCTTGTTGTCTTTGCCGAGCCTCACCCGTTAGACCCTCTAACTCGGATGCAGCTGCATCCGCTGCTCTGAGGTTCTTTGCCGGGTACTATACCTCGGTAGCCCCACGGACAAACAGTTTTCTGATTCCTCAATTCCAATATCACCTTCTATGTTCATCTCGCTCATGAGATTTTTCCCCTTCACTTTTACAGCGTCAACTCTGTTTGCCTTTGCGTACTCACGCAGCGTCATATTCAACGACTGCTGGGCCGCGGCTATCTTTTTTGCACCCTCTAGTATTTTTTGCATAGTTTCTTCTAGCTCGGCCTGCGCCCGAGCCAGATCTACTGTTGCTACCACAGGGTTTGCCAAGCTATCCATCGCTTCCCTCAACACATTCTCTGGCCTCTCTAGTGGAGGACCTCTACCTTTCCTAGGTGCCTTAGGCGTTACCTCCGGATCTGGCGCCGGATCCTTGCTTGCGCCCGCACCAGGCGCAGTCATCATCACCTCTGCACGGTCCGGGGAGCGAGTGATACGCGTCCCGGGAACCACGGTGAGGGGTGGCTCCCCCGCCTCGACGACGTGACGCGGATGAACACACGACACGTCAAAAAAAACGTAGACCTTGTGTGTGCCGAGCTTGACAAAGAGGCCATTGCATGGAAGTGGGCGCGTGCCGAAGCAGCCAGCGTTATCGCTGACGAAGTCCAGCGCTCCAAAGCGCTGAACGAGCCCGGAGACGATGCGTTCGCCGGTGCCGATGAAGTTTCCCGTCCGGATCTTGACCCCTGCTAGCGCCTCTTGCCCCACGGTGGGCGCCAACTGTCATGGTGGTGTCACGGCAGATGCCATGGATAGGCTAAAGGTGGGGACTAATACACGCTAGGAGAATCCAGGGAGGGATAGTGAAGTGATTCTTCACACAAAAGTTTGTATTCGCTTTGCTTCCAAGATTACAAGTGCTCCTAGAGCTGTATTGGCGAGAGGAGGAAGAAGGATCTCTCTTACTCTCACACACAGACCACACCTCAAATCCTAGCCAAATCAGAATAGCTGAACCCCTTCTATTGAGATCCTAGCCCTCCTTATATAGAGGGAACTAGGTCTCTGCCTAGGGCATACGTGGAGGCATATTCCTAAGAATATGCCTCCTCCCAAAGTAGTAAGCCGACCGGGGTGCTTTTTCCCCCGCGTCACACAGGCAGAGGCTACGTGAGCCTCTGCGGCGCCCGCGTCAGTCGACATGGGCGTCGTCACCCTTGTCGGCCACGCCTCGGTGGTCCTGCCCTTGTTTGCTCCGCTCAGGTAGTGCGTACCGGGGCTTCTTTTGACCAGCGAGATTCCTTCCTTCTCCCAGAAGCTAGACGTGAACCGGATCATAGTTGATCCGGCCACACCCGTTCCTGCATACAAGTAAAACAGGCATTTCCGACTTACTCCTTGAGTCGGTTGAGACTTAGTTAGGCGAACCCCCCCTGGTCCGGGTTACCCCGTGATTCGGCCTGCCTTGAGGTGACCCGGCCAGCATCCGCTTTGGCCTTGCCGAACCTCGGCTAACTCGGCCTTTATACCCCGGCGTTACCCTACCCGGGGGTATCCCCCCAACAAGTTGCGACCGTATAGGCTCAGATATCGAAAACAATTTCATGAAGATGATACAGAGAGTTTAACGACCAACTATATGGTGGGAGCTTCCTCTCCGGTCATATAGTTCCGCCCGTATAGTTGGTAAAACCCTCAAAAACTTCAGAATATACAAGGAATTCAAAGGCAAAGTTTTCAGAAGTAAAATATGTGAAAAAAATCACTTATTTGGGTAAGAACACTTACCTTGCGCTTACCATTTGCTTATTCGGGGATGAAAAACTCCTCCAACACCAAAGAATTCTTATCTTTTGGAGGAATTGACCTTAGGTCATTGAATAATTCTTGTAAATGAAAATCATTAGGACTAAAGTTCTTCTCAATAAGATTGGTGTCTTGTTGGGAAAACATGGACACTGCATCCAACATCTTTATTTCCTGCCTCTGCATAATCTACAACTCAAATTCTTGAAGTGAAAGAATCCAACGGATCAGTCTTGGCTCATGGTGTTTCCTCTCAAGGAGTTCTTTTAAACCATCACGATCCGTATGAACTCTTACTTTTGCATCAACTAAGTAAGAACAAACTTTATCACAAGACAAAAATACAGCAAAAAGTTCCCTTTCTTCCTTAGGGTAATTCTTTTGAGCACCGTTTAGAGTTCTACTAGCATGACGTATAATATTAAATCTGCGACCAATGTGCTGTCCCAGAGTTACTCCTACAACATCATCACTAGCTTCACATATTAAGTCAAAGGTTGTATCCAAGATAGGTGGTTTAATGACAGGAGCATGAGATAAATCATTTTTGAGTTTATCAAAGGCTTCAAGACATTTATCATAAAAATTAAATCTTACTCCCTTTTGCAGGAGGTTAGTCAAAGGTTTAGATTTTCTAGAGAAATTTCTAATGAACCTTCTATAAAAACCCCACACGACCAAGGAAACTTCTTATACGTTTAATATCACTAGGTTGTGGCATTCTCTCTATTGCCTTAACCTTAGCTCTATCCACTTCAATTCCGTTACATGATACCTTGTGTCCAAGGACTATACCTTCTTTGACCATAAAATGGCACTTCTCCCAATTTAGAACAAGATTGGTTTCTTCACAATGCTGCAAAACTCTTTTGAGATTATCCAAGCAACTAGTAAACGAAGTTCCATAGACAGAAAAAGTCATCCACAAATACTTCCATTATAAGTTCTATGAAATCCATAAAAATAGCATTCATGCATCTTTGAAAAGTAGCCGGAGCATTACATAAACCAAAAGGCATATGTCGGTAAGCATGTAAACCATAGGGACTAATGAAAGTTGTTTTAAGTTGGTCATCCGGATGAACAGCTATTTGAGAAAAACCAGAGTATCTGTCCATGTAGCAAAAATGAGTGTGGTTTGCTAGCCTTTCTAAAGTTTGATCTATGAATGGTAAAGGATAGTGATCTTTCCTAGTTTCTTTATTTAATTTCCTAAAGTCTATGCACATTCTATGCCCAACAATAGTTCTGGTGGGTATCAATTCATTGTTTTCATTAGGAACAATAGTAAAACCGCCCTTCTTAGGGGCACAATGAACATGACTTACCCATTCACTTTCTTTAACATGATAAATTATACCTGCGTCCAGTAGGAGTACAATTTCTTTCCTTACCACTTCCTTCATTATTTTCAGGTTTCAATCTTCTATTAAATTCTGCAACTGGTTTAGCACCTTCTTCCATGAATATCTGATGGATGGTTATCATGGGACTAATGCCCTTCAAATCATCCATTGAGTACCCAAAGGCCTTGCAATGCTCCTTAAGTATTTTCATGAGTTCTTCTTCTTCTCCTAAAAGTTTAGCACTAATAATAATAGGAAATTTATTTGTATCATCTAAAAACCTCTATTTAAGATTATCTGGTAGAGTCTTCCACTCTGGGGGTGGTAATTCCTCGTCCCCTCTCTTTTCTGGCTCTTCAAAAGCCTCATCAATTGGAGGTACCATAATGGGAAGTGAATCGAATTCATCTACAAGTTTTTCTAGGGACTTCTCCTCCATAACTATTTCTTCATAATTTGAGTCTTCATTTATTTATTCTTCTTGATTACTAAAGAAGAGAGCTGCCATTTCCTCAATAGTTCTCTCTTCCTCTTCTTGTATTTGTGTAGGCATGTCTTTAAATTTGGAAAAGTGGAATTCCTTTTTCGCTCCCCCAAGCTTAAGAGACACAATATCCTTTTGGAAATCAACATATGCACCTATATCACTCAAAAAGTTTCTTCCAAATATAATTGGGCAAAGAGTGTCAGTTGGCATATCAACAACTACAAAATCGATAGGAAAGTTTTTGTTGCCAATTGTGACAGTTGCATCTTTGACTACTCCCATTGGAATTCTAAGATTTTTATTGGCTAACATAATTTTCATATCAGTATTTTCAATTGTAATCGGTTCTATTTCTTCTTTTATTTCTAAGTAGAAATCATAAGATATAACATTAACTTCGGTGCGAAGATCACATAAACCATAATGTGAGGTTTCTTTAAATATGCAGGGAAGAATAGGCTTACCCACATCTTTTACCTTTGTTTTATCTTCGACCGATATGGAAGTCTCTTCATAAAGTTCAACTATGTTACAATGTGCATACATAGTCATAATTGCTTCCTTGGTTACTTCTTCATCTTTGGTTTCTTCCAGATGTTCCACGACTTCTGGCATACTTTCCTCTTCCTTCTTTTCCTGCACTGCTTTGACCCTTTCATATTCAAGAATATGCTTTTGTGCAGTGTTAGGGAAAGGCATCTCATGTATTGGTTCTAGGGAGGCCAGTGTTGCTTTATCTTCTCTTTTCTTCTCAGGTTCGGGGGGGTGGATCATACTTGACCACACCCTCTTTAGGAGCTTTGATATGTTCTGTAAAAGCTTTAACAACTTGCAACACAAGATCTGAATCCAAATAAAGTTCTTTAGATAATTCTTTAACATGGCCCTTTTTATTATAGTCATGAATACACTCGTGTTCTATTTCTACGCCTCCTTCACTTCCTAGATCAAAATTCCATGAAACTCTATGATCACGAATTCTATTAAGTAAAGCCCAAGCTTTAGTTAAAGGAAGATTCATAAAGGCTCCTTTCGCGAAAGAGTCTAGTTCAATTTTATTAGGTTCAATTTAACCGCCATAAAAGATATGCAATAAATAACATTCAGACAAATCATGATGAGGGCATAGACGTAGTAAATCTATAAATCTGATATAAGCTCTTACTAGTCCTTCATTAGAATGGTTCCTCCAAGTCATTATAAGACGCTTGATTCCAAAAGATTTTGATAATGGATAATATTTTGCTAGAAATTCACAGGCTAGATTATCCCAAGTAGTAGTGGCTTCAGGGGGTAGAGATCTATACCATGAGAGAGTTGTACTAGTCAAAGTCTGACTAAAAGGTTTAACCCTTACCTCATCAGCGGTATATCCCGTCAATTGAAAGGTGCCACATATATCTTTGAAACATGCAATATGCTCATATGGATCAGGATCTTCTTCATCTTTAGTAAATTGCTTCTTGTGTAGAATACCGAGTAATAGAGGATTTATTTCAAACCCCCTCATCTTCTCATTGGAGTTATCTCTTTATAAATATCATAGGTCTTCCCAAAGTAGTTGAGTGGGTTAGCACTAGTCATATGCTAAAACTCCATCATGTTGGTGAAAACGTGTAACTCAAAACAAAACTTAGCAAGACAAAAATAAATAAGCAAAAACTAAAATACCTACAGCAATTAGCTCCCCAGCAACGGCGCCAGAAAATAGCTTGATGACTGCAAGTGCACAGATCATTTGTAGCTAGTTTCGAAATAAAGATACCGATCCCACAGGGAGCAGGAGTCTGAAGTCTAATAACTCTTGAAATAAATATTACGGTAGAAATGCTAAATAAAGTTCTAAGTAACAAGATAAAATGTGAGTATTGTGTAAAAGGGTGTTTTTGGGTTTTAGGTATAAGAGCAACAGTAAAGTAAAACAACTGAATAAATAAAGTAAGTATCGCGTATGTAAAAGAGATTGGAATTGCGATAGGGAAAATCGTTCTCAGGGAGTAGCAGATACACCACTAGCATTAGAAGGAGCTAAGATAAAGATTATTATCTTGAACATTCTCAACTATGTATGTGTGGGAGGAACTCCGTATTTGGACAAATAGGCAGCAACTGCTGCTCACATCATCCTCATAACCATAGCAGTCAGCAATCGACATCAATCGAATTACTGTGCTATTAAGGGACGTAATCTCGTAGGACGTATCCCATGGTATGGGTAGTGTTCCGTGAGTTTCCTTGGTTTCCCAAGTTGATATGTAAGGAGTGCCAACATCTTTATAGTCACTGTAACTGCTAGCACACCTCCATCTACCAACATGTAGTTTCCTCCATCATGTCCCCATGAGAGGCAAATATTGAGAGGTCGACTTCTCTCAACATCAAGATGAAGAAAATCTAACATATGGTCACAATGATAAATACCATAATAGACTTTATCTTATTTCAATCTCATACTAGGGTTTCTTCATCTCCCCAAGAACTAATGATCTACTTAGACATGGAGGCGATCAACATCATGGCAATAACAATGGAATCTATCATAGATGAATAGTACTTGTATCAATCCACAACGAGTATGGAAATTACAACAAGATCTAGACAAGGTGTAGATGGGATGGATGGAGAAGGTGGTGATGCAGCGGTGGATGTTGAAGATCGATGCCTTAGCCTCCCGGATCTGCGCAGGGTGAAGATGGATCCCCGGTGGATGAGATCCCCCTCCAGATTCCTTCCGGAGGTGAGGTTTCAGCGATTTCTGGGTGTTCGGTATGTCGTCTCCCCGATCTAGTTGCACGGGGTGAAAATATTTGAGGAGGCGAAGGTGGCGCCATCTATATGGACAAAACTATAGGGCCAGAACTATACGGCCGGAAAATTTATTCCGGTCGTATAGTTTGTCGTTGAACCCTCTGTCCCTTTGTTCGCTTCTAGTTTTGTTCTAGTATTATTAATATTTCCCAAGTAAGCGATTTACATTGTTTTTGACTCCTTTTCTCCTCAGTACAACAACTCCAAGAATTGTATCCATTGGATCCATCATCTGTCCTGATCCTGGTGAAAACAGACATAAAATGTGCGCGCGAGCGCCGTAAAATACCAAGATACTACATCTACAATGCAAAAAAAATAATGTAAAACATGATGCAAATATGTACTCATCAATATCCTATGTGATATAGAGAGGATTGTAGTCTTGCAAGTCTTGAAAGTAGAGGCAAGATTATTATAAAGGAATATATGGATGGAGTTAGAATAGTGATGTCTACGCACTTCTATTCTTGTAGACAGTTGTTGGGCCTCCAAGTGTAGAGGTTTGTAGAACAGCAACAAGTTTTCCCTTAAGTGGATCACCCAAGGTTTATCGAACTCAGGGAGGAAGTGGTCAAAGGTATCCCCTCTCAAGCAACCCTGCAATCAAGATACAAGAAGTCTCTTGTGTCCCCAACACACCCAATACACTTGTCAGGTGTATAGGTGCACTAGTTCGGCGAAGAGATAGTGAAATACAAGTGGTATAGATAATTATAAGTGGTAGGTGATAGAAAATAACTTGATGGTGTGGAAGAGACTAAAAGAAAACTGGAATAAAGATGGCAGCAAGCAAACACGTAATAGATCTAGTAGAAAACGGTGTTTCAGTGCTTAGAAACAAGGCCTAGGAATCATACTTTCACTAGTGAACACTCTCTCATATAAATATCATCTCTTTATGATACTACTCTTAACTACTCTCCGGTTGGACACTCTAATCGATGGTAGGGCTATAACAGCACACCTCAAAGTTCATCTTTCCCATCTAGAAAACCCCACATTGTCACCTTGAGCACTAGATGGTTCCAACAAACACCACAATTTCATAGAAACATCCTCCAAATATAACTCATAACAAGTATTTGTAATCTCTAGCTTAAGTGCCACCATGGTGTGCACACTATCACTTTCACACACATGGGGAGAGCAGAGATCTATTAAAGCACTTGAGTAGCAAGGTAGATCTATAGATTACAAGCTCATGATCTCAATAAGATCATGCATAGAGAAAGAGATGAACACATAGCTACCGGTAGAACCCTTAGCCTCGACGAAGGACTACTCCCTCATCATCATGGGAATCAGCAATGGTGATGGAGATGGTGGTGGAGATCAATAGAGATGGCTCCGGGGGCACTTCCCCATCCCGGCAGGGTGCCGGAACAGAGACTTTCTGTCCCCCGAATCTCCCCTTCGGTGGCGGCGGCGCTGCGAAACTTTTCGTGGATTTCTGATTGACTCTTTAGGGTTTCTGCATCGGGGGGCTCTTATAGGCGAAGGAGGCAAGGTCGGTGGCCAGCCAGGGGGGCCACACCATGCCCTGGCGCGGCCTGGGGGCACCCGCGCCATGGGGTGGTGTGGCCACCCTGTGGCCCCTCTCCGTCTTGTCTTATGGTTCCGTGAGTCTTCCGGTAAAATAGGCACTTTGGCTTTTGTCCCGTCCAATTCCGAGAATATTCATTTTCTGACTTTCCTGGAACCAAAAACAGTAGAAAACAGGTAGCTGGCACTATGGCTCTTGTTAATAGGTTAGTCCAAGAAATCATATGAAAAGTACTCCAAAGTTGGAACAAAACACAAGAAAGTAGATAAAACCAAGCATGGAACATCAAAAATTATAGATACATTTGCAACGTATCAACATCCCCAAGCTTAACTCCTGCTCGTCCTCGAGTAGGTAAGTGATAAAAAGAAAAAATAATTTTTGAGGTGACATGCACCATCATAAACTTGATCAAAGTATTTGTAAAACATTGATAGCTGGGATCATAGTACTTCAATCATAACATGAAAGAAAGTTCTAGCAATAAGACAAAGCAACTATATTGCAACATGAAAACGCACAAACAAAAGATTCCTGAATAACAATGCTTTGCAAGAAGTTTGTTTGTTTCACATAAAGAAAATATAGCATAGTGGATTCAGATTGTCCCTCATAGAGTAGCAAATATAAATACATAGGACACCTTCAAAGTTTATAAGAGTGACTAGATACAAATAGTTTAAAACAAGCAATATCAAAGTTATGCATCAATCAACAAGTCTTGGGACAATGCACATAGAACTAAGAATGGCCACTATGCTCTCAAAGTAGGTGCATAAAGATAGAAGGTGGAGACTCAACAAAAAGGTAAAACAAAGGCCTTCATAGAAGGAAGCAGGGATTCAAGTCTCATAAAGAGCTTCCAAAAATTATGGTACTTATAGCTTTCAGCTCTCATTGCCCCTATCATAAGCATTTTGAAGGTGACTAAGGTTAAAGTGAACAAACTATGGTGTACATGCTTGACGAAGTATAAGTTAAATGACAAGGCAAGCAGACAACAAGCATCTCAACAATCTTCTTATTTACCATGGGAATATGGTGCTTTTTTCTCTCTTTCCTCTTTTCAATAATCTCATTTTTTTTCTTTTTTTTCTCAATATAGGACTCTTTTTTTATAAGAAGAATGCTTCATAGACAGCTCATTATGGTTACGCTACAGGTTTCCACCATGTCAGCATGGATTAGACCAGCAGCCCAGGCGTTTGTCTAACACATATACATAACTCCATGGACTTACAAGCTCCCCTTTCATTTCACACCGACGACATCCATATACAAAAGAGCATGATATCAACTAGGTACAAGTACCAAGTGCAATGTTGAAAGAGTTCCCCATGAAAGCATGGTTCTGCTGATCCCCAACAAATAAGTGCAAGCAGATACAACATAGACGACACAATGGTTCAAGTTTATTAAGGGCAAGAAAAGTAAAGTGTGCCATCAAGTTCGTGAGAGCTTTAATCACTAGTTTTCTCATAACAAGTTTAATTCGGAAGGTAAACAAAAGCATGAATATACTTGGAATAGCATAAGCTAGTCGGTAGGTATGGTGGACTCTTTGGAATAACTTGGTTTAGGGAGTTGTATGCATGAGTGGAACTCATACTTGGTTGTGGAGGCTAGCAAAAGACTGGGAGCGACAAACTAAGAGAGCAATAATGGCCATAATCATGCAAAGCGAGAAAACATCATTGATCAAAGCATAAAGTGATACTACAAGTTGAAAACTAAAGGATCATAAAGGCTATGGTGACTTGATATAGTCATAACATGGTGTGAGCATGCGCCAAGTCAACCCAAATAAAGCATCAAAGGAGAATACCACTATACTATGCTTTAATATGCTAAAACAACGCATGATTTATCCAAGGCACATTAAGCAATCTCAATTGTTTATAACAAGTCATGCTACAGCAAAGAATACTAAGCATAAATCCAAAACAATATCAAGCATGGCATGACAAAGCATAGGCCACAGTCAAAAACAAACTCTCTTTAACACTTAAGCATGCACTTTCCTACTCTTTTCCAACGCCAAACCAAACTATTTGAAAACCAATATATGAAAGAGGGGTTACAACCAATTTGTTCAGGAAACTAAGCAAACCAAGCAAATGAAAACCAAACAACAACAAAAAAGAAGACGCTCCAAGAACAACACAACTGTGCATGAAACAATAAAAATGAAGCGTTTGGAAGAAACCTGAGATTTTTATTGATGAAGAAGGGGATGCCTTGGGTATCCCCAAGCTTTGAGGCTTGTAATTCTTGGATATTTATTCGGGTGACACGCGTGGCATCCCCAAGCTTGAGCTTTAGTCCATTCTTCATCTCATTACTCATTCATTCCATACACCTGAAATTTTTCCTTCATACAAAACTTCACACAATCTTTATTAGCAACATTAGTGCACTCAAGATAATAAGTCTTTAGGTTCAGTTCTAATATCAATAAAACTTCCATTAAAACACTAGCTACTGTAGCACTTCCCTCAAAAATATAAATTCCCCAAAAGAACTCAAAAAGGAACCAACAAGAAGCAAATGCAAATAATGACAGAAATCTGTCAAAATAGACCAGCAGGTAAAGACGAATTTTTTCGAAGACCTTCTGTTGCTCAAATCGAAAAATGTTGAACTAACGAAAGTTAGATAACAACCTCGGGAAGAAGCACAAAAATTCACGCCTCAAAATTACGTAAAGAGATTTTACACGAATTTTTACGGGGAAGCACAGTAATCTGTTTCGGGACAGCAACTTTCCCAATTATTACTTCTCTCTCATTAGAGGTTCCTCTTGGCACAAAAAACAAATAAAAAGGATAAGGAACGGTTATTAAAGAAGTAATAACTTCCAAGACTCATCTAAAACTTTTGGGTTATCTCCCAATAAGTACTTTTCTTTAATGCCTTTAAGTCAGGCATGATAGTTTGAGAAGATGCTCACATAAGAAATATGAAGTGAAGTAAAAGAGAGCATCAAAAAGCAAATTCAAAACACATTTAAGTCTAACCCACTTCCTATGAATAAGAATCTTGTAAAGAAACAAGTCATGAAAGCACAAAGAAACAAGCATAGGAAAGCAAAACAAGTGCAACTTTAAGACTTTCAATATAAAGAGGGGAAACTTAATATTATTGAGATGCATAAAACCATGTTTCCCTCTCTCATAATAACTTTCAGTAGCATCATGAATAAAATTAACAATATAGCTATCACATAAAACATTCTTATCATGAACCACATGCATATAATTATTACTCACCACATAAGCATAGTCATTCTTATTAATTGTAGTGGGAGCAAATTCAACAAAATAGCTATCATTATTATTCTCATCACCATAATCATCAAATATAGGAGGCATATTCTAATCATAATTAATTTTCTCCTCAATAGTAGGTGGACTGAAAATATCATATTCATCATTGTAATCATCATATATTGGAGGTTTGGTATCATCATAAGCAATAGAATAGCTATCTTCCAAAGCTGGGGAACTGAAAAGATCATTTTCATAAAAACTAGCTTCCCCAAGCTTAGACTTTTCCATAGCATTAGCAACAATGGTGTCCAAAGAATTCATACTAACAACATTGCTATTAGCATGCAAATAAAGTTCCATAGGTTTTTCAATTTTCTCTTCAAACACTTCATGTCCTAACTCAAGATAAATACTATAAAGCTCTCTAATTTTGTTGTTGTTTTCCATTAAGCCTAACTAGTGAAAACAAGAAACAAAAAGACAAAATTGCAGAATCTAAACGAAATAACTTCGAGCACTCACACCGGAGGATGTGAGTACCTTTTACCTTACCTCCCCGGCAACGGCGCCAGAAAATAGGCGTTTGCCGTGGGAGGTTCTTCTTCTTTAATCCTCCGGTGTGAATACCTTTTACCTTAACTCCCCGGCAACGGCGCCAGAAAATAGCTTGATGTCTACGCACTTCTATTCTTGTAGACAGTTGTTGGGCCTCCAAGTGCAGAGGTTTGTAGAACAACAGCAAGTTTCCCTTAAGTGGATCACCCAAGGTTTATTGAACTCAGGGAGGAAGTGGTCAAAGGTATCCCTCTCAAGCAACCCTGCAATCAAGATACAAGAAGTCTCTTGTGTCCCCAACACACCCAATACACTTGTCAGGTGTATAGGTGCACTAGTTCGGCGAAGATATAGTGAAATACAAGTGGTATAGATAATTATAAGTGGTAAAGGTGATAGAAAATAACTTGATGGCGTGGAAGAGACTAAAAGAAAACTGGAATAAAGATGGCAGCAAGCAAACATGTAATAGATCTAGTAGCAAATGGTGTTTCAATGCTTAGAAACAAGGCCTAGGAATCATACTTTCACTAGTGAACACTCTCTCATATAAATATCTTCTCTTTATGATACTACTCTTAACTACTCTCCGGTTGGACACTCTAATCGATGGTAGGGCTATAACAGCACACCTCAAAGTTCATCTTTCCCATCTAGAAAACCCCACACTGTCACCTTGAGCACTAGATGGTTCCAAGAAACACCACAATTTCATAGAAACATCCAACTCCAAATATAACTCATAACAAGTATTTGTAATCTCTAGCCTAAGTACCACCATGGTGTGCACGCTGTCACTTTCACACACATGGGGAGAGCAGAGATCTATTAAAGAACTTGAGTAGCAAGGTAGATCTATACATTACAAGCTCATGATCTCAATAAGATCATGCATAGAGAAAGAGATGAACACATAGCTACCTGTAGAACCCTTAGCCTTGAGGAAGGACTACTCCCTCGTCATCATGGGAATCATCAATGGTGATGAAGATGGTGGTGGAGATGGCTCTGGGGGCACTTCCCCGTCCCGGCAGGGTGCCGGAACAGAGACTTTCTGTCCCCTGAATCTCCCCTTCGGTGGCGGCGGCACTGTGGAACTTTTCATGGATTTCTGATTATCTCTTTAGGGTTTCTGCATCGGGGGGCTCTTATAGGCAAAGGAGGCAAGGTCGGTGGCCAGCCAGGGGGCCCACACCATGCCCTGGGGCGGCCTGGGGGCACCCGCACCATGGGGTGGTGTGGCCACCCTGTGGCCCCTCTCCGTCTTGTCTTCTGGCTCCGTGAGTCTTCCGGTAAAATAGGCACTTTGGCTTTTGTCCCGTCCAATTCCGAGAATTTTCATTTTCTGACTTTCCTGGAACCAAAAACAACAAAAAATAGGCACTGTGGCTCTTGTTAACAGGTTAGTCCAAGAAATCATATGAAAAGTACTCCAAAGTTGGAACAAAACACAAGAAAGTAGATAAAACCAAGCATGGAACATCAAAAATTATAGATACATTTGCAATGTATCAAATAGCTGCATTGATAAATTCATTAAGGGTAGTTAGAAATGGAAGTGATATACTAGAGTAATAATGGAGGATGAGTATTACTGAAGTGACATGACCATGTAATCATGTGATGATTGATATGGTGGAGTCAGATGATTAACTCATTTAGGAGGTTGTGATCCTTGTGAATGAGATAAGTGAAATATACAGAGAATATTTAGGAAAAGAATTCCTTAACTAAAGATAATCTTAGTAAGGTATTAAGGCTAGGAGTTCTGGAGAAATCCTTAACGAAGGTCATATCAAACCAGGACAAGACCCCTGTCTACCTCTTTGTCCAAACCCTACAATTAAGTTAGTAGTGGACCAATTCCTAATTTTAAGCAGCCATTGGAAAGGTATCTCTTAGTCAAATGAAACTTCTAAGAGATAATTAGAATACCAGTTGAGGGTGTATTGATGAGAGCCTTGTCCACCTGATTGTCTTAAACCCTAATAAAGACCTAGTCTCATATACCATCAAGATCAGTTTAGTAAAGCAATCTCAATAGCTCACTCTAATTTGAGTTATTATCCATGGCCACAAAACATGAAGGCAATTCATCCTAGCTCTTAATTTTCATCTATACCCATAATAGAATGTGAGTTCATTAACTGTTCTTCAAACCCATAATAGCTATCTGTAAATGAATATGTTCATTCCTCCATTAATGAGTCTATTAAACCTTCCCAAAACTCATGTCCATTATTTGGAAATGAACCTCATTGATGATTGATATTCAGGCATAATGACTTAACCAAGATTCTTTTATGATAATTCTAAACCCCACAAACTAAGTAGAATTTGAATTGGTGAAATCACCAAATTTGGAGGATCATGAAACTAAAACCACCATATTATGAACCCTCAGATTTAACTCATTATAAGTTATACATATAATTCCTTTATGAGGTTAAGTATGAATCAAATTCTATATACATCATGAACCATTTTAAACCATTGCCATGAAAAATATCAAGTGAAAACAAAATTGTCTTAAAGGAATCTTTAGATAAGAACTGATTCCTAATACCCTAATTCCTATTAATATTTTCTAACAAAATAATCCTATCAATAATCATGATTAGTGTAAATACAACTAAGAGAATGCCAAACCAATTAGTTCATTGATCCATGCAAAACCATGTTGACTCACCCAGTTATGAATATTTGATTCATGGAGGAAATTTAAATTTGAAAAGGGTTTTACAAAAACAACAAATAGAAAATAGAATTGGAAAAATAAAAGGAGTCGGCCAGATTCCTAGCCCACATCCCATTTCTTCTGCACATATCTGTTACTCGCGAGCAGTAGAGAAAACAACCCGCTCGCTTCACCATGACCCAACACTGGCCCAGGCCTAGGTACCACTTTGTCTTCGTCTTATTTGATGTCACAAACATCTCTCTGGAGCGAGCGCTGTCGCCCGATGCCGATAATCATCATCAGCAAAATTGGACCACCGCGATGCTCGCTGATGCCCCGAACCTCATTGATAAGATCGACCACGCTCTCCTCTATCTATCTATACTAGTCTTATCCTCTCTCTCTCTCTCGCTCTCTCACGCAAACCCCTCTTCCTCACTGAAACCCTAACCTCCGACCACCTCAAATCACCATCATCTCCGACCTCCCGAGCTCCATCGTGGTGCTTGGGAGCTTCCTCTTGTCATCCTAGATCGTTTGGCAGAACGAATTGATCCCTCTCGCTCACTATCGATGCCACCGACCTCATTTGTCCACCGCTCGTCATCGACCATGGTGACATCGTCCGAGCTTGCCTCTCCTCGCCGTCGCTCTCTCCGATTTGCCCCTAGTCATCTGTAGCGTCCCGTACGCGTGAACTCGAGCTTGCCTCCACTATAGCTTGCTATCGGTCATCCTCCGGTAATCAATAGCAGGCGGTGTTGCTACCATTGAACTCGCCTCATCCCTCACTATCCAACACACCTAACCGTGCTAGCTGAAACACCGTCAATCGCCATCGCCGACCATGATCTGGTGGTGGATGTCGTGCTAACGTCATCATGATGTCATGCTGGTGTCACCCTACAACCTCAGCTTCGTTTGACCGAGTCTTCGTCACGCGTGGCTGCCGACGTGGCCCTGGCCCCACTAGTTAGTGTCTCTGTCTAGGTGGATGCTTGGTATAAAAAGGCATTGTCTGTTTAATAAACATATAAAATATTATAAATTCAAATATAAATATTTTCCATAAATTTAATAAAATGATTAAATCTTGTTAAATCAATATCTTTTGTTTTATAATTCATAAAATATATATTATATATCAAAATGTTCAGAAAAATAAATTCTATACTCTAAACCTATTATCATATTTTATTTTCCAACTTAAATAAGATATTTATTATTAGCAAATAACCTATTAGGTATAAATCTTAAATAAATATATTTTATTATTTAAAATTCAGAAAAATAAGTATAATATACAAAAATTCTTAGAAAAACAAAATATACATTAAAAAACTTGTCTCGTATATTTTTTTGTCACTTAACTAAATGTTATTATTTATTAAGTCTTTATAAAATGATAAAACTTATAAAAATCATATTTTATTATTTACAAATCACAAAAATACATATACTATACCAAAGTGATCACAAAAATAAAGTCTACACATTAAAAATATCCGCTTGCACATGTGAAGTTAAATAAAGGTAAAAATTTAATAAGTCTTGATTAAAACTATTTTCTAATATCTTAATGGATTAAAAACACATAAATCATTACTTTGCCTTTCGCATTACTTGTTTAAAGTCTAAAAAGGTAATAACATGTTCAATTGATGTTTAAGTGAAGTTAACATAGGTCTAACCATTTTAAGATGTATTTACTAAAACTATCATTTCAAATTAAGTGTATCTTAGTTTTCCTAAGTAGATTTTATCAATTATAAAATCAACTAAAATAGTGTATTGTTTATCACAAGGCTTCTATTCACTTATCAAATCATCAAGCTCATATTTACTAATTCCTCTACTAGTTTGGAAAACTACTTAATTTTAAACCAAGTTCTTAAGTAATTAAAGTAATGCCTATTTTGCATTTATGAAGTATAACCTTAAGAAAACACCAATTCCATAAAAAAGCAATGCTATTTGTATTTTACCTTTAGAAATCATTAAGAAGTAAACCACCTATAATAAGATGCCATATTCAAAATATATAAGTCTCCACTTGCTAGTGGAATAGATATTCAAAATGCTAATTGTTTCTTCATTAATACTCACAACTAGTAAGAAAACATTAAAGTGTTAGCTTTAAGTTTAAATGCTTTTACCTCAAAGGTTATTCTTTTAAGAAATATTAAATGTAATCCTTAAAATAATCCGTGAAGACTGTAATGAATTAACAATCCCATTCAAACAGTTCTTATGTGCCATTCCACACTTGAGTGATTTAGTATTGCAGGCTACTTGTTGTATTTACATATTGTTTCACACACACTCACAAGCCTTAATAAAAATCACAAGTGTGAAGCTAATACAAAAGTGAAACACATTCTAAAGAAACCATCCCCAATTTACGAATACTAGATCAGATACGATTATTCCGGAGATTCGCATTTATCCAATTGCATTACATTACTTATGCATAATTGCATCTTGCTTCTTTAAACATTCGTCCTTACCGAACCAATTATGTTGTTTATAGAATTTGGATCTTCTATTGTCTTGAAGAACATGATTGCATAATCTTACAATCATAAAAGGCAAGTTCACACTTTCTCATGTCCTTTGATTATTTTCTATCAAATGCTTGTAACTCAAATGTTGTCATCACCTACATTTCAAAAAGGTCAAAAAACACTATTTTCATAATAATATGATTATGGATTATTTACCAAAGGGTAATAATCTAGTGATACAGTTCCCGTGGTAAAGGAACATAATATCTAGGACTTAAACCAATGTTGCTAGTGATTCTAGCGCCATATATTACGCGTTAACCATGAGATTTGGAATGGGACGGAGAAGTCAGTTGTATCTTCTCCCTTTCGCATGGACGGATGACCTTATCGTGAAGCTGCAGATTTCTCGTGGAGATTCCAGCACATGGGTGGGACCCCTCAATGCCCCGCAATCTAGGTGTCTAGATTATCTGTGCATAGCTGTCGTGGTGGAGGTTCACCATAGCTGATGGTGGCTGCTAGGCAGAGCTGCTTATAGAGTCTCTTAGAGGCTACCCGGACTATACTCGTGGTAAACCTTCTTGGGGGATCGTGTCTTCATGCAGGGTCACGGAGAGGGTAGTGATTGGCTTGGATCTTAGCCCGGGCCTCATACCAAGGAAGTGTGAACGGGAATGCGCGCCCGGATGTGCAACAAGGCTTAAGATCTCTCATGGGTAAAGTAATGTACCTCTGTAGAGTGCAAGAACTGTGACATGTTACTCCATGTTCCGGGAAGGAGCTGTGAACGTTGTAGGAAAGGAACTTCAAGAATGTTCTGGTCAACCTGTGAAGGCTGTCGGACATAGTTTTTAGAATAAAAGCAACCTTTGATGAAATGTTTATGAAAACCTGTATTGCCTACGACCTTTGGTATGTGGCTGTATAGATAGTGCATCATACACTCCTTTTTAGTGAACTTGCTGAGTATGCCCGTACTCAACCGTACCTTCTTAACCCTTACTAGGTTCTAAGTCGTGGAATACGTCGTGAACATCAACTTGGTGCTCAAGAAACCATCATCTGTTGGGCCACGCAGAGAAGAACAAAACTTTTTCCTACGCGGTGATCCCAAGATCTAGCTGAGGTAGTAGGCCACGAGAATTACCACTAGACGCGCGGTTGCGGAATCGATGAAGCACGTCGCTTGATGCAGTGCAGTCCTCATGATCCGTTCCGATCCACGATCGTCGAAGTGCTGAACGTACATCACCTCCGCCAGTATCCACACGTACGAGGAGGAGCGCCAGCGATGGACTGCTAGGTCCGGTACGGCGGCGACAGGACTGGACTGGACTAGAGCTAGGGTTTCCAACACATGGAGTGACCTAACCGTGTGCTCTAAGCACCTGCGACCCAACAATATAGGGAGTGAAAGTGGGCTCCACTCACTTGTGGCCCATTCACTAAAAGGACTATTGTAGCCACTTCAAGTCCCACTTGCTAACTAAGTCCATGTCTCTATTTGGGTCAAACCCAAATAGATTTCATGTTTGGGTCTAACCCAAACTTGCTCCCGCTCTTAAGTGTGTGACCCGACAGGCTCATGGTGACCCGGACACGATCCGAGTCTCACTCGTGACCGATCAGTTGGTAGCGGCTCCTAGCAGAACGTGCCAACTCCCAAGTACCAAAGAGTCATGACGACATACCTTCCAATGCGACTTTCGTCTGAGTCCCTTTTGCCTCACGATATACCTTGTCGAACTATAGGCGATTAATCGTCATCACTTAAATAGTTCGACTCTCTTTCTCGATCCGAGATAAGTGATTCATCCGACTAACTCTTAGTCGGTCGCCTCGGTTAACACTTAACCGAGTCACGCATGGCCATGCTTTCTGAATCATATCTTCCGAGAGGGCCCAGAGAATATCTCTCCAGACGGAGGGGCAAAATCCCATCTCGGTTATTCACATCACGCAGCTTGATTCTTAGTCGACCCGAACTATGCCTTTATAACTGCCTAGTGACGGAACAACGTTTGGCAGAACCTAAGCTGGTGATCCTCAACTCGGACTGTGCAATAACCTCAGGTCTAAGGATTAGATTAATTGAGACATGCAAATGACGACTTGTTCGTTGCATCTCAATATGGGTCAGTCCGACTCGCTAAACTCTTTAGCCGAATCCGTGTAAGTCGGAATAGCATCTCTATGCCCATGACAAGTGGAACCGAGTCATCAGTCGACTTTCACATTAGTCTAAGTTGTGTGTCCAGCACAACCTCAACGACCAAGGACAATCAGTATAAACAACATGAATATATAGTTCCACAATCGAATCACATATTCAATGATATATATTAGTAGTTCATACATGGACAACAACTTTATGAATACATTGGAAATATATCATACATGATTGCCTCTAGGGCATATTCCCAACAGTCTCCCACTTGCACTAGAGTTAATCATCCGACATCACATGTCTAGGCATCTAATGCCCATAGCTCTCAGGTGCGCCTCATGCTTCGGCTGTGGAAGTGGCTTTGTCAACGGATCCGCAATGTTTGCATCCGTGTGTACCTTGCATAACTTGATATCACCTTGATCCACAAACTGGTGAATAAGGTGGTACCGCATGAGTATATGTTTGTTCTTCTGGTGTTGTCTAGGTTCATTGGCTTGTGCAATAGCACCATTGTTGTCACAATACACGTCTAACGGATTGGACAAGCCCTGAACCACACCAAGATCCATGAGGAAATTCCTCATCCAAATGGCTTCCTTTGCCGCCTCTGAGGCAGCAATATACTCAGCCTCTGTCGTAGACGCAGACACCGTCTCTTGCTTGGAACTCTTCCAGCTCACAGCCCCTCCGTTTATCACAAACACATATCCGGATTGTGAACGAGTATCATCCGAGTCAGTGAGATAACTCGCATCCGTGTAACCCCTTACACTGAGTTCATCCTCACCTCCATAAACCAGGAACATATCCTTAGTCCTTCTCAAGTACTTGAGGATATTTTTAGCTGTTGCCCAGTAGATCTCTCTAGGGTCAGCCTGGTATCTGCTCACAACACTAAGAGCATAGGAAACATCCGGCCTATTACAAATCATAGCATACATGATGGATCCGACTGCAGAAGCATACGGAATCGCACTCATCCGACTTCGCTCATCGGTTGTCGAAGGACACTGAGTCTTGCTAAGTTTTACGCCATGGGACATCGGTAAGAACCCCTTCTTAGACGATTCCATGTTGAACTTCTTCAACACTTTGTCCAAGTATGTACTCTGACTCAATCCAATGAGCCGCCTTGATCTATCTCTATAGATTCGGATTCCTAGTATGTAAGTCGCCTCACCCAAGTCTTTCATCGAAAAACTCCTTTCCAATGATTCCTTGGTCTCTTGCAACATTTGGACATCATTTCCAATCAGTAATATGTCATCCACATATAATATCAGAAAGTTTACTTTGCTCCCACTAAACTTCTTGTATAAACAAGAATCATAATCACTCTTGATGAAGCCAAATGATTTGACTACCTCATCAAAGCAAATGTTCCAACTCCGAGATGCTTGCTTCAACCCATAAATGGATTTCCGAAGTTTGCATACCTTGTTAGCATTAGCCGGATCGACAAAACCCTCGGGCTATATCATATACACGTCCTCGGTTAAATTTCCATTAAGGAAAGTCGTCTTGACATCCATCTGCCATATCTCATAGTCGAAATAGGCTGCTATAGCTAACATGATCTGAACTGATTTAAGCATCGCGACGGGAGAGAAAGTCTCATCGTAGTCAACTCCTTGAACTTGTCGGAACCCCTTCGTGACAAGCCATGCCTTATAGATAGAAACATTTCCATCCATATCAGTTTTCTTCTTAAAGACCCATTTGCACTCGACGGGTCTTGCACCGTCTGGCAGATCAACCAAGTTCCAAACTTGATTTTCATCCATGGATTTTAACTCGAATCTCATGGCTCCAAGCCATGACTCAGAATCAGAACCCACCATCACTTCCGAATAAGTTGTCGGCTTATCACTGTCTAACAGTAACACATCACGAACACTTCACAATCTGGCCGATCTTTGCAGTGCCGGTGCTGTTTCCGACTCAGGTACCATGACCGGCTCAACCTCCAAGGCTTTTGCCGACTCGCTACTGGCCGGTACCTCTCGAATTTCTTCGAGTTGCACCGTGCTCCCACTGACTCCCCGACTGAGAAAATCTTTCTCAAGGAAGACACCCTTCTGAGCGACAAGCACTTTGCCCTCTTCTCGGTTGTAGAAGTAGTAACCCAAGGTTTCCCTCGGATATCCTACGAAAATACACTTATCCGACTTAGCTGTAAGCTTGTCCGACTGAAGTCGCTTGACAAAAGCTTCACAACCCCAAATCTTAAGAAAAGACAAACTCGGCTTCTTGCCAGTCCACATCTCATGCGGTGTCTTCTCTACCGACTTTGATGGTACTCTGTTTAGTGTGAATGCTGCAGTTTCTAGACAATAACCCCAAAATGATAAAGGCAGATCTGTCCGACTAATCATTGATCGTACCATGTCCAACAAGGTCCGATTTCTCCTTTCCGATACACCGTTTCTCTGCGGCGTTCCTGGAGGAGTAAGCTGGGGAACTATTCCACAACTCTTCAGATGGTCATCAAACTCATGGCTCATGTACTCGCCTCCTCGGTCCGACCGAAGAAACTTTATTTTCTTGCCGAGTTGATTCTGTACCTCATTCTGGAATTCCTTGAACTTTTCAAAGGCATCCGACTTATGTTTCATCAAGTAGATATATCCATACCTACTCAAATCATCAGTGAATGTAATGAAGTACCCATAACCACCTCTGGCTGTCGTGCTCATCGGGCCACATACATCACTATGTACTAGTCCCAATAAGTCATACGCCCTTTCACAACTCTTTGCAAAAGGTGTCTTGGTCATCTTGCCGAGTAGGTAGGATTTACATGTCTCGAACGACTCCAAGTCGAACGAAGTTAGGAGTCCATCGTCATGGAGCTTCTTCATGCGTTTCCAACTTATGTGACCAAGCCGACAATGCCAAAAGTAAGTCATATTCAGATCATTTGGTTTCAACCTCTTCACATTTATATTATAGACATATTCACTATCAAGATTCAAAATAAATAACCCGTCCTGGACGGGTGCAAAGCCGTGAAACATATCATTCAAATATAAAGAACAACCATTATTCTTAATATTCGACTCATAGCCTTGTCTCATCAAACATGAGGCAGAAATAATGTTTCGACTAAGCACTAGAACATAATAACAATTATTCAGCTCCATTAAGAATGTGGAAGGTAAATGAAGTTGCATTGTGCCGACTTCCAACGCAGCGACTCTCGCTTTGTTGCTGACTCGAATGTCAACCTCGCCTCTTGCCACGCTCCTAGTTCTTACCAGTCCCTGCAACGAGTTGCATATGTGAATGACTGATCCGGTATCATATACCCAAGAACTACCAGGCGCATCAGCAAGATAAATGTCTATAACATTGCAAACAAGCGTACCTGAGCCAGAAGTCACACCTCCACTCTTGGCTTTGTCAGCCAGATACTTGCTGCAATTCCTCTTCCAGTGGCCATCTAACTTGTAGTAGAAGCAAGTGGATCTGGCTGCAGGAGATAGCTTAGTCCCTGAGGAAACGCTTTGGACTGGGTCCTCAGCCTTACCTCCCGACTTTGCCTTCTTCTTCATAGTCCAAGAACTCTTCTTGAACTTAGCCCTATTCTGTACCATCAACACTTGACTGGCACCTTTCTTGAGATCCGCCTTAGCCTGCTTGAGCATCCCATGCAATTCAGTGAGCTTCTTATCCATACCATGCATGTGGTAGTTCGATATGAACAGACCATACGCACTAGGAAGAGAGTTCAGAATTATGACCATAGCGAACTCTTCACTAATGGGGTAGCCAAGCCTTTCCAGAGACTACACGTAACCAACCATCTTGATCACATGCGGACTCAGTCGGTCGCCATCCTTAAGCTTGCAGCTCAACAAAGCCTGAGAGACTTGATACCTCTCAGTCTTTGCCTGAGCCTGGAACATACTTTTGAGGCTTTCGATCATATCGTAGGCCTCAACATTCTCGAACTCTACTGCAAGTCCGGTTCCATGTGAGAAAGCATAAGACAGCTAATCTCCGTGGATTCATCACAAATCCGACGGTAGGCATTGGTGGCTGCGACAGTCGCATTCTCATCCGGCTCAGCTGGAAGTGGGTTGTCTAGGACACGGTCCCTTTTTCTTGTTTGAGAACAATCCTCAGATTACGATACTAGTTGGTGAAATTAGTTCCATTCAGCTTATCTTTCTCTAAGATGGTTCTCAATGCAAAACCGGAAATCTGAGGAAAACTGCTAGGTGCCATTGATCTACAACAGAAAATATGCAAAACACTTAATACATGTATCCATAAAAGAGCAAGCCTATTAAACATTTTAATATTTATGCTCCCACTAGAACCAACACCCCTCCGATGGTTACTTAGTGATTCAGGACCCTAAATAAGCAAGTCGACTAGTGAGCTTTAGCATCACCGCTAGCCGTCAAGTGATCTAGGTAGATAACTCCTTGTCAATCATATTTCATACGACTCTTGTTGGATGGGTGGGATCACATGCCCCGGCTCCCATCCGACTTTTCCCTGAGCCCCACAACCGTTGTGATAGACCCGTCTAGATTACCAAATGCTTCCGCTGTAAGAGTCCGACTCGAACCCACCTAGTCGGAAAGAATTGATAGCACCTCAATTTTATGAGCCCACTACCAAAAATGTCCGACTTGTGATGGTGCAGCACTGGCGGGGAAACCGACTAGACCTTCTTTGAGGGATTACTTTCTACCAACTATCTAATAGAGGTAAAACAGAGACATAACAATAACACGAAATAAAGCAATTATAATGTGAAATGGTATGGCTCTCTTCATGGCGATCTCCATCTCCACAAAAGCTATAATGCGAATCATGTCAACTCTTGTCACGTGCCGTCTTACTCCATGTAGCCGACTTGTACACCGACTTGCATGCCATCCGGGTTCTCCAAACAACTACACTAGCTAGTAATGTAAATTACATAGAGAATCTGACACGCAGGTCCTTATACAATAAAATGACAGCACCTAGGCTCCAGCCGGCTGACAAAAACCGTGATACGTAGATCACGTATGGATTACACACATCACATGCACATAAGCCATACCCTTCACAACATCATCCTCCAAAAACAAGTTATGCATAGACATGATATCTACCGGCGTTGTGAAACTCGCAACGACATCTAAGACGCTACGACAGGGCGAAGCCGGCGGTCCCAAATCCGATCCGGACTCTGATTCAACCAAACTCTTTGATCTTTGATCACCGCATCCGGGTTTACGTGTCACAGTCTACCCCGATGGCGGAAGCCGACTGGTAGGGGTATGTCGTTCCACGACCTTAGCAATTAGATCACGGAAACCAGATCATCCATTCCCCTGAGTACAGTTGATCCAATCAACTTTGTACAAAATCGATCTATCTCATAGATCGACCACCAAAACTGCAATTAGATCCAATCTAACGCCAACCGCATATCACATATGCACGATCTTGAGCCTAAAACCAGAAGCTAACGCTCTAATACCACTGTTGGGCCACGCGGAGAAAAACAAAACTTTTTCCTACGCGGTGATCCCAAGATCTAGCTGAGGTAGTAGGCCACGAGAATTACCACTACACGCGCGGTTGTGGAATCGATCAAGCACGTCGCTTGATGCAGTGCAGTCCTCACGATCCGTTCCGATCCACGATCGTCGAAGTGCTGAACGTACATCACCTCCGCCAGTATCCACACGTATGAGGAGGAGCGCCAGCGATGGACTGCTAGGTCCGGTACGGCGGCGACAGGACTGGACTGGACTAGAGCTAGGGTTTCCAACACATGGAGTGACCTAACCGTGTGCTCTAAGCACCTCGCCCCAGCTTATATAGGGAATGAAAGTGGGCTCCACTCACTTGTGGCCCATTCACTAAAAGGCCTATATTAGCCACTGCAAGTCCCACTTGCTGACTAAGTCCATGTCTCTATTTGGGTCCAACCCAAATAGATTTCCTGTTTGGGTCTAACCCAAACTTGCTCCCGCTCTTAAGTGTGTGACCCGACAGGCTCATGGTGACCCGAACACGATCCGAGTCTCACTCGTGACCGATCAGTTGGTAGCGGCTCCTAGCAGAACGTGCCAACTCCCAAGTACCAAAGAGTATGACGACATACCTTCCAATGCGACTTTCGTCTGAGTCCCTTTTGCCTCACGATATACCTTGTCGAACTATAGGCGATTAATCGTCATCCCTTAAATAGTTCGACTCTCTTTCTCGATCCGAGATAAGTGATTCATCCGACTAACTCTTAGTCGGTCGCCTCGGTTAACACTTAACCGAGTCACGCATGGCCATGCTTTCTGAATCATATCTTCCGAGAGGGCCCAGAGAATATCTCTCCAGACGGAGGGGCAAAATCCCATCTCGGTTATTCATATCATGCAGCTTGATTCTTAGTCGACCCGAACTCTGCCTTTATAACTGCCTAGTGACAGAATAACGTTTGACAGAACCTAAGTCGGTGATCCTCAACTCGTACTGTGCAATAACCTCAGGTCTAAAGATTACATTGATTGAGACATGCAAATGACGACTTGTTCGTTGCATCTCAATATGGGTCAGTTTGACTCGCTAAACTCTTTAGCCGAATCCGTGTAAGTCGGAATAGCATCTCTATGCCCATGACAAGTGGAACCGAGTCATCAGCCGACTTTCACATTAGTCTAAGTTGTGTGTCCAGCACAACCTCAACGACCAAGGACAATCAGTATAAACAACATGAATATATAGTTCCACAATCGAATCACATATTCAATGATATATATCAGTAGTTCATACATGGACAACAACTTTATGAATATATTGGAAATAATATCATACATGATTGCCTCTAGGGCATATTCGCAACATCATCGATCGCTCAAGTCCTTCAATGAAGTCAAGGAAGTCAACATATACATCAACTTAAGTAAAGAAGAAGTTCTAGATTAGCTAGGAATAGATTCTCTAGCCACGAAACCTACTTCTGTAGAACATTGAATTAGTAGCAATTGTAGGCCAGATAGTTTAGATGCTAGTCTTATTAGCCAGATAGTTCTGAGTTATTATTTCTGGTTCTTCTTTGTAAGAAGTTTCTTTCTCTCTAACCTAGAGTGCTCTTTGGATCTTTTGTAAAGAGTCGAGTTGTAATCTTTAGTCATGTCTTGGACCTGCTGTGTTTCTGTTGTACCACTCTGAGGGATGTAATACTAGTGAATGGTGTTTCATTGGTGTTATGTCAACGACTATAGCGTACTACATCATGCAGTGGTATGCTAGGTCACCGCAGATGGTATCAGAGCATATGATTTGACCTTAGGATTAAAACCCTTTTAGGAGATCTGTAGGTTGGATAGTGACTATAGGAAGCCATCTTATCTAAACCAAGAATTGTGATGGGTATACATTTGAGGATAAACCTTATCACACTTAAGTTGGATGTTCTGTCATCTTTCTAAAAGATTAGTTATCTATCTTCTCTAGAGAATTGTCATTTTAGAGTAGCTCTAACTTGGTATAATACCACTAAGATATCCTAAGTAAGTTAAAATATCAAAGATAATTATGACTGAGATTAGAATACCTTGAGGAGTAGTTTAATGGTGTAGTATATCCATAGGATCCATGTATGGTAGCAAAAAACTCTTATCATTAGATGGTAATGATAGGCTACCTGATGAAGACCATTGGAACATGTATAGATGTGGTAGGAAGTAAATCATGTGGGATTCACTTGAGAATTCTACGTGATGAAGTAGGATTTGGTTTAGAATCAACAACAACAAGATAAAAAGAAGAGTTATCATTGTGGGATTAGCTCCGAGACCATTATAAGGGTGTAATTAGGACCAACACTTAGTAAATAATCTTGTATTAATAGTAAGTAAAGAACAGTGTAGGTCTATGATAGAAGGCATAGGTGTCATAATATTACGATAATTTTTGGATTAAGGTAGTAACTACAATTTTGTTAGGAGTTTTGAGAGATCATGTGAGGATAGTTTACGATAGAATGGAAAATTGGTAGTCTTTAGTAGTCCCGAAAGAAAGGTAAGAAGTTAGTCAGAACCAAACTGAGACCACTTTGCTCAAAATTATCCTGTTGCAACTGAGCAATCTGGGTAAATATTGAGACAAATAGTAGTTTAACATCTAAGTGCTAAGTATCACGAGGTAAACCTATATTAGGAGGTGTCATATACTACACAGCTAAGCCTGAATTCTAGAGGTATTATACTCAACTACTATATTCTAGGCTTAGAATGATGTGTGTTATATGTACCACATTTGGATTTTTGGATCTTCTTGATTGACTAGATCTGTGCATGAAGTTTGACTTGATGTGCAAATGCATGTTGCATCGTCAAGTTATTACTTGATGTTATAGGCCTACATAGAAAAGGGAATTCTTGTAAGGGAGTGACGAGTTCCAAATACCAAGATGAAGACTTGCATGAAAAAGGAAGCCAAATATTAGGAGTATCGACACTATTTTGAAAGATGGATCAATCCCAACTTATTATGAGCTGGCAATAAGAAGGAATATTAGTGTTGAAAAGGTGTGGAGCAACATGAAAGGACGAATTAACTTCACTCAAAGTGGGTGATGTTGCTAAGAAGCTAATGAAGTAGTTGTACCAAGTTCATAGAAGTAACTTGAAGGGGTGCAAACAAGAAGTCGTGGAACTAAAGTGGTATTCAAGCTCTGACAACTCAGAGAGAATGCCAGTAGTAAGTCCAGAACCGTAGGGCAATCCATACGCCTAGGAGGATCCGTAGCTAGTATACATAGCTAGTACCCTATTGGTTTAGCTAATTAGGTCATCTTTGTATAATTTAAAGAGCATAAAACTTGGCCTAAGTTAGGAGAGACATAAAGAAGTATAAGATTTAAGCGAACAGCTTTCGAGACGTTCCGCGAAATCGGGTTCAATAGTGAGGAATAATGTCTAAGAAGATAAAAGTAAGACAAGTAATGTTGGAAGATTCGTTCCAGACATCCATAACTATGTGGATATACTGTAAATTCTTTCGTGAGACAGTATAGAGGTAGAGAATAAGCTAGATAGAGACCAAAAACCTAGCGAAAAGGCTAGAAAAAGCGCGCGCGTTCCCCAGCGTGCTCTGCAATCTCAGATGTTGATGCACGTGGCGTCCGGAGAGTCCTTTGTGCGTTGTCCCTAGCCTTCCCCGGGCGACAGAGAGAGGGGTGGTTGTCCTTTTTCCCTTTCTTTTTTAGATTCAAACACGAAAAATGTGATATCTTCTAAACGAATCATCCAACCTGAGATCCGTTTTCACAATTGCGCTAGTCGTGTCAAGATCTACAAAACTAGATCCCATATGATAGGTTTTGAAGAACTTTTTATTTTGCACTACCCTTTGACCCTACATTGCACTACCTTTGGTTGTGGTGCACGACATGATGTCCTGGCAGTGCACGGCAGGTGCACTGCCTTTTTCTTCTGCATTGCACTGCCTTCGGTCGTGGTGTACGGAACGATGTCCTAGCAGTGCACTGTCTGCGTACTGCCTTTTTGTATTATATTGCACTACCTTCAAACGCAGTGCACGGCGAGGTGTCCATGCACTGCCTTGTTGTTCTGTGTTGCACTGCCTTAATTCGCAGTGCACTGCGCGGTGTCCAGGCAGTGTACTACGCACTGTCTAGGCAGTGCACCAACCATGCACTGCCTTGTTGTTCTGTATTGCACTGCCTTAGTTCGCAGTGCACTGCACGGTGTCCTGGCAGTGTACTACGCATTGTCCGGGTAGTGCACCGTCCATGCACTGCCTTGTTGTTTTGTGTTGTACTGCCTTAGTTCGCAGTGCGCTGCGCGGTGTCCTTGCAGTGTACTACGCACTGTCCAGGCAATGCACAGTCCATGCACTGCCTTGTTGTTCTGTGTTGCACTGCCTGAGTTCGCAGTGCACTGCGCGGTGTCCTGGCAGTGTACTACCTCGTTGTACTGTCTTGCACTGCCTTCGGTCGTACTGCACTGCGCGGTGTTTAGCCAGTGCACCGTCCATGCACTGCCTTGTTGTACTGCGTTTGCACTGCCTAAGGTCGCAGTGCACTGCACGATGCTCTTGGAGTGCACGGTGTACTGCGTTGCACTGCTTTTGGTCGACAGTAAACGAGTTGCACCACTCGTGCACTGCCTTATTGCACTGCGTGGAACTACCTTTCGCCGCGTGCACTGCATGAGTAGCTAGCCACGTGGCGGGCTGCCATGTGGCCGGAAATACACGCGTTGTCGTGCGGCTAGAAATACATGCGCTGCCAAGCGGCCGAAAATACGCACGGGTGAACTTCCACATGCCACGTGTCGGGCTGCCGTGTGGCCGGAAACGTGCACGCTGCGTCCGAAACGCGCGCTTCCTGAAGAGCGCGCTCCCGCTAGTCATCCTCAAAACCTAGCTATTGAGTTAATGGTTATTATACATACAGTTTAGATACCATTAGAAAACCTCCAAGGGGGAGAGTAAACAATAAACACTGAAGTATTGTTATAATATGATTTGCCAACTAAAGATTGGAGAAGAAGTACTAAGTCATGATGAGGTTAAGCCTTATTCTCATAAGGTTATAAGAAGTCATCTATATAAAGAGTTCTCTCAACAGTATGTTCGGATGAAAGATCGAAGGAGATACAATAGATTAAACCTAGTGGACTAGTTCTTAAAGAAACAACTCATAAGTTGGCCTTAAAAGGGGGAATAAATTACTCCAATATAGGCCAGTATAGAGTAATAGGAGATCCTGATCGGATTGGATGAAATGTGTCCAAAACCAATCCTAAGTAGGACTATGAAGACATAACCCAAGGGATTGTAGTAGGAGTTATACAACATATAGGAAACGACAGTTGGAATTTTCCAAGTATGAAGAGAATTCAAGGAAAAAGATCTGGATATGGGATATTGCAAATCCCCATTTGTGATCACAATGGAGTTAGGAAAGGTCATGATCAATACAAGTCAACTCCTTATTCTGAAATGTAAGAGAATACGAACTTCGGGGAAGAAGTTATTTTAAGGGGGAGAGACTGTAACATCCATGCATTGGATAAGGTGTGTGCATTTCATTCATGCATAGAAAATCTGGTTAATTTTTGCACTTTTAAAAAACTTGTCAAAGAGATTGAAGGTTCTCTTAACTTGGTGGAACTGAAGTAGATCATCAAGTTGATTGCGATAAGTTTCAATATGACCTTTGTTAAAACCTTATCTTTGGGTAATATAATTTGATCTATGGGTAGATCAAATAGAATAGAGCTAAAACCCTAATACACTACTCAATAAGGAGTACTAGATCTTCTAGAGATCATGGCATGGTATTCCCTACAACAACTCAAGGATGAATACTTAATATTCTAAAGATGATATCAAGGTATTGTCTACCACAAACCCTGAATACCAAGTTAAGAATATAACTTAAGTAAAGAAACTCTATAACTAAATCTTGATACACTTGCTTGCCATAGTTATTCCTACCATGGGTATCATGGTGGTTCTTAAACATTAACTCTTATCACAAATAGAGTAGAAAGGGAAGTCAAACCAAGACCATCCAACACATACCCTTAATATCATATTAAGTGATGACATTCCTATTTAACCAAGTCCTAATGTCAATTGACCATCAATATTGAGTGATCAATTCTTGTCCTAACACTTTTTGACTCTTAACTTTGACTTATTATATTGACCTTCCAAAGATCTTAAGTAAATTAATAAGAAGAAGGAACTAGATATGGTAGAGTGTGCCATCATCAATGGAATGAGATCCTTAGTGGTGATCAAACCATTGGATGTTGGAGGAGTTAACTCACTCATGAGTTAACTAGAAGAAGTATTTAAACACAAGAGTTTAGATAGTAATTATGAAGCTATGAGAAAGCTAGTAGTAGTATAGAATCCAATGATAATCTTGTTAAGCCAAATAGGTATAAACCTAAAGTAAGTTTTCTTAACAAGATAAGCCTATAGAGAGACTAGTACAAATCTAGTACTTAGTGTTAATAGATTTTGATCAAACAATTAGAAGCCTAAGCTCATTATGATCAAAGTATGGAAGCCATCATTCTCAAATCACTTGAGAATAGATGATTAGGTATTGAAGAAGAGTTGTGAGTACACTAAATTAGGCAAGCCCTAGTAAGCTGAATCATCTAGCTTGATCATGAGAAGTCAAGCTAGAGTATGATGAAATATATAATATGAGTTGTATGGAGTAGTTGGATGCATACTAGTTTAACCAAGCCAATACAAGAACAACCTTGTATTATGGGGAGTAGTATTCTACCCATCCCAGAGGATTGATATCCTATGTGATATAGAGAGGATTGTAGTCTTGCAAGTCTTGAAAGTAGAGGCAAGGTTATTATAAAGGAATTTATGGATGGAGTTAGAATAGCTGCATTAATAAATTCATCAAGGGTAGTTAGAAATGGAAGTGATATACTAGAGTAATAATGGAGGATGAGTATTCTGAAGTGACATGATCATGTCATCATGTGATGATTGATATGGTGGAGTCAAATGATTAACTCATTTAGGAGGTTCTGATCCTTGTGAATGAGATAAGTGAAATATACAGAGAATATTTAGGAAAAGAATTCCTTAACTAAAGATAAGCTTTGTAATGTATTAAGGCTAGGAGTTCTGGATAAATCCTTAACCAAGGTCATATCAAACTAGGACAAGACCCATGTCTACCTCTTTGTCCAAAACCCTAGAATTAAGTTAGTAGTGGAACCAATTCCTAATTTTAAGCAGCCATTGGAAATGTATCTCTTAGTCAAATGAAACTTCTAAGAGATAATTAGAATACCAGTTGAGGGTGTATTGATGAGAGCCTTGTCCACCTGATTGTCTTAAACCCTAATAAAGACCTAGTCTCATATACCATCAAGATCACTTTAGTAAAGCAATCTCAATAGATCACTCTAATTTGAGTTATTATCCATGGCCACAAAACATGAAGGCAATTCATCCTAGCTCTTAATCTTCATCTGTACCCATAATAGAATGTGAGTTCATTAACTGTTCTTCAAACCCATAATAGCTATCTGTAAATGAATATCTTCATTCCTGCATTAATGAATCTATTAAACCTTCCCAAAACTCATGTCCATTATTTGGAAATGAACATTTTCATTTCCTTGTTGATGATTGATATTCATGCATAATGACTTAACCAAGTTTGTTTTATGATAATTCTAAACCCCACAAACTAAGTAGAATTTGAATTGGTGAAATCACCAAGTTTGGAGGATCATGAAACTAAAACCACCATATTATGAACCCTCGGATTTAACTCATTATAAGGTTATACATATAATTCCTTTATGAGGTTAAGTATGAATCAGATTCTATATACATCATGAACCATTTTAAACCATTGCCATGAAAAATATCAAGTGAAAACAAAATTGCCTTAAAGGAATCTTTAGATAAGAACTGATTCCTAAAACCCTAATTCCCATTAATATTTTCTAACAAAATAATCCTATCAATAATCATGATTAGTGTAAATACGACTAAGAGAATGCCAAACCAATTAGTACATTGATCCATGCAAACCCATGTTGACTCACTGAGTTATGAATATTTGATTCATGGAGGAATTCAAATTTGAAAAGTTTTTACAAAAACAGCAAACAAAAAATAGAATTGGAAAAAGAAAAGGAGTTGGCCAGACGCCCAACCCACAACCCATTTCGTCTGCACATATCTGTTGCTCACCAGCAGTAGAGAAAACAACCCGCTCGCTTCACCACAGCCCAACACTGGCCCAGGCCCAGGTACCACTTTGTCGTCGTCTTCTTCGACGTCACAAGCAGCTCTCTGGAGCGAGCGCCGTCGCCCGATGCCGATCATCTTCGTCTGCAAAATTGGACTACCGCGATGCTCGCTGATGCCCTGGACCTCGTTGATAAGATCGACCGTGCTCTCCTCTATCTATCCATACCAGGCTCTCTCACACAAACCCCTCTTCCTCACCGAAACCCTAACCTCCGGCCACCTCAAATCACCATCGTCTTCGACCTCCCCGAGCTCTGTCGTGGTGCCTAGGAGCTTCCTCTCGTCATCCTGGATCGTCTAGCAGAAGGAATCGATCCCTATCGCTCACTATTGATGCCACAGACCTCATCTGTCCGCCGCTCGCTGTCGACCATGGGGACGCCGTCCGAGCTCCTCTCCTCATAGTCTCCTCTACAAGCTTCCTGGTGAGCTTCTGCTTCTGATGGCTCTCTCGGATTTGCCCCTAGCCATTTGTAGCATCCCGTACGCGTGAACCCGAGCTTGCCGTCGCTGTAGCTCACCGTCGATCATCCTCTAGTGACCAATAGCGGGCGACGATGCTACCATTGAACTTGCCTCATCCCTCACTATCCAACGCACCTAACCACGCTAGCTAAAACATCGTCGATCGCTGCCGGCGACCACGATCTGGTGGTGGAGGCCGCGCTGACGTCATGCTGGTGTCACCCTTCCACCTCAGCGTCGTTTGACCGAGTCTTCGTCCCGCGTGGCTGCCGACATGGCCCTGACCCCACTGGTCAGTGTCTGTGTCTAGGTGCTTGCTCGGTATAAAAAGGTATTGTCTGTTTAATAAATAGATAAAACATTATAAATTCAAATATAAATATTTTTGAGAAATTTAATAAAATGATTAAATCTTGTTAAATAAATATCTTTTGTTTTAAAATTCATAAAAATATATATTATATATCAAAATGTTCAGAAAACTAAATTCTATATTCTAAACCTATTATCCTATTTTATTTTCCAACTTAAATAAGATAATTATTATTATTAGCAAATAGCCTATTAGGGATAAATCTTAAATAAATATATTTTATTATTTAAAATTCAGAAAAATAAGTATAATATACCAAAATTCTTAGAAAAACAAAATCTACATTTACAAACTTGTCTCATATATTTTTTGTGTCGCTTAACTAAATGTTATTATTTATTAATTCTTTATAAAATGATAAAACTTATAAAAATCATATTTTATTATTAAAAATCACAAAAATACATATACTATACCAAAATAATCACAAAAATAAAGTCTACACATTAAAAATATCCTATTTCACATGTGAAGTCAAATAAAGGTAAAAGTTTAATAAGTCTTGATTAAAACTATTTTCTAATATCTTAATGGATTAAAAATACATAAATCTTTACTTGCCTTTGGCATTATTTGTTTAAAGTATAAAAAAGGTAATAACATGTTTAATTGATTTTTAAGTGAAGTTAACATAGGTCTAACCATTTTAAGATGTATTTACTAAAACTATCATTTCAAATTAAGTGTATCTTAGTTTTTCTAAGAAGATTTTATCAATTATAAAATCAACTAAAATAGTGTATTGTTTATCACAAGGCTTCTATTCACTTATAAATCATCAAGCTCATATTTATTTAATTCCTCTACTAGTTTGGAAAACTACTTAATTTTAAACCAAGTTATTAAGTAATTAAAGTAATGCCTATTTTGCATTTATGAAGTATAACCTTAAGAAAACACCAATTCCATAAAAAAGCAATGCTACTTGTATTCTACCTTTAGAAATCATTAAGAAGTAAACCACCTATAATAAGATGCCATATTAAAAATATATAAGTATCCACTTGCTAGTGGAATAGCTATTCAAAATGCTAATTTTTTTCTTCGTTAATACTCATAACTAGTAAGAAAACATTAAAGTATTAGCTTTAAGTTTAAATGCTTTTACCTTGTAAAGTAGTCTTTTCCTCAAAGGTTATTATTTTAAGAAATATTAAATTTAATCATTAAAATAAATATGTGAAGACTCTAATGAATTAATAATCCCATTCAAGCAGTTATTATGTGCCATTCCACACTTGAGTGCTTTAGTATTGCATGTTACTTGTTGTATTTACATATTGTTTCACAGACTCTCACAAGCCCTAATAAGAAGCACAAGTGTGAAGCTAATATAAAAGTGAAACACATTCTAAAAAAACCATCCCCAATTTCTGAACCTAGATTAGATGCAATTATTTCAGGGATTCGCATTTATCCCACTGCATTACATTACTTATGCATAATTGCATCTTGCTTTTTTAAACATTCGTCCTTACCAGACCAATGATGTTGTTTACGGAATTTAGATCTTTTATTGTCTTGAAGAACGTGATAGGACGATAATCTTACAATCATAAAAGGCAAGTTCACACTTGCTCATGTCCTTTGATTATTTTCTATCAAATTCTTGTAACTCAAATATTGTCATCACCTGCATTTCAAAAAGGTCAACACTATTTTCATAATAATATGATTATGGATTATTTACAAAAGGGTAATAATCTATTGATACAGTTCCAGTGGTAAATGAATATAATATCTAGGACTTAATCAACCAATGTCCTCTCGTCATTTTTTTTTTCAAAATAGCTCCAAATTGAGCCAAACCAATTTTCTATTTTTTTATAAAATCACAATAACCTTTTAGGACTATAATGAATGCTTTGTCGATCCAAAAAATACAAGAATATATTTTTCATAAAAAAATCTTAGTAGGTGATTTTGGCAAGTTGAAATAAGATTTTGATGAAAGGTTTCTAAATAAAGGTTTTGCATGATGACATGATGCAATGCAAATGATTTTTTAAATCCCAATTTCTAAAATCTTGGGATGTTACAGGCACCCCTTTCCACAATTGTAGCCACACAGACATCGTGGGTTGGCAGCATGCGCACGTGGAGCGAGGAGGCCACACACGAGTGGTGTAGGGGCCACCGATGCTCTGCATTGTAGAGGCGGGGAGGGAGGGGCGGCCGGCAGCACTCGGCCACGAGCAAGGCGGTAGCGCTGGCCTAAGCGCTGTCATTGTATTGGGAACGGCAGTACCTAAGAAGGTTAGATAAAGGTGTGGAGACTAGCAGAGAAGCTATTGACGGCGTCCACAGGCGGGATTAGATACAAGCAAGCTTAACGGGACGCAGGAAGTACCCAGGTTTGGAGCCCTCGTGATCAGGTAAAACTCCTACGAACTACAAGTGCTCCTTGAGCTGTATTCTCTAGCTACTGCCTTAAATGCAATGAGACCAACCCTTACTACTGAGGCCTTGCCTCTCCTATATAGGCAGAGAGGCAACGGTCTCCCTGGCCAATCCGACTGACGGGCCCCACTTGCGGGTCCCAGCCGACTGGTCATCTATAGTATCCGGTACGGTATGTCCCATCGGAGTGTGAGCGGTATGGCTGTCGTAGGCACAGTGGATGTCGTGCGAGCTACCGTTAGCATCGGGCCACTGTTCCTGCATCATCCTCGCAAAGTCTTTGGTATGGCCGAGTAATGGCCGGTCTTGTCATCGTACAGGGCGTACCGTGCACTGATACGCACGTCGTCATGTCTCCTTAATTGGTTCCGGCTACGTCGCCGTAGTCGGCTGCTTCTTGTTGATCCAGCAACCGTGTGGTAGCCGGCCTGGCTTGCCTTGCCCGGCTGCACCTGGTCAGCCGGACGCGATCCGACTGCACGTTTCTTGTCCGATTGGGGTATCTGGGGATCATCCCCCCCCCCCCCCCCCCCGACACTAGCCCCCGAGCGTGTGTGGATTCCGCCCTTAGGCGAAATGTGCGCGCGCTCCCTCCTGGTTTTGAATTTGTGTCCGGCTACGCCTGGCAGTTGCGCTACCCATGACGTCAGCGCTGACGCCGGCCACGCGCGCACGCGCCATCATTGCACTGCGGCGGGCAGCGTAACGTCCCGTCGCACGTCGCCTCGAGAAGCTGCTGTCCGGCGCTTCGGTTCTCGCTCCAGGATCTTCTGCGCATCCTGCTTCGGCACACAGGATCTGGGCGGCGGTTGGGGTGGGGTTGCCCGGATGGCTGCCACATGGCGTCGTCGACGGTTCCTCTTCCGGCCCTTTAAAGGGACGCCGCGGGGGAGGCAGTTCCCTTCCTTTGCTCCCCCGCTTCTAGTTGCCCCTTCCCTTCCGCGCTCTTGTCCTCTGCGCTCTTCCCTTCTATCGATGTAGCCCGCTGCGCCGCCCGTTCGTCGTCGCCGACGGTACGGGCCACCGCCACTCCTCCATCGCCGCGCCTCCTTGCCAGCCGGAGATGGCAGCCGACCACAGGGCCGGGTGTGGCTCCTCCGTCACCGAGGACCAGATCCAGAAGTACCGCGCCACCCGTGTTCTCCCGCCGGAGGAGGAAGTGGCGGTGCGGCTAGCGTCGGCGGGAGAGGTGTCCCCGCACCCCGCGGAGGGGGAGCGGGTCATCTTTATCTCGCACCTGTCGCGCGGGTTCGCGCTGCCGGTGCATCCCTTCTTCCTCACTTTCTTGGCGTTCTTCGACCTCTGCCTCTACCACCTCGGCGCCAACGCAATCGGAACGCTGGCGCACTTTGTGGCGTTCTGCGAGAGCTACCTCGGGATCCAGCCGGATCTCGGGCTCTTCTGCCGGCTCTTCCGAGTCCGGCCGCAGGTACAGTTCACGCAAGGGCCGTTAGTCTTCTACGACGGCGCCTCCATCTACTCCCGCGCGCAGACTGGCTACCCCAAGTTTCTTCTACACGACACGGTACGACTGTGGCAGCAATCGTACTTCTATGTCAAGAACCTCACCAACGTTGACCGGATCAATCTTCCGGCCTTCCAGGATGTCGAGTCCAGCCGGCTGCACTGGGACTTGAAGATCTATGGCGACAAGGCGGAGTCGGATGCGATGCTGAAACGCATGCGCTCCCTCGTCCACTGCAGGCTGACCAGCCTGGACGTCACCCTCAGCTGGATGTCCCGGTTGATGATGTCGTTGCAGTAGCGAGCGCACAAGATGTGCTTCTACTCCGGCCGGCTGGATCCAACCCGGCTGTCGCGCCGCGATCCCCGCTACCACAACCTGAAGGAGTGGGTGTGGACGATCACCAAGGAGCGGCTGCCGGAGGGCTGGAAGTTTAGTCTGGTGCCCTACAGCCAAGAGAACCGCGTGCCCCGGGTAGGTCCCTCTAGCCAGATTTTTTCTGTCGTATTTCTTGCCCTTCTTTCTTGTTTTATCCGACTGATCTCTTGTATTCGGCAGATGTTTCCTTGCATCCTTCACGAGGAGGGTGAGGCTCCCCTCGAGGAGTTCACGCCTGACTTGCCCGAGCCGTGTGCTCGGCGGTCTGGCGAGGAGTCGGACGGGGATGGGGATGCCTTCCCCAGCCGGAACGACGAGCCGGCTGCCGACCCCCACCCGGAGGTTGACGAGGAGGAGGAGGCCGCGTCGACCTCCGATCCGGCGCCGCGCCCTGCGACGGACGGCGAGGCTGGCTGGAGCGGCTCCAGCCGTTCCAGCTCCCGCTGGCCTACCGCGGAGGAGCCGGCCCCCAAGAGGAGCCGGACCAGCGCCCTGCCGCCGAGCCGCCTTGGCCGGAAGAAGGGGCCGCCTCTAGTTGTGCCGGGGTACGTCCCTCCTACCCTTTTATTTCGCCATCTTCTGCCTGCTTCTTTTTCTCCCTTTCTGCCTTTGGCTTATTTGCTTTTCTTTCCTTTCTCTTGTCTTCTGTCTTCTTAGCGCGCTGGTCTCCTTTGGAGCCGCGAGCCCGGCACGAGCGCCAATCGGGTCGCCACCCTACGCTCCGACTGCGTCTGCCCGTGCCCCTCCTTCTCCCGTGGCCCCGCCTCCGCCACCACCTCGAGCTGAACCGGCTGCCTCAGCCGGAGCGGAGGGTCCGCAGCCAGACGTGGTGGCCCAGCCGGAGGCGGAGGATCTTCAGCCGGGTGGCTCTTCCGCGGGCGCGTGGGGGACCGCCACCGGCAAGGAGCTCGTGGTTGTCGGCGACGACAACTCCGACGAGGAGCTGGGGGAGGAGTGGATGACAGAGGTGGTTGCCGCGAAGGAGTCCTTGGCCGTCAACGCCGTGGATGACGACGCTTCCTCCGCCGCCTCGCTGACGGACCTCGCCGCCACCCTTGAACTGGCGGTGAAGGAGATCCGGCTACTGGAAGCCGCAGCCGGCGGGAACTGGTCCCTAGAGCAGAAGCTTGCTGCTACCAACGGGACTTCCTAGAGTAAGTTTGCTTCATCCGGTTTCTCTTTTTTTGCTGATAGCCGGTTTTGCCGCAGCTATCCTCGTGTGCGCTCATCGCGAGATCGATCGCTTGAAGAAAGCGAACGACCGGCTGAGCAAGTCCAACTCTACTCTGCGGCTGCAGAACAAGGATTGGCACGCGAGGGTAGACGGCCTGGAGGCCACCATCAAGGAGCGCGACGCCTCGCTCGCTAGCCGGACCGAAGCCTTCAACCTTCTTGAGGCCCAAAAGACCAAGAGAAGGAGATCAAACGGCTAGCGATGAAGGAGAAGGCTCTAGTGGAGGAGCTGATGCAGGTTGGCCACACGGCTAAGGGTGAGTTCCTCTTTTCCACCTTCCTTTCTTTCCGGATCCAGTAGCCGGATCTGAATCTCTTTTCTGACAGCGTTTTATCCCAGCATGGACCTGCTGGCCTACAACCGGCTACAGGAGAACTGGCCGGGAGCGCAGCCGACGGCCCAGGAGCTCGTCGTCCTTCTTGGCGAAGAAGCTGCCAAGCTTCGTCAAGCGGCGCGGGAGGTCTTCTCCTTCCTGTGGTCGGAGGCTCCGGTTCCGGAGACGATGGCGCAGCTAGCTGCGAAGGTGGGGGAGGTGCCGGCTGCGGGACTTGGCGGCGCGAGCCGGAGCGGAGATGGCTCTGGCTCTCATGCTCTCCTGGTACAAGGACGCCCGCGTCAAGAAGATCGATGGAGGCTTCCGTGTCGGCGCCGACCTTGCCGCCATCCGCCAGGCTCATCCGGAGCTCCGAGGATCCGCCATCAAGATCACCGACTACATGGACCCGACGAGGTGCTCACCGACTCGCAGTCCGTTGGTACTCTTGATGTGGAAGGCCTGACGCAGCCGCCTGCGGGCGCCGGAACCGGATCGAGCGCCCCACCTCCTCCTCCGCCTGAAGCTTCTGCCGGCCAAGATGCTCCTCACGGCAAGGGTCCTGTCGCTTGGTCGTTGCCCTGGGATGCCGGGTGTATTTGTCTTGCTTTAGTTTTGCTTGAAACTCGTTCGTCTGTACCGGCTGTCTCTGACGCCGGGTAAACTTATGGGAGCTTCGCCTCCTTTTTTTCTTTGCTCGTTAATATTGAACTTGCGTGCTCTGAATTTTCTTTCAACATTTCACTGGTTGACTTTATCCGGCTAACTTCGCCCGGCTACACACTTTTAGCCGGGGGAACTGCACCTCCAGTGGGGGCGCGCAAGCGCACCCACTAGGTGTAGCCCCCGAGATTCGTAGTGGCTAGCGTAGCCAGGTGCTTCGAATCTTCCTTCTTTTCCCAAATCTTCTATCTTTACCCGACTAGACTCGTCTTAGTCGGTTGCTTTCGCTGGCTGAACACCTTTAGCTGGGGGAACTAACATTCCAGTGGGGGCACACGAGCGCACCCACTGGGTGTAGCCCCCGAGATTCGGAGTAGCTGGCATAGCCAGGTGCTTCGAATCTTCATTGCCTTCTCTTCTCATGTCCTTGCCCTCACCTGGGCTCCGAACGGCCGGCTAAATGCCTTTAGCCGGTCGGGAACTACAAGATTCCACTGGGGGCGCGCGAGCGCACCCAGTGGGTGTAGCCCCCAAGATTCGGAGCGCTTGATGAAAGCAAGGACTTTGAATCTTCTGCTCCTTTTCTTCCTGAATTCCGACTCGAGGTAGTCGGACAAGAATATACATACACATACACATACATCCTCACAGGTTAATAGGTTAGTCTGGCAAATTATAGCCAGAAAATGGATTTGTTTTTTTGAAAACCAGCTTGCGCCTTTCTGGACACTTGGTCGCTTTCCCGTGTGCTCTGTTGTTTTCGCTGCATCCTTGCCGGGCAGCCGGGTTGCGGTCTGCAGCCGGAGTCGAAGGGAGCTGACAATACATTGCGCACGGTACTAACCGCTTAGTAACCGGATTGGCTTAAGCCAGTTGCAAGGCCGGGACGCCCGGTCCGTCGCGTCTCCTCCCCGTTTTTCGTGTGGGATGTCTCGGGCTTTTGCTCTTGCTAGCCGGACAGCCGGGTTGCGGTCTGTAGCTGAGACGAAGAGTGGGCCTCTGACATCGTTGCACACTACTCAGTCGGTTTGTTGACTTAGCAGGCCGGGCCAGCCGGCGAGCCCCCGGGTAGGGGTTGTCGGAGCCGGAAAACCAGAACCGGAAACAGATGCAAAACACATTTCTAGCAAGAAGCCCCCGACCATCTCGTAGGGGTCCACATTTTCATTCATAGGGTTTGCGGGATACATACACTATCTGGCGTCTAGGTGTAAAACGGGCGCAGCAAGGCCGCGTTCCAGGGACGCTCGGTTTCCTCGTCTGACTTGTCCATCTTGTTCTTGCGTGGCTGCTGCGCGTCAATGAGGTAGTAGGAGTCGTTGGGCAGTGCCCGACTGATGATGAAGGGGCCCTCCCAAGGTGGCGATAGCTTGTGCATGCCCTTCGTGTCTTGCACCAGCCGGAGAACCAGGTCGCCCTCGCGGAACGCGACTGGGCGGATCCGGCTTGAGTGGTAGCGGCGTAGTCGTTGCTGGTACAGGGCTGACCTGGACAGAGCCAGCTCGCGGACCTCCTTCAGAATGTCCACTCCGTCCTCCCGTGCCTCTTGGTTGGCCTTTTCATCGTATAGGAGCTTGCGCGGTGAGTCGAACTCGATGTCCACTGAGAGGACGGCTTCCGATCTGTAGACCAGGAAGAACAGGGTGTAGCCGGTTGATCTATTCGGCGTGGTGCGAAGGCTCCATAGCATAGCCGGAAGCTCCTCGATCCAGCATCCGAGTGACCGCTCCAATGGCTCAATGAGACGCGGCTTGATACCGACTAGCACCAAGCCGTTTGCTCTTTCGACTGGCCCGTTGGACTGCGGGTGCGTGACGGAGGCAAGGTCCAGCCGGATGCCCTTGTTGCTGCAGAACCGGGTGAAGGCCCCCTTGGCGAAGTTCGTGCCGTTGTCAGTGATGATGTTGTTGGGGTAGTCGAATCGATTGATGATGTCGGTGAAGAAGGTGACGACTGTCACCCCGTCCAGCTTCCGGATAGGCTTGGCCTCGATCCACTTCGTGAATTTGTCCACCGCCACCAGCAGATGGGTCATACCCGCGCGTGCTCGCTTGAAGGGACCAACCATGTCTAGTCCCCAAACCGCGAAGGGCCAGGTGATTGGTATGGTCTTGAGTACCAAAGTTGGCATGTGCCTGAGCTGCCCGAAGCGCTGGCACCCATTGCACGCGAGGACCAGCTGCTCAGCGTCCTCGAGGGCGGTGGGCCAATAGAAGCCATGGCGAAACGCCTTGGCGACTATCGCCCTTGACGAAGCGTGGTGCCCGCACTCGCCCTGGTGGATGTCCTTGAGTAGCCGGTAGCCCGTGTCTACATCGACACACCTTTGAAAAATGTCGGATACGCTGCGCTTGTACAGTTCGCCGTTGATGATGGTGTACGTGTGCGCGCGGCACCAGATTTGCCTGGCTTCCACTTCGTCATCCGGAAGTTCTCCGTTGGTGATGTAGTTCATGAAGGGTTGTGCCCAGGATGGCACTTCCCGAATGATGAGGATGCTCCCCCTCTCCGGTTGACGGATGTCGGGAGGGCGTCCGGATGACGTACCCGGGACGGCAGCCCCCGAGCCACTTGACGAACCGGCAGCCCCCGGGTCTTGCGAGCCGGAGGGCACTGCCTTGCCGGAGTTGGTGCGGGTTTTCTTCTTTGGCGGCTCTGCCAGCTCCGCTTGTGCTGCTCCGTCAGCCGGAGCGCTTCCTGTCCAGATGATGGAGTCTGACTCTAGCGACGGGTTGATGGAGGGCTTGCGCAGGTGCTCCAAGGAGACCCCTGGTGGGATCGCCTGCCTAGTGGATCCAATTCGGGCGAGCGAATCGGCTGCCTCGTTGTTGACACGGGGGACGTGATGGAATTCGCATCTGTCGAAGGAGGAGCTGAGCTTCTGGATGTGGAACCGGTAGAGGGCCATGTTTGCATCTCTGGCATCCCATTCTCTGGATACTTCCTGGACCACCAGATCTGAATCACCGAAGCACAGGATCCGGTTGACACCGATCTCCTTGGCTAGCCGGAGCCCGTGCGCCAGTGCCTCGTATTCGGCTACGTTGTTGGAGGCCTTGAAGTGGATTTGCAGCACGTACTCCAGCCGGTCTCCCTTGGGCGAGGTGAGCACGATGCCGGCTCCCAAGCCCCCGAGCATCTTTGACCTGTCGAAGTGCATCTTCTAGTGGTCCGAATCCAGAACCGGTGGGAGGTACTGGGTCTCGGCCCAGTCGACGAGGAAGTCCGCCAATGCCTGCGACTTGATTGTGAGCCAGGGCTCGTACTGGATGGAGTAGGCGGCGAGCTCGATGTCCCACTTGGCGACTCGGTCGGTGGCGTCCTTGTTGCCGATGATTTCCAAAAGGGGTGCGGTGCACACGACCTTAATCGGATGCTCCTGGAAGTTGTGCTTGAGCTTCTTGCATGCCAGGTACACGCCGTAGCACATCTTTTGGTAGTGGGGGTAGTTCTGCTTGGAGAGGGAGAGAACCTCACTGAGGTAGTAGACGGGCCTCTAAACCGGCTGAGCCTTGCCTTCCTTGGGGTGCTCCACCACCAGGACAACGCTGACGACCCGGCTGATGGCTGCTATATAGAGCAACATCGGCTCCTTGCTAGCCGGCGTGGCTAGAACCGGCGCTGTGGATAGCATGCGCTTGAGGTCATGAAATGCGGTGTCGGCTTGCGAAGTCCAAGAGAACTTGTCCGTCTTCTTCATCAGCTGGTACAACGGGAGTGCCTTCTCCTCCAGCCGGCTGACGAAACGGCTAGGAGAGGCCAGGCATCCGGTGAACTTTTGGACTCCAAGCAGGCTCCTAGGCGGCTGCATCCTCTCGATGGCCGCAATCTTCTCCGGATTTGCCTCGATGCATTGCTGTGATACGAGGAAGCCGAGGAGCTGACCGGATGGCACTCCGAAGACGCACTTCTCCGGGTTCAGCTTCATCTGGTACGGGCGAAGGTTGCCAAATGTCTCTCCCAGATCTTCGAGGAGGGTGCGCTTCTCCTTGGTCTTGATGACCACATCGTCCACATAAGCATGCACGTTTCGGCCTATCTGCGAGTGCAAGCACTTCTGCATGCAGCGGTGATAGGTAGCGCCTGCATTCTTTAGACCGAAAGGCATGGTTACGTAGCAGAAAGCCCCATAGAGGGTGATAAATGATGTCTTAATCTGATCAGCCGGGTTTAACCGAATCTGATTGTAACCGGAATAGCAATCTAGAAAAGACAACAAATCATAGTCGGCCGTGGAATCGATAACTTGATCGATACGGGGCAAGGCGAAGGGGTCTTTCGGGCACGCCTTGTTCAGGCTGGTGTAGTCGATACACATGAGTCAGGTCTTGTTCTTCTTCAGCACCAGGACTGGGTTTGCCAACCAGTCCGGGTGGTACACTTCCATGATGAACCCGGCTGCAAGGAGCCGGGTGATCTCGTCACCAATTATCTTCCTCTTCTCTTCTGCGAACCGGTGCAGAGGTTGCTTGACCGGCTTGGCATCCGGCCGCACATGAAGTGAGTGCTCGGCGAACTCCCTCGGCACACCCAACATGTCCTTGGGGGACCATGCAAAGATGTCCCGATTCTCACGGAGGAAGTCGACGAGCGCGCCTTCCTATTTGCTGTCCAAGTCGGCACCAATGGTGACGAACTTAGTCGGGTCGGTGGGGTCGAGCAGGATCCTCTTTGTCTCCCTTACCAGCTGGAAAGCTCCTTCTCCAGCCGGTTTGCTGCTAGCCGGCATGTCCTGCTGGGCCATGGCCACATTGCGCATGATCACGCGCTTCTCCTCGGCTATGATGAGGGCCTCTGCCAGTTTGGAACCGGCTGAGGCACACTCCATCGACCGCCTGAACCAGCCAACGACGGTGATCACGTCATGGGGTCCCGACATCTTCATCTTGAGGTACGCGTAGTGGGGGACGGCCATGAACTTGGCAAGGGCGGGGCGCCCGAGGAGAGCATGGTAGGAGCTCGTCAGATTTACCACCTCGAACCAGATTGGTTCACGGCGGAAGTTCTCCTTGGTCGCGAAGATGACGTCTAGCTGGATTTTCCCCAGCGGGGCGCAGGCTGGCCCCGGCAGTACGCCGTGGAACGTTGTGGTAGTCGGGCGCATGTCGCTTTCGCGAATGCCCAGCTTCTCCAGCGAGGACTGGTAGAGGAGGTTGAGGCTGCTGCCTCCGTCGATGAGGACGCGCGAGAATTGGCAGGTACGCGCGTTGGAGACGATGAGGGGGTCGAGCACCATGGCGTAGCCCCCGGGAGTCGGCAGCTGCTCCGGCTGGTCTGCGCGGCTCCAGGTGATGGGGGTTTCCGACCAGTTCAGGTACTGGGGGACCGGAGAGACGATGGCATTGACCTCCTTGGAGCGTCGCCTGCGGCTGTGCTTGTCGTCCAGCTCTGTCTCGAAGATGTGGTAGGTAGCGTGCGGCTGGGGGTAGCCGTTGTTATTGTTGCCGCCATTGCCGCCGTTACCATCATTGCCGGCTCCCCTAGCCGGTGGTGGTGGTCCACCGGGAGGGGGTGGGGGAGACGAGGCTGGTTACCCTGGTCTTTTAGTTGGCGAGTCCAGCTGCAATTCCGAGTGGTGTGAGTAGCCAGTTTGAAGGGACCGCTGTGCCACTTGCACGGGCCGTCAAACATCTGGTCGAAGGTGAGTCGTGGCTTCTGCCTCCTTGCATCGTTGGCTGGCGCATCAGGCGCGCCCTCCACGGCATTGACCTGCCGCGCGTGGTAGCGGGGCTTCTGTTGTCCAGCTTGGCGGTCCCCATGGAACCGGTTGTCGTTGCCGTGGCGCCTGGAGGACCCGGCTTCGCCAGCCGGATTACTTGGGCGGTCGCGAGCCGGCTCCATAGGAGTCGGACGCCCGTCAGCATTTACTCAAAGGGGCTTCTTCATGGTGGCATCTGTCGTGGCGTACTGGTCCGCAACCGTCATGAGCTCCGCCATGGTTTTCGGCTCGTCACACAGTAGCCGGTGGCGAAGCATGGTGCCTTCTCGACAACCCTCGATGAAGAAACTGATGGTCTGGCTCTCCAGGATGCCCTCGCAAGTGTTGTGCAGCTCCGTCCACTTGGCGAGGTACTCGCGGTCACCCTGGACGCACAAGGCCAGGTCGCGTGGGCGTCCCGGACGCTTGTACGTGCCATTGAAGTTGCGGACGAATACCTTCTCAAAGTCTGGCCAGGCGTTGATGCTATTGGGCGCAAGGCTATTGAGCCACGTCCTTGCCGACCCGGTTAGCATAAGGGGGACGTAGCGCACGACTGTGCGCTTGTTCCCATGGGCGATGCCGACTGCCGTAGCATAGTCGGTCAGCCAATCGTTTGGCTTCATGCTGCTGTCGTACTTGGGGGTGTCCCTGGGCAGGGAGAACTTGTCCGGAAACAGCTCGTTCCGGATGCGGGGTCCGAAACAAACCGGACCGGTAGAATCTTCTTCCTCCGTGACGCACGCTTGAGCGAGGAGCTCGATGCAGTCACGGGCATCCGGAGAATCCGGGTTGGGCGCTCCCACCTGGCCCGAGAGACGGGAACCGGCGGGTCTAGGCGCTCCGGTTGGTGGAGGGGGAGGCGGCGGGTTGCTGTTCACCATCTGCTCCTGGCGCAGCTGCCCTTGTTGCCAGAGCTGCGACGCCTGCTGCGGGCCTTAGCCGGCTGAGGGGAGGACGCCTGCTAGGTGTCGCGCGGCGCGCCCCTGCTGTTGGCAGGCAGCTTGCTCCCCCTGGAGTAGCTGGGGTCCTCCTGCATCTGCCGGTTGGTGTCAGCCTGCTCGTCCGCGATGCGGAGGAGCTCCTGCACGTGAGCGTGCTGGCGGGCTCGCTCCTCGCCCTCCAGATTGGGCAGTTCCTCTGCCGCGGCTCGCGCCGCGCGCAAGTTCTTGATGGGCGTGCTGTAGGTGGGCCGAATGAGGGCGGGCGCGGGATCCGGCTCCCCATCCTTTTCCATCCTACCGCCTAGCTCGCCACCCCGGCGCCGCACCTGGCCGCGTCGGCTCGGCTCCGCGGTAGCCGGAGTGAAGCCGTGCGCGCGATCGTACTCGCGCCGGGTGATCTCGAGTTGCTTGCGGGTTGCCGCCAGCTCCATGGCCTCCTGAAGGAGGATCTTTCTCTCCATGGCGAAGTTGGCCTCCGCCTCCTCCGGGTTATCCCCGAGGTTAACCGGTGTCAGGAGCCGATCAATGGCATCCTCCACCGGGTTCCGAGGCTGCGGAGGGGCAGAAGTTCCGACCTCGTCCGCGCCTCGCTCCCGCGGCTGGCGGGGGTGAGAGCTGGAGTCGGCCATCATGACCTCCACGCCGCAGGACGCGACGGAGGCGCTACCGCCCGGACGCGGCAGCCCCGCGACAGAGACGATTTCCCTGGGGAAACGCTCCGGAACGGTGGCGACGTAGACGGGGAGGTCGCCGAATAGCAGGACGGTGTCGTTCGCCGGGAAGGAGGTTCCGGCGAAGCAGGAAGCATTGTCGATGACGCAGTCAAACTTGCCGAGCGTGAGCACCAGGCATGAGGCCACGCGCTCACCGGCTGATGTGCGGGGTCCCGTGCGGAACGTGACTCCGGTCGAAGCCATCTAGCCCCACGGTGGGCGCCAACTGTCGTTGTATTGGGAACGGCAGTACCTAAGAAGGTTAGATAGAGGTGTGGGGACTAGCAGGGAAGCTATCGACGGCGTCCACAGGAGGGATTGGATACAAGCAAGCGTAACGGGACGCAGGAAGTACCCAGGTTCGGAGCCCTCGTGATGAGGTAAAACTCCTACTCCTGCCGGATCTGGCTATGGGGGATATACGAACTACAAGTACTCCTTGAGTTGTACTCTCTAGCTACTGCCTTAAATGCAATGAGACCAACCCTTACTGCTGAGGCCTTGCCTCTCCTTATATAGGCAGAGAGGCAACGGTCTCCCTGGCCAATCCGACTGGCGGACCCCACATGCGGGTCCCAGCCGACTGGTCATCTACAGTATCCGGTACGGTATGTCCCATCGGAGTGTGAGCGGTATGGCTGTCGTAGGCACAGTGGACATCGTGCGAGCTATCGTCAGCATCGGGCCATTGTTCCTGCGTCATCCTCGCAAAGTCTTCGGTATGGCCGAGTAATGACCGGTCTTGTCATCGTACAGGACGTACCGTGCACTGATACGCACATCGTCCTGTCTCCTTGATTGGTTTCGGCTACGTCGCCGTAGCCGGCTGCTTCTTGTTGATCCGGCTACCATGTGGTAGCCAGCCTGGCTTGCCTTGCCCGGCTGCACCTGCTCAACCGGACGCGATCCGACTGCATGTTTCTTGTCCGGTTGGGTATCATCCCCCGACAAGCGCGTAGCAGGGTGCAGTGGCAAGGTAGGAGACGTCTTCTTTTGCTTTTTTATTTATTTTGTTGATATGTAGGACCCAGTGCCACGTCAGCCTCCTAGTTCCCGTTTTGTGCAAATTGCAGAAGGCAACCAAAATATGGTGGGATTTTGTCCAGCAACATAAATTGGTGTTTTTCCAGAATTTGAGGTGTAAAGTGATGGTTAATGGTTTTATGCTAAGAACTCAAATCTTAGGTGATTAATAAGTATTTTCGCACAGATCACAAGACAGTGACTGACGAACGTGATCCCGTCCATGCCAAAGCACTACCAAAATAATGTTGAGCATTATCGAAATGTTGAGTGCAGTGGAAGTGTCAGTACACATACAGAGATTGATCAGTAGTAATTCAAAGTACACATGCACTTCAATATACCGTGGAGGAATATACGCTGCTGAGATACCATACCCGGATGGAGGGGGTAGCTTTGTTGTTGTTGCGATAAGGGTAAGCAAGATTTTACACATAGCAAGATTGTACAAGGAAAACCATCTTACTTATTCAACCTGTTACTTGTTCACTCTTAAAGGAAAGCTGTCTTACTTATTCAATCTTAAGCCAAATCGATTCAAATCACCTGCTCGATGACCCTGTCTTCAAGGCAGTAACGTTTGGACTTGTGCTGGATCATACAAAGTCCTACACCGTCCACGTTCTCAACCTCCACACCTGTAAGCACCGCAAACCTTTCAGTTTTTTCATACCTGTAGCCCGCCTCAGATGTCGTGTCCTCTGACGTTAGAAATAACTTAGCAATGCAAAATTTGCCAGAGCCCAAAGGCACTAGATACGACTTGGTAGGTATCCAATCTTGCGGTGGCCGGAGATCCAACTCCCACACCTTTTGCAACGTAGGCTGCTCCTCACGGGTGAGGTCACTGGCACAGAATTGGTTATCTTCAAATGAGAATCCAAACCACATCTTGTGCTCCGGAACAAACTCTACGCAGCCACTAAATGGCAGCGACCACTCGCCGGGTTTGCTCCAATTACCACTTTCCGTGTCAAGAGAATAGGTTCCTGCAGCCGCCGTAGATATCCAAATCTGCGAGTCGCCAACCACTGTGTAGGCTCTAATTTCGTATGGCTGAACAATCTCGCCATCATCGTCTAGTTCATCTTCACCATAGTCAGGGTAATGCACATAGGGTGGCGGTGGGAGAGAGCGCCAGAACCAGCCGTGCGAAGAATTTGGCAAGAGGCCATGCAAAAGGGCCTCAAAGGTGTGATGTTGAGGTGGCCCAAGTCTTGAGTTCAGTACGTAAAGACTGTTGCCAGCGGCGATGGAAATGGGAAAAGACTTGGGGGCATGCAGTGTGGGCATGGTCCGGACAGCCGACAAGGCAGTGTCATAGAGAATGGAACGCCCCCTATGGTCCACGCCTACTATGTCATTCCGATCGCGACCAAGAGGCATGAAGTCCATAGATCCGTAGTACTCAGGAGGGCTGCATGGACGGTGGAAGTGCATGACTGGTTGAGGCAGCAGATCATCCTCGACTGTAGCTGCAAATGTCCTTGGTCTTTCTGGGTAGAAAAAATTCGCGGCATTGATACTGTGCAGCGTGTAGGTGCAGGGGCGGCCGATTACGTTGTTGACTACCACATGCAAAAATCGTCGGCTCATCGTTGCCAAAAACAATTACCCTATGAATCATGAATCAAAGTTAATATCCTGATATCAAAAGAAAACAAATACATTATGGATATCGTTTTCTCTGACCAAAAAATGTGCGTATGTATGTAGGGTATGTATGGATGAGAGGAGAACAATTAAAAGTACCACACAGAGGATGCGTACTACAGGTTAACTGTCAGTGGCAGAGGCAGCCCGATCACATAGCCTGGGCAAAGTGCAAAGTCTCCTGGCCGACTGGTTTTTGCCCATGGGACTAGTCCTTAATCTTTCATTAGCTTACATAATTTCAATGGATGATTCTTGGCTTTAGCCCAGGCAGCTGCCCTGGCATGCCGGGCTGAAGCTCCATCACTGTTAACTGTTCTCCTGGCAAACGGATTTTTTCTTTCTGCTACAGTGGAGGAATCTAATGCTGATAATTAAAAAGGAATACATTATATCATATTCCCAATCCTGAATATCCAACATAAATACTGCATATAAAGAAAAAATAAAATGTGCCAGGCAAGGATGTGGAACACATGGTCCAATGCACTAGGTGCCAATCCGGATTCTTGATCCTAATATCCTGGTAATCAGCAGGAAATATATATGTGTTTTTTGATTAATTACTTGTCCAGAGGACTGCTACAAATCTTTAGCAGTTGGTATTAGGAGATGCTTGTGTCAAGTGTGTTCTCTGAAAGTGTTGTCAAGACATATATAGCTGCACATGTATGTTCTTGGTTTCCCATCCTTTTGTTCTTTGTATAACAACTGTACACTGGCATTTTCTCATTGCTACATCAACATATACCAGTATCTAGTTTTTTAGAAATATATCCCATAGAGTTAACTATTATAGCTGCAAGAAATAAGAAAGAGATGCATGTCTCATTCTTATCATATTTTCCATTTAGTGACTTGCGCCGTTTAGTGAAAGCTCACACTTTCATGCTGATTATATGTTCTTAACGCTTTCCAGGTTCTTAAATACCTCCAGTAGCCGATAAGGCTGGGATACTTTTTGCTAGTTGATAGAAGCTAGTTGACCCATTAAACTTGTTATTACTACAGAATTGTGACCAATTTTAAGGTTTATCGATCATGATGTCCTTCTAAGGCAAACGGCCCAATGGCAACAGAATGCTAAAACTCTACCATGCTATGGTTTGTAATGTTGTGTTACCATGTGTCCATGTGCCCTTGACTATGTTGTAAGAGCTGCAGCAGCAGAGAGCAAACACTAACATTCATCGGTCTCCTAATCTCTTATGTTCTTCAAAAGAATACAAATTGTGAACATCTTTTACTAAATTGTAATATACTTTGTGGATTAATACTCCTATTGTTTATAAAACGAAATTCCTGTTGTTCCTTACTTTACATTATCTTCTAGGAACACTAAGCTCCCTAGAAAAAGGAGCTCTCATTGCTCCACGCGATCGTGCCTGGTTTTGGGCCCATTTGTCGGCGCCCACTGTATAGCTGCAAGGTGGGTCTTTAGGATGCACGACTCCTTCCGATAAAATGGACCTAGTCACGGCCTCTATCATCCCCACCCCGCCCCGACCTGGAGGCTGGATTTATAAAAGCGGCAGCCCGCACACCAATACACACCATCCTGGCCGCTGTGGATGCGTGCGCAGCTAGGTCAGGACGGGCCACCTCCAGCTCATCGTCGACGCCGGCCGGGTCACCCAACTGCAGCTCGGGTACCTCGCCGCCGGAGAGGTTGACGCCACCACCGCCCATGCCATGAAACTGACACGGTTTGCTCTTATTAATTCGGTTATGAACTGGTTTTGACTGTTTTCTCTCCGGCATGGGAAAGAGGCCCTACCGCTTGCTGCGCAAGATTGCTGTCCTGCCGCATCCGCCGTCCCTGACTTTGTACCGCCGCCACTGGGCACCGGCCTCTGCAATGTGCATCCCCTCCAATGACTGAACTAGCTCCAGTGGATTCCCCTCTCGCCCTGCCCAGTTCGGCCACCACCAGTCCTCCCAAATGAAGCATGGTGAGACCAACTCCCCTCCAGCAGCCCGCCGAGGCCTCTCTGCCCTCAATCTCTTGTTGGAGATGATGGGAATGGATGCGTTGCGCGCTTGAATCCAACAGTTTCACCCGTTGATAAAACTATCAGGCTCATCGATTGGTAAAGGTTCAGTTTCACTGATCTGTACAGAGCAGGTTTGCCAACTTGCTCATCTTGTGTTTGTTAAAATGCTTTATAAGGATATAGATAGCAATCTCCAAGATGGCTGGTTTGTATACGAAAATGTTGATATGAAGTGCTGCATCATTCTAAAAAATTACTTAACCACATTTTGTGCATCACTATCTAGACAAAGATGAACACGGTGGATATTTCAAAACTTCTCTACAAGTTTTGAGGGGATTTGGGACTGACTGTCACCTCAGAAGTGAATGATCTGAAGGCAAAGCACCCGTGTTTTTTTCTTCTGGACCGAACCATTCTATGTGAGGTACTTTCAGCTTAGTCACCAACATTTGCTTTACCATTTCACACAGTATGCAGAGAGCAGTAGTAACAGCTAACAAAAGGGGTGCAACTGCCCTGATAGTAACTACCTTAACTTTATGCTCGTTTGTTTCATGCCAAAATTCATAATTGTATGTTGTAATCCTGATTGTGGTCCAACTTGGCTGAATAATTGGCCTGATTGTAGGACAACAGCAAAGTGGAATCAATGTTGTACTGTTTTACTATGCAATTAGCAAAGTGAAACAGCAAAGATTGTTGATATTGCATATATATAACCTCTGTTTCTAATAGCATTCATGTCTCTTTGGCTATCATTTTGTTTCTACAAATTATACAGATCTAGTTCAGATCAGATCTTTGCATGTCATGCGTTTATAACTTCGCAAACAAGGTTCTGATAAAGGAGAACCACAGGTTTCAGAATGTGGTTGGGAAGGATCAAAGGTATGACATGCTGGCAGATGACTAAGCATATCATTGCATGACTGAATATGAGTATCTTCAACATGCACAGCTATATGAATTCACAATTGTTAGGCACTCCTTTTGCTATCATGCCGTGTGCCGTTTCAGTAAATTAAGTTATATGCTCAGCCTGGTCCATATCATTCGAGGTTACATGTTTTTAGCCCTCTGAACAAATTTGCAAATAGCTTAGGTCTTCTTAGCTGTATCCATTATGTTATTCAGATTCACTCCATGAACAAACTGAATGCAGCCATGAAAAACACAAACTAAAATCATGCATGTGGCTTTTCATAGTGCATCAGCCAACTTCTTATGTCATAGATGCTGCTTTTAAATTTTGATCCATATGGTTCAGTGACCTCACCTTGCTGGAGATAAGTCATGATCTTGTAACTCATGAAGATAAGTCATGCTTACAAGAGTGCTGATTGCCACGTCGATAAGAAGTCGTTTTCATGTATGTAGGGCTATATTACTTGTTTGCTATTATGACATCAGCATGCTGGAAATGTTTCTCTTTCTAATTGTGCTAGTTTATTTCGTGAACAGTGCAACGTGTTAGCCAGTTGAGTCAGTTGTGCATTGCAACGTGTTAGCTTTACCCACCAGTCCGTTTGTTTCAGGCTTCACCTATCTCTTCTAATCGACACCAGGCTGCCACCTTCCGCGTGTTGCCTCTCCCTCCTTTCGTTTTGTTTCGCGTTGTCACCTCTGCCCGTGGCTACTTTGTTTTTAAAATTGTAGTTAGGTGTCCTAGTTGGTTGTCTGGTATAACCAATGAATTTTACTAGCCATGGTTAATCGAATAATTTCGTAGAGTGTACCAATCAACGTGTAGGTGTGTGTTCCTATCAGCCAGTAGATAGTCTTAATATAGTGCAGGTCCGATGTATATGTGTTTCTTAGTTACTCATTTGTTTTCTGAAGTTTGTTTCATATTTGGAGTGTAGATCTAGCATGCCAAGTGATACCATCTAGGGGTGTGTTCGGTTCTAGAACCAGAGGGGACGGAACGGAATGGTTCCGTTCCGACGTCATGGAACCATTCCGACCCCGTGTTCGGTTCGTAAATAATCGAGGAACGGAATGGTTCCATTTTTTTGTTCCGTTGCTGGAATCAAGAACAGAACTAGAACCAAAACACCGCTAAATATTGTGTTGATTTGAGATTAAACTTAAATTGGAGGTCAATCAGAGGATAGAGGTCAAAATCGGGCATGCTTCCTGCTGCGTGCGCCGCCGCCTGCCGCCGCGGCGTGCGCTACCTGCTGCCGCCCGCGTGCGCCGCCTGCAGCCGCCGTGTGCTTGCGCCGCCAGCCGTCCCCTCCGGTTCCGTTCCCCTGCTTTCGGTGAGGACGCACGCGCGAGATTAGGGGCTCGGGGTCAGGGGTGAGGATAGGATTAATTTTTTTTTAACACGACGACGACGGTTAGCATGTCCGTTCCTCCAGATTCGACCGAATTGGTTGGACAAGTGCATTCCGCATCTTCAAGGTATATTCCATTCCTAGGAACTACTTCGTTCTATTCCTTTTGTCCAACCGAACACAGAAACGGGTACTAGATGCGGAACGGACTCATTCCGTTCCTCTAAATTCCAGAACCGAACACACCCTAGAATATTTCTATGTTTAACTGTATTTCAGGAAAAATGTCTTCATTTGTATGTGAACTGATTAATATTTAACAAGCACAGTAGATTTATGTTGCTTAATCCATAACTGGTTTTCTGAAGGTTCTTTCAATTATTTCACCAAGGTTTTATTATTGTAGCAAGTTCTACATACATTTGCTTGTGTTTAATTGTCTTATTAAAGTGCCATATCTGCTGTGCATGAGCACAAAGATACAAATTGGAGCTCGAAACAAATTGTACTGGAGTATGTTCTTTTGTAAATATAGGTTTGCGGATCACATTTATAACTGGAGTGCATCTCGACTTGCTACAGACCTGCTAAATATCCTCACCTTCCATATATTGTTCCTTGTAACTGTTGACCTGTTGAGTCGTCGGAATTGGGCCTCTTACTGATTTTGAATTGCAGTGTTGAGCGTAGCTTATACAATAGCTGTATATGAGTATGCGAGTGATATGCATTTCCGGTCAGATAAGCATTTTAGATGTTTAATACTCACATAGATTTCTGCGTACACAATAATCTAGGTAGTGTTACTGCCCGACTTTTCTCCTCAGTGAAATGCTTTATCTGTATGCTGCAGTCAGTTTCAGCCTTTTTGTTTTTTCAGATATTGTAAGGAGCAGGCAGGCCAATACTGCAATGTGTCACAGCAGGTACTAGCATGAGGCTTCATGATACTCCTGAATAGCAGAATGGCAAAGCGTACAATAGCATATCTGTTCTAACATGTCTTTGTTATCTTGCTGTTTCTTTTTTGAAGGCAAACCCCCCTGCCGTATGTGAACTTCCTATTAGTTACCATCGCATGTCATATTGCAAAGATGGACACCATATGGAACAGTACATACGATTGAATTCAAAGGGCATTAATTATTCTCTGAATTGTTGCAGATTACTTAGTGCATGACGCATCATGTTGTTCATACCATTTTTAGCTCGACTTGTCTGCTTCGGTGCTTCCTGGTTATTTTGTTGATGTATCAATATTTTACTTCCATGTTATGATTTTTCATTCTACTTTGGAGCTTGCAAATTCTTCGTAGTTGGATCTCGATAATTGTATAATTATCCAAGAAGATTGGTTTCCTGCTGAGGGATTTTGTGGGCTACATGTACTATCATTCAGATTTTACATAATTTTTGTTTTCCAAAGCTCAAAGCCCAGCAGATGCTGCAAGCGTCACTTTGGTCATGACCTGATAAAAATTTGCACTGATTGTCCTTATGGGCTTTGGTTTGTTGGAAAAGTTGACACTGGTAGTCAGATACAAAAGTTGTGTTGTAGAAGAGGAAGTGCAACGAGTATCAGTTTTGCAGATAGATAACAAATATGAGTGATTGTCTTCTTACTGCAAAGAATTCAAGGATAGTTCCTCATTTTTGTTGTGCACCTCTGAAGTGCTAACCTTGCATTGTAGGCCTATCTTAGCGTGTTTACTATATATATATACATATACATATATAAGGAGGTGATCTATAGCACATTGATTTGATCATCTCCTGAGCTGTGCTTATTTCAACTGTAAGAGAAAACATGTTGATGTACATTCTTAGGTGGTATAATTATATCTAATAAATCTCCTCTTAGTTTTCATGTGACAATGTATTTAGGTTTTACTTTGGTTCTTATGAAACAACAAGAGATTATTCAGCATACTATATAATTTGACTTCCATAAGCATTTATATGGCTGCTAAATTGGTGACTACTCATCATCTTTAGTATTGATGGAGTGTCCTTGCGTGCAAATAAAATGGTAGCCTACAAATCGAATTATGTTGATCTGCTTGGATTGAGGTATTAGAAGGATGGGAAGGGATTAATTATAGGGACGGGGATCGGGTGGGCAGATGGAGATCAATCAATCCACTAGTGGATTGAGGCGCTTAGTGGTTTGGTTCCCCATGTTCCAAATAATGCCTCAAAGATTTGGGTATAAGTCGCAGGTGCGGATCTACATGCTACTAGTATAACCGATCACTGGATCAGTATGACAAATATGCTGGTACCTCGAAACAAAAGCAGCGGACGATGTTGATGCAGCAGGGACGCGATGACGTTGAACGGGAACGGCAGCCCGCGACTTGGCGGGAGCTCAAGGAGTGGCTCGTATTTGGGGGAGGGGGAGGGGGAGGAGGGAGAGGGAGGGGGAGGGGGAGGGGAGGTGGGGGTGGCGGCGGCTTGGTATGGTAGGGGAAAGAAGAACTGGGGGACACGTACGGGAGAGGGGCGTACCTGGCTGGTCAGAGAGAGGAGCTTGGGGAGATTTTATGACTTGCCACGTTTTACTTTGCGTTTACACCCTTTTTTTCTACCTAATTTGCCCCGTTTCTGTTTTTACAGGGAGTACTATATTACTACTTTTTTTAAACTCCGGAATGAGACCACGAGCGGTACAAAAAAAGAAAACGAAAATTACGTACCTGTGTCGGGGCGTGAGGATGATGAGACCACGAGCTGTTGGACGGACGACGAAGCGGACCGACGATTGCAGGCCGGCGCTGACGAGATTGCCAACGGAACGGAAGCCTTCACTGCGTCCGTCTCTGTATCCGGCGCCCACTGCGGCTTCTGCATCGGCAAGAACAACTCTCTGTATGTAACTAGGATTCAACACGAGCTTGGATGTCGTAATGAACAGAGGCGTATCCTATCCTACCCTGCTCTGCAATCAACCATCGGATGAAGTGAATCAGTAATAGAGGCTACTACTCACCGCCGCGGGGAGGGTGACCACCACCAGGCAGATTTTGATTCGCGGCGGCGCGGTCGCCGGTAACAGCGGCGGAGGGCAGACAGAGGCGCTGTTGCGCTCGTCCAGGTCGAGGCTCCACGGCTCTGACCCGAGGCGGGGGAGCGGTGAGAACCGTCAACGGGATAGTCGGAGGGACGAGAGCACGGCCGCCGGACGGCTCCGCTTCCGCTGCTTCAGTTCTTGTTCACTTCGATGAGGACCTGCCGGCACGACGGCCGTGTCCAGCGCCAGCGAGCGACGGCGCCGCCGCGAGGTGGGCGCGCGCGCGTTCGGCTCTGGCATTGCCGGGGCCACCTGCCTCTCGGTGTCCATCCGGGCGCGCGCCACCGGGACGCGAGCCAGGCCGCTTGACGCGGTCGGCGCCGGCGTCACCGGCGCACGGCCGGACGCGCGCGCGGAACCTGACGAGCGCCGCTGCGGCTGCTGACGGCGCGTTGCCGGAGCCGGTGAGTCCACGCTAGCAGGGATGCGGGCCACCTCGGGAGTGCCATGGCTGTCCTGGCGTTCTTGCCGTCGAGGCGGGTTCGCCACCGTCTGTCGGCAGGGTGCAGGCACAGCGGGAGCGCTAGGAGCCCACGGCGTGGGCGACCTGCGTTGGCCGGCCGCCGGCTCGGTTCGGCGAGATCTGGGAAGCGCTGCCGCGCGCGGTTGCCGCTGACCGTCCGACGTTGCCGAGGAGTGGGAACCCGGCCTCTTCCTGGCCGGCTCGCCGTCCTAGCTCGGAGGAGTCCCTTGCCCAGTGCCCAAGCTCGTCGCAGCGGATGAAGCGCTCGCGGACGGTGCACTTGGCCGCTCCGTGTCCAGGCTCTAGGCAGAGAGCCATGGGAACGAGGGAAGGGAAGGGAGAGGAGAAGCTGGCCGCTGCCACTGGAGTGGAAGGCGGCGGGGTTTGGTGTTCTGCCGGAGCCGGGTAGCTCACGGCGCAGGAGGGGAGGGGAAGAGCGGCGCTCGCGCTCAGCCTTCCTCTGTTTCTCAGGGTTTTTTTTTTTTTTTGAAACCGCCTCTGTTTCTCAGGTTGTTTACCTCATGAGCACTACTGAACCTGGGGAGCAGGGATCTCCATGGACTTATGGATGTTTATGTAAAATGGGAGATGGCAACTTTGTATTCTTTTGGACTCACTCATGGCACGATATTCCTCTGGCTCAACAGTTCCCAGAATTATTCTCCTTTGCAAAAAAAACTCAAATGTATGCTAATTCTGCTAATTCATTGATCAACATGGAAGACTTTCATACACCAGTTTCAACAGTATGAACAGTTGCAAGTTATTTTGACAGAGAACTCTTAGACCAAAACCAGGATCAATATATTTATCCTTGGGGAGAACAATTTTCTTCAATGAAATTTTACAAGCACCTTTCTGCATCAGGTTCGCCAACAGAAGATGCATCACCAGCAGTAAGCATCAATGGCAACGGATGTTTTCGCATACAACAGTTAACAGCGACTATTGGCTTGAATCTAGGTGACCCGGTCCGTAGTCATTGTCGAACTCTTCTATTCCTGCAGCAACAAATAGTCAAGTGATGAGATGAACAGCTTAAGGAAAACTACCAAAACTGTTCAACACACTGAAAACCCTCAGTGAACTAAAGCTACCAGCATATGATGAAGTAAAGCCACAACATATAGAATGAAGAAAATACCTCGGGAGCCCTACTGTCAATATCTGAAATAAAGGTGTGGGTTCAGCGCCTTGAGCTTCTTCTTTTTATACAGCCGGTCATAAAGATCAGAAAGCGCCAAGGGGTAGTTCCCATGGATCACCAGGTTTGCATGCCTCTTTCCATACTTTTTTGAAAGCTTCTGTTTCGTCCTCCAGGAGTGGCTGTTGTGCAAAATTCTTCGGAAATCCAAAATGTGGGAGTGACAGATTCTCAGATATCGAACAAAGCCAGCAGGCGTCTTCCTGTCTTCAGGTTCGGTGATGCCACCAAGCAGCCATTTTTCTAGCAAATCATTGGTGTATGCTATTGATATCCACTCACTGTTTGCTGTATACATCATATCAGTCAGCAGTTCTTCTGTAAACTCCTTTGGCATGTGGAACTTCAGAAAGTTATAGACATCAATTGTTGCTGGACCCTTGTTGTGCAGCGGCATTAGGCTCGGATCAACAAGTATGGGATATCCCTTCTCCTCATTCCTGTCTCTCATCTTATTGAGAAGGCTATTCAAATCTGGAACATTGTACAGTGCTCCTGGTGCACAATCTCCTGAATGAGGTGAGCACCACCCGCAACATCCCGGGCATAACTCTCTGGACTTGCTTTAATCAGGGGAACACCATCCCTCAGCTCAAATCGTTTGTTGATGATGACAAAGAGATTAATATGGAGCTTATCATAACAGGAGTAGCCAGATCTTGCGATGTTCTCAATCAGGTGAAGCAAGGAATTAAAAGCCTCTTGCCACCTCTCAACTAAAATATTGATTTCCTTTTCTGAACCAAACAGTTGAACTTGCATCAGGGGATTATACACAGAGGCATACACAAGTGGATCCCATTTTTGTTGAGCATTTAAATATGCTGGCATTCTGTGATATCTGCATTTCGAGTGAAAGTGATTTAGATGATCAGGTTCGTATTGGGTCATGTCACCAATGTGGTCAAATCACAAATTAATTGACGGTGAAGATTAGAAAGATGAACAACAAGGCAAAAACTAAATTATACTTAAGGCTTCCACAACAATTTCATAAGCTATATCAAGATAAAACTAACACTCGCTCTTTGATACAGACTGACAAATGAAATCACACATACAGATACACTATGCTTAACAGTTAATGTTAATGCCATACATATATAACAGAATTAATCTTATCTGAACATGGGTAACCGGACTACAAAACGTTTTCAATCAGGTACAGGAAGGAATCGATGGCTTCTTGCCACTTCTGTGGCATCAGAGGATTATTTTCATATGCATACATAATAGGATATAATTTTGTTGATCACTCAAATATGTTGACATTGTGTGGTATCTGCAGTTCAAATGAAAATGTTGTACGGGGTATGTTTTCTCACCAATGTGGTAAATCACAACTTAACTGGCTGGTGTTAACTAAAAAAACTAGCAAGCATGTAAACACCAAATTAATTGCTGGACATACTTACAAGCTTCCACAACAATTTCATAAGCTAGTTGACAAGCATACAGAACAGAATTATTTCATAAGCATTTCAATACACACGGAACAGAATTAATGGCGTGTGGGCTTACATTATCCTCTCCTGGAACGGCGGCAGCTCCGGTTGAGGAAGAGCCGGCCGTGAATCTGTTGACGGTAGCGTATCATCCACCGTCGTCGTCGGAGGTTCCTCATCAGCGTCCGGGGCAGCCAGGGAGGGGTCGGAAGTGGTGGCGAGGAAGTTGCGGCTGCAGGCATCGGGGTGCTGAGGCATAGCATCGTCCCCGGAATCGGACGAGAAAGCCCGCGTACCCCACTTCTGGTGAAGCAACCTCGTGCTCGACGCAGACAAGCCGAACCTTCCCAGCAAGGACGAAGACCGCGCTGTAGGGTCTGGATAGATTCTGGGCTTGAGAAGCCACTCGGAGTAGGAAGGTTTGGGGGCGTCGGGCGTGGAGGAGGCCCTGGAGGAGGGAGTCGCACCGGACAGCGTAGGGGACGGAGTCGAGGCAGGCGCAGTGGAGGCCGTCGGGGACGGAGTCGCGGTGGAGGCCGTCGGGGACGGAGTCGCGACGGGCGTCGAGAAACACCTCGCGGAGATCGTCAGCGAGGGCTTGGCGGGCGTAGCCGGGGAGTTCATGGCGGTGATCGGAGGCGAGGGAAGATTGCTTCGAGCACGGGCGATGCAGCCGCGGGCCAAATCGAGCGCTCGCCGGCGCGACATTGGCGATTACTGTACAAGGACCGTGGAATGGGGTTATGTGTTTGTATTTCGTATATTAATCTTTTGTGGTTTGGGGAATTTTTATTATCTGGCCGGGATCGCTTTTGTGCCCACGGGTCGATTGATTTTCAGAACCTTTTCGTTGTAGTAGGATGTAAATTTGATTGCCTGAGGAGTCCTCGGTTTTGATTGCGTAGGGGATGGAGTCGACGGCTGTGCCAGCTATTTACTTTGTGCAGTTTGGACCGTGGATGGCTGAGTCGTGCAGGGCCGTAGCTCAGGCGTGAGCAGTGGCATGTCAGGATGGCAGTCCCGAAAGATGTGTTGGCTGTCCACTCGGCGTTGTGGAGTAGATAGATGTCGGGGCGCCGGCCCCGAAGCTTTAGCAGTGTTGAGGACTTCAATCTCCGGTCGTGTGGGCGACAAGGTCAGATCTGGCGTTGACGTGTGCAGCCCACTGTTAGTGTTGACGTGGGCAAACGGCCGTTTGCCTAGCATTAGAGTCGTGTCGCACACTTTATGACCAAACCGGTCGGACCAGACCAGGTTGGTGTCGGCCGCTTCCCCAATACGCTCCTCTCTCTCGCCCTTCTTCCCTAATCCCTAATCCCGCTATGTTGCCTATGTCGCTGTCGAGCCCGCCGAGCCCCCGTCCTCGTCGTCGTCATGCCCTCCTAGAACGATGGAGATACCAATAGCGGCACCCTGTTGTCAGGGTTTTCGGAAGGACATGTCATTACTCTATGTCCGCCTGTAAGTGTAGAGCTAGGGTTTGTCTCGGTTTCATAGATTTTTTGTTTAAGCTGCGATTCATCGATTTTAGTTGAACTTCTTGCTTGCCATGCTTTGTGTTAGGTGCTAGAAAGCATCTTTAACCCTAATTACACTGACCTCCTGAAACTAATCTAAGGTGTAAGCATGACATGCCGCTGCATAAGTATGTTGCTTTTGAAGGCTCGGACACTAGCAGAAAATTTATGGGATATGGATGCAAGGTTCGTTACTTCCTTAGTTGCTAAATGTTGGAATAATTGCATTGTGTTGAATTTGTTAAATATTACATGTCTTACTGAACATTGCAACTTAGTATTCCTTACTGTCCTTGGGTGAATTTAGACCGAAACAATGTGATTAGTATGCTTAGTTAATTGTAATATTGACCATTTTATTATTGCATTTTCTTAGATAATTTAGAAATAATATTGGATTTGCTTAGATAATTTAGATATTGCTTTTGCTTAGATAATTTTCTTATATAAGTAAGAAACAATATTGAACAATACCTACTAGTTTCATTACTGAATAATGTTTAGGAAGAGGAGATTTGTGACACACTACATTGGATAGATTTGGATTGGCCAACTACATTCAAGCATGCTTTGCTCAAGCTATGGGGTATGTATGAGGATGACAAAGACACTAGAATCTCTAGGAAGTGGAATATGCAACTGCAAATTACCAGCTTGTGTTAGATAAGAGGGAATTAGAGAAAGAGAAAACCAAGCTTCTTAAAGAACTTAGTATAACTTTGCCTTTGTCCCAGTTGGGTAAAATAACCTCTCATGATCTGGAGCTTGAGAAGGCAGAGGCACAAGTTTGTACTCTGAAGGAGGAAAAGAATGTTGGAAATATGCCCTAAAGGCAATCATAAAGCTGTTGTTATTCATATTTATGTGTTCATGATATTGTTTATTTCCATTCTGTAACTATATATTGGAAACTAAATACATGTGTTGATAAAAAAACAACATAGAGTCTCCAGTAAGCCTCTTCTACTAGTCCGTTAGTAAAGCGATGGTCAAGGTTTCCTATACCATGGACATGGATGTTACTTGATGATGGGATCACTTCATTAGTGAATGGTTGTGATGGACAAGACCCTTAATAATAAGCATATCTTCTTATCGCAGTGTCTAGTTTGTTCGCTATGGCTTTATGAATGTGTCAAGTATAGTTTCCTCAGACCATGAGATCATGTTGCTCCCGGGCATCGGACATCAAATGTCACTCCATAACTGGGTCAGACTTTCAAGTATCACCGATGGTGTCTGTTGGGTTGTATGAATCAAGATTGGTATTTGTTCCTAACGAGGGTTTAACTCTTTAATGCCCATTGTTATGGACTTGGGTTTTGGAGAAGGAGGGAGCGCTAGAGGCATCAATCGGCTAGCAAACAAGCACACAGGGATGCAAGGTTTACCCAGGTTCAGGCCTCGTAGAGGTCTCTACTCCTACTTGCCTGCTCTTGAAATTATCGAGGGAGTCGAAAGTTATAGGGGTGCGCAGATGCAATCTGGCGATGGTTGTGGAAACTAGGGTTGTGATTCTCCTCCTCGCCGCCCCCTCCTAGCCTTTATATAGATAGGCTATGTGTCGAGTAGCAGGTCGAGTCGGTTACAGATTAGGGTTCATCCCTTTGAACTTTCTATCTTAAGCTTCTTCTTGTGTTGCAAGCAATTGGAGAGTCCGTGGGTCACCCGAATTCTGCTTTGGGCCTTAACAACGCCGTGGGCTTCTGCCGTATCTGGACCGTATATGCCAAACTCGAGTTCCTATAGGGTATACCCATGTCAGTAGCCCCCGAGTGTCCAATGGAATCACATATTCGACTGGAGACTTTATGAAGTCTTTCGAGTGCGTGACTGAGCATATTTTCGAGTGTTCTTGTTTGTGTCATATGGATTGTTGGTCTAATGTATCGGTATCAGTTAACTGTCGTAGGGAAAAACAACGCAATCTACTCAAACTCGAGTCCCTAGACTCGAATTCAGAAAAGTGCTGGTGTGATTCGACCCAGGCCATGGACGTCTTACAGGAGTCAAATTCTAGTGTATAAATGTGAGCACTCAACGCGTCCGTCAAGGCATGTTCATCGTACCTACAGGCACGGATATATTTTTGGTAGTGCGCAGCAGATGCGTTGCCAGGCCTTGTTCAGGTCTTATCTTCACGTTGTAAGGGCGGCATCCGAATTTTTGTCATCGCAGAGATGATTCGGGTGGTCCAGGAGACGTAATCTCTTTGTAGGGAAAATATGAGGCGGAGTCGCCATGGCATTCGAGTGTGGATGTTATCAACACACAGTACGATGTACAAATAATAATAGGGTGCGCGACCAACGCTCCCTATGGGAGTAGCCCCCGAGTGCCTATTCGAGTCGCAGACTCGAGTGGGGACTAAAAACATTTGCGACTGCTTTTGTCTTTTGTTGCTTGTTTTAGTGGAATGTACCTCCATCGCTCCCTATGGGAGTAACCCATAGTTCACAATGGAATCTGCATAAGAATTCGAGTGATGGGTTTTTGTGAAGTTTGGACACCTACATAAAAAATTCTTTTCGGGTGCGTGGCCAGCGCTCCTGTTAGGAGTAGCCCCCGAGTGCTTGGTTGAGTCGAAGACTCGAGCAAGAACTAAAGTAGTCAAAATCTTCTTCTGTTAGAATCGATGATGTTAGTGCTCATGATGTGATGACCTCAGTTGCCCGCGTGAGCGGTTTTGACGGGATGTGATGAGCAGTGGGTCCCACTTTCTGACTTTGATTTGACTGGGTGTGCGTAATCTTCTGTTTTAACTGCGTCTCCTCGATTTCCACACGTAATGGGAGTAGTGGGGGACAGTTCGTGATTCACCTTCATCATGTGTCGATGGCGATGTGCGCCACGCGTTCAGTAGGGTTTTTGCTGGCCGTTGGATGACACCTGCGAGGAGGTTAAGTAGTAGCGCAGCTGCGGTAATTTTCCCATCTCTCTTCTTGCTCGTGATTCCTTCGACATTGTTGCTTGTTTCTGCTCCCTTGCGCTCGTCCTCTCCGTGGCACTAGAACAGCTGCGCGTATTCCCCATCTACTTCCTTCGTTCTCACCGCCATCGAAAGATGGGCAAGAAGAAAGGAGGCGCCGCCGCTAGATCTGCGGCCACCATTGCCGCCGCCAAGAAGAAGGGAGGCACCACTGTCGTGGGCACCAGCGCCGCCGCCGCTGGGAAGAAGAAAGGTGCGGGCACCTGTGTCACCAACGACTCCTAGCGCGCGTCTATCATCAAGTCTTCCGAGTTGCACCTTCTTCGTCAAGATGGAGCTCTTCCGTCCGCGGAAGATGACTCGTGAGTGCCTAGCGATGAGGTAATCCCTCGTCCCCCTCCAGGCTTCCGAGTGATGTTCCTTGCGTTCGTCATTCGTGGTCTCTCTCTTCCCCTGCATCCTTTTGCCAGGGGTCTTCTTAGTTTCTATGGGCTCCAGCTGCACCAGTTGTCCCCAAATTCCATTCTCCACATTGCCTGCTTCATCACTTTGTGCGAGTGCTGGCTCGGAATCGAGCCACACTTTGGTTTCTTCAAGAAGCTTTTTAAGCTTAAGCGTCAGTCGGGGTCGGGTTCGGTAGTCTACGATGTAGGAGGCATGTCGACTCTTCCATCACCTACTTTGACATCAAGCTCACCGCGTCTGTCCAAGGGTGGAGAGATAAGTGGTTCTACGTCCGCGACCAGAAGGCCGATGAAGAGCACTTCGGACTCGCGCCCTTCGATCCCGTGGCGGCTTGCAAGAGGAGGCGCTCCTGGAAGAATGTTGTGATGCCTGGCGAGTCCGAGGAGACAGAGATGCTGTATCAGCATGTCTGCGACCTCGAACGCTGCATAGGCAAGGAAGAGGGTGGCGCCGCTCTCATTCGCACGTGGTTGCGCCGCCGCATCCAGCCTCTGCAGGCTAGAGTCCATCCGATGTACAGCTGGGTCGGTGATGGTGATGTCACTCACATATCTGTGGAGGGAATTTCTGTGGGTGAGGTAGATAGGAGGTTGCGACTAGTGACCAATTATACTGCCAAGGAGGATCTCCTAGGCGAATCAATCGTGCCCCCTTTCGATGCCAACAACTCTCCGCCTGAGGTAGAGTTTTTTGCGAATTAGTATTATATTTGTTCAATTGGTTGCCAAGTGCTTTAATCTGTGCTGATGTTTCTTCTGAATGCAGGACTGGAAAGTGGCCTCCAACTTCCCTCCTCTACCGGAAGGGGTTATCCCGCATGACGCGGTGGAAAAGGACGAGTCGATTCGACCGTCCCAGTTGAAGAAGAGGAGGAAGCCCCTGAGTCCAGTGGCCACGGCACTCGCAAGTGTTCCCGCGGTGAGGATTCTGACGCCTCCTCTCCGACGATGCCGGAGGGTCCTTTTGCTGCTGCAGAGGAGCCGATTCCCGCCGTGCATGTGCACGCCATGGCTCCTCCTGCTCGGAAGAACCTGCTGTTGGGTTCGCAGCATAGAAAACAAAAAAATGCCTATGATGGGAACTATACGCCAAGATCTATCTACTAGATACAAGCAACAGGTGTATATACGTCCATAGAGAACTTACCCTCAAAGACAACAAAGCTTTGTTAACGAGTTGGAACTCGTGAATGATGTAGTCATACACTTGCCGATCTCAAGATCGTGATGAAGTCCAGCAGGTCCAGCTCCAACACGTCCATCAGATCCAGCTCTAGCAAGTCCAGCACCACCAAGTCCAGCACCGCAAAGCAGCGGTGCATCCGTGATCGCACACACGTTCGGTACCCCGACAACCTCCGTCCCTCGCTCCAGCAAAGCAGCGGAAGCAGCAACACCTTTCTAGATAAAGCCACCGGGAACATGTATCTCGCTAATCCGAGACCATGGGGAATAACTAGAGGGGGAGAGAGATCCTTCACGAGGAGGTGTGAGGAATAAGGAGTGAGAGGGGGGCCTTTTATAGGAGGAGGTGAGCGTGTCCCTTCACCTCCCCCATTCATGTGGTGGTAACCCCCTCCACATTAAAATGCCCCTTCACATTTTCTTTTAAAGTCTCCACTTTAAATGCATTAAATTTCTCCAAATTTAATGCTCTCTCATTTAATAAAACTCTTTTATTAATTTTATTCAGAATTTTGTTAATTACTTTCATTAACAAACATTCACATAAAACCCCCTGCAACATTTCAATATTACATGCAGAACCAATTTCAGCAATTTCACCCCGAAACAGTTTCGGTGTCTATTGAAATAATTCCAGCGCTTTCTTAAATCTTTATCTGAAACATATTTTCTCCAAATGGTATCGGTATCCCTTAAGTGTGTCAACCTACGGTTCGCGAATAATGCAGACATGATCGAGACCCCTCTCCGATCAATAATCAGCAGCGGGACCTGGAGATCCGTACTGACTCCTACATATTCAACGATGACTTCTATGATCGTGAGAACCTTTAACGCTAGTAACTAAATCCCTTTGTCTCGCGATATATTACATGTCCGAGATTCGATCATTGGTATCTCCATACCTAGTTTGATCTCGTTGCCGACATGCACTCTTTTCTCATTCCCGTGATATAACATTCTAGTGATCACATCACTTGCTTGCAAGCTATCTTAATGTGATATCACCGAGAGGGCCCAGAGTATATCTATCCGTCATCGGTATTGACAAATTCCACTCTTGATCCATGAGCCTCAACATAACACCTTCGTGCACTGAACCCATCTTTATAGTCGCCCTATTACGGTGTGACGTTTGATGTTATCAAGATACTCTTCCGGTGTTAGCAATTAACATGATCTCATGGTCTAAGGATAAAGATTACTTCGTATGGTGTTATAGAAATATAAACATAATGACTTTGATCGTAATGCTATACTTCGGATGAATGTTCATCACATCATTCAACTAATGTTGTGACCTTGTTATTAACAACATCCAATGTCCATGATCAGGAAACCTTGATCATCTTGTTAATCAACAAGCTAGTCTATAAGAGAGGCATAACTAGGAACCCTTTTTGTTTATTAAACACACATGTATTGACGTTTCCGATCAATACAATTGTAGCATGCAAAATAAACATTTATCATAAACATGGAATAAGATAATAACTACTTTATTATTGCCTCTCGGGCATATTCCCTTCAGTCTCCCACTTGCACTAGAGTCAATAATCTAGTTTGAAAAACTTTGCGTATTGAACACCTATAGCTTTCTGGTGTTGCATATACGCTATTGCTAGTGGTTAACATAATCTCCGGATCTGACAGTTTCAGGTCCGTGTGTATTTGCATGTCTTTGCGTCTCTATGCATCACTCATTCTCAAATGATATGGCATTGTATAAATTTGGTCCTTTGGTGAAACCTTTAGTTCGTTCCGGCTAAAATATGTTGATATTATTGTCACACAATATATCTTCATAGTATTAGCCCACTTTGAACCACACCTAGTTTGATAACAAACTACTTAACACAAATGCCCTCCTTTGCTGCTACTATAGCAGTTATATACTTAGCCTTTTGTTGTAGTATCCGTCACAATGTCTCAACTTTGGAACTCATCCAAATCTATCATGGAACATCCTTTCCATTACATTGTGCCACCCATAGTCTAAATTGAGATAAATTTAATTTGTATCTTGTGACAAAACTAGTATCAATGTAACACTTTACAATGAACTACCTTTAACTATTTGTCACTTATACATGATATATTCTTAGTTCTTCCAAAGCTCATAAGAATATCTTTACTATTTTCCAATGATCATCTTATGAATCATTCTGGTATGTGCTCATAACACTTAGAGCATAGGACATTCTGGATATATACATATCATGGTATAATCGATCAAAATCTTCATGTGATTTTACTCACCAAGTGTTGAAACACTTGAATCTTGATACAATCATTTCCATGCAGCAAGAACCTTTCTTGTTGTTTCTATATTGAACCCTTTCAATATATCATATATGTATGTCTAGCACAACCATATTAGCGCCACAATCTATCCATATAGATATTGATGCCAAATATTCCGGTTTTGCCCAAGTCTTTCATCGAAATCTTATTTTAATGAAATTCTTAACTTGTATCAATACAAGATACATCATTTCCAATCAACAATATGTCATCTACATAATGTATTAGAAACTTGTCTCAGCGCTCCCACTTAATTTCTTGCAAATACAAGCATCTTCATCATCTCTGATGAATTTAAACTCTTTTAACAGTTTCATCATGGTGAAGATTCCAACTCCGCTATGCTTACTTCAACTATTGAAGTTTGCATGCCCTTTTAGCACCCTTTGAATTAACAAAAACCCTTCGGACCGTGTCTTGTACATGTCCTAGGTAACCATTCTATTAGAAGAACATTGTTTTGTTTGTTCAACTACCATACATCAAATTATATGTAGTGGTTGCTACATTAATCCGTCAAGACTAAATATCGCTATGAAAGATCAAATTTTGTCATAGTCAACTCCTTGAACATTGTCGTAAACTTCTTTCCGACATGTCGACTATTTCATAGATGTTAAACATCCATGTCTATTTCTTTATAGATCCAAACACAACCGATAGGCTTCATGCCTTTCCGGAGGGTCTTCCAAGTTCAGAAACTTGATTTCTCGTGTATGGACACTATCACGGATTCTATGACTTCTAGTCATTTTATGGAGTCAGGGCCCATCATCGCTTCTTTGCATGTAGTCGGTTCATCATTGTCAAAACAATAATTACTTGCTTATCAAATCACACTATTTGATTCTTACCAACCCACACGGTTCAATAGGAACTCTAATCTCCGAGATCACACCCTTTGTAATCACGGGAGCCATGAGTAATGTGGACGCCACCGGGACACTTTCCGGCGCTACGCTACTTAGCACATATAGCTAAGGTTCAACAACCTTATCAAAGTTCTATTGTCCTCCCACTTAACTTTTCACAAAAAGTTCCTTCTCAAGAAACTTGACGTTCCAAGCGACAAACTCTTTTGTCCTCGGTGTTATGGAGAAATTCCCAACAAATTCTTTGGGATAACCTATAATGACGTGCTTATCCGACTTTGGTTGTAAACATTTTACTTATGTATAACATACCAAAATTTAAGAAAAGACAATTCGGGTTTTATCCCAAACCATAACTTATATGGTGTCATTTCAATGGATCACGATGGTGCTCTTTTCAGTGTAAAAGCGGTAGTCTCTAAAGCTTCAATCCTTAAAACATAATGGCAGTTTTATAAATGACACCTTTGATTTTACCATGTCAAACATGGTTTGATTTCATCTCTCGAATATGCCATACTCCTATGGTTTATCGAGAAACATAGATCATGGAACAATTCCTCAAATCTTAGGTGTTTTGCTAAACATGTAACTCAAATATCTTCCTTTATGATCGAATCATAAACTCTTTATTTTCTTGTTACAATGATTTTCCACTTCATCTTGAAAGTCTTTGAACAACTTTCAAATGTTTCATACTTCTTCCTTATTAAGTAAATATATAGATATATTCACTTAAATTTCTAGAGAAAGCATATGAAGCAAAAAGATCCATCGCATATGGCTACACATAATGGACTATGCACATCAGCATGTACAATTTCCAATAAGCTAGTCATCCGTTCCTCTTTGGCCTATGAACGTAGTTTCAATTATCTCGAGGAAAGTTTCACATGCGTCAATTGATCAATACCAAAGACTCCAAAAATCCATCAACATGGAGTTTCTTCATGTTTTCTTTCCAATATAATTTAAAATAGCGATGTCACTTCATAAGTGATCTTTTAATCATTTGTCTTGCGACATTTTAGCAATAATGTTTATGGATGTGATTTCTCCCACTAGACTTGTAAAAGTTCATCCATCCTTTATGGAATACGGTAATTATTTGAACAACCATTATTCTCGTAATACCGAAAGAAAATAACAATTATTAAAACAAATCTTGAAGGCTAGGTTTGACGACAACGAAAAAATACAATAACACTTTATTTGTTTTCGATGAACATCATCACTTATTCGCTTGCCAGTTACTTAGGCCATTGTAGTTCATGAATTGTGTTGTCCTGTATGACACTTCATACCAACCAATTCGGTATCCAATACCTAAGAGCCACATTGTTTAACAAGCAAGGAATACTACCATAACATGTATATCTTCTATATACCTAAGCTGGACATTTCCAACTTTTCTTTTCTGCCAAATATTTTATAGATTCTCTTTCAGCAATTCCTTTTCCTTTTAAAAGAATCTATCAACATCAATAGTGGTGTCATTCACATGACACATGGTACAAAGCTTGTATATAGTCAAATACTAATACCTTTGGACTTGCACTTTGAAGTGGACCACCATCATCAAATGTTTGGCATTCTTTCAAAAATACATTCTTTAGTAATCTTTTAGTGTAGTAAACATTTTACTTACATCTTCTATTCATCCTTATCATGACAACTTTCATGATCTAGCTACTATAGCCTATAAGGAAGAATGACGAGTATAATTTTAGTGCCCAAAACCTTTTGGGAGATTTGGATGCCTAGCATCTCCATCCTTCACAAATTCTCATACATTATAAAAACATGTATTTTGCTAAATTATACTCTATCATAATGCAACCAAAAACATTGTTTCAGATATCACAATATCTTTCACACATGATGGTTTCTGAAACAATTTTCAGCTCCTATATAATTTTGATATTAAAAAAACTTTTGAATATCAATAATCATGGAGGCAAACATGATACTTTAGATACTAACATTGGAATTCTTACTCTTGATTTAATACTACTTATTAAACTTCATGGAGTAAATAGAGTTTGATGAAAGTTTGCAATAGGACTTCTAAATTTTAAATTGACATTCAAAACAATACGATACCAGTTCATAAAGTAAATATCCATAATTATATAGTTCTATTATCTCAATTAAAACTAAGCATAAGGTAGTGAACAAATGCCAATGACTACAACAAATTATGCAAACTCACTTCGATTTAGTTTATGACAAATTGAGTTCGACTAATCCAAATTAGAAATGAACTCCCACTCAAAAACAACATCCCTCATGCCTTTTTGGTGATTACATGAACCAAATCCACTACACCAAGTCCGATCATCACGTGAGTCGGTGTAGCTTCAAAGGCGAGCATCTATATGGGCATCATATCAACTATATGACTCATGCTTAACCTTTCGGTCTGTGTTCCGAGGCCATGTATGTACATGCTAGGCTCGCCAAGTAAGAACCTTAGTACTCGCATGTGTAAAACTATCTTACACCCATTGGATGAAAGCGTAGAGTCGAGTACACCCGATCATCACGTGATGTCTCGAAACACGATCCATAGAACGGTGCATACTCAAGGAAGAACACATTTTATCTTGACATCTAAATGAGGGATCATCTTACAATGCTACAGAAAGCGCCAAACTAGCAGTATAAGATGCTAACATCTAATGTGTAAAGTGAGATGATATGGTCCATGCATTTGATCTCTATCATTTGCATCGTGGTATGATCTCTATCATTCCTTTGTGTGTAAGGCCAAGGTCTATGGAACTTACACGTTGAGTGTGTTGTAAGAGTATCTATCATACATCTACTTACAACAATACCATATCAAGATACTAGCCCAACAACGATCTAAACTAGATGCCTCTAATTTATCAATTGCAAGTTTTACGTGGCTTAGGGCTTTCGGAGATAGAACCGTTCTCACCTACGAACATGAACCACAACGAGGATAACCAAGTTATTAGCAACTCATTGTAAATCAGATATTGACTATAGTAGGAGAGACAGACACCCTCTAGCCACTTATGCAAAACAATTTGCATGTCAGTCGTGGAACCGGTCTCATGTACGATGACATGTAAGGTTGGTCTGGGCCGCTTCATCCCACTATGCCACCAATATCCAAAATAAATGAAAGAAGCAATAACATGATCATCATCGCCCACATATAAACATATGTGTACTGCCCGTGCAAAGCACCTACGCATAGATCAGGCTCTGATACCACTATTGGGTTCGCATCATAGAAAACAAAAAAAAATCCTACGAGGGGAACTATACGCCAAGATCTATCTACTAGATACAAGCAACGGGTGGATATACATCCATAGAGAACTTACCCTCGAAGACAACAAAGCTTTGTTAACGAGTTGGAACTCGTGGATGATGTAGTCATACACTTGCCGATCTCAAGATCGTGATGAAGTCCAGCAGGTCCGGCTCCAACACGTCCATCAGATCCAGCTCCAGCAAGTCCAGCACCACCAAGTCTAGCACCACAAAGCAGCGGTGCATCCGTGATCGCACACACATCCGGTACCCCGACAACCTCCGTCCCTCGCTCCAGCAAAGCAGCGGAAGCAGCAACTCCTTTCCAGATAAAGCCACCGGGAACATGTATCTCGCTAATCCGAGACCATGGGGAATAACTAGAGGGGGAGAGAGATCCTTCACGAGGAGGTGTGAGGAAGAAGGAGTGAGAGGGGGGCCTTTTATAGGAGGAGGGGAGGGTGTCCCTTCACCTCCCCCATTCATGTGGTGGTAACCCCCTCCACATTAAAATGCCCCTTCACATTTTCTTTTAAAGTCTCCACTTTAAATGCATTAAATTTCTCCAAATTTAATGCTCTCTCATTTAATAAAACTCTTTTTATTAATTTTATTCAGAATTTTGTTAATTACTTTAATTAAAAAACATTCACATAAAACCCCCTGCAACATTTCAATATTACATGCAGAACCAATTTCACCCCGAAACAGTTTCGGTGTCTATTGAAATAATTCCAGCGCTTTCTTAAATCTTTATCTGAAACATATTTTCTCCAAATGGTGTCGGTATTCCTTAAGTGTGTCACCCTACGGTTCGCGAATAATGCAGACATGATCGAGACCCCTCTCCGATCAATAATCAGCAGCGGGACCTGGAGATCCGTACTGACTCCTACACATTCAACGATGACTTCTGTGATCGTGAGAACCTTTAACGCTAGTAACTAAATCCCTTTGTCTCGTGATATATTACATGCTAGAGATTCAATCATTGGTATCTCCATACCTAATTTGATCTCGTTGCCGACATGCACTCTTTTCTCATTCCCGTGATATAACATTCTAGTGATCACATCACTTGCTTGCAAGCTATCTTAATGTGATATCACCGAGAGGGCCCAGAGTATATCTATCCGTCATCGGTATTGACAAATTCCACTCTTGATCCATGAGCCTCAACATAACACCTTCGTGCACTGAACCCATCTTTATAGTCACCCTATTACGGTGTGACGTTTGATGTTATCAAGATACTCTTCCGGTGTTAGCAATTAACATGATCTCATGGTCTAAGGATAAAGATTACTTCGTATGGTGTTATAGAAATATAAACATAATGACTTTGATCGTAATGCTATACTTCGGATGAATGTTCATCACATCATTCAACTAATGTTGTGACCTTGTTATTAACAACATCCAATGTCCATGATCAGGAAACCTTGATCATCTTGTTAATCAACAAGCTAGTCTATAAGAGAGGCATAACTAGGAACCCTTTTTGTTTATTAAACACACATGTATTGACGTTTCCGATCAATAAAATTGTAGCATGCAAAATAAACATTTATCATAAACATGGAATAAGATAATAACCACTTTATTATTGCCTCTCGGGCATATTCCCTTCACCTGCGGCTGCCGAAGGAGTCGTCGGATGACTCCTTTGATCTCGACAAATTTGATTGGTGAATTTTAATTTCCATGACTTCGTCTAGTTTTCTTTTGGAGTTGCTTTTCTCAAGTGGTGCTGGACGTGTTTTGTAGTCAAGTGGCATCGTCGTCTTCTGATGACGTCCAATTTGTGAAAGAGTCCAGAGTCGCAGACTCCAAGGCCAAGGAGGTGGCCGAACGGTCTCCTTCTCCTCCAGTGGCGGCCCACTCCGGCGCCAATTCTTCGAGTTCCCCACGTGCTGGGGAGCACCAGATGGTTGCACGGACAACTGCGCGACAGTCATCTTCGGAGTCCCTGGAGGAACATGTGAGTGTCCTTTTTGCTGTTTGGCAGTCGAATTTGTATGTTGGGGTGACGCTGAGTCTTTGTTTCCCTTGGTTTAGCTCATTGTGAAGGAAGATTTTCGCCTTGCGGAGCAAGTCCTTGCTTTGGGTCGACAGCATGCCTTGCTGGATAATCGCCACCGCACAGTCGAAGGTTAGCTTTTGACTTTTGATGTCTACACACTTCTATTCTTGTAGACAGTTGTTGGGCCTCCAAGTGCAGAGGTTTGTAGAACAATAGCAAGTTTTCCCTTAAGTGGATCACCCAAGGTTTATCGAACTCAGGGAGGAAGTGGTCAAAGTTATTCCCTCTCAAGCAACCCTGGAATCAAGATACAAGAAGTCTCTTGTGTCCCCAACACACCCAATACACTTGTCAGGTGTATAGGTGCACTAGTTTGACGAAGAGATAGTGAAATACAAGTGGTATCGATAATTATAAGTGGTAATGGTGATAGAAAATAGCTTGATGGCGTGGAAGAGACTAAAGGCAAACTGAAATAAAGATGGAAGCAAGCAAACATGTAACATATCTAATAGCAAATGGTGTTTCAGTGCTTAGAAACAAGGCCTAGGGATCATACTTTCACTAGTGAACACTCTCATATAAATATATTCTTATTTATGATACTACGCTGAACTACTCTCTGGTTGGACACTCTAATCGATGGTAGGGCTATAACAGCACACCTCAAAGTTCATCTTTCCCATCTAGATAACCCCACACTGTCACCTTGAGCACTAGATGAGTCCAACAAACACCACAATTTCATAAAGACGTCCAACTCCAAATATAACTCATAATAAGTATTTGTAATATCTAGCCTAAGTGCCACCATGGTGTGCACACTGTCAACTTCACACACATGGGGAGAGCAGAGATCTATTAAAGCACTTGAGTAGCAAGGTAGATCTATAGATTACAAGCTCGTGATCTCAATAAGATCATGCATAGAGAGGGATATGAACACATAGCTACCGGTAGAACCCTTAGCCTCGAGAGAGAAATGCCTTCATAGAAGGAAGCAGAGATTCAAGTTTCATAAAGAGCTTCCAAAAATTATGGTACTTAATAGCTTTCAGCTCTCATTGCCCCTATCATAAGCATCTTGAAGTGATTAAGGTTAAAGTGAACAAACTATGGTGTACATGCTTGACGAAGTATAAGTTAGAAATCTCATGTCCCTTGAATACTAGGGCCGCTCCTCATGCTACTCAAGTTTAGTCACCGGTAAGTTCTTGTCATTGTAAGTACATGTGTATCATAGAGAACCGCCAACGGGGTACCCCTTGCCCGATGATACGGAAGAATCCCCATATCAAAATGACAAGGCAAGCAGAAAACGAGCATCTCAGCAATCTTCTTATTTACCATGGGAATATGGTACTTTTTTCTCTCTTTCCTCTTTCCATAATCTCTTTTTTTATCTTTTTCTCTTTTTTTCTCAATATAGGACTCTTTTTTATAAGAAGAATGCTTCATAGATAGCTCATTATGGTTACGCTGCAGGTTTCCACCATGTCAGCATGGATTAGACCAGCGGCCCAGGTGTTTCTCTAACACATATACATAACTCTATGGACTTACAAGCTCCCCTTTCATTTCACACCGATGACATCCATATACAAAAAAGCATGATATCAACTAGGTACAAAGTACCAGTGCAATGTTGAAAGCGTTCCCCATGACACCATGGTTCTGCTAATCCCCAACAAATAAGTGCAAGCATATACAACATAGACGACACAATGGTTCAAGTTTATTAAGGGCAGGAAAAGTAAAGTGTGCCATCAAGTTCGTGAGAGCTTTAATCACTAGTTTTCTCATAACAAGTTTAATTTGGAAGGTAGACAAAAACATGAATATACTTGGAATAGCATATGCTAGTAGGTAGGTATGGTAGACTCTTTGGAATAACTTGGTTTAGGGAGTTGGATGCATGAGTGGAACTCATACTTGGTTGTGGAGGCTAGCAAAAGACTGGGAGCGATAAACTAAGAGAGCAATAATGGCCATAATCATGCAGAGCGACAAAACATCATTGATCAAAGCATAAAGTGATACTACAAGTTGAAAACTAAAGGATCATAAAGGCTTATGGTGACTTGGGATAGTCATAACATGGTGTGAGCATGTGCCAAGTCAACTCAAATAAAGCATCAAAGGAGAATACCACTATACTATGCTTTAACATGCTAAAACAACGCATGATGCTTCAAAGGCACATTATGCAATCTCAATTGCTTATAACAAGTCATGCTACAGCAAAGTATACTAAGCCTAAATCCAAAACAATATCAAGCATGGCATGACAAAGCATAGGCCACAGTAAAAAACAAGCTCTCTTTACCACTTAAGCATGAACTTTCCTACTCTTTTCCAATCCAGACCAAACTATTTGAAAACCAATGCATGAAAGAGGGGGTCCAACCAATTTATTCAGCAAACTAAGAAAACCAAGCAAACGAAAACCAAAAAAACAAAAATGAAAGCAAAGACGCTCCAAGAATAACACAACTGTGCATGAAACAATAAAAATGAAGTGTTTGGAAGAAATCTAGGATTTTTATTGATGAAGAAGGGGATGCCTTGGGCATCCCCAAGCTTTGATGCTTGTACTTCTTGGATATTTCTTGGGGTGACACGTGTGGCATCCCCAAGCTTGAGCTTTATTCCATCCTTCATCTCATTACTCATTCCTTCCATACACCTGGAATTTTTCCTTCATACAAAACTTCACACAATCTTTATTAGCAACATTAGTGCACTCAAGATAATAAATCTTTAGGTTCAGTTCTAACACCAATAAAACTTTCATTAAAACACAAGTTTCTATAGCACTTCCCTCAAAAAGCTCAATTCCCCAAAAGAACTCAAAAAGGAACCAAAGAAGCAAATGCAAATAATGGCAGAAATCTGTCAAAACAGACCAGCAGATAAAGACGAATTTTTTCAAAGACCTTCTGTTGCTCAATTTGAAAAGTGTTGAACTAACGAAAGTTAGATAATAACCTGGGGACGAAGAACAAAAATTTACGCCTCAAAAGGACGTAAAGATTTTACACGAATTTTTACGGTGAAACACAGAAATCTGTTTCGGGACAACATTTTCCCCAAGCATTACTTCTCTCTCATTAGAGGTTACTCTTGGCACAAAAAGCAAATAAAAAGGATAAGAAGCGGTTATTAATGAATTAATAACTTCTAAGACTCATCTAAAACTTTTGGGTTATCTCCCAATAAGTACTTTTCTTTAACGCCTTTAAGTTAGGCATGATAGTTTGAGAAGATGCTCACATAAGAAATATGAATTGAAGTAACACTACTAGGAAACAACCTATAGATAGACAAGATGTTCAGTGGCGCATAAGCCAAACTATGCGCCATAGGAATACATCAGTGGTGCACCAGAAAGCATGCGCCACAGAAGTTTGGAAGTTCTGTGGCGCATTTTCCAGAGCATGCGCCACAGAAGATTGGTGGGACCTGCCGGCGGGGGAGGGGGGATGATCCAAGTTATGTGGCGCATTCTGAAATATGCGCCACAGAAGTTGCAACTTCTGTGGCGCATATTTCCTCATGCGCCACAGAACATGGAGGGGGGCCCACCACAGAATCTAATTCACCCAAGTTCTGTGGCGTATGTTGACATATGCGCCACATATGTGTTTCACTTCTGTGGCGCATATCCCAACATGCGCCACAGAACTTGGAGGTGGGCCCCACAGAGGGAATCTTATTCACCCACTTCTATGGCGCATATGGGGTTATGCGCCACAGAAGTTTCAGCATCTGTGGCGCATTTCCTCCATATGCGCCACAGATGAGGGCCTCCAAATCCATGTTAAAAAGGTGACAAGAGCTAGCTTTCTTATCTATCTATCCCACCACCACCCATTTCACATCTCTACCTCCTCCCAACTCGTCTTCCTCCTCCCTCACACCCCATCTTGCCCATAGTTTCTCCATTTTCTTATATCTAAACCTACTTTAATCCATAGATTGGTAAGTAGAAGCTTCGCTCCAACTTCTAGATCTAAAAGTTCCTTACTTTTCTCTCTCACATCTCTCTATTTGTTTACTAATTTCCTCTCCACCAACTTGCATTGTAGATCTATTTGTCCATACTCTCTCATCGCGCGGTCTCGTCTCGCTATTATTATGTCTACAATAGGTGAGTACTTGGCCATCATGAACATGTAGGTGAAGCTTGTCGCGCGGGCGGTGTGTGTGTGCGATCCATGGCGAGACGATGCTTGTGTGTGGTGCATGAATGTTTGCAATGGGAGGAAGTTTTTTGTTGTTTGCTTGTTGTTGTCGGGCCTGGCCGGTGTGGTTGCATGGATGTTTGCCGAAATGTTGATTCATTTCCATTTCGGCAAATTTTTGCACTACCCATATGTCCTAATTTTAGGAAAGGTCATGCCGAATTTTTTCCGGCTAGCATTCATGCATGTGTGTGTTCATATGGTGTGGTTCTCACCTATACTCTCTGTTTTGACCGCTCAGGCAACCATGGTCCTCACGATGAGCGAAGGTAGAATTGCTAGGTACAAGAAAGGCGCGAAGGAGGACATGATTCTGAACAACAAGACCATAATAAGATGTCCATGTCGAACATGCAAACTGCAGCGCTGGATCGACCCTGAATCTGGACAATTGGAGGGTCACCTGCTTAGGCGCGGTTTCATGCGCGACCTCAATGAGGCGCCGGCAGGACATGGTGGTGGTCACGAAGACGTGGGCAGGCGAGAAGACGAAGAGTCTACTGGGCATGATCATCATGACGAAGGAGATGCCAGCGGGCATGATCATCATGACGAAGGAGATGCCGGCGGGAATGATCAGCATGGAGAAGGAGGTGACGACAGGCATGATCATGAAGAAGGAGAAGACGTGAACACACAGACGCTGCTAACTTCGATCTTGCAGGACCCTCATGTTCAAGAACTGCTCCTCAAGGAGACGAGCAACGACAAAGCTGCAGCCAGAGAGAAAGCCAAGCTAGCCCAAATGGAGGTAGACATGATGACTCCTTATCCTGGGTGTCGCCCCGAGGATACACGTTTGAGTGTAATGCTCAAGGCTCTAGAGATGAAGGCCGAACACAAATGGACCGATGTGAGCTTCAACGTGAACATGGAATACTGGCACGACCGACTTCCTAAGGGGAACACATTGCCAACAAGTATCGAGGAGGCCAAGAAAATCGTGTGCCCTCTCGACCTACCACACATTAAATACCACGCATGCATCAATGATTGCGCACTTTATCGGAACGAGTACGCGGATAGAACCACTTGTCCGGTGTGTGTGGCCAAGGACGGTACAAGAAAGTTCCTCGAAAAGTGGTATGGTACTTTCCTATCACCCCTCGTCTGCACCGATATTTCGTAGATCCTAAGGAAGCAAAGCTCATGCAACGGCACATGGAAAGAGAAACCCGAAGATGATCCAGTGAAGGGCAAGATCCTGACACACCCTTCAGACGCTAGCCAGTGGAACGCATTAGACATCGAGTTCGAAGAGTTTGGGGGCGATGCAAGGAACGTCAGGCTGGGTATGAGCACCGATGGACTCAATCCTTTTGGAAACCAGAGTAGCACGCATAGCACCTGGCCCGTGTTTGTATGGCCATACAACCTCCCCCCGTGGCTATGCACGAAGCAAAGGTATGTACACATGAGCATTCTTATTCAGGGGCCGAAACAACCAGGTATCGATATGCATCTGTATCTCGGGCTATTGAGAGAGGAGTTAGCCAGCTTGTGGGAGACGCCGGCCCATACGTGGGACGCCTACACTAAAGAATATTTCCATCTGAGAGCCGCGTTGCTCACGACCGTGCAGGACTATCCTGGTTACGCATATGTATCGGCCCAGGTGAACCACGGACACAATGCATGCGTCAAGTACATGGATGAGACACCGCATCTCCAGCTACCAAGGGATCCCGGGTCTTCGAAAACCGTGTTCCAAGGTACTTGAAAGTGGCTCCGCATGGATCACCCGTGGAGAAAACGTGGTGACCTGTTCAATGGTAAGGACGAGCTCGAAAGAGCCCCGCGTCCGAGGAGCGGCGAAGAAATCGAGGAGCTTTTGAATAATTGGGTAGATTGCCCTGCGCCTGGAAAAAAATGACCGAGGACAAAGCCGCTGATGGGTGTATGGAAAGCAAGGTCTGTTTTCTGAGACCTGCCGTATTGGAAGGTCCTTCACACTCCCCATAGCCTCGATGTAATGCACATCACGAAGAACGTTACCGAGTGTCTGCTTGGCACTCTACTAAACATGCCGGAGAGGACCAAGGATGGGCCGAAAGCAAGAAAGGACCTTAAATTACTTGGCATAAAGAAAGATCTTCAGTACCCTGATAGTGATGATGATGGTGATGATCATCATCAGGAAGGGACTCAAGGTCACCACAAAAGAGTTAAGAAGAATGAGGTGGTGCTTCGCGCTGCCTGCTTCACTCTGAGTCTGGAGGAGCTCGAGCAGTTTTTCAGGTGCCTCTTAGGAGTGAAAGTTCCTCACGGTTACTCGGGGAAGATAAGCAGATATCTGGATGTGGCGAAGAAGAGGTTCAGCGGTATGAAGTCTCACGACTGTCACGTCCAGATGACGCAGATACTCCCCGTTGCAATCCGTGGGATAATGGACGAGCATGTCCGTGAGACGTTGTTTGGCCTATGTAACTTTTTCGACGTCATATCTAGGAAGTCGATTGGTGTGAAGCAGCTCGACAGGCTACATGAAGAGATCGTGATGATACTATGCGAGCTTGAGATTTACTTCCCGCCCGCATTCTTCGACATCATGGTGCATCTGCTTGTACATGTCATGGACGACATCATCCAGCTCGGGCCGACATTCCTGCACAACATGATGCCGTTTGAAAGGCTAAACGGTGTCATCAAAGGATTCATTCGCAACGTGTCTCGTCCAGATGGAAGCATAGCCAAGGGCTTTCTGATCTGCAAGTGCATCTCCTTCTACCAGAATTATCTAACCACCAAGAACGAGGATGTCGGAATACCCACAAAGAAGCACCTCGGCTGGCTCGGTGGATATGGTCACCGCGAGGGCTGCCGCTCACTACATGTCAGCATTGATGGTCGACGCACTGATTTTGAAAGGGCACACCGAGTCGCGCTACAACACATTGAAGTGGTCGGCCCTTGGGTCGAAGAGCACAGAAGCTTAATCGAGCAGGAGTACATCGACCAGGGCCGGCCGAGGAAGAAGGGAGACGTAACCAGAGAGCACAACTCCAGCTTCACGGGTTGGTTCAAGAAAAGGCAACTGGAAAATCCCCCACAAACGCCTTCTACGGAAGATCAAAAACTCATATTCTCCTTGTTGTAGGGCCCAGGGCACAACCTAAGGACCTATCAGTCATACGACATAAACGGTTACAGATTCTACACCGAGGAAAAGGACAAGAATAGTGAATATCAAAACTCAGGAGTAACTATGTTATCCTTTGCTGATGACGAGACTACTATGATGGAAAGATTCTACGGAAGGATCGAGGAGATATGGGAGCTCGACTACTGTGGAGAGATCGTACTGATGTTCCGTGTTAGATGGGCCAAGAACATGGAAAAAGAAGGCCGCTATTTCATCACAATGGTTATACCAGATGCCAAATCAACAAAGAACGCCTCCGCAAAAAATGAGCCTTGGGTACTCGCTAGACAAGTTGATCAATGCTTTTTTTATTATCGACCCGTCAAAGCCCAACCATGTTGTAGTTAGGAGGGGCAAGAGGAGCATCATCGGAATGGAAGGATCCGCCAACGAGCAAAACTTCGACAAAAACAGTGACAAAAAGATCGAAGAGGAATTCGACAAGTACTTCGACATGCCTACTACTACTAAAGTAAGAAGGAAGACCACACTGCCTACTAAAGGTTGTCCATTCACAAGAAGAAATCTCAAAGTGCACGGGCTAAAGTATTCAACCACGACGAAAAAGGGCAAGAAGATTGTGAAGAGACACTAGCAATTATGTGACCTTTTGGTGTATTAATTCGTGTGGGTATAATGTGATATTAGTGTGGGTATTAGTTAGAGACTAAAACATATAATGTGATATTCGTGTGGGTATGCAAATTCACATTTGTGTGTGACAAGCAAACACACACACACACACACACACATATATATATATATGATCCGGGAGGGTTTTTTGAATAAATATGCATATGTGTTCTTGCTTTTTTTGAATAAATATGCATATATGTATATGTTCTTGCTTTTTTAAATAAATATGCATATGTGAATAAATATGCATATATGTATATGTTCTTGCTTTTTGTTTGAATAAATATGCATATGTGTAATTAAAACTATTTAAAAAAAAGAAAAAAATAGTGTGAGACAGCCAGGATTCGAACCTGGCTGCCCCAGGTGAGAGCTAGGGAGCAAGACCACCAGGACAAGTATATGATCTTGTCATACTACGACACCGCACTGTTTTGGACTATGACCAAAAGTTATGTGGCGCATTCAGTGAGAATGCACCATAGAATGTTCACACTTAGCCAAATAGACAGTTCGGCCTGATCTCCCCCTAATCCCCCCTTTCTCTCTCTCGATCCAATTCTCTCTGTTTTCCCAAGCAACCGCGCGTGCCAAGGAACCCTAGCCCCCGCCGCTGGAGCCCATGGAGGAGGAGAGAAGCCCCCGCCACCGGAGCCCATGGAGGAGGAACCGCCGCCGGAGTCCACTGCGTCCACCGTCCGCAGGAGGAGGCAGCACCGCGCCCCCAATATTCAAGAAGGAGAAGGCCCCGCTCGCATCAGGGAGCATTGCGCCACCAAGCTCCAGGAAGGAGGAGGAGGCCCCGCCCGTAGCAGGAGGAGAAGGGCACGGTCGGCGCTCGCCACCGCAGCCAGAAGCCACCTCGCCGTCCACCGTCTTCTTGCCGTCCACCTTGCAAGCCACCCTAGGTAATCGCCACATCCTTCCCCTAGGTTACCTAGCGCTCGTCGTTCTATGTCTTCCCCTAGGTTGCAAAGCTTGATTACTTATGCCCTTTAATCTGTAATTGGCCTACACAATCATATCTCAGTCGATGCAGACAGTACTAATTTGAGAATCAGTAATTGGCCTTTAATCTGTAATTGGCCTACACAAGTTCAGAATTGGAGAAATGTTGCAGACAGTACTAATTTCTAGTCATTTTAATATCATTATTATAGTAAAATAAAATACTGAGATTTCTAGTGATTTTTAACAAAATACATCATTAGTTCAGCATGATAATGAAGTTCTTTGTTCTTGATAGAGCCATTCTTTGCATGTGTACATATCTTTAGCTTGAGTGTGACCTAATCCTTTTGCTAGATGCAATGCAAGTGCATATCTATCACAGATCATTCCTTTCCAGAACTTGCCTTAATCTACAAAAAATAAATGGAGTAAGCATTCTAATATTACAGTAAAACTGATTCAAAGGTCGAAGTTCTGAAGAATGCTGTATTGTGCAAAGAAACTGAAAACATCTTATATTTTGAAATGGAGGGAGTAGTAGAGTAGCTTTTGATGTTGTGTGCATCAACAACACGATTGGTGTTTGATTCTCTCTCTATATGTGGTTGGGATGTGTTGTCACTACTGTGATTGTCAAGTCCTTTTGCCTCTGGAACTCTGTGTTGTCATTTAGGATTTTTATTACCTTGAGAAGTTTCTTTCAGCATAGATACGATTAGTTGCTCACTTAGCTTATATTATGATGTTCCTAAAGTTTGAGTGTTAAGGTGATGGTTATATATGGAACATTATGTTTGAGTGTTCCAGGTTGCACAAACATGCAGAGTGTTAAGGTGATGGTTATATATTATGACGTTCCTGAAGTTTGAGTGTTAAGGTGAGGCATGCAGTCAGTTGTAGATGTTCTTGTTTGGTAACAACAATAGTATATGAACTGTAGAAATCAGAATCAGACATTGTTCATTTGTAGTAAGTTAAGATGAGTAAGACAAGGGGAAGTGGCATGTGTCTCCAACTGAAAGGCTAAAACACATGCCTCTGTTTACCATACTTCTATTACACTTCTACAGCAAATACTACTACTGTTACACTTCTGCTGTTCAGCAAGTACTACTATATCTGTTATATATATACATGGGGCTGTGATGTGATGATGGACTAGTATATCTGTTATATATATACTGCACGTGGATGATGGATATGATGGATGCTGGGGTCAATGCATGGGGCTGTCAATATGGGGATGGGGTGTTTTGTCTTGCAGGGATTTCATTTGAGTTACCCATTTCTCCCGAAGTGTCGATTCACTTCCGTTTCGGTTGAGAAATGGGCACTCCTAGGTCAAAAAATTAGCAAAGGTCATGCCGAATTTTTCGGCCGAGATTTGTGCTAACATTTTGCCTCTTTTAAATAGAGTAGTGCAAACATGTCGGGCAACAAGGAGTCTGGCCCTTCTAAGCACATGATCAGCGTCGAAGAACAAGCTAGACAGGCCAACCAGTCATTCTGGCAGGGGTCCCAATAGGAGGAGGAGGAGGCGATGAGGATGACACCACCACCGGAGGAGGAGGCGACCGTCGCCAGAGCTGCTGGGGCCAATGAGGGCGGAGATCCTGATTACGAGGGGGACGGAGACGACTACGATGGAACTAGTGAAGGCGACGACAAAGAGGATGACACCACCGATGGCGGCGCCTGCACCGATGGCGGCGAGAGGATGGATGGCGGTAGCGGAAACCCGGCCACTTCTCAGAAGAAGAAGAAGAAGAAGGAACAGAAGGAGCGGAAGGTGCCAATGCTCGCCACCATCTGCGATGAGTTCACTGAGGTCACAGGAAGTGGCCAACCCATTGCGCCAGAGGCGATTGCTAAAGGGTACGGCCTGCAACTCGGGTGCATCGTCCGGGAAAGCATGTCGATCAACACGAAGTACATCAGACATGCTGACCATGCAGCTTTGGTCAATAACCTCCTTAAGAAGCTTCACAAGCGATACAGATTCCCAGAGCAGTTTAGAAACCTCGAGAGAAATAAGAACCCGGTGAACAGACTAGCCCTCACGAAGATGAGCAACGCCTTGAGCAGCTGGAAAACCCGGGTGAAGAATAGCATTGACAAAGGTGAAAGCTGGGAGGTTATTAGTAAGAAAAATCCGATGCTCGACGAAGAGGAGTTTAGGATATTCAAGGCAGATATAGCTACCGCTGATGCTATAAAATGGACTCAATGGGGAAGGAGTATGCGGGAACAGAACATAGGTAACCACCACCTTGGAAGCGGCGGTTACAGGGGGAAACATGCCATTTGGGACAAGGAGGACGCCGAGCTTGAACGCCTTGGTAAAGACAACCCTTGGCTTAAAATCACGGACTTGCAGCTTAGGCAATTTGTTCGGGCCCGCTACTACCTGGACAAGGAAACAAGGGAGTTCATCACCGACGATCTGGAGGTGAAGGAATTCGAGAAGAATCTGGTAAGGAATTTATCACGGATCTCAAGTCTATTGCGTTCTAATTAAGATAATGAAGCCAAGAATCTAAATGGGTTCACCTTTCCTTGTCTCTGCAGGAGGAGGAACTGAACGCTACTGCCACAGAGTCGTCCTAGGATTCGACGGAGCTGTGGGACACGGTTTTCAACAGGGCGACCAATGCTTACAAGAAGAGGGACAAGGGGTTGCCGCCGTCCTCAGCTGGCCGTGTGTCCGGCTTCGGTACGAGCATGAAGTTCAAGGAGTTCTACAAAGAGGACGCTAAGAAAAGAAGGGAGAGGAAGAACCAGGATAAAGCCGTTGTTGCAGAGCTGAAGATGAAGGTGCAGAAACTGGAGGAGAAGGCGGTGGACCAGAAAACAGTGGACAAGTTAGTGGAAGAGAAGCTCCGCTCGATGATCCCCCCTGAGTTTTTCGAGGGGATTACTGCTTGGAATGCAGGAGGTCGACAGGGGCCGATACATGTGCCCAGCTTAAGCGGCAGCAACTCGGGCATCAATGTTACCGTGTCACCGGACCTGGTGACCCCGCCGGCCGTCAACATCGGGACGCAGCCCCTCGTTTTGGTCACACCGACGCCCCCTCCCGCCAAAGATACCAATAAGGCGCAGCCGACGGCGGTGGTTCTTCGTGAGGCACCCGAGCGGGAGATTGCAGATGATGATAGGCCGGCCGCCGGCATCCGTCATGTCTCTACATTATCCGAGATCCATGCCATCACCAAGGTAACTAATTAGTTAGTGCACGTCATCTCCTTTATCCCTTTGATGCATGACTCTTGCCATCTCATGATGCCCAACAACATGTTTTTGCCTCAAGACACTTCTTGCGTACTCCTGCTTAAATATGTCGGCGGTGAGTTGAAGGATGTTGCCAAGGGCACTCTTATACAACCGGCGAGCCGCACGATGCACACCAATCCAATGGATGATGACGTGATGAGGGTCAGGTTGGCTCGGGTGTTGCCAGGGTGCGACGACATGGACCCCCCTTTCAACCTCAGGGAGCCGACGAACACAAGACCCTTGGGGAATGCTACAACTGGCCCTTGACATGGCCGAAGACCTAGATTCGTCTTGCGGGGGGGGGGGGGGGAGCATCGGCGCCACCTCTCGACCGATCATCGCCCGGCCACCACCTCGGAAGCCAGTAGCCGCCGTTGTCGCCACCACCAGCCGGCACCATCAACTCTTAGCAGCGTGTGCACCGCCACATGGCAAAGACGTTGTGCCGCAACCGTCGTCGCCCCCGCTACCACCACCACATGATGGCACCCATGAAGATGATGATGAATTGGTCAACGTTGACGACTTCATCAACACCGGCGCCGCCAAAGGATTGTATATGCCTTCTGTGGATGAAGAACCCTTCGCAGCTCACGACGACCATCAAGCTGGTCGGCCCAATACATGCACGCAGCGCCTAGTCTTCCATGGGCTTTCTCAAGAGACGCCTCCGGCCGCCGATCCACCACAAGAGAAACCGGGATTGGTTTTCAGCCCCAACATACTCCGAAAGGCGACTGATGAGCAGATGGCAATGGCTGACACTGTTGTGAAGAAGAAGCACTACAGGAAGAGAGGTAATAATAATAAGAAGGGTGCGAGCCAACCTCTTCCGAAGAGGATCCGGGGTCAGGACACCGTCGTCGTACCATCCACACAATTTGGCTTGCCCCGAGTGCATGTAGCTGGTGATCCGATATTGACTCCGGATATGATCCACATTGCGGTTGGAGCCATGTTAACTTTGCACGAGGGTGTCAAGACACTAGAGGCCCTCCTTCTTAGAGAGGACGATCCAAATTACCCGGTTTTCACGGCCAAGGTGCCATTGGACGTGGGCTTCGTCGATGAACCCCCTGCAGATATATTCTTCATAGCGTTCGAGGACATATTCAAGTTGTTTCTCACGAAACGGCTGGACTATAACTTGGTCCGCCTATACGCGCTCAATCGGGCGCTCACGATCAAGAGAGAAAGTACCCCAGAAATCGAGATAGTGGATCCCTACTACATGCGGGACAGCCAGTTGGTCGAAGGATCAAAGACACGGACCAAGGTGACGACGTACCTCAAGAAGTTCATGGTGGACAACAAGAGGAAGGGCACACTTCTTTTGCCTTTCTTTCCCGAGTAAGTACACACACTCGCTCATCGTCACCGTAACTTATGCATTTCTTATAGATTTCTTTCCTTTGCTCTTTTTCCAACATTGCGTTCCAATTGTGTTGCGCAGAGACAAATACTGCACACTCATCGTCCTTGCCCCGAGGTATTCGCTAGCCACGTATTTCGACTCGGGGAGTTTGACGAAGAAGAAAGACTACACTGGAATAAGGGGTGTTCTCAATGAGGCTCTCGAGGGCTACACCAAGAATGGATGCACCTTCGTAGATAGGGGGAATGTATCAAGGATGGCAAACACGTGTTCAAGCACGTGCTCGACTTCCCCTGCGTCAAGCAATCGACTGCTGGTGCCAAGGAGGCCTTCTACGTCCTCCATCAACTTAAAGGCTATGTTCGGGATTGCCATAACCTAACGCTGCCATCTAGTCTCCGAGGATGGGCCGAAACTTTGGCAAAAATCGATGATGCTGATCTTAGAGAAGACTTCCATCGCATTCAGATGAAGTTGTCGCAAATCATCATTGAAGATGTCAACACAAGGGGCGGTGCCCTACAACAAGCCAGAGGGTTGAGTAAGAGGGAGATCGAAGAACACCTCCGTAAGCAGGGTGACACAAGGACGTGGATGACGAAAGAGGGCTATCTACCGTTCCCGAAGCCGTGCCAGAAGAGGAAGTCTTCATAATGATCGATGTGTGCCTCTAGCATGATCCAGTGTGTGTATATTCTTGATGGACGCCTGCTGTATTAGTGTGTGTGTGTCATAAACTTTACTATCTCGTGGTCAAAATGGTCATTATTGTTAGACTTAAACTACCTTGTGGTCGTGCTGTCGTTGAACTTATTGCTTCTATGATGATCTAACTTTTAGGTTTATGGATCCTTTGTTTTATATTCTATGAACACATATATATATGGATGTGAACCCTTTATTCATTCTTTTCGTTGTATTTTTACTAATATGCCTTGTCGTCTATAGAGATGGCGACGAGGTGGTATGTGGTGTACATGGGTAGGGTTCCAGGAGTCTACGAGGAGTGAGAGGATTGCCACAAAAAAGTGAACAAGTTCAGCGGCAACATCTACAAAGGATACGCGACTAGAGAGGAGGCGATAGCCAAGTGGAGGAACCACTTGTGGAAGAAGAACCGGATGAAGATATTGGTCGGGCTAATGCTCTTGCTCACCATTATCACAGTTGTATTCTATTTGATCCTAGTGTAGGCGGCGGTGGCCACTTCATATTTGTAATGTGAGATGATATGAACTTTGTATTCGGCGCTTGTATAAAAATTTGGCACTTGACACTATATATGTATCTCAATCGGGCTCTAAGTGTTTGTATTATATATATGTCGGTTTTCATGCATCTACTACTTGTGCAATGTATTTTATACTCATCTGGATAAATACTGTATAAATACCTGATTATACACCACGAAAGTATTTTACTTCAAATACATGTTACACAATCAGTGGCGCATATAATTATATAGTTAGTGGCGCATGGCATATCTATGGTGCATACACGTAAATGCGCCACAGAAGCTCTTCCTGTGGCGCATATGAAGGAATGCGCCATAGAAGTCTGGAACTTCTGTGGCGCATATCCATATGCGCCACAGGAAGTAGTTATCAGTGGCGAGGTAACAGTGGCGACAAAGATATGCGCCACAGAAGTTCCCTTTTCATGCGCCACAGACAGGCTGTTTCCTAGTAGTGTAAAAGAGAGCATCAAGAAGCAATTCAAAACACATTTAAGTCTAACCCACTTCCTATTCATAGGAATCTTGTAAAGGAACAAGTCATGAAAGCACAAAGCATAGTAAAGCAAAACAAGTGCAACTTCAAGACTTTCAACATAAAGAGGGGAAACCTAATATTATTGAGATGCATAAAACCATGTTTCCCTCTCTCATAATAACTTTCAGTAGCATCATGAATAAAATTAACAATATAACTATCACAAAAAACATTCTTATCATGAGCCACATGCATAAAAGAATTAATACTCCCCACATAAACATAGTCATTCTTATTGATTGTAGTGGGAGCAAATTCACTAAAACAGCTATCATTATTATTTTCATCACCATAATCATCAAATATATGAGGCATATTGTAATCATAATTAATTTCCTCCTCAATAGTAGGTGGACTGAAAATATCATACTCATCATTGTAATCATCATATATTGGAGGCATAGTATCATCAAAGTAAATTTTCTCCTCCATGCTTGGGGGACTAAAAAGATCATTTTCATAAAAACTAGCTTCCCCAAGATTAGACTTTTCCATAGCATTAGCAATAATGGTGTCCAAAGAATTCATACTAACAACATTGCAATTAGCATGCAAATAAAGTTCCATAGGTTTTTTAATTTTCTCTTCAAATACTTCATGTCCTAACTCAAGATAAATACTATAAAGCTCTCTAATTTTTTTGTTGTTTTCCATTAAGCCTAACAAGTGAAAACAAGAAACAAAAAGACAAAATTGCAGAATCTAAAGGAAATAACTTCGAGCACTCACACCGGAGGTGTGAGTACCTTTTACCTTACCTCCCCGGCAACGGCGCCAGAAAATAGCTTGATGTCTACGCACTTCTATTCTTGTAGGCAGTTGTTGGGCCTCCAAGTGCAGAGGTTTGTAGAACATCAACAAGTTTTCCCTTAAGTGGATCACCCAAGGTTTATCAAACTCAGGAAGGAAGTGGTCAAAGTTATTCCCTCTCAAGCAACCCTACAATCAAGATACAAGAAGTCTCTTGTGTCCCCAACACACCCAATACACTTGTCAGGTGTATAGTTGCACTAGTTCGGCGAATAGATAGTGAAATACAAGTGGTATGGATAATTATAAGTGGTAATGGTGATAGAAAATATCTTGATGGCCTGGAAGAGACTAAAGGCAAACTGAAATAAAGATGGAAGCAAGCAAACATGTAACAGATCTAATAGCAAATGGTGTTTCAGTGCTTAGAAACAAGGCCTAGGGATCATACTTTCACTAGTGAACACTCTCATATACATATATTCTTCTTTATGATACTATCCTGAACTACTCTCCGGTTGGACACTCTAATCGATGGTAGGGCTATAACAGCACACCCCAAAGTTCATCTTTCCCATCTAGATAACCCCACACTGTCACCTTGAGCACTAGATGAGTCCAACAAACACCACAATTTCATAAAGACGTCCAACTCCAAATATAACTCATAACAAGTATTTGTAATCTCTAGCCTAAGTGCCACCATGGTGTGCACACTGTCAACTTCACACACATGGGGAGAGCAGAGATCTATTAAATCACTTGAGTAGCAAGGTAGATCTATAGATTACAAGCTCATGATCTCAATAAGATCATGCATAGAGAGAGATGAACACATAGCTACCGGTAGAACCCTTAGCCTCGAGAGAGAACTACTCCCTCCTCATCATGGGAATCAACAACGGTGATGGAGATGGTGGTGCAGATCAATGGAGATGGCTCCGGGGGCATTTCCCCGTCCTGACAGGGTGCCGGAACAAAGACTTTCTGTCCCCCGAATCTCCCCTTTGGTGGCGGCGGCACTACGGAACTTTTCGTGGCTGAAGGCTTGATGATTTAGGGTTTATGCATCGGGAGGCTCTTATAGGCTAGAGGGGAGACCGATGAGGTGCCGGAGGGGCCCACACCACCCCCTGGCACGGCCTGGCCTGGCCCGCACCACCAGATAGTGTGGCCACCCTCTGGCCCTTCTCCGTCTCGTATTCTGGCTCCAGATGTCTCCCGGTAAAATAGTGACTTTGGCTTTTGTCCCGTCCAATTCCGAGAATATTCATTTTCTGACTTCCTAGAACCAAAAACAGCAGAAAACAGACAGTTGGCACTGTGGCTCTTCTTAATAGGTTAGTCCAAGAAATCATATGAAAAGTACTCCAAAGTGTGGACAAGACACAAGAAAGTAGATAAAAGCAAGCATGGAACATCAAAAATTATAGATACATTTGCAATGTATCAACTTTGTCTTTGTCTTCATGGAAAATTTGTCAACTCAATTGTTGATATGCCCTGTCCTTTTGTAGGTGAACACAATGAACTTCTCCGTCACGTTACGTCCCTCGAGAAGGGGATTGCCGCAGTGGAGAAAAGGCGCGACGAGGCAATCGCGGCTCTGGAAGAGTCGCAGAAGCGTGAGGAAGACCTGCTCTCTTCCAATGCTAAACGGGAGCAGTTGTTCAAAGAACAACTTTTTTCGATTGCCAAGGCTCTCTCAGGTAATTTTCAGTTTGCTTTGCATTGCTCCTTGTTTGACGTCACGTTGCTGTGCTGACACCCTATGTATGCAGATGCCACTGGCCTGAGATTTGACGCCCAGTCCCTGCATCACGCGGATGCTTTAGCAAACGCCGTTGGTGTAGTCGAGGACCATAGTGTTTCCCTTCAAGAGACGTTGGGGAAGGCCAAAGGTGTGCTCAGTCGCCTCCGTGAGGACCTGACTCCCAAGGCCGGGCTAATCGACAATCTTGATGACCTGGTGGAATCCTTCACTGGAGGTATTCCCATGGAATTCAGGAACTCCCAGCGGTATGTCGGTGCCACCATGGCACTCGCGATGGTGCAAGCACATGGCGTGGAGTTGGATCCCGCCGGGATCTCCGAGACAATGCATGTCAACGCTGGAGGCCAGCAGGTAGTGTTTGCTCCTTTCGCTAGTAATTGCGGTAAATACAGGCCTCAGCTTATCGAGATAGTTGCCAAATACTCTGAGGAGCGGCGGCGAGCGAAGGCGGCGAAGACCGCGGCATCTGGGGCTACCACCGGCAAATCTGTGGCATCGGAGACTGCCATGGATGCGATGAAACCCCCAAAGTCGAAGTCGAAGAAGCAGAATGCTCCCTAGTCACCATGTATAATAGCTGTAGCGAGCCTTTTGTCTGAACCATGCTTTTATGGGGGGTGTTCCCTTGACATTTTATCAAATTTGAATGATAGTACCTAGGGTCCTTCGAGTGGTCCTCATGATTCTCCTCCCACCAATGATACCATGGCGCAACCGCGTTCAAAGGTGGAGGGGTTGTCGTTGCTTTCGCGACTGCGCGACCGCATTAAGCAGTTGGAGCGTGAGTTGCCCATCGTCCACGGTAACATGGATGCGTGGAAGTCGAAAGCTGAGAAGGCCACCACCCGTGAGAAGTATCTCTTGGAGGAAGTGGCGAAATGGAATGAGCAGTTTAAATGTTAGCTTTCTGTCTTCTCATCTTTTCTTTTAGTTAGTCACAGCGATGCCTTGTCCTTACACTTTGTTGTGTGCTTGGTGTAGTTGTTAGCGCTCATCATCCGCAGGATGAGAAGGACCGGGTGGCCATCCGAATGAATAACCTGACCCAGGAGCAGCTGCAGGCTAGTGGGTATTTTTGGGTGGACCACGACCGTGCAGTCGCGTTGGCAACCTTGCAGGATCGCTCTTCTTGAGTGCTTCAATGCTTGAAGAAGGCGCAGTCGTGCCTCAGGTACATTTATCAGACGATGTTTCCACTAGACGCCATCCCTTCAAGCCTGTTGGCTCTTCTGGCGAAGTTTCAAGGTATAAGCACGGTACACGAGTGCGTGCGGCAGCAACTGGTTGCTGGTGCCAAGGCTGCCCTATCGATGGTGCGACTGCATCGGCTAGATGTGGAGATACCATCTGTTGCTGCTGGACCGCCACCGTCGCCAGAAGGGATGTCCTGGAACATGGTGCCGAACTTCCAGGCGCTTGATCAGAGCAGAGGACATCGTCGACTTCTTTGAAGAGCAAACAAATGTGCATCTTTTGCATCAGTAGCGTAATTTTGCATCCTGCACATAGGTGTATAAGTGTTGTAAAGTTTGTATGATTGTGTTGGGTGTATTTAATACCCATTGATATGTGAAGAGCTTGCTAGCTTGTATATTTTTCGAGTGTATTGTACTTTGTAGTTCCTTTTTGTTAGCCTGACGTGTGTTTATCTCAGCACCTTGCAAACCTGCCAGGTGCATTGCAACTGGGTTGGTGTTTATCAAGGGTTCGATTGGTACTGCATCAGCTACTCAGGATACTGCGATTTGTTCGTAGAACGAAAGTGTAAAGGGTGGCGCAGCCCCTGAGTGATGAAATTGCAAGGAAATAGGAAAAGACATAGAGTTTCGAGGCACTTAGCTTTATTTATTCGAAGAATAGTACGAGGTACAATGTATGGCTAAGTAGCCTGGCTAAATAGCCTTATTTGTAATGTAAAAACAACTAGGGGTAGAAACGATGCAGCTGCGTGATGTTCCAGGGGTTGGAGTATGCGACTCCGCTCTCGAAATCTTTAAGGTTATAGGCGCCACCTGGGATTACTTCTGTAATCACATAAGGCCCTTCCCAAGGGGACTCGAGCTTGAGATGCCCTTGTTGCTTCAGTCACAGGACTAGGTCTCCTTCGACGAAGGATCTAGGGCGTAGCCTTCTGCTGTGGTAGTTGCGGAGGCTCTGCTGGTAGATCGTTGATCTCTCCGCTACTATCTCGCGTGCCTCGTCAAGGAGGTCGACGGAGTCTTCGAGTGCGAGAGTTGACTCCTTCTCGCCGTATGCAACCACCTGTGGGGCTTTGTAGCGTACTTCTGTGGGTAGCACCGCTTTAGCACCGTGCACCATGAAGAATGGAGTGTATCCCGTGGCACTGTTTAGAGCTGTGCGTAGGCTCTAAAGTACGGATTGCAGCTCATCTGGCCAGCATCCAGCGGCTTGTACGAGTGGCTGGAGGAGTCGTTTCTTGATTCCACCATAGACGAGGCCGTTGGCCTTTTCGACTTGACCGTTGGTCTGCAGGTGAGCCACTGAGGCGTAGCTTATGTTGATTCCTAGTTTTCGCAAAATTCCTGGAACTCTTTAGAGGTGAAGTTCGTCCCATTGTCCGTGATGATGCTATGTGGCACTCCAAAGCGGTAGACAATGGACTCAAAGAACTTAACAGCGCTGGCTCCTGATTGATTCGTCACGGGCATGGCCTCGATCCACTTGGTGAATTTGTCGACCGCGACTAAGAGGTAGACATAAACCCCTCGCGAGGACTTTGGGAGCTTGCCGACCATGTCGAGTCCCCATTGTGCAAAGGGCCAAGCCAATGGTATTGGCCCGAGCTTCATGCCAGGTGCGTGAGGTTTGTCCACGAATCGTTGGCAAGTGTTGCAGCGCTGGACGATGTCCTTGGCGTCGCGCATGGCCGTGGGCCAGTAAAATCTAGCTCACAGAGCTTTGGCAACGAGGGTGCGACTGCCAGCATGATGCCTGCAGGTGCCTTCATGTATGTTGAGGAGGACGGCCCTTTCGTCCCTGTTGGAGACGCATCATTGAAGTACCCCTGTAATGCTGCACTTGTATAGTTTGCAGTTGATGAGAGCAAATGCCTTGGATCGTCATGCAATGTGTCGCGCATCAGTCGGGTCATCTGGAAGCCTCTTGCTAAGTAGATATGTGATGTACGGCTGTGTCCAAGATGGCTCGGTCGTCATGACCTCCATTGGGCCTTCGAGTCCCGTATCAAGCTCCGTGTCATCGAGTGCTATTGGCTCGTTGGGTGGCGTAGCCCCCGAGTCCGTTGACGTTCTTGCTTTCTTCTCTGGAGCCTTGGGCTTAATGGAGCGCTCGCAGATACGCTCGAGGAATATTGGTATGGGGCGCAGGTGGAGCCGATGTTGGTGAGTGTATCCGCCTCTTCGTTGCTTTCGTGGCCTACGTGTCGCCGCTCGCAGCCGTCAAAGTCTCCCTCAAGTGTGTCGTAGAGGTCACGATAGGCGATCATGTTGTCGCTCAGTGCGTCGCACTCGTGCATCGTTTGGTTGACCACCAGCTTGGAGTCGCCATAGATGATGAGCCTCTTGGCGCCGCATGCTTTCGCCATCCGCATCTCGTGGATTAAGGCCTCGTACTCGGCTTCGTTATTGGAGGCAGTGAACTGCATTCGCAGAATGTATTTCATCTTGTCTCCTTGGGGCGATGTCAGTATGACTCCTGCCCCAGCTCCGTCCTTTCGCTTGGACCCATCAAAGTGCATTGTCCAAAGATAGGACATATCGGGCTTGTCAGGGAGCTGGTTCTCCATCCAGTCCATGAGAAAATCTGGGAGGACTTGCGACTTGATCGCGTGGCGCTTCTCATATGTGATGTCTCGTGGAGACAGTTCGATTCCCTAGAGCGCGACTCGTCCGGTGGCATCAGGATTATTGAGTATATGCTCGAGCGGGGCGTCGTTTACCACCACGATTGGGTGCTCCTGGAACTAGTGGCGCAGTCGCCTGGCTGTCATGAAGACGCCATATGCTAGCTTCTGGTAGTGCGGGTACCGCTGCTTTGTTGGCGTGAGCACCTAGCTGAGGTAGTATACTGGGTGCTGGACTCCGTGGACCTTATTTTCTTCGGCTCGTTCCACCACGAGCACCGTGTTGACTACCTGGTTGGTGGCGGAGATGTATAGCGGTAGTGGTTCCTTTTCACGAGGCATCACTAGTACTAGCGAGGTGGATAGTAGACGCTTTCCCCACCTGGTGGCCAGGGCGGCCACACCTAGTGGTGGCGCAGCCAGCCCTAGCCACGCCACCAGGGGGTGCGCCCCCCCTGGTACTCCACCAACCTTGCCCCTTCGCCTATATATTTCCTCCGGGATGAAAACCCTAAGTACTCGATCAAAATTCTACGAAAGAGTCTGTAGCCGCCACTATCTCCATCCCTAGATCGGGAGGGATCTGAAGCTCTTCCCGGCACCCTACCGCAGGGGAGAGATCACCCTGGAGGCCTTCTTCATCACCATGCCTGCCCCCGGTGTGACGTGTGAGTAGTTCATCCCTAGACTACGGGTCCATGTAGTATCTAGATAGTTGGTTATTCTCCTTTGTGCTACCATGTTTAGATCTTGTGAGCTCCGTTCATGATCAAGATCATCTATTTGTAATCTACATGTTGTGGGGATCCGATGGATATTGAGATGCTATTTCAGATTGATTATTGATTCTATAATGTCTATGTTATTTGTGATCTTGCATGCTTTTCGTTGTTAGTAGCTATCTTGGCCGAGTAGATGCTATCAACTCCAAGAGGGAGTATTTATGCTCGATAGTGGGTTCATGCCTCTAGGAATCTGGGGAAGTGACATAAATCTCTTCAAGATGCTTATGATAGGGGCAATGAGAGCTGAAAGCTAATAAGTACCATAATTTTTGAAAGCTCTTTATGAGACTTGAATCCCTGCTTCCTTCTATGAAGACCTTTCTTTTACTTTTATGTCGAGTCTCCATCTTCTATCTTTATGCACCTATTGAGAGAGTATAGTGGCCATTCTTAGTTTAATGTGAATTGTCCCGAGACTTGTTAATTGATTCATAACTTTGATATTGCTTATTCTTAAACTATTTGTATCTAGTCACCCTTATGAACTTTGAAGGTGTCCTATGCATTTATGTTTTGCTACACTCTGAGGGACAAGCTAAATACCATTATCATTATGTTTTCTATATGTGAAACAAACAAACATCTTTCAAAGCATTGTTATTCATGAATCTTTTGTTTGTACCTTTTCATGTTACAACATAGTTGTTATGTCTTATTGTTAGAACTATATATTTCATGCTATGTTAAAGTACTATGATCCCAGCTATCAATGTTCTATAAATACTTTGATCAAGATTATGAGATTATGATGGTGCATGTCACCTCAAAAATTATTCTTTTTATCACTTACCTACTCGAGGACGAGCAGGAGTTAAGCTTGTGGAGGTTGATACGTTCCAAACGTATCTATATTTTTTTATGTTCCATGCTTGTTTTATATCTACTTTCTTATGTTTTGTCCACACTTTGGAGTATTATTACACATTTTATGGAACTAACCTATTAACAAGAAGCCACAGTGCCAGTCGCCTGTTTTCTGCTATTTTTGGTTTCAAAAAAGCTAGTAAGGAAATATTCACCGAATTGTACCGGACAAAAGCCCAAGTCAATATTTCACTAGAAGGAATACACAGTCCAGAGGGGAGACGGGGAGGGGAACCAGGGCGGCCACAACTGGTGGTGGCACGGCCAGCCCTAGCCGCGCCACCAGGGGGTGTGGGCCCCCTGCTACTCCACCGACCTTGCCCCTTCACCTATATATTGCCTCCGGGACGAAAACCCTAAGTACCCGATCAAAATTCCACGAAAGAGTTTGTAGCCGCCGCCATCTCCATCCCTAGATCGGGAGGGATCTGAAGCTCTTCCCGACACCCTCCCGCAGGGGAGAGATCACCCTGGAGGCCTTCTTCATCACCATCCCTGCCTCCTGTGTGATGCGTGAGTAGTTTATCCCTGGACTACGGGTCCATGTAGTAGCTAGATGGTTCGTTCTTCTCCTTTGTGCTACCATGTTTAGATCTTGTGAGCTCCGTTCATGATCAAGATCATCTATTTGTAATCTACATGTTGTGTTTGCGGGGATCCGATGGATATTGAGATGCTGTTTCAGATTGATTATTGATTCTATCATGTCTATGTTATTTGTGATCTTGCATACTTTCCATTGTTAGTAGCTATCTTGGCCGAGTAGATGCTAGCAACTCCAAGAGGGAGTATCTATGCTCGATAGTGGGTTCGTGCCTCTAGGAATCTGGGGAAGTGACAGAAATCTCTAAGGTACTAGATGTGTTTTTGCTACTAGGGTGCAAACACCAATCCTTTATTCATAGAACAATCATATTGTTTACTTTACACACTTTGCTTAATGCAATTATCTATTGCTTGCAACTTAATACTGGAGGGGGTTCGGACGATAACCTGAAGGTGGATTATTAGTCATAGATGCAGTTGGATTATGGTCTATGTATAATGTTGTAATGCCCAATCAAATCTCATAGGAGTCAAAGATGATTAGTATATGCACGTATGCTTTCTTGGTGTTTGTCAATTGCCCTGCTATAATTTGTTCACCCAACATGTCATTTATCTTAAGGAGAATCACCTCTAGTGAACTATGGACCCCAGTCCATTTTTTCCATGAATCTACAAGCTATTTACTGTTTTCTGTTTACTTTTTGCAAGCAATTACTATCTTCCACACAATACGTTTAATCCTTTGTTTTCAGCAAAATCGGTGAGATTGACAACCTCACTATAAGTTGGGGGCAAATTTCTGTGGTTGTGTTGTGCAGGATTCCAAGTTGGAAGCAACACCTTGGAGGTGTTTCCTTGCTCTAACTGGTTTGATAACCTTGGTTTCATAACTGAGGGAAAACTTGCTGCTGTGCTCATCATACCTTCCTCTTGGGGTTCCCCAACGAGATCGACGTGTTGAGCCGATCATCACTTCCTCCTTCATTCGAATCTGATTGTAGCCTGAGTAGGCATCGAGGAAGCAGAGGCACTCCCATCCCACGGTGGAGTCGATGATTTGATCGATCTGTGGCAATGGGAAGTGATCCTTTGGGCAGTGCTTATTCAAGGAGGTGAAGTCCACGAACATCCGCAGGATATCCGTGTATTTTTAGGCACAAGCACTGTGTTAGCGAGCCAGGTGATTTCCTTGATCTCGCGTATAAAGTTTGCGTCGAGGAGTCTATCGATCTCCATACCGACTACTTTTGGTCTTGGTTCAGACAGTCGCTGTATTGTTTGCTTGACTGGCCTTGCGTCTGGATTCACGTTGAGTGAGTGCTCGGCAAATTCCCTGGGAACCCCTGGCATGTCCGTTGGACACCAGACGAAGATTTCCCAGTGCTCACGGAGGAATTCAATGAGCGCGAGTTCCTATGCGGAACTCAAGTTGTTGGCGATGAGGGCCATCTTGGTTGGGTCCGTTGGGTGGACCTGGACTTTCTTTGTGTGCACCGACAAGTCAAAGGACAGGTCGGGTGAACTTGGCCTGCTCAGGGGAGACAGACTGTTGTCTGTCGACTCCTTCAGTTTGCGAGTTCCTCTTGCATGCCAAAGGACTGGGAGATTCTGTTGAATTCCCTGTCGCAGCTGTCGGACCTCTCGAAGATTCTATTGATTGTGATGACGATGTTTGGGCCTGGCATCTTCACCTGCAGATAGGCGTAGTGTGGCACTGCCATGAACCTTTCGAACGCGACACGTCCTAGGATGCAGTGGTATTGTGAGGGCCAATCGACGACTTCAAAGTCGATGCGTTCCCGCCGAAAGTTTTGCAGCGTGCTGAAGATGACGTCGAGGTTGATTTTGCCCAGGGGGTATACACCCTTCCCTGGGATGATGCCGTGGAACACCGTGTCTGAAACTTCTAGGCAAGTCAGAGGGATCCTCATCGCGCGCAAGGTACTTGCGAACATGAGGTTGATGCCGCTCCCGCCGTCCATGAAGACGCGACTCATGTCGAAGCCTCCGATCTATGCCTCGAGTATGAGGGGACAGTGGCCTGGACGAGGAACTTGGCGCGGATGGTCGCGCTTGTCGAAGGTGATGCAGGACTCACTTCCACTAAGGTACTCAGTGGTGGAAGGTGGAGAGTTTATCGCCAAATTGACTTGGCGAGTGATTGCCTTCTGCATCCGATTGGATGGACGCCCTTTTTGGATCATCCCCATATTGCCCACGGCTCGTGGGTAAGGCTCACCTCCATGATACTAGACTAGCGCAGCCGCAGGTGGTGGTGGTCCGGGCGGTGGTGGAGGAGCTCCATGTGCCACAACGCCTAGGGCGGCTCCGTAGCCCCGGTTGATCTCGTCGCGATTCATTTGAGCCAGGCCTTCATGGAGCTTGAGGAACTCGCAGCAGTCCTTTTGGAGGTGGCTGGACTTTTTCTTGCCATCGTGTTTTTCGATGTAGAAGTGCACGTTGCATGGCCCGGACAGTTTGTCTGGATAGATGTTACAGGTGCCTGTTCGCGAGTGCGGCGCTGCCACACCTGTGTGGTTTTCCTACTATTGCGGTATCCACTGCTGCGATATCCGTTGTTGCGGTTGTTGTCGCGTTTGTCGACGTAGCCGGCTGCGACCATATTGACTTCGTCGCGGTCCTCGTAGATGCGCATTCGATGTTTTCCTCGGCGGTCGCGTCTGCGCCCAAGGCTGTCGTCATCGTCAGAGTAGGTGCGGTTATTTACCGAATCTTCTTCGTCCGCCCACCGATTCGCGATTTCCATCAGGTGGTCGATCATTTTGGGCTTCGAGCGGCCTAGCTCCTCCCTAAGCTCTATATGACGAACGCGGTCATTGAACGTGTCGATTGCGCGGTCTTCCGAGATGTTTTTTGCGAAGTTCTTGATGATGGACCATCTCTGGATTTACGAGCGTAGCGACTCGCAAGGCATTTGTTGGCAGCCTATCAGTTCGTCGATTGATGCGGGCCCTTTGTAAGTGCCCTTGAAGTTGCGCACGAAGCTGTAGACTAGCTCTTCCCAGCTGTGAATGGATTCGCGCGGGAGGTTGTTGAGCCATGCGCGAGTGGCGCCCTGCAACTGTAGCTGTAGGCATTGCATGGTCGTGCTTCGACTCCCTCCGTGCAGCCTGACGGAGGAGATGTGATCCTCTAGCCAAATCTTTGGGTCCCGTAGGCCATCAAATTTTTGGTTCTCCGTGGGGAGTTTGAACCCTTTAGGCATTCACTTTTGCCTGATGGCTCTGCGGAAGCATCTAGCACCGTAGAGCTCCACCTCATGGTCCTCTGAGTCAGTCAAACGAGCGCGTCTTGCGCGCATTTTGTCAACTTTGTGCTGTGTGATGTCATCACGCGCGTCATAGTCGTGATCATGTCGCCGTGAGCGGCGACGTTGAGACATGTCATGGCTATCATCGCTAGACGAGGGCGAGGACTAGCGTTTGGCCAGAGCCTTGCTTTTCTTTGGCTCTAGCGTTGGCTCTTTGTCGAGGGCAGCCTCGATTAGCCCCAGGCCCGCGATCGTGGATCGGTGCATATCAGCTCGTGGATCTCCAGCAGGTGGCTGGTTGTTGAGGAGGTACATGGTGGCCGCCATCACCACATCTTGCAGCGTCTTCGGGAGCACGTTACCTTGCGTATCCACCGTCATAGAGCTGAAGTCAAGGACTTTCGCGGCTTCTACGCGCTCTTGTTCTGTGAGGTGAGCCAGTCGATATCGCCTTTTGTTGGCCAGACTCGTTGCCCTTGGAGGAGGATCCTCTATGGGAGGAGAGCCTAGCTCGCTGAAGGCTCGACTCGTCCGCCAACTTTCTGCGTGCCTCGAGTTGCGCGATTACTTGCTGCTGGCTCTTGAATTCCTCCTTTAGCAGCCAATGGTTGCCCATCAGCATGTCCGGCGAGGTGTTGGGGGGTAGAGGATTGCCCCTAGAGCTTCTCGACAGCGGGCCCACTCGTCGTCGTTGAGCTTGATCAGCATGCGCTCTCGGTGTTATCATTCTTCGTGAGCGACGGTTCTCCTCCCATCCCATTATTTGTGGGCGCGCCGTTGGTGGGGCCGCCATTGGTAGGGCCACCGTTTGGCATACCGCTGTTGGGCGGTCCAGTGCCAGTGCCGGTGTTTTCGCGATTGACACCGGTGTTGCCCGTGTTGATGACGGTGCACATGAAGTGGTTGGGGAAGCTATTGGTCCCACAACTTTCAGATCTGGAGCCGTAGGCTCCATCTTATGTGGCTAGGTCACCCAGATCGGATCCACGACTGCTGTTGCTGTCCATGCTCCCAACTATTGCCGGGGTGTTGAGCTTGCTGAGGGTGCCGATTGGTGGCGGGAACCATGATGCTGGAGCAATCGCAGGTGCCGTCGGCTGGTCGGGCAGGCGAAGCGTGCCCAGTTGACCGACATGGAAGTGGAAGCTCCCGATCGCCAGGCTAATCCCATCGCCCACAGACTCGAAAGCCGGGCGAGTGGCCGGCGTGTGAACAGTGAAGACAAAAGCGCCGAAGAGCTGGCGAATCTCCGTTGTTGCAGAGTTGTAGATCGCGGTTGACAGGGCCGAAGAAGCCACGACATCAACACTCCCAATCCCCACAGTCGACACCAATTGACAAGGGTTTAACTCGTCAATGCCCATTGTTATGGACTTGAGTTTTGGAGAAGGAGGGAGCGCTAGAGGCATCAATCGGCTAGCAAACAAGCACACAGGGACGCAAGGTTTACCCAGGTTCAGGCCTCATAGAGGTCCGTACTCCTACTTGTCTGCTCTTGAAATTATCAAGGGAGTCGAAAGTTACAGGGGTGCGCAGATGCAATCTAGCGATGGTTGTGGAAATTAGGGCTGTGATTCTCCTCCTCGCCGCCTCCTCCTAACCTTTATATAGATAGGCTAGGTCTCGGGTAGCAGGTCGAGTCGGTTACAGATTAGTGCTCATCCCTTTGAACTTTCTATCTTAAGCTTCTTCTTGCGTTGCAAGCAATCGGAGAGTCGGTGGGTCACCCGAATTCTGCATTGGGCCTTAACAACATCGTGGGCTTCTGCCGTATCTGGACCGTATATGCCAAACTTGAGTTCCTGTAGGGTATACCCATGTCAGTTCCTATGACGAAGTGTAATATATCTCTAGACCCTCTTGATAGTATAGCATCCAAGATCTTAGTGACTAAATAGTTCTTCATATGGATCCTATGACACAGTGCGAGTAAATGGACTTGCCGGTAACAAGATTAAACTAGGTATAGTGATACCGATGATCGAATCTCTGGCAAGTAACATATCATGACACAAAAGGAATTGTATATCAGATTGTTTGAATCTTTGACATTGTGGTTAAATCAAAAACAACTTCATTGAATGTGTAGGAGCCATCATGGGCGCCTAGTCCCGCTGATCCGAGAGTTGTCTCTCTCATGTCTGCATATTCTCGAACTCGTCGGGTCACACACTTCACCTAAGATGTTGCTAGTCTTTGTTTGAGAATATGTATGGTTTGAATAAAATGTTGTTTCAGAGTCTCGGATGAGATCCTTAATATCACAAGGAGCTCAGAAATGGTCTAGAGGTAGAGAATTATATATGGCATAACCTATTTTAGGGTTTTGGGAAAGTTCAGAATATTCTATGTTGATGGAAGCTTCCAAAAGGTTCTTGGAGAGTCCATGGTGGGACCCACTTGCGAGGGGGGGCCACATGGGCCCAAGTGGGGCACCTCGAACATATGGGCTAGGGTGCCATGGCCAAAAGGTCCCATGTGGGGTGCCGACCACCAACCCCTAGATGTTGGAGGGAGACATGGGGGAGAGGGACTCTCCCCCTCCTTGCGTTGTCAGTCCTAGGGACTTGGCGAAGGGGTAACCCTCCCTACTTGGATGCCTATATAGGAGAGGGATCCGGCAGGGGCACCGCACCTTTGCTTGCTAGCCGCACCCCTCCTCTCTCTCCCCATAAAATATCTCTCTCCCTGCACGGCGAAGCCCTCCTGAATTTTCTCCACCACCATAGTAGTGTTGCCATTGTGCTTTCGTATTCTCGCAGATCAATAACGAGGATACGATGTCGTAGTGGAACATGTGGATACCACAGATGTGTTATCGGTTCGGTACAAGGATCTCGAAGGTCAAGAACTACCGCGGTTTGAACCGTCGCAAGCAATCGAGTACATCACCCACGATCTATAGATCGTTAACTCTCATGTTCTTCGAGGATAAGTAGATTATATCTATTCTACTTTTTACATACATCTAGTAGATTATATCTTGTGGGGTTCTCTCTTGCTATTCCGTAGGAAAAAAAATCCATGAAACGAACCCATCAGTGCTATCAGAGCTAGATCTATGCGTAGATGTACTATATGAGTAGAACACCATGATGTAGTGGGCGTTGATGATCATGTTATTACCCTCCCACGTGTAATAGTAGATGTTTGTGGTATAGTTAGATCATGTGACCCAGACCGAATTTGCGCATAAGCTTACGCAAGACTGGTTCCATGATAGACATGCAACTTGTTCGGCATAAGTGTCTAGCGGGTGTCTATCTCTCTTTCTATAGTTTGCATCTCTTTTGCAACAGAGGGTCAAAAAGGGTGTCATAGATATAACATGTTCATCACTGTTGTGGTTTATACGTAGCAAGAACGGTTCTTACTCCTAGTAAATCCCCAAACCATGTAAAACATGCAACAACAAAGTAGAGGTGTCTAACTTGTTTTTGCAGGGGCATGTGATGTGATATGGCCAAGTTTGTGATAATGATTCTATGTGATGTATGAGATATAATCATGTTTTTAATAAGTAACACAACTTGCATGTTGATGAGTTTGACAACTGGCTGGAGCCTAGATGGTTATGTTTATTATTGTATGGCCCGCGTGCTAATGATTATTCGCCATGTAAATTGCTTTACTTTATTACTAGTGTAGCAATAATAGTTGAAGAAACAAGATGGTGAAAGAAACCATGTTCTTGACGCCATGCTTGTGATGATGGTGATCATGCTTTGTGAAGATGGAGATCGAAGGCACAAGAAGAAACGCCATGTCATATCACATACTTAACTTCATGTGATGTTTATCCCTTTTAGTGCCTTATTTTTCTTAAGATTAGATCGCAAAGGTAGCATTATAATTAAGATGATTCCTCGCACTTAAAATTTCAAGATTAGAAGTCTTCATCCATAGTTGGCACTGTTGCGACAGTTCGTCATTCCAAAGTATCTCATGATGATCGGGTGTGATAGATTCTACATCCACATACAACAGGAGTAAGCCATGTTGCTCACAGGGAAAACTATGGTTAGCATGACAAACCTAGCATGTACATACATGGACTTGGAACACGTCGAACTGAAGGTTAAACATAAGTCATATGAATGATATTGATCAACATGTTGATTCTCACCATTGAAACTACTCCAACTCACATGATGATCGGACTTCGGTTAGTGAATTTGGATCATGTGTCACTAAGAAACTTAAGGAATGTTGAGTTTAGTGGGAGTTCACTTAGTAATTGTTTTGATAAAACTAATTATTATGAACATAGTCTAAACTTGCAAATATTTGATGTAGATTTCTAAGTCACAAGCTTCGTTCAACTTCAATGCATTCCTAGAGAAAGATAAGATGAAAGATGATGGATCTAACTTCACCAACTGGCATCGCAACTTGAGGATTATCCTCAGTGGCATGACGAAGTCCTATGTGCTAGAAAAAGCCTTAGGTTACGCTCCTCCTGATAGTGCAGTTGGAAATATGCCCTAGAGACAAATAGTAATAAGGACTATTATCATATTTTAGAAAGTTTATGATTAAGTTTTACTAGTCATCGACCTGTGCACACGGGCGAGTCTTCCAAAGCACATAATTTTTTTAAAATTGAGTTACATTTATTATAGTTACTTGGATGAAAATATTAAGCATTCTCATATTCACTACATGAAAATGTTTATCAAGTGGGCCTTGTAAGAACTATTTGAAATCTTTAGGTGTCAACATAGTGTCATCAATCTGATGAATTTTGTTTTCTTTCCTTTCAACAACTTTTGACCTCTTCTTTAGCTCGATAAGTCACCACCTTTCATTTTCTGTAGTAAGATTCCATAAAACCTATTCATTCCATGTTTCTATCATTAAGGAATTATGCATCTTGATGAGTAGAAGCTTGGTAACTGGAATATAGAAATTAAAACTCACTCTACCTGAGTTATGGTGTACTCACTCTACCCGAGTTATGGTGTACTGAAGCATGTTAAGGTACCGAAACTTTTCAAACAAAATGGAGGTACAATTATGAGTGGTTTTTCTGTCTTTATCATCACATAATTACATGACGCATTCATTCAATAGCTAAAACCATTTTTTCAACATAAATAAAGGTGTGTAGGATTGTTTTTCAAATAGGACTCAACAACATCTTGAAAATCCCATAAAATGTGTTTAGCATTCTAAACAATTATTATGAGGTTATCTAATTATTTTAAGGTCCTTGATATTGTAATAGTTACAACTTGGTATGCATTTATAATTTCCTAGAAGGTCAAAGGAAACTCGTTTGTGAACTCATTGCATAGACACCGCTATATAATACTCATGTAGTCGGTAAAAAAGGAGAAGTTGAGAAAAAACAGTTAATAACTCATATGTGTAGTCAATACAAATACGAACTGACGCATAACATCGGTGTATATATCCACCGAAATAGGCTATAAAACTTTAGTAACTAACAGGTAACCGCCTTCGCACTGAAAAGATAACAATTAAAATGAGACATAGCTACGTTAGAGTGATGATACTACCGAAATGAGACTTGACTGAGAATGAAATATTTTAGTGGCTCTATCAAAATAACGTATCTAATTTTCTTGTTTGCAGCATCCCAATTTATCTAATTGGTTTACCATTCCGATCACTTACTTAAGCTCTTCATCACTCAGGAACTTGTCAATATCTGTCGACTGCTAAGATATGTTTCACTTATAATTACTGTAATCTGGAAGAAAAAAGTACCCGTGCATTAATAAGAGAAGTAAAGAAACAACTGCCTTCAGATAACATGACGTCACATTGGATTAGTTAATAAGCAAGTAGCCCATCCTCGAAACCTGATATTACAATACTTTTTTGATACGGTTTAATTTGGTTGATAGTTAAGCACAACAAATAAACAGAGTTGCATGTTAGATTTATAAAATAAAAGATTCGACTTTGTTTTGCAGGCTTACCACACTCGTTGAGGTCAAACGCGATTGGACGCGCAGACATGGAGCAAGTCTTGGCGAGTTGGTCGGGTTGATGCGGAGACTCGACAGTAAGCCTTGGGAAAATCTTGACGCCGAAGACAACTCAGCCCGGTTACGATGAGAACCTGCAAGCAATGGACATCTCATCCAGCAGAAGAGAGAAAGAGACACCTTGAGCAGTACATGGTGAACCGCTCCGTGCACCGTTTTATGGGTTAGGAGCATGGCAAATCGCTGTACCCATTTCTCTCAATGACGGAGATCACCTAGCTTTTGAACTGGACAGCTCGCAGCTACCGCCATGCGTGGCTGCTTCCGTTAGCCACAGCGCTGTACCTTCAAATTCTCCAGCTCGGCTGTCCTTCTTCAAACATCTCTCAGCCATCCTCGATTGCAAGACCTGAAAGATCAGGAGATTCAAAGATTAGAGAAGCAGATTGGGGAGGCTGGGTTGGATTGTAGTAATATTCTTTATAGATTTCAGGGTCAATGGATCTTTGAAGTACTTGCTGGACCTGGATTGGACGTACATACGTTGGACTCCTGAAACATGGAGAGATGGAGAGGACCCACGCTAGCGATAGATTTGACGACGGGACAAATGAGTGCCCCTAAAAAAAGTATACTTCAGCGGGACGTACATCTATCAGACTGTAGATTAAATTAGCCGTATATGACACAAACTTTGCCCAGCCTCGTGTCATTTACACGAATGTAAACAACATAAAACAAACATAACGTTTCTACTTGACTTTTTGCGTTACATTATAAATCACAACTGTCTTCATAAACTCTAGCCATAAATTTTAGATCTAACCATCCTAATTATTCAGATGACGTGGATTAACGTGGCGTCTCGTATGGTGCCTCCAATTATTAAATATAAGATAAGATGTGAGATTATTGATGAGTATTGGTCATGAACCTAAGATATATCTTCGTGGTGTCATACCATCCACTCCAACATGGTGGCCTCGACCACCGCCCTCTTCTTTTGAGAAGAGTTGGTTCTTTGTGGATCTTTTTGGTTTTTTCTTGCCTATCTTGTGTTCTTATGAAAAACACACTCAATTTTGGTGTTTATTTGATTTGGCCCTTGAAATCTTAGGTGTGTAGTACTATATCAGTTTGGTTATCTAAACCCAAGCCTTCTCCATCCCCGAGCCATCTATCTCTTGCACACAAGTCATTTGTTTCACTTGCGGGGGTTTTGTTTGGGATGAGCTGGCTTGAATCTGGCGTTAGCATCGCTCTTCTTCCTTTTTGGCATTTTGATGCCAAAGGGGGAGACATAGTTCTATTAGGCTATCATTGATTTGCATGGGTTGGGCGCAAGCATTTGCTCTTTTTATCGTTTCTTTTTATCCTCGCTTCTGCCCATTTTAGCGTTGAACTTTAAATTTGCTATTTGGTTTGTATGAGACTATGTGGCTTGTGTGGTACTTTGGATTTATCCCCGTCACCACTGGAATTATTATTATGGATTTATCTATCGGGGAGTATGGATTCATCTACGTGATATGGAATTATGGATTTATCTCTATGGATGCATCCAAATGGTATTATGCTTCAAAGTCTCAATGAGTGATTATTATATTGGATATCTATATACTATTGAGGACTTCATCCCCTCGGTGATATGATGTTTTCCTTTAACTCATCATTTGTTTGTAGTTTTCAAGTCTATGAAAAGTCTTGTACCTTCTTGTGTGTATTTGCATTCAAACGCAAATCTCCTATATATGCACACATTAAGGGGGAGTCTTTTTCATCCTTGAAATGATCATGTTAGTAGGACTTTTATGCAAATCCTAGTATTGTCATATAACACCAAAAAGTTGGTGATTGAAAGAATATTTCTTAATCCCTAGAGTTTTGTGTCTTAGATAACAATACCACGGAATATTTAATGTGTGATAAGTGCTGCAGATAATTGCTCATATGAAAAGCAGCCAAAACAGGTTTGGGGGGGGGGGGGGGGGGTTATCCGCCCCTGCCAAGGGCCGGATTGTACGCCCTAGCTCAATCGACAAAGGTGTACAAGGCGCGTCATGCGGTATGGGGGCGTACTTTTCCTCGGATTGTCCGGACAGGACCGGAGTTTTTGCCCGGGCCGGATAATCTGCCCTCCCCCCCCCCGGATTTTTGCAAAGGGAGCCAAGGTGTGTCCTGTAGTATGGGGGGTGGATTTCCCCTCGGAAAATCTATCTCTAGGGCGGATGTTTTGCCCCGGCCGGATAATCGGGCCACCACTTGGGCCAGATAATCCGGCCCCAAAATCTCCAACGGCTGAGTTTTGGCAGAGGGTATATGACATGGGTATGCCCAATAGGCACTCAACTACAGCCTACCTGGTGCGGCTCGACGGAAGGCGCACTCGAAAAATCGCCAAGGTCCATGACGCCTATGACGGTTCGACTGGTATGAAGCCCATATGGACACGGACTCCCAAACGCACAAGACAAGGAAAGCTCAAAACTAGAGTTCTAATCTAACTTATAACCAACTCGTATTGGTACCTGAGACCTAGCCTCCCCATATATAAAGGCTAGGAGGGTCCAACGAGGAGGACACAACCTAAGACACGCTACGCCACAATAGATCTAGACATCGCGACTCCTACAATAGATCGCCACAATAGACAATAGATCTAGACAACACCGCCAGATCTAATCTGCGCATACACCGCCATCGGCGACATTGTAATCCTTCGGATCATCATCAATCAAGAGCAGACAAGCATGAGTAGGGTCCTCTACGAGGCCTGAACCTGGGTAAACCCCGCGTCCCTGTGTGCTTGTTTGCTAGCCGATCGAGACTTCCAGCGCTTCCCAATTCCTCGAACCTAAGTCCATAATAATGGGCATTGATGAGTTAAACCCTCGTCAATTGGCGCCGTCTATGGGAACTGGGAGCGCTGATGTTGCGATCTCGACGGCTCCATCACGCGCAATCTACGATTCATCTACATCGGAGGAGCAGATCTGCTTCGGCTCCTTGAACTTCGCCATCATCGTCAACTGGATTTCTTTCGGATATCAGATGCCTCGAAGCAGTGGGGATTTTCTGGCCGTGCGAGCGGGGCAAAACACGAACTCCAACCCTGCGTGCACGACTGGATCAACGTGGTCATGTCCACAATGGATTGAAGCAAACTCGTCCTTGACTATCCGATCTGCCGTGCCTCTGTTGCCGCATGTCGAAGACGCGAGTCGGCCAAAAATATGCACACGGATCGTGCGATTGGAGTACTTAAGCTAAAGGAATATGATCCCAGCGCTACTAGTAGTACATGGGAATCGTCAAAGGCTACGTTTAATCAAAGATCGAATCTGCTGCTCGACTTCCTAAGAAGAGAAATTGTTTTTATGCTAAGAAGACAATGGCCAGATCGATGCGTCCCATGAAGTTAGCCGGATACTCTGCTGCAGATTCTTTTACCTCTATCGCGGGCTGTTTTGACTACCATCGATTACATATTCTCCGTACACTGCGTGGAATACTTGTCCGTAACGGGAACACTGTGCAGAAAAGAAGGAAAGCTCAATCGGACCTCTTCCAACATTAAATACCGAGGCAATCGTGTTGTTTTGGAAAAAGGAAGCAAGGCCAGGGAGTGAGTACGAGAAGAAAAGAAAAGAATAAGCTGTATATGCCTTTGGCTGTATTTGGCTCCGTATCTAACGTGCAACGAACTATTAATCCAAGATATCGCAAAAATCTGTTAAAAAGGAAGACAGATGCAGCACAGAGAAAAATTCGCTATGCGACTTGCCGCAACATCAGTTCTAGAAGATGAAAATCCGCTGACTCCATGTCCATCGCGCAACTCCGTCAACCTCGACTATGCGTCCGCCGCGATGGCTCTATCGACCACGTTGGCTCTATACTCGGGGGCTCCCTCCTCTACGGCGACCTACCACGTCCTTCGACTCCGGCGACCTTTCTGCGGTCTTCGGGTGCGGTGACCCGAGACGGCATTCGACTGCGGTGGCCCGTTACAGTCTTCGGATGCGGCAATTCTTCATCACCACGCGATTTTGATCCGCCGCGTCGACTACGTCCGCCGCGTGACCCGCTGCTACATCAACTACATGACCGCTGCACAACTCTCGACCGCCACGTTAACTACTCATCCGGTGTCGATCTCGCGACCTGCTGCAGTCTTCGACTCTAGCGATCTACTACAATCTTCGATTGAGGCAACACGCTATCGCCATTGATTTCGGCGACTCACTGCCACATTGACACCGGCCCGCCGCATCGGATCACGAATGCCGTCTCGACTCCATCAACCACCTCGACGCTACACTCGGGGGCTCCTTCGACGCCATCATACGACCTGCTACGATCTTTGATTGCGGCGACATGTTGTGGTCTTCGACTCCATCAACCCGATGCGGTCTTCGACTCCGGTGACCTGCTACAATCTTCGACTCTAGCGACTCGGGGGCTCCCTCCTCTACGGTGACTGACTACGGTCTCCGATTCCGCCCATCTACTGAGTCTTCGACTCCATCACGCGACTCGCTGCGGTCTTCAGCTGCGGTCTTCGGGTGAGGTGACCAGATACGGTCTTCGACTATTGTGGCCAGTTACAATCTTCATATACGGCAATTCGACATCACCACGCGACTCCGATCTGCCGTGTTGACTACGTCCGCCGCATGACTCGCTGCCACGTCAACTCTAGTCTTCGACTCTAGTGATTCGCTACGATATTCGACTTGGGGACTCGGGGGCTCCCTACGCTTCGGTGACCTGCCGCGGTCTTCAGCTTCAAACGACCGGCTGCGGTCTTCATATCGGGTGACTCGGGGGCTCCCTCGACTCCCACGACCACAAGCGGCTACAATCTTCGACTCCTTCATGCGACCCGCTGTCGCGTCGACTACGTCCACGATTGCATCGACTTAGTCCACAACGACTACCAATAAAGCTAAGTTACCCTCTACTTAGAAATGATTTCTTTCTTACTTTAATCGCACTCGGAACATTCGAGGGTTGCGCCCTCTTCGAGTAACCTAATGTGCCATCGATTCCACGCACTCGAGCACCTCATACGCGACAGCCCGAGTAGCTAATTCTGTCTGATCGTCGAATCCTTGAACTCCTAGTACCTCGGCAAGGTACTGAGACTAAGGGTAATCAGGCTAACGAAAAGGCCTAGCATATCGTGCAAAAGTGTCGACTCGATTGGCACCAGAATTTTAGTTTACAAGCCAACAGGCAAATATTCTCTACAAGATACAAGTACTTCACAATTCTTCATGATTTATGCAGCTTACAAGGATATCGACTGCGTCGAGATATTCTAACGGGTCCTCCAACAGGAGTCGAAAAATCAACTGGCTACGCCATAAAATCAAGACCCGAGTCGAGTCCCTCCTCGGATGGTTGCATCGCTGGATGCTACAAAAGACGTGACCATCACCGGACACCTGACGGAAGCGACTGCGTCGACTCCATCCGCATGATTCCACTACTGGTTTCTCCTAGCATGATTTTCGAATACCACTACAAGATACAAGTCTCGAGTCTCTGCCTGAGTCTACGACTCCGCCAGACACTTAGGGGCTACTCCAAACTGGAGCGCTGGTCGCGCATATATAAGATCCTCGAGTGACACGCTCTGAATCCTCACTCGAATTCACGATTCGACTAAGGACTCGAGGGCTACTCCCATAGGGAGCGTTGTCCGCGCACCCGAAGAAATTTGTGAAGATATCCAAGCATCATGAAAACCCTTCACTCGAATCAGCGATTCGATTGTAGACTTCGGGTTACTCCCATAGGGAGCGCTGAAAGCATATTCGATTGAAACAAGCAACAAAAGACGACAGCAGTCGCAAAAGTTATTTAGTCCCTGCCTGAATCTTCGACTGAAACAAGCAACAAAAGACGACAGCAGTCGCAAAAGTTATTTAGTCCCTTCCTGAATCTTCGACTCAACCAGGCACTCGGGGGCTACTCCCATAGGGAGCGCTGGCCGCGCACCGTATGATTATTTTCTTTCTCGTACATCGTACTGTGTGTCGATAACATCCACACTCGAATGGTATGGCGACTCCGCCTCATATTTTCCCTACAAAGAGATTACGTCTCCTGGGCCACCCGAATCATCTCTGCGATGACAAAAAATTCGGATGCCGCGCTTACAGCGTGAAGATAAGACCTGAATAAGGCCTGGCAGCGCATTTGCTACGCTCTACCAGAGATATATCCGTGCATGCAGGTACGATGAATATGCCTTGACGGACGTGTTGAGTGCTCACATTTGTACACTGGAATTCGACTCCTGTAAGACCTCCGCGGCCTGAGTCAAATTACGCCAGCAATTTCCGGATTCGAGTCCCGGGACTCGAGTTTGAGTAGGTGACGTTGTTTTTGCCCTAGAGCAATTAACTGGTCTCGATCCATCGAGCGCACCAGGCACGTTTACCATCATCCCTATGAACTACTATAAAATTCGACTGGCCCGATGAACTTCCGGCTGAATGCTTCGCACTCGACACAATTGTCGACTCCAACATCCTAATGCAAAGATCAAGACTTCTGAGTCTCCATCTGAATCTACGATTCGCATGGACACTCGGGGGCTACTGACATGGGTATGCCCAATAGGCACTCAACTACAGCCTACCTGGTGCGGCTTGACGGAAGGCGTACTCGACAAATCGCCAAGGTCCATGACGCCTATGACGGTTCGACTGGTATGAAGCCCATATGGACACGGACTCCCAAACGCACAAGACAAGGAAAGCTCAAAACTAGAGTTCTAATCTAACTTGTAACCAACTCGTATTGGTACCTGAGACCTAGCCTCCCCATATATAAAGGCTAGGAGGGTCCAACGAGGAGGACACAACCTAAGACACGCTACGCCACAATAGATCTAGACATCGCGACTCCTACAATAGATCGCCACAATAGACAATAGATCTAGACAACACCGCCAGATCTAATCTGCGCAAACACCGCCATCAGCGACATTGTAATCCTTTGGATCATCATCAATCAAGAGCAGACAAGCAGGAGTAGGGTCATCTACGAGGCCTGAACCTGGGTAAACCTCGCGTCCCTGTGTGCTTGTTTGCTAGCCGATCGAGACTTCCAACGCTTCCCAATTCCTCGAACCTAAGTTCATAACAATGGGCATTGATGAGTTAAACCCTCGTCAGTATAAATACCCCAATTAGTCCTCTTGTTAGAGCTCTTGATTCATTTGAAAAAGTGATGTTCTGTTCTTCAAACTCTCAACCGAGATCTCTCTCTTCAACCACCCGAAGGCTCCGATCTTTGGGGAATCGAAGGAGGAGGCTTCGATCTTCAACATCACCAATCAAGCGCATCACTTCCCCTCCATTCACTTGGAGGATCCTCGATCTAGTATTTCTTGCGAATATCTAGATCTTGTTTTTCGGTTATTGATAATACTTGTTCTTGTGGCAGCTTGTTGTCATCACGGGATCCTCCAATTCAGTTGTGGATGTGTGCCCCGCTAGTTGTGTAACAGCACCGGTTCCCGCCTCGAAGGGTACCAATAGTGGTAAGGTGGATCAGGCCTTTGGTTGTGAGATCCATTAGAGAACAGGGTGAGGCCTATTGTGGCGTGGTGGTCTTAGTACCGCCCACCGCTCCAACGGAGACATACTTTCCTTAACAAGGAAGAAACTGCGGTAAAACAAATCATGTGTCTCCGTGTGCTCCACTACGGTTTCCTCGCTCCTCAATTTTACTCGCCTTTACTTGCCTTTACTCGCCTTTACTCGCCTTTACTCGCCTAGTAGTTAGGTTTACATATATGGAAATTCTCCGTAGTTACATATCTAGATTATTTACCTTTGTGTCAAGCCTAAAATTGAAAACGTATTAAAATTTGGAGTAGCACCTATTCACCCCCCCTCTAGGTGCCCCTATGATGCATTTCATCTATACCTTCACCAAAAGAGATCTTCATTCCCCCTCGTTCACTTGAGGACCCCTTGCTCTAGTGTTTCATTGGAAACCCTAGGGCTTTATTTGGTTCTTACAAGCTTGTCTTTGATTGTTGTGACAGCTTGCTTGCATCCAGGAGCCTCCAATTCAGTTGTGGATGTGTGCCTCGAACTTGTTGTAAAGGTATCGGTTTCCACCTATAGAGTGAAAGAGTGAATCGATCCCTTTGGGGTGAGGTTTATTGTAGAACAAGGGAGGCCTTTTGTGACATTGGTGGTTTGAAACCACCCCCTCTCCAAACGCAGACGTACTTCCCCTCAAAAGGAAGGAGCTGCGGGAAATCATCTTTGTGTCTCCATGTGCTCCATTTCAGTTACCTCTATCCTTTACCACACTTTACTTATATCTTGCTCTTGCTTAGTTAGTTCTGCTAATGTGACATATAGGTAAATTCATCTTAGTTGCATATCTAGAGAATTTACCTTTTATGTCAAACCCTTAATTGAAAAAGAGTAAAATTTAAAATAGCACCTATTCACCCACCCCTAGGTGCCCATACGATCCTTTCAAGCGTATAGGGCATTAGGGCTGAATCCACGTGTGGTGTGAACCCTCGCGGTTGCTAGCCCTTTTACCGGTTCAGTTGGATCTTTCACCTCATCCTCCCAAACGAACTATGCACCCTCTTCCTCGTCAAGGTTGAGTCGGCTCAGTAGCTCCTCCATCGGATCAACACTAGATTCTACTTTCTCTTTCTCCACGACTTGATATAAGATCACAACGATCATGGGAACAGAGAAACTCTCAACGGAGACGCCGTCGGAGAACAGATAAACCCTAGGTTTTTGCTAGGGAAAAATCTCGCTTTATTTCGTGGTGATATATAGTTAGCAAAGAAGACTAGCATAAAACACGGGAGCTCCTATCCCCGTTCACTGTGGGCGCGAGCGGGCGCTCCACATGAAGCATCTCCATCATGGGACGCCCTAATGCGACCCACTAACATGTATGGTTTCCTTTTATTTTTTATTTTTTATTTTAAGTTTTCTTTTTTCTGTTTTTATAGTAGTAAAAAACCTCGGATTTTAAATAAGTTTAAATTTGAAAAATGTTTAACTTCGAGAAGTGTCAAATTTAGAAAATGTTTAAATTTTAAAAAGTTCAAATTAAAGAAGTTGAAGATTTTAAAATATTCAAAAAAACTGATTTTCAGAATTTATTCTATTTTGAATTTTGTTCAGATCTAAAAATGTTCAAAATTAAAATTGTTTTGCTGATAAAAAACAGAAAATAAAAATAAAAAATAAAAAAATAAGTACCTGGAGATGGACCGCCCGCGAACTTTCATCTGGAGCCCCAGGTAGCGTCCGCAATAGGGGAAAATAAGAATCGCCTAGACGCGTAGCGAGTCATACCTGACGCGGGCCGTTTCTCTTTTGAAGGTGATGCAGCCCGTTTTGTGAGCTGTTGCCCACAACCGTGGACGTGGTGTTGGGGACCTGCGTTGAATGGCCCACGAGTTGGAGGAAAGCGGCCTGAGCGATGTGGAGACAAGGAAATCAATTAGACCTTGCTTGGTACTAGTGTTTTAGAGGAGATAATCCCTAAAGGGATTGGGTGAAACCCCACCTACACCCAAACATGTCTAAATCTCACAAAACATCAATTCCCACCAATCCATCGGGTAGGGATAATGTAGTGGATATAGAAAAAAATACACTAGAACTTAGGAGAAGTGGGGATTAAATAAGTCCAATATTCTAAAAGCAAACATGCTATTTGAACTAAGTGAGGATTTGGGGTTTGGTGGAGATTATCCTCTCTAATCCCACAAATACTCTAGTAATAACTAAGGCCTTATCGATCTATCCGCTTTGCTTTTCCCGTCGAGTTCTCTGCTCTCCACGAGCTTCGGCGGCAGACCACGAGGCACGGCTGATGCTGCTCTACTCCCAGTTGCCCGCATCGGGGACTGCAAATAAAGCACTCGACCCGATCGACCGTCGGGGGACCGCTGTCAGATCCTAGCAAGGTAATCCCTCCGTTTAGAAATATAAGACGTTTTAGCTTTGTGAATCAAAAGTATCTACACGCTTTTAGTGTATAGGTTCATAGAGATTCGGAGTGAACCTATACACTAAAAATCGTCTATATACATTTATTTCACAGAGCTAAAATGTCTTGTATTTCTGAACGGAGAGAGTACTTCCGTACATGAAGACACCTTATATCAATCTTGTAGAAGGGTTTGTGGAGAATGCACGGCTCCAATAGGGACGGCTATATCATATATATAGACAGTTACAGGTACAATCCTGAGAGTACAAGGGGACCTATACAGAGTACAATACGTATCTCAACACCCCCCGCAGTCAAAGGGTTGGTACCGACACATAGACTGGAACGAAACTCGTCAAAGGTCGACGTCGGCAATCCCTTGGTCATGATGTCCGCAAATTGCTGAGAAGTCGGTACATGAAGAACTCGAATGTGACAGAGAGCAACCTGCTCACGAACAAAGTGGATGTCCAGCTCGATGTGCTTGGTGCGTCGATGATGAACGGGGTTGGCGGACAGGTAGACAGCCGAAACATTTCACATAACACCACCGTGGCCTTGTCGACAGGACAAGAGATCTCGGAGAGAAGCAGACGAAGCCACGTGCACTCAGCCACGGTATTAGCCATGGCCCGATACTCGTCCTCGGCACTAGAGCGAGCGACAGTGGGTTGTCGCTTGGAAGAACAAGAGACGAGCGATGAGCCAAGGTAGACACAGTAGCCCGAGGTGGACCGTCGCGTGTAAGGGCAGCCAACCCAGTCCGCGTCCGAGTAGGCGACGATGTCCGTCGATGGTGAGGCGTACAGTGAGAGGCCGAGGTCCATAGTGCCTCAGATGTAGCGAAGTATCTGCTTCACCGCTGTCCAGTGGGCGTCCCGAGGAGCATGCATATGCAAGCACACCTGCTGCACGGCATACTACATCTCCGGACGTGTCAACGTCAAGTACTGTAGGGCACCGACGATGGAGCGATAGAACGATGCATCGTGGTCGGCGACCCATCGCTAGCCGAAAGCTTGGCCTTCGTGTCGACTGTAGTAGGCGCGGGGTTACAGTTAAGCATCCCAGCGCGCTCGAGGAGCTCATGAGCATACTTCCGCTGATGAAGAAAGAACCCATTCGCACGCCGGACAACCTCGATGCCGAGGAAGTAGTGGAGCGGGCCAAGCTCCTTGAGTGCGAACTTGGCGCGAAGGCGGTCGGTGAGCTGTCTAAGGAGGCCAGCAGTGCATGCCGTCAAGATGATATCATCGACATATAGCAGCAAGTAGGCGGTGTCGGTGCCTTGGTGATAGACGAAAAGCGACGCGTCAGAGCACGTGGAGTGGAAGCCGAGCTGATGCAAAAACGCAGCGATACGCTGGTACCAGGCACGCGGGGCCTGCTTCAGTCCATACAAGGACCAAGAAAGTAGGCACACATGGTCCGGATGCTCAGCATCGACGAAAACCGATGGGCTGCTGAAAGTACACCTGCTTGGAGACATGGCCGTGGAGGAAGGCGTGGAGACATCCATCTGGTGCACCGGCCAGGCACGAGAGATGGCGATGTGAAGGACGGTGCGGATCGTGCCCATCTTGACAACCGGGGCAAATGTATCCGTGAAGTCGACGCCGGCGCGTTGGCGGAAGCGACGAACCACCCAACACGCCTTATAGCGCTCTAGGGCACCGTCAGGACCCATCTTGTGCTTGAAGACCCACTTGCCAATGATGATGTTGGTGCGGGGCGGGGGGGGCGAGGGACTAGCTCCCAAGTCTGGTTGCGTCGTAGCATGTCGAACTCCTCTTGCATCGCGGCGTGCCGCTGCGGGTCGTGCAAGGCGGCCCAGGCAGAGGTGAGCACCAGCGAGATCGCGGGCGTAGAGGCGGTGCAGACGTACTCATCAGTGGGGTAGCGGGTGGACGACCGACGCACACCCGCACGCGCACGAGTGACGACACCCGCAGGAGGGGCAGGCGGGACGGGCGCGGCATCCGCAGCCGAAGCGGGCGACGAAGGCGAGGTCGATGAGGAGGGTGCCGAGCTGGACGAGGACGACGAGGGCGACACATGCGGTTCGCTGGCGCGGGCAGAGACGGGGCCACGGCAGGTGGCGACCCGGCATCGAGCCGGGCAGCATCACGGGCCCGTGCGCCGAGGGCGGGGCAGGCGTAGATGGGGCCGCCGCGGTCACTCGTCGATGAGCAAGGACAGCCTCAGGGGGCCAGCGGGCGCCGAGGGTGTTGTCGAAGGACTCGCCAATAATCCCTGCTGAAACGGAAACACCAACTCGTCAAAGTAAATGTGTCGTGAGGTGATGACACGATGGGAGACCGGATCATAGCAGCGGTAGCCCTTGGTGTTGGCTGGGTAGCCGAGAAACACACAAGGGAGAGAGCACGGCGCGAGCTTGTGCGCGGCGGTGGAGGCGGTGCTAGGGCAGCAGCGGCAGCCGAAGATGCGAAGATCGTCGTAGGCAGGGGCACACCAAAGAGGAGGTGGTGCGGCATGTATTTCCAGCGAGAACGGCAGGGGCGGATGTTGAGTAGAAGGGTAGTCGTGGCGTGAGCATCCGTCCAGAACCGTTGGGGCATGTACGCATGGAACAAGAGGGTGCGGACGTAGTCGTTGAGAGTACGAAGGATGCGTTCGGCGTGACCGTTTTATTGAGAAGTGTATGGACATGTTAGACATAAGATGGTTTCATGAGAGGCGAGAAGGGAGCGGATGGTAATGTTGTCAAACTCTTTGCCGTTGTCGGTTTGTAAGGCGTGGATGGGGCGACCGAATTGTGTGGAGACGTAGGCAAAGAAGGAGGTGAGGGTGGCGGCGACGTCCAAGAGGAAAAGTCCACACAAAATGCGAGTAATCATCCAAAATCACGAGATAGTAAGTATATCCAGAATTACTCGGAACAGGCGAGGTCCAAACATCACTATGAATGAGTTGAAACAGAAAATATGCAATTGTGGAGGAAGAGCTAAATGGAAGACGAACATGTTTGCCTAGACGACATGCTTCACAGGAATGAGCATCCATTTTATTACAAGAAAAGGAGAATCCTTGCATTATTTGACAAAGGGCGGTGGAGCTAGGATGGCCGAGGCGGGCGTGCTAGAGGTCGACACCGGCGGGGAGTGCGAGATGGCTGGTGGTGGTGTTGGAGGACGACGGAACATGGTACAAATTGCTAGTGCTATCACATCGGTGGAAGAGCATCCGAGTACGACCATCCTGAACAGAAAAACTAGAAGCGTCAAATTCCACAGTCACAGAATTATCACGAGTGAGGGAACAAACAGAAACTACGTTTTGAATCAAGTTAGGGGAAACGACAACATTATCAAGGGTGAGAGGGGTGGAGGTGGAGGGAAAGGAGGCGGAGCTAGTGTGAGTAATGGCGAGAGCATGACCGTTGCCAACGATTATGCGAGAGGAAGTAGAAGTGGAGATGTTATCGGGGTGAGAGGCCATGTGCGCGGAGGCGCCTGATACGTTGCTAACGTATCTATAATTTTTGATGTTCCATGCTTGGTTTATATCTACTTTCTTATGTTTTGTCCACACTTTGGAGTACTTTTTATACACTTTCTTGTACTAACCTATTAACAAGATGCCACAGTGCCAGCTGCCTGTTTTCTGCTATTTTTGGTTCCAGGAAAGTCAGAAAATGAATATTCTCGGAATTGGACGGGACAAAAGCTGAAGTCAATATTTCACCGAGGGGGGTACGGCGCCAGAATACGAGACGGAGAGGGGCCAGGGGCCGCCCAAACCACCTGGCCACGCGGCCAGGCCTGGCCCGCGCCAGGGGGTGGTGTGGCCGCCTAGGGCACCCCCTCGGCCTCCCCTTTCGCCAATAAGATGCCTCCGATACAGAAACCCTATGTACTAGATCAGAAATCCATGAAAAGTTCCGCAGTGCTGCCGCCACCGAAGGGGAGATTCGGGGGGACAGAAAGTCTCTGTTCGGGCACCCTGCCGGGACGGGGAAGTACCCCCGGAGCCATCTCCATCGATCTCCACCACCATCTCCATAGCCGTTGCTGATTCCCATGATGATGAGGGAGTAGTTCCTCCTCAAGGCTAAGGGTTCTACCGGTAGCTATGTGTTAATCTCTCTCTCTATGCATGATCATATTATGATCATGAGCTTTGTAATCAAGTAGATCTACTTTGCTACTCAAGTGCTTTAATAGATCTCTGCTCTCCCCATGTGTGTGAAAGTGACAACGTGCACACCATGGTGACAGTTAGGCTAGAGATTACAATTACTTGTTATGAGTTATATTTGGAGTTGGATGTTTCTATGAAATTGTGGTGTTTGTTGGAACCATCTAGTGCTCAAGGTGACAGTGTGAGGTTATCTAGATGGGGAAAGCGAACTTTGAGGTGTGCTATTATAGCCCTACAATGGATTAGAGTGTCCAACCAGAGAGTAGTATCATAAAGAGAAGATATTTATATTGGAGTGTTCACTAGTGAAAGTATGATCCCTATGCCTTGTTTCTAAGCATTGAAACACCATTTGCAACTAGATCTGTTACATGTTTGCTTGCTGCCATCTTTATTTCAGCTTGCCTTTAGTCTCTTCCATGCCATCAAGCTCTTTTTTGGCACCGTTACCACTTATAAATATCCATACCACTTGTATTTCACTATCTCTTCACCGAACTAGTACACCTATACACCTGGCCAGTGTATTGGGTGTGTTGGGGACACAAGAAGCTTATTGTATCTTGATTGCAGGGTTGCTTGAGAGGGATACCTTTGACCACTTCCTCCCTGAGTTCGATAAACCTTGGGTAATCCACTTAAGGGAAAACTTGCCGCTGGTCTACAAACCTCTGCACTTGGAGGCCCAACAACTGTCTACAAGAATAGAAGTGCATAGTGATACATTGCAAATGTATCTATAACTTTTGATGTTCCATGCTTGGTTTTATCTACTTTCTTGTGTTTTGTTCCAACTTTGGAGTACTTTTCATATGATTTCTTGGACTAACCTATTAACAAGAGCCACAATGCCAGTTGCCTGTTTTTTTGCTGTTTTTGGTTCTAGGAAAGTCAAAAAATCAATATTCTCGGAATTGGACGGGACAAAAGCCAAAGTGCCTATTTTACCGAAAGACTCACGGAGCCAGAAGGAGAGTCAGAGAGGGTCCACAGGGTGGCCACACCCCCCTTGGCGCGGGTAACCCTAGGCCGCACCAGGGCATGGTGTGGGCCCCCTGGCCGGCCACCGACCTTGCCTCCTTCGCCTATAAGAGCCTCCCGATGCATAAACCCTAGATGGTCAATCAGAAATCCATGAAAATTTCCGCAGCGCCGCCGCCACCGAAGGGGAGATTCGGGGGACAGAAAGTCTCTGTTCCGGCACCCTGCCGGGACGAGGAAGTGCCCCCGGAGCCATCTCCATCGATCTCCACCGCCATCTCCATCACCATTGTTGATTCCCACGATGAGGAGGGAGTAGTTCTCTCTTGAGGCTAAGGGTTCTACCTATAGCTATGTGTTCATCTCTCTCTCTATGCATGATCTTATTGAGATCATGAGCTTGTAATCTATAGATCTACCTTGCTACTCAAGTGCTTTAATAGATCTCTGCTCTCCCCATGTGTGTGAAAGTGACAGCGTGCACACCATGGTGGCACTTAGGCTAGAGATTACAAATACTTGTTATAAGTTATATTTGGAGTTGGATGTCTTTATGAAATTGTGGTGTTTGTTGGAACCATCTAGTGCTCAAGGTGATAGTGTGGGGTTTTCTAGATGGGAAAGACTTACTTTGAGGTGTGCTGTAATAGCCCTACCATCGATTAGAGTGTTCAATCGGAGAGTAGTTAAGAGTAGTATCATAAAGAGAAGATATTTATATGAGAGTGTTCACTAGTGAAAGTATGATCCCTAGGCCTTGTTTCTAAGCACTGAAACACCGTTTTATATTAGATCTGTTACATGTTTGCTTGCTTCCATCTTTATTTCAGTTTTACTTTAGTATTTTCCACGCCATCAAGCTATTTTCTATCACCGTTACCACTTGTATTTCACTATCTCTTCACCGAACTAGTGCACCTATACACCTGACAAGTGTATTGGGTGTGTTGGGGACACAAGAGACTTCTTGTATCTTGATTGCAGGGTTGCTTGAGAGGGATACCTTTGACCACTTCCTCCCTGAGTTCGATAAACCTTAGGTGATCCACTTAAGGGAAAACTTGCTGCTGTTCTACAAACCTCTGCACTTGGAGGCCCAACAACTGTCTACAAGAATAGAAGTGTGTATACATCAAGCTATTTTCTAGCGCCGTTGCCGGGGAGGTAAGGTAAAAGGTATTCACACCTGAGGATTAAAGAAGAAACACCTCCCACGGCAAACGCCTATTTTCTAGCGCCGTTGCCAGGGAGGTAAGGTAAAAGGTACTCACATTCTCCAGTATGAGTGCTCAAAGTTATTTCCTTTAGATTCTGCAATTTTGTCTTTTTGTTTCTTGTTTTCACTAGTTAGGCTTAATGGAAAACAACAACAAAATTAGAGAGCTTTATAGTATTTATCTTGAGTTAGGACATGAAGTGTTTGAAGAGAAAATCAAAAAACCTATGGAACTTTATTTGCATGCTAATAGCAATGTTATTAGTATGAATTCTTTGGACACCAGTATTGCTAAGCTATGGAAAAGTCTAAGCTATGGGAAGCTAGTTTTGATGACCATGATATTTTTAGTCCCCCAAGCATGGAGGAGAAAGTTTAGTTTGATGATACTATGCCTCCAATATATGATGATTACAATGATGAATATGAGATTTTCAGCCCACCTATCATTGAGGAGAAAATTAATTATGATTACAATATGCCTCCTATATTTGATGATTATGGTGATGAGAATAATAATGATAGCTATTTTGTTGAATTTGCTCCCACTACAATTAATAAGAATGACTATGCTTATGTGGTGAGTAATAATTATATGCATGTGGCTCATGATAAGAATGTTTTATGTGATAGCTATACTGTTAATTTTATTCATGATGCTACTGAAAGTTATTATGAGAGAGGGAAACATGGTTTTATGCATCTCAATAATATTAAGTTTCCCCTCTTTATGTTGAAAGTCTTGAAGTTGCACTTGTTTTGCTTTCCTATGCTTGTTTCTTTGTGCTTTCATGACTTGTTTTTTTACAAGATTCCTATGCATAGGAAGTGGGTTAGACTTAACTGTGTTTTGAATTTGCTTCTTGATGCTCTCTTTTACTTCAATTCATATTTCTTATGTGAGCATCTTCTCAAACTATCATGCCTAACTTAAAGGCGTTAAAGAAAAGTACTTCTTGGGAGATAACCCAATAGTTTTCTTGAGTCTTGGAAGTTATTACTTCAGTAATAACCGCTCCTTATCTTTTTTATTTGCTTTTTGTGCCAAGAGTAACCTCTAATGAGAGAGAAATAATGATTGGGAAATTTGCTGTTCCGAAACAGATTTCTGTGCTTCACCATAAAAAATTGTGTAAAATCTCTGTACGTCCTTTTGAGGCGTGAATTTTTGTGCTTCTGCCCCAGGTTGTTATCTAACATGCGTTAGTTCAACACTTTTCGATTTGAGCAACAGAAGGTCTTCGAAAAAATTCGTCTTTACCTGCTGGTCTTTTTTGACAGATTTCTGCCTTTATTTGCATTTGCTTCTTGTTGGTTCCTTTTTGAGTTCTTTTGGGGAATTGAGCTTTTTGAGGGAAGTGCTAAAATATCTAGTGTTTTAATGGAAGTTAATTGGTGTTAGAACTGAACCTAAAGACTTATTATCTTGAGTGCACTAATGTTGCTAATAAAGATTGTGTGACGTTTTGTATGAAGGAAAATTTTCAGGTGTATGGAAGGAATAAGTAATGAGATGAAAGATGGACTAAATCTCAAGCTTGGGGATGCCACGCCTATCACCCCAAGAATCCAAGAAGTACAAGCTTCAAAGATTGGGGATGCCCAAGGCATCCCCTTCTTCATCAATAACAATCTTAGGTTTCTTCCAAACACTTCATTTTTATTGTGTCATGCATAGTTGTGTTGTTCTTGGAGCGTCTTCGATTTTGTTTTTAGTTTTTTTTTGCTTAGTTTGCTTGAATAAATTGGTTGGACCCCCTCTTTCATACATTGGTTTTCAAATAGTTTGGTTTGGATTGGAAAAGACTAGGAAAAGTTCATGCTTAAGTGGTAAAAGGAGCTTGTTTTTTACTGTGGCCTATGCTCTATCATGCCATGCTTGATATTGTTTTGGCTTTATACTTAGTATTCTTTGTTGTAGCATGACTTGTTATAAACAATTGAGATTGCTTAATGTGCCTTGGATGAATCATGCGTTGTTTTAGCATATTAAAGCATAGTATTGTGGTATTCTCCTTTGATGCTTTATTTGGGTCGACTTGGCACATGCTCACACCATGTTATGACTATCCCAAGTCACCGTAGCCTTTATGATCCTTTAGTTTTCAACTTGCAGTATCACTTTATGCTTTGATCAATGATGCTTTGTCGCTCTACATGATTATGGCCATTATTGCTCTCTTAGTTTGTCGCTCCCAGTCTTTTGCTAGCCTCCGCAACCAAGTATGAGTTCCACTCATGCATCCAACTCCCTAAACCAAGTTATTCCAAAGAGTCCACCATACCTACCTACTAGCTTATGCTATTCCAAGTATATTCATGCTTTTTGTTTACCTTCCACTTGTTATGAGAAAACTAGTGATTAAAGCTCTCACGAACTTGATGGCACACTTTACTTTTTTGCCTCAAATAAACTTGAACCATTGGGTCCTTCTTTGTTGCGTATATGCTTGGGCTTTATAAGTTGAAATTAGCAGAACCATGTTTCATGGGGAACGCTTTGAACATTGCACTTGTACTTTGTACCCCGTTGATATTATGTTCTTTTGCTTACGGATCCTGGCGGTGTGAAATAAAAGTGGAACTTGTAAGATCATCGAGTTTGTATGTGTGTTAGAGAAACGCCTGGGCCGCTAGCCTAAGCCATGCCTAATCATGGTGGAAACTTGCAGCATCACCATAATGAGGACTCTATGAAGCATCCTCAATAAAAACCTATGCAAATAGCAAATAAAAAGATCGCTGAGATGCTCATTGTCTGCTTGCCTAGTCATTTTGATTATGGGAAAGCTCCCGTATCATGTGCAAGGGATACCCCGTTGGCGGTTCTTAATGATACACATGTACTTACAATGACAAGAGCTTACTCGTGACTAAAGTTGAGTAGCATGAGGTTCGGTCTTCGTAAGTAAGGGGCATGAGATTTTGGTTTATAACTTGTCAAGCATATCCTCTTAGTTGTGTCACTTTAAACTTAATCACCTTCAACATGCTTATGATAGGGGCATTGAGAGCTGAAAGCTATAAGTACCATAGTTTTTGGAAGATCTTTATGAGACTTGAATCCCAACTTCCTTTTACAAAGGACTTTCTTCCACCATTATATTGAGTCTCCACCTTCTACCTTTATGCACCTACTTTGAGAGCATAGTGGCCATTCTTAGTTCTATGTGCATTGTTCCAAGACTAGTTGATTGATGCATAACTTGATATTGCTTGTTTTAAACTATTTGTATCTAGTCACTCTTATGAACTTTGAAGGTGTCCTATGCATTTATATTTGCTACTCTATGAGGGACAAGCTGAATACTATTATGCTATGTTTTCTTTATGTGAAACAAACAAACGTCTTGCAAAGCATTGTTATTCATGAATCTTTTGTTTGTGCCTTTTCATGTTGCAACATAGTTGCTTTGTCTTATTGTTAGAACTTTATATTCCATGCTATGTTGAAGTACTATGATCCCAGCTATCAATGTTTTACAAATACTTTGATCAAGTTTATGATGGTGCATGTCACCTCAAAAATTATTCTTTCTTTTTACCACTTACCTACTCGAGGACGAGCAAGAGTTAAGCTTGGGGATGTTGATACATTGCAAATGTATCTATAATTTTTGATGTTCCATGCTTGGTTTTATCTACTTTCTTGTGTTTCGTTCCAACTTTGGAGTACTTTTCATATGATTTCTTGGACTAACCTATTAATAAGAGCCACAGTGCCTGTTGCCTTTTTTCTGCTGTTTTTGGTTCCAGGAAAGTCAGAAAATCAATATTCTCGGAATTGGACGGGACAAAAGCCAAAGTGCCTATTTTACCGGAAGACTCATAGAGCCAGAAGGAGAGTTGGAGAGGGGCCACAGGGTGGCCACACCCCCTCTTGGCGCGGGTAACCCTAGGCCGCGCCTGGGCATGGTGTGGGCCCCCTGGCTGGCCATCGACCTTGCCTCCTTCGCCTATAAGAGTCTCCCGATGCATAAACCCTAGATGGTCAATTAGAAAGCCACGAAAAGTTCCGCAACACTGCCGCCACCGAAGGGGAGATTCGGGGGACAGAAAGTCTCTGTTCCGGCACCCTGCCGGGACGGGGAAGTGCCCCCGGAGCCATCTCCATCGATCTCCACCGCCATCTCCATCACCATTGTTGATTCCCATGATGAGGAGGGAGTAGTTCTCTCTCGAGGCTAAGTGTTCTACCGGTAGCTATGTGTTCATCTCTCTCTATGCATGATCTTATTGAGATCATGAGCTTGTAATCTATAGATCTACCTTGCTACTCAAGTGCTTTAATAGATCTCTGCTCTCCCCATGTGTGTGTAAGTGACAGCGTGCACACCATGGTGGCACTTAGGCTAGAGATTACAAATACTTGTTATGAGTTATATTTGGTGTTGGATGTCTTTATGAAATTGTGGTGTTTGTTGGAACCATCTAGTGCTCAAGGTGACAGTGTGGGGTTTTCTAGATGGGAAAGACTTACTTTGAGGTGTGCTGTTATAGCCCTACCATCGATTAGAGTGTTCGACCGGAGAGTAGTTAAGAGTAGTATCATAAAGAGAAGATATTTATATGAGAGTGTTCACTAGTGAAAGTATGATCCCTAGGCCTTGTTTCTAAGCACCGAAACACCGTTTTATATTAGATCTGTCACATGTTTGCTTGCTTCCATATTTATTTTAGTTTTACTTTAGTCTTTTCCACGCCATCAAGCTATTTTCTATCACCGTTACCACTTGTATTTCACTATCTCTTCGCCGAAATAGTGCACCTATACACCTGACAAGTGTATTGGGTGTGTTGGGGACACAAGAGACTTCTTGTATCTTGATTGCAGGGTTGCTTGAGAGGGGATACCTTTGACCACTTCCTCCCTGAGTTTGATAAACCTTGGGTGATCCACTTTAGGGAAAACTTGCTGCTGTTCTACAAACCTCTGCACTTGGAGGCCCAACAACTGTCTACCAGAATAGAAGTGCGTAGACATCACGTAGACATCAAGGTATTTTCTGGCGCCGTTGCCGGGGAGGTAAGGTAAAAGGTACTTACATCCTTCGGTGTGAGTGCTAGAAGTTATTTCCTTTAGATTCTGCAATTTGGTCTTTTTGTTTCTTGTTTTTATTTTCACTAGTTAGGCTTAATGGAAAACAACAACAAAATTAGAGAGCTATAGTATTTATCTTGAGTTAGGACATGAAGTGTTTGAAGAGAAAATTAAAAAACCTATGTAAATTTATTTGCATGCTAATAGCAATGTTATTAGTATGAATTATTTGAACACCATTATTGCTAATGCTATGGAAAAGTTTAAGTTTGGGGAAGCTAGGTTTTATGAAAATGATCTTTTTAGCCCCCCAAGCATGGAGGAGAAAATTTACTTTGATGATACTATACCTCCGATATATGATGATTACAATGATGAGTATGATATTTTCAGTCCACCTACTATTGAGGAGAAAATTAATTATGATTACAATATGCCTCCTATATTTGATGATTATGGTGATGAGAATAATAATGATAGCTATTTTGTTGAATTTGCTCCCACTACAGTTAATAAGAATGACTATGTTTATGTGGAGAGTATTAATACTTTTATGCATTTGGCTCATGATAAGAATGTTTTATGTGATAGTTATATTGTTAATTTTATTTATGATGCTACTGAAAGTTATTATGAGAGAGGGAAACATGGTTTTATGCATCTCAATAATATTAAGTTTCCCCTCTTTATGTTGAAAGTCTTGAAGTTGCACTTGTTTTGCTTTACTATGATTGTTGCTTTGTGCTTTCATGACTTGTTTCTTTACACGATTCCTACGCATAGGAAGTGGGTTAGACTTAAATGTGCTTTGAATTTTCTTCTTGATGCTCTCTTTTACTTCAATTCATATTTCTTATGTGAGCATCTTCTCAAACTATCATGCCTAACTTAAAGGCGTTAAAGAAAAGTACTTCCTAGGAGATAACCCAATAGTTTTCTTGAGTCTTGGAAGTTATTGCTTCAGTAATGACCTCTCATTATCATTTTTGTGTGGTTTTCGTGCCAAGAGTAACCTCTAATGAGAGAGAAGTAAGACTTGGGAAAGTTGTTGTCCTGAAACAGATTTTTGTGCTTCGGTGTATAAATTCGTGAAAATCCTCTGTACGTCGGTTTGAGCTGTAAGTTTTGTGCTTCTGCCCCAGGTTGTTATCCAACTTTCGTTAGTTCAACACTTTTCGATTTGAGCAATAGAAGGTCTTCGAAAAAATTGGTTTTTACCTGATAGTCTGTTTTGATAGATTTCTGCCATTATTTGCATTTGCCTCTTAATCTCTTTCTCTTTGAGTTCTCTTTGATCATTTGAACTTTTTAAAGTAAGTGCTACAGTAGCTTGTGTTTTAATGGAAGTTTTACTTGTGTTGAAACTGAACCAAAAGACTTATTATCTTGAGTGCACTAATGTTGCAAATGAACATTGTGTGTAGTTTTGTATGAAGGAAATTTTCAGGTGTAGGGAAAGAATGATGTAATGAGATGAAGAATGGAAAAAATATCAAGCTTGGGGATGCCACCCGTGTCACCCCAATAAATATCCAAGAGGTACAAGCATCAAAGCTTGGGGATGCCCAAGGCATCCCCTTCTTCATCAATAAAAATCTCAGGTCTTTCTACACACTTCGTTTTTATTGTTTCATGAACTATTGTGTTGTTCTTGGAGCGTCTTTGTTTTTTTTAGTTTTTTTGTTTGGTTTGCTTAAATAAGTTGGTTGGATCCCAACACACTTCTTTTGGAGAGAGACACACCCCGTTATTCATTGCCTAGAACACTCTAGTTTTCATTCTTATTGTTTTGTGAGTGTTCTCTTTTGCTAGCATTGGGTTTAGCCTTAGTTTTCTTGTTCTTTCAGCTTAGAACTTTTTAGTTGTTCCTTTTTGGATTTGTGAGACAAGATCACTAATATTTATTTATTATTATCTTTGTGAGTTCTTTCAAATAAGTTGGTTTGGATTGGAAAAGAGTAGGAAAAGTTCATGCTTAAGTTGTATAAAAGGAGTTTGTTTTTGAATGTGGCCTAGGCTTTGTCATGTCATGCCCTATATTGTTTTGGCTTTATGCTTAGTGATTATTCCTGTAGCATGACTTGTTACAAATAATTGAGATTGCTTAATGTGCCTTGAAAGAATCATGCGTTGTTTTACCATATTAAATCATAGTATTGTGGTATTCTCCTTTGATGCTTTATTTGGGTTGACTTGGCGCATGCTCACACCATGTTATGACTATGAACAAGTCACCATAGCCTATATGATCCTTTAGTTTTCGACTTGTAATATCACTTTATGCTTTAATTAATGATGTTTTGTCGCTTTGCATGATTATGGCCATTATTGCTCTCTTAGTTGGTCACACCCAGTCTTTTTTTAGCCTCCATAACCAAGTATGAGTTTCACTCATGCATCCAACTCCAAATAAAACCAAGTTATTCCAAAGAGTCCACCTTACCTACCTATTAGCATTTTCTATTCCAAGTATATTCATGTTTTTATCTACCTTCCGAATTAAACTTGTTATGTGAAAATTAGTGATTAAAGCTCTCACGAACTTGATGGCACACTTTACTTTTCTTGCCCCTAATAAACTTGAACCATTGTGTCATCTATACTGTATATGCTTGCACTTATACGTTGGGGATTAGCAGAACCATGCTGTCATGGGGAACGCTTTCAACATTGCACTTGTACATTGTACCTAGTTGATATCATGCTCTTTTTTCTATGGATGTCGTTGGTGTAAAATGAAAGGGGAGCTTGTAAGTCCATGGAGTTATGTATGTGTGTTAGAGAAACGCCTGGGCCGCGGATCTAATCCATGCCTAATCATGGTGGAAACCTGCAGCGTAACCATAATGAGCAATCTATAAAGCATTCTTCTTATAAAAAAGAGATAGAGATTGAGAAAAAAGAAGAAAAAAAGATGAGAAAAGAGGAAAGAGAGAAAAAAGCACCATTTTCCCATGGTAAATAAGAAGATTGCTGAGATGCTTGTTGTCTGCTTGCCTTCTCATTTTGTTATGGGGATTCTTCCGTATCATCGGGCAAGGGGTACCCCGTTAGCGGTTCTCTATGATACACATGTACTTACTATGACAAGAACTTACCGGTAACTAAACTTGAGTAGCACGGGGAGCGGCCCTCGTATTCAAGGGACATGAGATTGCCAACATATACTTTGTCAAGTATATACTCCATAGTTTGTTCACTTTAACCTTAATCACTTCAAGATGCTTATGATAGGGGCAATGAGAGCTGAAAGCTAATAAGTACCATAATTTTTGGAAACTCTTTATGAGACTTGAATCCCTGCTTCCTTCTATGAAGACCTTTCTTTTACTTTTATGTTGAGTCTCCATCTTCTATCTTTATGCACCTATTGAGAGAGCATAGTGGCCATTCTTAGTTCAATGTGAATTGTCCCAAGACTTGTTAATTGATTCATAACTTTAATATTGCTTGTTCTTAAACTATTTGTATCTAGTCACCCTTATGAACTTTGAAGGTGTCCTATGCATTTATGTTTTGCTACACTATGAGGGACAAGCTGAATACCATTCTCATTATGCTTTCTATATGTGAAACAAACAAACGTCTTTTAAATTATTGTTATTCATGAATCTTTTGTTTGTACCTTTTCATGTTATAACATAGTTGCTATGTATTATTGTTAGAACTATATCTTTCATGCTCATGTTTAGAGTTCTTTGATTCCAGCTTTCAATGCTTGCAAATACTTAAATCAAGATTATGATGGTGCATGTCACCTTAAAAATTATTCTTTCTTTTTATCACTTACCTACTCGAGGATAAGCAGGAGTTAAGCTTGGGGATGTTGATACGTTGCTAACATATCTATAATTTTTGATGTTCCATGCTTAGTTTATATCTACTTTCTTATGTTTTGTCCATACTTTGGAGTAGTTTTTATACACTTTCTTGGACTAACCTATTAACAAGATGCCACAGTGTCAGCTGCCTGTTTTCTGCTGTTTTTGGTTCCAAGAAAGTCAGAAAATGAATATTCTCGGAATTGGACGGGACAAAAGCCGAAGTCAATATTTCACCGAGGGGGACACGGAGCCAGAATACGAGACGGAGAGGGGCCAGGGGCCGCCCACACCACCTGGTGTCAACACCCGGATTTTTAATCCCAGATGCCCGTTATGCCATACCTTTCGAAGATCAGCTGACCTCCGTTCCCAATTGGTAAAACTTGCTGAACTGAGTCTCCATCTACAAGAATTAAGGATGCGGAAGTTAGAGAAGTGATCAAGTGTGCCAAATTTTAAGTAGTAGTGTAAGAATTTTGAGTAACATGAATTTTGGAGAAGGAAAGAATTCCCAAGGGTAAGAGAGGAGATAGTTTTTCATAAATACTCACTTTGGTTTTGAAACTAAGTTTTTTCTTGACGTCCATTCTAACTAGGGTCTCCTATGGTCAGGATGGCTCTGATACCAACTTGTCAACACCCGGATTTTTAATCCTAGATGCCCGTTATGCCATACCTCGCAATCCCAGGATTACCATTTTTGCGAGACATAACAGATTGGATATCATAGTACATCATCCATTACAAACCATACATAAGGTCTTACACAAATAAGGATCTCATGATCCAGTCTTAATACAACAAGCAGCGGAAATAAAAGATAGCGTAGCGGTGGGGTCCATCTTCAGGGGCACAAGCAATGCTGACGAAGGCAGATAGTCCTAGTTATCATAGCCGTCCCACTGACCATCATCTTGATAATCTCCTTCATAGTCTGGCCACGATAATAGCCAGGGACAAAAGCCATGAGTACTCTTTAAGTACTCGCAAACTATTACTAACAAGTAGTACAATTCTAAGTTAAAGTGCTAGATCTAAGTTTAACTATAAAGTTAAGTTTGAAACCTAAGCTGAGTTCAGAAGCAAAGAAAGATAAAGTAAAGTTCTAGAATCACTTAAGTTGGGGAAACTATTATCATAAACACAAACCTGTTGTGGTCAAGTCAAGATTCAATCATTCATATCAAGTTATTTGGAAAACATCTGACAACGAAACAGTATGGCCATTCCAACTGTCCATAACCGCGGACGCGGCTATTCGAATAGTTTGACACTCTACAGAGGTGGTACACTTTCACCACAAGATTCGATACATCTGTCAGGGATAACCCTGAATCATCATACTTAGTATGCAGATAATCAAACATAACCTTCCCTTTACACACCCTAATATAAGCACCTCTCCTATGAGCATGGCCTCCCAACCATGACCATCAGTCATCTTGGGCACTGCATAGGTGGACAACATTGAGATGTAGCCTCAGCTTAGACCTCTCTCGTGAGGGAACTAATACTAATGCATATAAATTTCCAGCTAAGCCTTACCCAATTCAGGTAATGTGGTTGTACGGTAAATTTGGAATGGTATCGCATCCGAATCCAACCATCAGTTTTATAAAAGGGTTAAGGCTCATGCCTCAACATTTTCATCATCATCAACCATTTGTGTTTCTCAACACATGTCAAAAAATCTCAATAGAATGACTCATCATTCCAAGGTTTTCATAATTCATTTTCACCAAGTGTTCCCATCTAAAGTGACTTAAGTTTTTGATCTAATCTAAACTACTAAGTTAAGAGTGTTCACTAAGATGGAAAATATGGATTCAATCTCATGCCATAGAATGACATCTAAAGGGTTCTAAATAGGTCAAGTTTTATACTTTTTATGCTACCTTCAAAACAAGTAAGAACTTTGTATAACCTAAGAGGGGTAAAACTTGTAACTAAGACTTGGGGTACTAATATTCAAAAGGGAGTGTGATCAAAGCATGCTTAGGGCATCTTTGCTAAACCATCTAGGTTGATCCTAACTTGCTAAGCACTAAACTTGCAAGTGTTAGCTTGCATTGTTAATGGTGGCTTGCAAGCACAACTTGCAAAGGTTAATCTTGGATAGTGCTAGCTTGCCATGGTTGGTGCAGTGGTTGAAGTTTTCTTCTTCTTCTTCTTCTTCTTCTTCTTCTTGGTAGAACTCCTCCTCCTCCTCGTAGACTTGGTCGGTACTATCGTCTATAAAGACATACGGAGTACACAATCACCAAACAATACTTAACTAGGCTAAGTAGCATTCTAGGACACACATTTGATGATCTATTATCATCACAAGCATCACAAGTTTAATTCCATAGTTTCATTATTCTTATTTTAGAAAAGTAATTTCTACTCATTGAAAAATTAACTACAATTTAATATTCACCACCAAAATATGGGATCATGTGGACACATGTCCTCACCACATATTCTAACATGTGGGAATGAGATTTAAAGGTTGGATCAATATTACTTTGGTTTAAGTTCATTATTTAATGATTTAAAGTGACTAGAAATTCTTATATAGCATTATTTTGGTACTAGTCCAAAGTCACTGCATGTAAACCTTAATATTATTAAATATTTGGATAGATATGATGAAATGTGATTTTTGAGAGTTGGAAACAACTCAAAAGCTAACTTGGTTGATTTTATTAAAATGTTGCAAGTTGCAAATGCTTCTGTCTTCTTATTTTTATTAGGAGAGATCTATAACTCTAATTGAAGTAAATCCAACGGGCTTGGATAGATCATCTTAATAACTTTCAGACACAATTGGTTTCATGCCATTTGGATTTATAAAACTCATAGAATTGAATTTTAAAATAGTGGACATAAAGTAGATTTAACTAAAAAGGAAAATCCAGATTTGAACGGCTGGGCTAGCGCGGGAAAAGACTTGGGCCGGCCCAGTGGCGCTCCACGGCGCGGGGCTCAGCTGACAGGGGGGGTCCCGCTTGTCAGTGGCACTTAACACGCGAAACGGTACGCGCGCTGTGGGCCGTAGGATTAGAAGGGAGATCTACGGCTGAGGGTCGTCGTCGATGATGAACAGGTCGCCGGCTAGCTCGAACCCTAGCGGCTCGGTGGGGGTCTGCTGGGGGTGTACCAGGGGTCCAGCGGGGTCGGCGAGGCGGGCAAACAAAGTGGAAGACGACAGCGAGGCGAGGTGCGGTTGCGGTGGAGCTTGGGGTGGTCGCAATCAACGGCGCCCTTCTCCTCCCGCCGCGGCTGCTCTGGCTCCAATTCCGGCGAGACAGAGCTCGCCTTGCTCCGGCTAGAGGTGGGTGAGGTTCAGAGAGGTGAGGGGAGTGGAATGGTGTGGAGAGGAGAGGCTGGGGAGGGCTCCTTTTATAGGAACGACGGTGAGACCGAGCGGGATGGGCAGTCGACGGTGGCGACATGGCTACGACGGGGTAGAGGCATGGCTGAGGGTGGCGATCGACGTACTATCCCCTGGCGGTGCTCTAGGCATTGAATGCGGCCATAGGGGCGGTGGCACACGGTCTAGGCGAGGTGGCACTCTGCGCGGCAGAGGCGGCGGTGTCCATGGCGAGCGGTGACTGTGAGGCATTGGGCGGCCAGCAGGGGTGTCTGGGGTGTTCTCTAGGTCGTGGCGGAGCAGCGGGCGCGGGCTGCTGCCAAGGGGCGGTCTGTGCGAGCGGGGACCGAGCGCGCTCTGGGGGCGGCACTGGCATGGTGCGGTGGCAATGGGCGCGGTTTGTCCTCGGTGGTCCACTGCACTCCTGGGCTCGGGCAAGGGACAGGGGATGGCGGTGAGCTCCTGGCTACCTCCTAGACATGGCGAGGGAAGAGGGAGTGGTCTGCTACAGTGAGGCAAGGTTTGGCCGGTGAGGCAAGGCTCGGCATGGCATGGCATGGGGGCTAGGGACAAGGGAGAGGGGTGTTAAGGGCCTGGTTAGACTAGGAGGGGACAGAGGAGATAAATGTAGATCATTTGGGGGCAAAACCCTGTTCAAAACAGTGATCTAGGATTAGAGTAGAAATGGTGCATGCCAAGTGTTTGATTAAATGGCCGCATGAAAGAAAGTTTTGAATTTTGGTTTCAAAATTTTTGTGTAATCTACACTAGTGCTAGATAGTCTCTGGTTGCAAGGGTTTTGAAAGTGGATCTCAAAAAGATGGGTTTTGAAATAGGGGTGATCTATGCATATGCATTAGATTCAATTTTAAACTATCATTTAAAATAGTTAACAAAATGTTTTTAGCAGATCAAAAGGTGGGCCTTGGTACCTCATTATGTGTACTAGCAAGGGGTGCAAAGATCAAGAATTATTTCTGTTAAGTTTTGAGTACTAGGAATAGCCAAAGTAGGCATGAGAGTGAAATTTGCCAAAGTGACCATTCCTTCTTTTTAATTCTTTTTGATTTGATTTTCTTTAGGCAAAGTTTAGGAATGATGTTTAAATCACCTAAGAAACATTTTACAAGCATTGGATCATTCAATCATGGCAATTCACTCAACTCCTATTTTAAATGCACACATATATGAAATGCTTTCATTTTAAATTTGGAAAAGTTTTTGTTAACCCCATTTTTGGTTGATTTGATCTTTGATAAGCTTGGATTGAAGTTTTGGGATGTTATAAACCTTCCCCCCTTAAACAAAATCTTGTCCCGAGATTTACAAAGAAAACTAGGAACTAAAGAGATCTGGGAACTCTGTCCTAATGTAATCTCGCGCTCCCAAGTAGCTTCTTCCTCGGTATGGTTGCTCCACTGAATCTTGAGAAACTTGATACTCCTGGTCCTGGTGGTTCTGTAGGCTTCTTCTAAGATACGGATGGGTACGTCTCGATAGGTCAAATCATTGTTGATCTCCACAGCTCTGTGATCGATGCTCTTGAAAACTTCGGTCTTCCCGGGCACTTCCAGACATTTGCGAAGTAACGAGATATGGAACACATTGTGGATGGCTGACATCTCTTCAGGCAGTTCCAGCTGATACGATACTTCTCCTCGACGGTTTAGAATCTTGAAAGGTCCGATATATCTGGGGGCTAACTTTCTCTTCAGACTAAAGCATTGAGTTCCTTTCAATGGGGAAACCTTGAGATATACAAAATCTCCGACATTGAAAGTCAGGTCTCTCCTTCTCTTGTCAGCATAGCTCTTCTGTCTGGATTGGGCGGTCTTGAGGTGCTCACGGACTTTGTGAACTTTCTCTTCTGCTTCTCGGAGAATGTCGGGTCCGAAGATCTGACTCTCTCCTACTTGCGACCAATTCAAAGGGGTACGACACTTTCTTCCGTATAGGAATTCAAATGGTGCCATCTGCAAACTAGCTTGATAACTGTTGTTATAGGAGAATTCTGCGAAAGGCAGGCAGTCTTCCCATTTTGATCCGTATTCCAACACACAAGCTCTAAGCATATCCTCTAGGATCTGGTTGACTCTCAGTCTGTCCATCTGTTTGCGGGCGATATGCGGTACTGAAGTTCAACTTGGTTCCTAAACCTTCCTGCACTTTCTGCCAAAATCTTGAGGTAAACTGGGTTCCTCGATCTGATACGATGGTCTTGGGGGTTCCATGCAGACTAACAATCCTAGCAATGTATAGCTCTGCTAACTTTGCACTCTGGTAAGTTGTCTTGACAGGTATAAAGTGGGCTACCTTGGACAGTCTATCAACTATGACCCAGATTGAGTCATTTCCCCTACTAGAAGTAGGTAAACCAGTGATAAAGTCCATTCCGACGGAATCCCATTTCCATTCCGGAATCTGCAATGGCTGCAATAGTCCTGCAGGTCTCTGATGCTCTGCTTCGACTCTTTGACAGATGTCACATTTGGCGATGTAGCTTCCGATCTCTCTCTTCATCTTGTGCCACCAAAATTGCTCCTTCAAATCCTGATACATCTTTGTTCCTCCGGGGTGGATAGAATAAAGAGTATCATGAGCTTCTTTCATGATAACTTTCTTCAGCTCCGAATCTGCTGGCACACAGATACATCCTTTGTACCACAGTACTCCTTCTTCGTCTTCGGTGAATCCAGGTACCTTTCTTGTACCAATACGACGTTTGATTCCATCGATACTTTCATTCCCCTTCTGGGCTTCCTTGATTTGGCTAATCAAAGTGGGTTGAAGTTCAATGCTAGCTTAGAATCCTTTGCTAACCAATTCAGTCCTGAACTGCTCCAACTCCTCATACAAACTGGCTGCTTCTCCTTGATCATAGTGTTAAGCCTACCCGGCAATCTGCTAAGAGCATCCGCTACCACATTGGCTTTGCCGGGGTGATAGTGAATGTCAAGGTCATAATCCTTGATTATTCAACTCCTTCTGAGTGAAGATATACTTCAAGCTCTTGTGATCTGAGTAAATCTCACAGCGATTACCCATCAAATAATGACGCCATGTCTTTAGTGCTAGAACCACAACTGCTAGCTCAAGATCATGGGTCGGATAGTTCTGCTCATGCTGCTTCAGTTGTCGAGACAGATAAGCGACGACTTTGCCTTCTTGCATCAATACACATCCTAGAGCAATCTTGGATGCGTCACAATACACATCAAAGGGCTTCTTGATGTCTGGCATGACTAAAATTGGGGCCGATATCAATCTCTTCTTCAACTCCTGGAAACTGGCTTCACATTTGTCTGTCCATTCAAACTTCTTGTCTTTCTTCAACAACTGGGTCATTGGTCGGGCTATGCTTGAGAATCCTTCTACGAACTTGCGGTAATATCCCGCTAATCCGAGAAATGCACGGACATGGGTTTGAGTGGTTGGGGCTTCCCATTCTTCGACATCTTTGATCTTGGCGGGATCAATAGAGACTCCTCCGGCAGACACAATATGTCCTAGGAATCCTACTTCTTTCAGCCAAAACTCACACTTGCTGAACTTGGCATATAACTGATGCTCTCTTAGGGTTTCTAGGATAACTCTCAGATGTTGCTCATGCTCTTCTTCTGATTTGGACTAGATAAGGATGTCGTCGATAAACACAACTACAAACTTATCTAGGAAATTCATAAAGATCTTATTCATCAGATTCATGAAATAAGCAAGGGCATTGGTTAATCCAAAAGACATAACCGTATACTCGTATAAACCATAGCGAGTAGTAAAGGCGGTCTTCGGAATATCCGTTGCATGAATCTTAAGTTGGTGATAACCAGTCCTAAGATCAATCTTTGATAATACCCGAGCTCCGGTCAATTGATCAAATAGATCCTCTATCTTTGGCAAAGGGTACTTGTTCTTGATGGTGATGTCATTCAACTTTCTGTAATCTGTACACAGACGATTGCCTCCATCTTTCTTGTCGACGAATAACACTGGTGATCTCCATGGCAATGCACTTGGTTGAATTAAACCTTTGGCTAGCATAGCATCCAACTGCTTCTTCAGTTCCACTAACTCTGAGGGGTTCATGCTATAGGGTCTCTGGGCTATAGGTTTGGTTCCGGTGATTAGTTCAATAATGAACTCAATGTCCCTATCCGGGGACATACCTGGCAATTTATCTGGGAATACGTCGGGGTATTCATAGACTACTCTGACTTGGTCAATGGTGGGCAAGGCTACACTCTTGTTGCACTTGAATTGACGGGGTAAGGTTTCAGAGATATGCTCTACTGTTACTCCAGAACTACTGGTCATGGTGATGGCTTTCTTAGCACAATCTATCAATCCTTTATGCCTTGACATCCAGTCCATACCTAGTACTACTTCCAATCCTTTGGTTCCAAGTACAATTAGGTTGGCATAAAAATCTATCCCATGTATTCTGATGGGTACAGCTTTGCAAATTTTTATAGCTTTGGTTGTTGAACCGGGGATTTGAACTATCATGACATGCTTCAGGTTGGTTGGACGAATCTGACTAGTGCATGCAAATTCTTCGGTGACAAATGAATGCGATGCTCCCGAATCAAACAATACTCTTGCTAAAACTGAGTTGACAGAAAACATACCCAGCACTACGTCTGGCGCTTCCTGGGCTTCTTCTGCATTCATGTGGAAGAGACGACCGTTGCGGTTGTGAGGGTTCCCTGGGGCAAATCTCCTTCCTAGCTGAACATGACGCTGCTGCTGAGCTGGGGCATTCACATTGGCATTGGCTGCAGTCTTCTTGGGACACTCATTAGAGTAGTGACCCTTCACTCCACACTCGAAACAAGTGATCTGGAACTTATCCTTGACTGCGACAGGTACAACATTGCTGCCAGTTCTGGGTGCAGTGTTGCTGTTGTTCTTGTTGTGGTTCCTGGGAGGTGCACGGTTGAAATTGTTGGCATTACCTGAGTTGTGATTGTTATTGGGTCCGCAGCATAGAAAACAAAAAAATTCCTACGGTGTGAACTACACGCCAAGATCTATCTACTAGGTACAAAGCAACGAGTGGACATACATCCAACGAGAACTTACCCTCGTAGACAGCAAGCTTTGTTAACGAGTAGGAACTCGTGGTTGATGTAGTCGTAGACTTGCCGATCTCAAGATCGTGAGGAAGTCCGAGCGCCGCAACTCAGCAGCGCATCCGCACTCGCACACATGTTCAAGACACCGGACAACCTCCACCTCCTCGCTCCAGCGATCCAGCGGAAGCAGCAACTCCTTCTAGATGAAATGCCACCGGGAACGTGTATCTCGCTAATCCGAGACCATGGGGGAATAATTCTAGAGGGGGAGAGAGATCCTTCACAAGGAGGTGTGAGGACGAAGGAGGGAATGGGTGGCCTTTTATAGGAGGAGGGGGGGGTGCCCCCTCTCTCCATGGCCGGCGCATGGGGGGGTGACCCCTCACCTCCCCCATTCATGTGGTGGTAACCCCTCCACATTAAAATGCCTCTTCACATTCCCTTTTAAAGTCTCCATTTTAAATGCATTAAATTTCTCCAAATTTAATGCTCTCTCATTTAATAAAACCCTTTTTATTAAATTTATTCAGAATTTTGTTAATTACTTTAATTAACAAACATTCACATATAGCCCCTTGCAATATTTCAATATCACATGCAGAACCACCTTCTGCAATTTCACCCGAAACAATTTCCGGTTTCTATTGAAACAGTTCCTGTGCTTTGCAATTCTTTCGTCTGAAACATATGTGCTCCAAAATGGTGTCCGGTAACTCTTAAGTGTGCCACCCTATGGTTCGCGAATAATGCAGACATGATCGAGACCCTTCTCCGATCAATAATCAGCAGCGGGACCTGGAGATCCGTACTGACTCCTACACATTCAACGATGACTTCTGTGATCGTGAGAACCTTTAACGCTTGTAACTAAATCCCTTTGTCTCATGATATAATACATGTCCGAGATTCGATCATCGGTATCCAAATACCTAGTTTGATCTCGTTACCGACATGCACTCTTTTCTCGTTCCCGTGATACAACATTCTAGTGATCACATCACTTGCTTGCAAGCTATCTTAATGTGATATCACCGAGAGGGCCTAGAGTATATCTATCCGTCATCTCGATTGACAAATTCCACTCTTGATCCACGAGCCTCAACATAACACCTTCGTAGTACTGAACCCATCTTTATAGTCACCCTGTTACGGTGTGACGTTTGATGTTATCAAGATACTCTTCCGGTGTTAGCAATTAACATGATCTCATGGTCTAAGGACTAAGACTACTTTGTATGATGTTATAGAAATATAAACATAATGACTTGATCGTAATGCTATACTTTGGATGAATGTTCATCACATCATTTCACAAATGATGTGACCTTGTTATTAACAACATCCAATGTCCATGATCAGGAAACTTTGATCATCTTTTTAATCAACAAGCTAGTCTATAAGAGAGACATAACTAGGAACCCTTTTTGTTTATTAAACACACATGTATTGATGTTTACTATCAATACAATTATAGCATGCAAAATAAACATCTATCATATACAAGAAATATATAATAACAACTTTATTATTACCTCTCAGGGCATATTTCCTTCAGAATGAGGACTAAAATTCGATGCTTCATATCGATTTGATCAAATACATGCTACTTATATAACTATTTATCATATGTGATGCTATTGGGAGACCGCGTACTATGTCAGCTTTGTTAGAGAAACAAAGCACTACATCAGCGATATACTGTAATGTATTTGTTCAGATGAATCAATCACTAGGACTGGACTTCGCTATTGTAGCTTCCAAGTGGAGTTGAACTTCTTAGAAAAGAGGATATGAATTGAAATGGATACAAGATATATGTATAGGAAAAATTCAATCAGAGAACAAGTTTGCTAGAGGTTGTCATAACTCTGCTATTTCTAATTTTCTTCACCGAGGTTCTCAATTTTTTTGCTTCTTAGATTGCTTTACATCAAGCATGTACATCAAGGTTTAGTTTTGGGGTTTCTTATACTTGAGTTACATACTTGATTTGGTATCCATGGTTGTTGTAAAGAATACCTTGATATGGTCTCTAGAAGATCAAGTATTAATCCTTAAGTAATGTGTTGTGGTTTAGCTTTATTCCATTTGATCCACCCATAGATCAAATTACATTACCCAAGAAAAAGGTTTTTAGCAAAGGTCATATTGAAACTTATCGCAATCAACTTGATGATCTACTTCAGTTACATCAAATTAAGAGAAACTTCACTCACTTTGACAAGTTTTGATCAAAAGCGCAAAATTATTTAGAATTTCTATGCATGAATGCAATGCACACACCTGATCCCTGTATATTTTTACCCTCTAATGCTGGGATGTTACACCGAGCGGGGCAAGGGAAGGGAGATCAACGGCGGCCGCGGGAGTAATGGCGCGGCGGAAATGTCCCTCCCACCAAAGTAAATGGGGATAAGGGGCGACGTCGGTCGGAGGAGAAAATCGTGTATCTACGGGCTGAGAGGGGGGGTGTTTTTCTCGATCCCCGTAAAAAAATTATAGGCCGAGGTGTTTTGCGGTGTCTGGCCTGACAATTTTTTCCGACCGAAACCATAAAGTGACGGTTATTTTATGGTTTCGAGACGGATAAGGGGTATGCTAGAGATGCTCTTAGACTCGATTGCATTCCTGCACATGTTTGTGGAACTAGTTGTAAAAGAAAAGGACCTTGGTGTAATTTATGTTTTTCTTAGCGTCCTTCTTGTAATTGTATGGCAACCACAGATTTAATGTAGTCTTTGGGTCCTTCGGGACCTCGTCCCAGAAAAATCTACATCTACTTATGACTAACTTTATGAAAATAACACTCAACAAAGTTTATAATTATGACCCTGTTATGGATGTATATGTGCGGGCCGCAGGCCCGACCATCCAAGATCAACGTAACTACATATTTTTTTTTTAAAAAGACGTAACTACATCTATACTCAGCTCCCTTTTACAATACACGTTGTATTTTGATTTGTAAAGTCAAAAAGTCTAAAAATAATAATGTACGTGCGATCCCTATCAAATGTACTGTATTTCCAGAACATCTAGAACGTCAAGGAACTCCAAACCAGTCTAGGGGGGCAAGAAGCATCTGAAGTTACAACCTTGTGCAGACGTTCAGCGCACGAAATGCAACATACTCCCTCCGTTTCAAAGTATAAGATGTTTTAGCTTTGTGAATATAGTGTATCTAGATCCTTTTTTAATGTGTAGGTTTATCTAGATTTAGAATAAACCTATATACTAAAAAGAGTCTAGATGCATATTTTTCACAAAGCTAAAACATCTTATACTTTAAAACGGACAGAGTATATACTATTGCCTGGTTCTTGCTTCACCGTAAGCAAGTGCCACTCGCTTGGTCTAACCAGACCATGCAGAATTTCTCTTGCCTGGTTCTCACTTGCTAGTTTCTATCTTGTCCACTTATGCAAAATTTCTCGGCCAATATTGGCAACATCTAGACAATTTCTTCAGCTTTGGCATCACTGGACATACTTTTGCTCTCGTGTGCCATCTATAAATAGTGCATGCTTCTGTCCTAAGAAATTCACTCATCCTCCCATCGTCCCATAGCAACAGTAGCAAAGCTTGCTAGAGCTTGTAGCAATGGCGACCTCCTCCGCGGTGCTCTTTCTCCTCCTCGCGGTTTTCGCCGCCAGTGCCAGCGCGGCCACCTTCACCATCACCAACAACTGCGGCTACACGGTGTGGCCGGCGGCCATCCCAGTGGGCGGCGGCCAGCAGCTTGACCAGGGCCAGACTTGGACCCTCAACGTGCCTGCCGGCACCAACTCCGGCAGGATATGGGGCCGTACCGGGTGCTCCTTCAACGGCGGAAGCAGGAGCTGCCAAACCGGCGACTGCGCCGGCGCGCTGTCCTGCACCCTATCCGGGCAGCCGGCGACGCTGGCCGAGTTCAGCATCGGCGGCGAACACGACTACTACGACATTTCGGTGATCGACGCCTATAACCTGGCCATGGACTTCTCCTGCAGCACCGGCGATGCGCTCCAGTGCAGGGATTCCAGCTGCCCCGATGCCTATCACCAACCCGACGATCCGAAAACCCACTCCTGCAACGCCAACAGCAACTACCAGATCACCTTCTGCCCATGAAGCCCTACGTCGCACAGCGAATAAATCGACCGTATAAATAGTATGTATACATCATAGTGGTATCATCTGTATT